>JAIXND010000818.1:0-600000 GCA_023646645.1 Varanus salvator macromaculatus | reverse complement strand
GCTTCGGGTTCCTCGACCACGGCACTCGTTTTCTTGCCAATGGACTTCTGGCAAGGGACGGGTTACACCTCACGAGGATGGGGAAAAGGTCCTTTGGAGATGCTCTAGCGAGCTTCATCCGGAAGACTTTAAACTGAGCCAGTGGCGGGGTGGGTTCAGGCCCGACAGTAACGTGTCTGCACTGGACAAGAGTGCGGGAAGGATCGGGGCTCTGGGAGCAGGGCTTTAGAGATACTGCAGGGACTGGCAGGACTTCTACAGAGAGGGGCCATGTACCAAGGGAGGATGGGAGGAAGGAGGATGCTGGGCACTCCAAAGAAAGGAAGCGGTGGGAAGGAGTTGAGGTGCATGTACACCAATGCTAGGAGCATGGGTAAAAAGCAGGAAGAGCTTGAAGCTCTCCTGGGAATAGGAGGATACGATCTGGTGGGAATCACAGAAACTTGGTGGGATGAAAGGCAAGTCTGCAATGTAAACACAGAAGGGTATCACCTTTTTAGAAAGGACAGGAAGGGAAAGAGAGGTGGGGGTGTGGCTTTATATGTCAGGGAAGGGATAGGATGCAGTGAGATAGAATGCAGCAGAGATGGGGATTCGGTAGAGGCAGTCTGAGTGAAACTTAGGGGTTTTGACAGGGAAAGAGACCTGACAGTGGGGGTATGTTATCGCCCTCCAGGTCAACTTGAGACCTGGATGATGTCCTGTCAGGCCAGATTCTAAGGATATCTTGGGGGAGAGACACAGTAATTCTGGGGGATTTCAATCTCCCGGATATTACTTGGGAGACTCACTTGGCGGTGACAGCCAGGTCACGTCGTTTCCTAGAAGCTCTAGAGGGTGGGTTTTTCACACAGAGGGTCCGAGAGGTGTTGAGGGGGGGAAACATCCTGGACTTGGTCTTGACCAATGGGGAGGAGCTGATAGATGAAGTACAGATTAGGGGAGCTCTGGATGCGAGTGATCACTCCATCCTTTGCTTTGAGATCAGGGGACTGGGGCCTTGCAGCAGGGCGAGCACTAGAAGCTGGGACTTCAAGAGGGCCAACTTTGGCCAACTGAAGGCCAGACTGGGGAAAGTCTCCTGGGATAGGTTACTGGAAGGTAAGCGAGTTGAGGAGGGGTGGATGTCACTCAAAAGGGAGGTTTTGCAGGCGCAAGCACTGACGATACCTCTAGTCAGTAAGGCGGGGAGGCGGCGGAGAGTGCCGCCATGGATGCGAAAGGAGGTGGTTAGGGGGATTAGACGAAAGAGGAGCCTCCATAGGAAATGGGTACTGGGGGAAATAGACAAAATAGTAAACCGGGAGGAGGAGGCCCGTTACAGAAGGATGCTTCGCAAGGCTAAGGCTGATTATGAGCTGAGACTTGCCAAGAATATCAAGAGCAACAAAAAGGGCTTCTTTCAGAATGTGAATAGGAAGAGGAAGGGGAGACAACTGGTGGGACCACTAAATAAGGAGGAAGGTGATCCAGTGACTGACGTGAGGGAACAGGCACAGATGCTAAATGACTATTTTGCCTCTGTGTTCTCCCCAAAGCAGGACGGGGGATATCCGTATAGGACATTAGATGAGTCTGGGGACTTAGGGGCAGAGATTAGAGTCACCCCCCTTGAAGTCGAGGGGCTCCTCAGGGCATTGGACATTACAAAGGCGCCAGGCCCTGACGGGTTACACCCGAGAGTACTTAGAGAGTTGGCACGGGTTCTCTCACGCCCGCTGGCCTCCATTTTTGAGGCCTCATGGAGAACGGGTGAAGTTCCAGAGGACTGGAGGGTGGCATCGGTGGTCCCAATTTTCAAAAAGGGTAGTAGGAAGGACATGGGGAATTATAGACCGGTTAGCCTTACGTCCATTGTAGGAAAAACAATGGAAAGGCTCATAATAGGGAGAGATCTAGTGATGCTAGAAAGGGAAGGGAGGCTGTCAGCCACACAACACGGCTTCCGCAAAAACAGGTCCTGCCAGACAAACCTTGTGGAATTCTATGACAAGGTTTCAAGATGGCTAGATGGAGGGGATGCAGTGGATGTGGTATACCTGGATTTCAGCAAGGCCTTTGACAAAGTGCCCCATGATATCCTGGAGGAGAAACTGAGGAGTTTTGGGATACACCAAAGCACTGTCCGGTGGATTAGGGCATGGTTGACTGACCGAAAGCAGAAGGTAACCATTAGCGGGGAATCGTCGGGATGGCAGCCACTGACAAGCGGGATCCCGCAGGGCTCTGTCCTGGGGCCGATCCTGTTTAATGTTTTCATTAGCGACATGGAAGAAGGGGTGAACAGTCTGCTGCTCAAATTTGCAGATGATACTAAAACTGGAGCAGTGGCCGCAACTGAGGAGCAGATAGACCAGATCCAAAAGTATCTGGACAGACTCTGGACGTGGGCAGGAGACAACAGAATGGCGTTCAATGTGTATAAGTGCAAGGTCTTGCACCTGGGGCATAAGAATAGCTGTCATAAGTACAGGTTAGGTGACAAGTGGCTGGAGAGCAGCACTTGTGAAAGGGACCTTGGGGTACTGGTTGACCGCAGGCTAAACATGAGTCAGCCGTGTTATGCGGTGGTCAAGTGGGCGAATGCCACCCTTGGTTGCATAGCCAGAAGTGTGGCTTCTAGATCAAGAGAGGTATTACTACCACTCTACACGACTCTGGTGCGCCCGCAACTGGAGTATTGTGTTAAGTTTTGGGCCCCTCATTACAGAAAGGATATAGCCAGGTTGGAGTCAGTGCAGCGTAGGGCCACAAGGATGGTGGCTGGTTTGCAGGGGATGGGGTATGAGGCGAGACTGAGGGAACTGGGTCTCTTCAGCCTGGAGAAGAGGAGACTCAGAGGGGATATGTTGGCAACATACAGGTATGTGAGGGGGTGTCACATGGAGATGGGGAGAGGCCTGTTCTCCCCTGCAGAGGAAAGCAGAACGCGCTCCAATGGAGCAAAGCTCAGGTAGCCAAGGTTCAATTTGGATGCCAGGAAGCACTTCCTGACAGTTAGGACCCCGAGGGCGTGGAATGGGCTTCCACGGGAGGTCGTTGAGGCCCCATCGGTGAGGGTGTTCAAAGATAGGCTGGACATGCACATGGTGGGCTTTTCATGAGCGGAGCCGGCTGGTGCCGGAGGTCAGACTAGATGGCCCGGGAGGCCCCTTCTGACTCGCTCTGTTTCTATGTTTCTAAATGTGCCTCCTCAAATGCTGTTTCTTGCTGTGTTCCTCCAGCTCCACCCTTTCCTGAGAGACCCCCAGTTCCACAATCAGTCCATCGATGGGGTATATTTGGATGAGAGCGGAGACTTGGCAGCCAACCTGGACCTTGTGAATTGGGTGAGGTTTCCCAACGGGACTGCAGTAAGCGTGACTGCAGACAGCCATTTTGCTTTCTTGCCTTTCTTTTTCTTTGGGATGGTTTTAGGTGCTGCCTCTTGTACAATGTTGCGAACCTCCGTCCATAGTTCTTCAGGCACTCTGTCTATCAGATCTAATTCCTTAAATCTATTTGTCACCTCTACTGTATATTCATCAGGGATATGATTTAGGTCATACCTGAGTGGCCTAGTGCTTTTCCCTACTTTCTTCAACTTAAGCCTAAATTTTGCCACCAGAAGCTCATGATCTGAGCCACAGTCAGCTCCTGGTCTAGTTTTTACTGACTGTATAGAACTTCTCCATCTTTGGCTGCAGAGCACATAGTCAATCTGATTTCTGTGTTGATCGTCTGGTGATGTCCATGTGTAGAGACGTCTCTTGGGTTGTTGGAAAAGAGTGTTTGTTATGACCATCGTATTCTCTTGACAAAATTCTACCAGCCTGTGTCCTGCTTCATTTTGTACTCCAAGGCCAAACTTGCCTGTTATTCCAGTTATCTTTTGGTTTCCTACTTTAGCATTCCAATCCCCCATGATGATAAGGACATCATTTTTTGGAGTTAATTCTAGCAGGTGTTGTAGGCCTTCATAGAACCGGTCAACTTCAGCCTCTTCAGCACCAGTGGTTGGGGCATAGACTTGGACTATTGTGATGTTGAATGGTTTGCCTTGGATTCGAACTGAGATCATTCTGTCATTTTGGAGATTGTATCCCAGTACTGCTTTCCCTACTCTTTTATTGACTATGAAGGCTACTCCATTTCTTCTGAGGGATTCTTGCCCGCAGTAGTATACCTGATGGTCATCTGAACTAAATTCACTCATTCCTGTCCATTTTAGTTCACTGATTCCTAAGATGTCGATGTTCAGTCTTGTCATCTCTTGTTTGAGCACATCCAGCTTGCCTTGATTCATGGATCTTACATTCCAGGTTCCTATGGAGTAAAGATCTTTGCAGCATCGGACTTTCCTTTCACCTCCAGATACATCGGCAACTGAGTGTCCGTTCGGCTTTGACCCAGTCGCTTCATTCTTTCTGGCGCTACTAGTACTAGCCCTCCGGTCTTCCCCAGTAGCATATTGGACACCTTCCGACCTGAGGGGCTCATCTTCCGGTGTCATATCGTTTTGCCTTTTGGTTTTCATGTCCATGGGGTTTTCATGGCAAAGATACTGGAGTGGGTTGCCATTTCCTTCTCCAGTGGATCACGTTTTGTCAGAGCTCTCTGCTATGACCTGTCCGTCTTGGGTGACCCTGCACGGCATAGCTCATTGCTTCATTGAGCTACGCAAGCCCCTTCGCCACGACAAGGCAGTGATCCATGAAGGAGAAGACATTAATACAAAGCATGAGATGTAAAAGGGGACATTATTTTGGAGGGAAGTCCAGATGCTCCAAATTCACACGCTGGGGATTCAGTAATGGAACGTGCTGAAATCTCGGACCTGCTTTCCACCTTTCCAGCTCTGTCTCCCCATCCACAGAATCAGCACCCCAAGCCTCCACCCCTGACGCTCCTTCTCTCTCGCTCAGCCCCTGCCCCAGGCCAGGTGCGTGGAGAGCTGCTGCCCGGGATCCTTCAATGTGGCTTGGGAAGGGGAGCCCCTGTGCTGCTATGACTGCGCTCCGTGTGCGGAAGGGACCATCTCCACTCGGGAAGGTGGGTGAGTGCAGAGGGAAAGGCAGTGGCTGAAAATTTCCAACCCTGAGGTGACCTTGCATTGCTCCTTCTCCATCTCTCCAGAAAACTCTCTCCCTTCTCATCGGAGGTGCTTTTCAGCAAACCCTCCTCTCTCTCCAAAGTGCCCCTCATTGCATCTTGGCATGTGAAGCCAAATGTGTTTTGCAAGTCCTCCTCTTACACAGAAAGTAAGTCCCCGTTTGTTCGGCTCCCCGGAGGAGACCTGGCTGGTTTGCTGAGAAAGAACATTCTTGAACTTTGGAGCTTCTGTGGCCTCATCTGGAGAGCAGAAGGAGGACTTTTCTTCTTTCTTTCACTGACGCACTAGTCATCAGGGAGAATGCCAGGAAGGGTTGATGGACCCAGAGGATTATGCTAGGAATGGTCCCTGTTTTTTTGGGGGCATGGAGCGGAGCTGGCTCTCATGAGCGGAGCCTGCTAGAGCCGGGGGTCAGACTAGATGGCCTGAGAGACGCCTTCTGAATCGCCCTTTTTCTATGTTTCTACCTGGAGGCTTCACATATTTATGGGAACGTTGCGAGGGAGGATATGTGGGTCCGATCCTCAGCTGTGCATGGTGGGCTGCAGCAGGGTTTGACATGCACGTGAGTTTATGTTCTCTCTTGGTCCTTCTCCATGCACATCTGACCTGGATGAGCGAAAGGGGTGGTTGAGCAAACGAAGGGACTCAAACCCTCAGTGTGCCCTGATTGTCCCTCTGCTCAACTCATGGAGGGGTGATGGCCTCCACTGAGCAGGGAGGAGTAGGGAGGGCTGCTGGTGCTGACAAAGTGCCTTGTTGGAGGGCTTCTGGCAGAAGAGCGGTTGGATGGATTTTCTGGGGGCCATTGAAGGAAATTGCCCTGCGCACGCTTGCAAGAGCAAATGTGCAGCTGCAGGAAGCAGGGACAGGGCTGTGTGCGATGCAACACCCATGATGGACAACACAGCAGTCGGAGAGGGACCATGCAAATCGAGTCACACTCTGCAGGGGATCTATGTCACCCATGCCTAATCCTTTCTCACTGAAGTCTGAGCATTGATGGTGGAAAATGCCACACTCCCTTTCTGAACTTCCAGCCATAGACGGGTCCCCCACTTGTCATCCTGAGATGTTCATCCCATGCAAGGGATGGAGTCCCTGCCAGGGTTAGTTTCCAGTGAATGAATTGACTCATGATTGGAAGAAAAAATATACAGCCATGCACCCCCGTCCACTTGCCAATGTGCCTTCCAGGCTGCCTTGACAGAGCATCTGAGGAACTCTGCTGACTGGGGAGAATGAGGGGCCCAGCAAGTCATACCCCTTCCAGTACTACCAAAGTTAATAACAGTATTAGTAATACGAAAAACAACAATAATGAATAAAATATAGAAAGCAGAGACAGGAACATAAGTGAACATTTTTTTTTCTCTTGCTTTGGACAGATGCAGAGAATTGTCAGAGGTGTCCAGAAGATCAACATCCAAACCAGGCCCGGGTTCAGTACATCCTGAAGGTCATCACCTTCCTGTCCTTCAAAGAATATTTGGGGTCCTTCCTCAGTGGCTTGGCCCTATTCTTCTCCATTGCCACAGGAGGCATATTGGGGATCTTCAGAATGTTCCAAGACACCCCAGTAGTCAAGGCCAACAACCGAGACCTCTCCTACATTCTGCTTGTCTCCCTCCTGCTTTGCTTTTTGTCCTCTTTCCTCTTCATTGGTAGGCCAAGAATCATCACCTGCCTCCTGCGACAAGCAGCCTTCAGCATCATCTTCTGGGTGGCCATCTCTTCCATCCTGGCCAAAACCATCACTGTGGTGCTGGCCTTCCTGGCCACCAAGCCAGGCAACAGGGCAAGGGACTGGCTGGGGAGGAGTTTGGCCAACTCCATTGTCACCTGCTGTTCCAGTGTCCAAGTGGTCCTCTCCACCATCTGGCTGGGCACTGCTCCCCCCTTCCCTGACTCTGACATGCACTCCCAGGCTGGGCAGATCATCCTGCAGTGCAACGAAGGCTCTGTGGCCATGTTCTACACTGCCCATGGCTACATGGGATTCCTGGCTGCCGTCTGCTTCACACTGGCCTTCCTGGCCAGGAAGCTGCCCGGGGCCTTCAACGAGCCAAGCTGATCACCTTCAGCATGCTGGTCTTCTGCAGCATCTGGGTGTCCTTCGTGCCCTCCTACCTGAGCACCAAGGGGAAGTACATGGTGGCCGTCCAGGTCTTCTCCATCTTGGTCTCCAGCGCTGGGCTGCTGGGCTGCATCTTCATACCCAAGTGCTACATCATTCTAGTGAGACCTGACCTGAATACCAAGGAGCATCTCATGATGAAAAGCAAAGCATAAAATCTGCGTGTTTTGTTCATCAAGTGTTCAAAACTCCAACTTTTCTGAACAAGCCAGTGATCCATTTTGGGCACATGAACAGTATCAGATTAAGCCAATTGGGAAAAAAATCCTTTGCACTTTTCTGTGGTTGGGAGAAATTAGAGCTCCATTTCATACCTGGGGAAGCAGCACGCAAGGAATCATCCCTTGTTAACCTCCTTATCGAAGTGTCGTGTTATGTCTTTTTTTGTTTCTGTGAATAGTTTTTGTTTTCAGTCTTTCACATTTCCATTCTAAATTTTGAAGTGTGAGCAGTCAAATAACGATTGTCCAGAACTTGACAGAGTGCCAGCAATTCAGCATGGAAATCCCTGCAGGTCCTTTTTCAGGGTGGGGATCTTGAGGGTTGGAGGATTCCTTGGAGAATATCCGTCTGGCAGTGCGGATCCCTTCCCTTCTCAGTCTGCACTGGTCTTGCTTCATGGGATGTGCTCACATATCGGCTTTGCTGAAAGAGCGCAGCAGTAGAGGATTCCTGCCAGAATTGTGGGGAGGCCTCCAAGACTGCTCTTGAGAGCAGGTGGAGAAAGACTCAGAGCAGGGAATGTCTTTCTCCTCAAGGGTTGGAAAGGTTGAAGACGTCCTTTCCCAGGCCTGATTGTTCCAGCTTCACTCGGAGGCAGCAGGGGCACTGCCCTGAGGGTGGAGTTTGCTCTGTTTGGAGCTGAAGTCCAGCCAGGCTCCTCCAGTATGAACAAACTTTGCCTTGCGTCCACCTAGGATTCCTTCTGGAAATGTAGCCACACGGATGGGGATGGCTGCATTATCCCCTGCCCGATGATTCCTAGGCCATATGGGAAGCATCTCGCCCACTGAACTCAGTGCACCATTTCCAAAATCCCCTCATATTTGGGAGTCCAGTGCTCCATGTACTTGGGGGTCCCCCAGCCCCTCACAGTGCACACTTGAAGGAGTGCAGCAGCCAAAAATTGACCCCAGGGGGAGGACATGGGAGACGAAAGGGGAGGAATACTGGGCAGTGCATTTTCTGTTTATGCCATAGGTTTTCACTGTCTTTTCTCCTCTTGCAAACACCCAAAGTTGCTTACACGTTTCCTCCTCTCCTTTTACTCTGTGAGGAAGGTGAGCTCAGAGGAAGTGATTGGTGTCAGAATCCCAGAATCTCAATTAGAGAAGGGAAATAAAACTCGGGGTCATGGGAAAGATTGTGAACCTCCGTGTCTTCATTGTCTATCCCAGGTTCCTGTGGTTGTCTCACGATAAGGCCTTACCAATCAAGCAGAGATAAGCTCGCTGCAAAGCTTCAACAGAAATACAGAGTTTTTGTACACTCCCAGTCACGTACAGGTACAGGGCAATTGATGGCAGAATGTAAAGATTACAATAAGATTCTGAGGTCATCACATACAGAACAGATGAAGAAATGTCAGTCAATCATACCGTAACAATACAATCACAATATTTCTAATTGACACCTTAGTTCAGAAGCCTGAACCCATCTCCAGGACTGCTTACACATGTAAATCCAAGCCACTGAAACTATGCATGAACTCAATCTCTTATCTATACTCTACACATTCTGAATTGACCAGGGCACATGCAGCCTCTGGGCTAGGAAGATACTTCCATGCAAACTGAATTACAACAGTGACTATTGAATCACTGTGAAGGTATACAATGTAAATTTAGACTAAATGGCTTCTGTAGCCCACAGCTAAATAACAATAAACAATAACAATAAACCCAAGATTATTGGCCCCTCAGCCCAGACGAGGATGAAATTCTGAAGGCTGCAATGGGTCAGAGGAGGCCTAGGGAGTGAAGGAACCAGGCCTCAAAATCGGGTGGCAAAACTGGAGGGAGGCGGGGGAGCAGGTGAGGATGAGCGCTGGCTGGCACTGAGTTCTTTGCAGCCAAAGGGGGGCCAAAGTCAGCATGGGGCTTCGCAGGAGGACTGCTAGCATTGGGGTTGCATATCACGTGTTTTGAACTGTTCGCTTTCTTTGCAGCTTTTCCAATTGTTTCCCATTTTTCCTACCCTTTGAATTGAACTCTCAGCAAATACACAAGTCTCCATTGTATGCAATAACTTTCTCCTCACATTAGTTTAGTTTTGAGAGGGAAGCTGTTTTTTTTTTTTTCTTGAAAAGAAGCTTGGAACGGGATTTATCCAAATTGACTCACTTGTTTGTGTCACATAGCGAAGTGACTGACAAAGGGGGGATTGTTGGGAAAATTTGGATGAATCCTGTCTGAAAAGCATTACTTCTGTGTGCATTTGCATTGTGGGATCAAATCCTGTCTTCCTTCTCAAAACCAAGCTGTCACTATTTAAAATGGCATTCCCCCACTCCTTTTCTCTCACCTTTAGCTGTGGGCTACAGCAGACAAGCCATTTAGTTCAAATATACATTGTAAATAATCACTGTTGTAATTCAGTTTGCATGGAAGTATCTTCCTATCCCACAGGCTGCATGGTCCCTGGCCAATCCAGAATGTTTACAATCCAGATAAGAGTTGAGTTCATGCATAGTTTCAGTGGCTTGAATGTACATGTGCAAGCAGTCCTGGAGATGGGTTCAGGCTTCTGGACTAAAGTGTCAATTAGAAATATTGTAATCTTATTGTTACAGTATGATCAACTGACATTTCTTCATCTGTTCTGCACGGGATGACCTCAGAGTCTTATTGTAATCTTTACATTCTGCCACCAATTGCCCTGTACCTGTATGTGACTGGGAGTGCATAAAAACTCTGTATTTCTGTTGAAGCTTCGCAGAGCGCTTATCTCTGCTCGCCCGGTAAGACTTATCGTGAGACAACCACAGGAACCTGGGATAGACAATAAAGACACGGAGGTTCACAACGCTTGATCTTTCCTACGACCCCGAGTTTTATTTCCCTTCTCAAACTGAGATTGCGGGATTCTGGCAATACACACACACACATACATATAACACCCAGATCCATGTTGCATAGAAAAATGGAAGTTATTGGAGAGGAAAAACTCTTGATGGTTGACACAAATAATTGCTTACAGCATTGCTTTTTGGAAGGATTCCCTTCCTAAAAAAAAACTCCCCTAGCTTCTCATTGAGTGCTTAAAGGTCTTTGTTTTAACCCAAACCTTCCGAGGCAGAATTTTTCCTGAAGCAATACAAGCTTTGAACACTCAAAGAGCCTCAAATGCCTTGCCTCAGTCACACAACATTTATTTATTTATTTATTTATTTATTTAAGACACAAAAATTTCTTTTGAGAGTTTTCTAGATCAAGACTTGAGAACTAGGGCAAGCCCACCTCCAATCTGTGGCTGGAAGGAGAACCACTTCCCAAAGTACTTTGAACTCTGCACATGCTCAGAGGCTTTGTGTGTGCTGCTTCTGCAGTACTCACAAAGTGGTGGTACCTTCCTGCCAGACCATCCCCCCTTTTCTTGGCTCTGTGGAATAGCCAAGCCCACAGAGTCAAGAAATCCAAATTTTCCAGCACAAGTTCCCCTGAATTCAGTTGGCCAGACCAAACCCAGAGAAGAGGCTGCAGTTACTGTCTCTTTAAATAATGGGATGCTCTTAGCAAGGTAGACCATTCCTCCTCCTTTTATTTGTGTTTCTTTGTCTTTACTCAAAAAGTTACACATTTCTTTCCATTTTTTTTAGTAGAAAATGTACCAAATCACCATTTACCAAAAACTCTTAAAATTCTCTGTCACACCAAGCACCATGGACCCCTTGAATCAAGGAATTCCTGTCAAATACTTACTCATTCTCACATGGCATACACACAACATCCAAACAAATAAAAATCTTTCTGCCTTTTACTCAAACTCCACATTCCAAACAGTTGCAAGTTGAACAGGGGGAGAAAAACCAGCCAATTTCCACTATTTTTCGAAAAACCTCCTCAACATATCAAAGAAAACCCTTCCTTCCTGCACCTTTGCTTCACTTTTCCTTCCATTTTCTTTCTTTCTTTCTCTGGGAATCCCTTCAGGATAAGCAGGATTCCCTCCCACCCCTACCTTTTTTTTCATTTCCACAATCCATCTGCTCACTTGTCTTTACTTTCTACTTACCACATCTACAATATCCCAATCGAAACCATGAAAGTGCAACCACACCACACAGTGCTGTCCCTTTGCCCGTGTTTCCTCCTGAACAAATCCTCTTCCTTCTTCCATTTCTTCCCATTTGTAATCTGAAGTGCAGATTAGGGGAGCTCTGGATGCGAGTGATCACTCCATCCTTTGCTTTGAGATCAGGGGACTGGGGCCATGCAGCAGGGCGAGCACTAGAAGCTGGGACTTCAAAAGGGTCAACTTTGGCCAACTGAAGGCCAGACTGGGGAAAGTCTCCTGGGATAGGTTACTGGAAGGTAAGCGAGTTGAGGAGGGGTGGAAGGCACTCAAAAGGGAGGTTTTGGAGGCTCAAGCCTTGACGATACCTGTAGTCAGTAAGGTGGGGAGGCGGAGGAGAGTGCCGCCATGGACGCAAAAGTAGGTGGTTAGAGGGATTAGATGAAAGAGGAGCCTCCATAGGGAATGCGTACTGGGGGAAATAGACAAAAGGGTATACCAGGAAGAGGAGGGTCGTTGCAGAAGGATTCTTCGCAAGGCTAAGGCTGATTATGAGCTGAGACTTGCCAAGAATATCAAGAGCAAATAAAAGGGCCTCTTTCAGCATATAAATAGGAAAAGGAAGGGGAGACAAATGGTGGGACCACTAAATAAGGAGGAAGGAGATCAAGTGACTGATATGAGGGAACAGGCACAGATGCTGAATGACTATTTTGCCTCTGAGTTCTCCCCAAACCAGGACAGTGGATATCCCTATAGGAGATTAGATGAGGCCTGGGACTTAGGGGCACAGAGTAGAGTCACCCCCCTTGAAGTCAAGGGGCTCCTCAGAGCATTGGACATTACAAAGGCGCCAGGCCCTGACGGGTTACACCCGAGAGTACTAAGAGTTCTCTCACACCCGCTGGCCTCCATTTTTGAGACCTCGTGGAGAATGGGTGAAGTTCCAGAGGACTGGAGGGTGGCATCAGTGGTCCCAATTTCCAAAAGGGTGGTAGGAAGGACATGGGGAATTATAGACCGGTTAGCCTTACGTCCATTGTAGGAAAAACAATGGAAAGGCTCATAATAGGGAGAGATCTAGTGATGCTAGATAGGGAAGGGAGGCTGACAGCCACACAACACGGCTTCCGCAAAAACAGGTCCTGCCAGACAAACCTTGTGGAATTCTATGACAAGGTTTCAAGATGGCTAGATGGAGGGGATGCAGTGGATGTGGTATACCTGGATTTCAGCAAGGTCTTTGACAAAGTGCCCCATGATATCCTGGTGGAGAAACTGAGGAGTTTTGGGATACACCAAAGCACTGTCTGGTGGATTAGGGCATGGTTGACTTACTGAGAGCAGAAGGTAACCATTAACGGGGAATCATTTGGATGGCAGCCAGTGACAAGAGGGGTTCCCCAGGGCTCTGTCCTGGGGCCGATCCTGTTTAATCTTTTCATTAATGACATGGAAGAAGGGGTGAACAGTCTGCTGATCAAATTCGCAGACGACACTAAAACTGGAGCAGTGGCCACAACTATGTAGCAGGTAGTCCAGATCCAAAACGATCTGGACAGACTATAGAGGTTGGCAGGATACAACAGGATGGTGTTCAATGTGGATAAGTGCAAGGTCTTGCACTTTGGGCATAGGAATAGCTGCCATAAGTACAGGTTAGGTGACAAGTGGCTGGAGAACAGCACTTGTGAAAGGGACCTCGGGGTACTGGTTGACCGCAGTCTAAACATGAGTCAGCCGTGTGATGCGGTGGTCAAGAGGGCGAATGCCACCCTTGGCTGCATAGCCAGAAGTGTGGCTTCATGATCGAGAGAGGTATTGCTACCACTCTACATGACTCTGGTGCGCCTGCAACTGGAGTGAGGTGTTCAGTTTTGGGCCCCTCATTACAGAAAGGATATAGCCAGGTTGGAGTCAGTGCAGTGTAGGGCCACAAGGATGGTGATTGGTTTGCAGGGGATGCCATATGAGGCAAGAGTGAGGGAACTGGGTCTCTTCAGCTTGGAGAAGAGGAGACTCAGAGGGGATATGTTGGCAACATACAGGTATGTGAGGGGGTGTCACATGGAGATGTGGAGAGGCCTGTTCTCCCCTGCAGAGGAAGGCAGGATGCGCTCCAATGGAGCAAAGCTCAGGGAGCCCAGGTTCAATTTGGATGCCAGGAAGCCCTTCCTGACAGTCAGGACCCCGAGGGCGTGGAATGGGCTTCCACGGGAGGTCGTTGAGGCCCCATCGGTGAGGGTGTTCAAAGACAGGCTGGACATGCACATGGTGGGCATGTCATGAGCGGAGCTGGCTAGTGCCGGAGGTCAGACTAGATGGCCCAGGAGGCCCTTTCTGACGCGCTCTGTTTCTATGTTTCTATGTTTCCTTTTCCAAATGTTCAGTGACTGCATCACTGTCCCCATTACTTTCACTCTCTCTCCCTCAGGCAGGAAATATCCACACTCACCGGTCAAGCATCCCAAAGCTCTCACCCACTGTGTACCATCCCAGGGGGCATCCCAGGCCAATCCTCCACCTCACACAATCTTTCTTCCGCAAGGCAAACTCCCAGCCCAAAGAAACTATAAACTCCAAGAGCATATACAGAGTACTTTCTAGATTTAGAGTCATGCACACAGGAAAGAAGTTCATGATGAGGGTATGAATAGGGATATTTCAGCAGATAACATGTTCTTGAGTAAGGAGAATATGGGAAGCTGCTGAGCAGAGTGGCCATAATAGCAGAGTAATTATGGCTGATTACACAGAGTTGACATGGCAACAAGGGAGGCACACGAAACATGATGAGTTCTGCATAGGATCTTGGTTTTCTGAACACTGTGTCTTCTCCGCCTGGCCAGGTGGACCTCCAACAGCAGTCCCTTGAGTGGACAGGAAGACACCAGACCCGTGTCTTCAGCTGGTATCAATTCCGTGTGCTCCCCTCCACTCACACACATACTGCCTCTGGAACCATCCCATGGCTTCTCTCGGGTGCCAAGTTTTACACTGTTGGTTAAATGGGGAATGATTTGATCACAGACTGAATACTTTGGTTCTAGTGGTGGGGTTTTTCTTTTCTGTTGCTCCGTGTTCTCACTGCATCAAAGGGGGCATCCCCATGTGCCTGGATATTCATGCAGCGCCTCTCCATTTCACGTATTGCAGGACAGTCCCTGGGAGCTGGAAGCTCTGTATGGAGAGCTGAGGCTGGGATGGGGGTCTCCTGCTTCCTGCCCGAGGGGCTGACCGGCCCTGGGAGCCACGTGTTCCTGGCTGGATTCATGTTCTCAGCTGGGGCTGCTGTTAAGCTTTTATTTATTTATTTTATTTATTTATTTGGAAATTTATAGGCCGCCCCTTGCCACAAGCCTCGGGGCGGCTCACAACAAGCTGCCCTTCCCAACCCTTCTCCTCTTTGACCCTCATTCATTCTTTCAAACTGAATGCTCAGGAACCCCCCACCTCTATTTGTATCACTTTAATACATGTCTCTTTCCCCCCAACTTGGGTGTCTGGTGTGTTGAATCCCGAGGCTGGTCCTGGATTGAGGGAAAAGGGAGGCTCCTCCTGCGATGCTTTCAAGGTGGTCATGGAACAGAAACACCCAGCCAGCTTTCTGTCATGCTGAACAAGCAAAGAATAAAATTGCCCCGATGCTGAAGGGTTGAACTGCGGCAGGGGAGACCTGAGGGAGACTGCATTGTCTTCTTGGAGGCAGGGGGGCCTGGTGGGGAGAGCACCAAGCGGGAGGCTAGGGGGGCCCAGTTCCAGCCCCCTGCTCCATCCTCAAAGCTCCTTGCAGATGCTTGGCCAATCACTCACCTTGAGCTCACCTCCCTCACAGGCTAAAAGGAGAGGAGAAAACGGGAAAGCAATGTTGGGTGTTTGCAAGAGGAGAAAAGGCAGAGAATATCTGCAGGAGAAACAGAAAATGCAGTGCCCGATATTCCTCCCATTTCGGCTCCCATGTCTTCCTCCAGGGGTCAATTTTTGACTGCTGCACTCCTTCAAGTGTGCCTTCTGAGGGGCAGGGGGACCCCGATGTACATGGACCCCTGGCCTCCCAAATATGAGGGGATTTCAGAAATGGTGCACTGAGTTCAGTGGGCGAGATGCTTCCTGCATGGCTTTGGAATCATTGGGCAAGAGCTGATGCAGCCATCCCAGCTGTGTGACTACATTCCCAGAAGGCATCCTAGGTGGAAGCAAGGCCAAGTTTGCTCATACTGGAGGAGCCTGGCTGGACATCTGCTCCAAACAGAGCAAACTGCACCCTCAGACAGGGTCCCTACTGCCTCCGCCTGAAGCTGGAACTCTCAGGATTGTGAATGGACTTCTTCAAATGTTCCCCTTGTGGAGAAGGACATGCCCTGCTCTGAATCTTACTCTTCCTGCTCTCAAAAGCAGCCTGGGGGCCTCCTCACAGCTCTGGCAGGATGCCTCTCCTGGTGTGCTCTTGCAGCCAAGCCTCTGCGAAGGGATCCCCAGTGCCAGATGGATCTTCTCCAAGGAACCCTCCCACCCCCAAGATCCCCACCAAGGAAAAGGAGCTGGAGGGATTTCCTTGCTGCATTGCCGGCACCATGTCATGTTCAGGGCAAACAGTATTTGTCTCCCCAAACGTCAAAATAAAGAATGAAAATTTCAAAAACTGAGAACAGAAAATATTTATAGAGCCAAAAAAAGAAGAAATGCAAAGCTTAGCTAAGGAGGTTAAGAGGGCAAGATTTCTTCTTTGCTGCTTCCCCACGTATGAAATGGAGCTTTTATTTCTTGCAACCACCGAAACTGCAAAGAATGATTTTTTTCCCAATTGGCTTGATCTGATACTGTCCATGTGCCCAAAATGGATTGCTGGTTGTTCAGAAAAGTTGAAGTTTTGCGCTCCTGATGAACAAAAAATCCAGCATTTTATGCTTTGCTTTTCATCATGAGATGCTCCTTGCTATTCAGGTCAGGCCTCCATAGAATGATGAAGCACTTGGGCAGGAAGATGCAGCCCAGCAGCCCAACGCTGGAGGCCAAGATGGAGAAGACCTGGACGGCCACCATGTACTTCCCTTTGGTGCTCAGGTAGGTGGGCACGAAGGACACCCAGACGCTGCAGAAGACCAGCATGCTGAAGGTGATCAGCTTGGCCTCGTTGAAGGCCCCGGGCAGCTTCCTGGCCAGGAAGGCCACCGTGAAGCAGACGGCAGCCAGGAAGCCCATGTAGCTGAGGGCAGCGTAGAAAATGGCCACAGAGCCTTCGTTGCACTGCAGGACGATCTGCCCAGCCTGGGAGTGCATGTCAGAGTCAGGGAAGGGGGGAGCAGTCCCCAGCCAGATGGTGGAGAGGACCACTTGGACACTGGAACAGCAGAAGACTATGGAGTTGGCCAAACTCCTCCCCAGCCAGTTCCTTGCTGTGTTGCCTGGCTTGGTGGCCAGGAAGGCCAGCACCACAGTGACGGTTTTTGCCAGGAGGGAAGAGATGGCCACTGAGAAGATGACACTGAATGCTGCTTGTCGCAGGAGGCAAGTGATGCTTCTTGGCTGGCCAATGAAGAGGAAGGAGCATGCAAAGCAAAGCAGGAGGGAGACAAGCAGAATGTAGGAGAGGTCTCGGTTGTTGGCCTTGACTACTGGAGTCTCTTGGAATTTTCTGAAGATTCCTAGTATGCCTCCTGTGACGATGGAGAAGAGTAGTGCCAAGCCAGTGAGGAAGGACCCCAAATATTCTTCATAGGACAGGAAGGTGATGACCTTGGGGATGCACTGATTCCAGGCCTCATTTGGATGCTGATCTTCCAGACACTTCAGGCAAAGCTCTGAATCTGTCAAAAGGCAGACAAAGAGCAACTGAGAGCCCTTCCAGTTTCTGTCCTCTACATTGGATTCATCATTCTGCTTGGTCCTATTACTACTTGCAGTATAAATGGTAGCAGGCTTTTAAAGGCATGATTCTGGTGTAAGAGGAAATACAAGGAGTTTACCTGCCAAGAATGGATGGGCCCCAGCTTTCACCCAAACCAGCAAATGGACATATATAATTTATCATGGAAGCCAACTATCCAGAAGGCACTCTGGAAATTGGGCTGGAGTAATTTTCCTTGCAATCATAAACTGATTCAATTACCAGAAATGCCTGACCCTGCCAGGGACTCCATCCCTTGCAGCTGAATGGGATGGAGATTTCACGAGTACCATGACACCCAACAAGAAGCATTCCCAGGTCAAGCCAGGCACACAGCCTTCTCAGGACAACTCCTTGCAGTCCTGCTTGCGTGGAGGGATGTATGCGAGGGGCCACCTTTCCACTGGAATGCCAGAAGTCCTCGCCCTCATTGCAGCTGTAGCTGCTACCCTTCAGCCACCCTTCGAGAGTCAGATTAGAAGCTGAAGGGATGCTCCTCTCCCAGCTGGGACTCAACTAGCCTGACTCCCAGGCCCTAAAGATGCACTGAGCCTGACATTGCCTGAGCACCCCTCACCCGTGAACCCAAGCACCGCCGGGGTCCATCCTGACATTGTTTCCAAGCCTTTAACTTTCCGCCCTGGGAACTCTAACTAGGCTCCAATCAGCCCATCCACAGCCACAAGCTCTCCAAGAAGGAATTTCTCCTGTAACCGCAGAACCACCTACTCCCCTCTAGTCAACAGAGACCACCACCCCTCCATGGAGTCGGCCAGTTTGGATGGACTGAGGATATGGGACTCGTCATTTGGTCAGCTATCCCCTTGACATACGCAGGTGACAGGAGAATGGGGAGGAACCCAAAGGAGGACACAGACACTCCCAGCCATTCCTTCTTACAATCTTTCTTTTATGCTGTTCCTACTTAGTAGCTGCATCGACCTTCCCCACTGCCATGCATTCAACCATTGCAGAGCCAGATGGGCTAGGACTGAGTGACATGTTCAGGATTTGGCTCCTTCTGCCCAGGAAAATATTCTAGTGGGTCTTGTCATGTTTGCCAACATTCTGGGAGATTCTGTGAGTTCTGTTCTAACTCTACTTCACAAAGGTTATCAGGGTTTGAGAGAAGAGGAAGAAGACTTGGGAGTGGGGAGTTGTGATTTGTTAGAGCAATTTCTGCTCCCCCAGAGGGACACCTGTTGGTGGAGGTTTGTTGGTGGCTTTACTGAGTTGGTAGAGGCGGGTGGAATTCCTCACTTGGCAGCACCTGCCTGACTTGGAGACAAGACGGTGCAGTGGAACAGCGAGGCAGATTCTAGTTCTGACTCAGCCAAGCACTCCACTAGATTACTCTGCACCACCCTTAGACCCTTAGTCTTGCTTTCCTCTACAAAAGAGGATAGTTCTTGTGCCAAGACCTCATGGGGGGTACTGTGGTGGGTGAAAAAGTTCAATGACAAAACCCTGCCCACGAGGGGAATGAAAAGCTAACCAGAGAAATGGAGAAGACAAGGAGAAATGCAGAGACCATGGCAGGCAGGGGAGGCTTCACAGCAAGCATAAGGGAATGGAAAACACACCTGGAGTGCCGTGAAGGCCAAGGTGCCTGGGACTGTGGGAGTAATGAGGAATGAGTTATTTTGGAACGTGAGAAAACAAGACATAACTTGACCCATGCAATGTTTCCAGGTGTGCAGGGAGGGGTTGATAAAACCAGCCCCAAAAACAAAGATTTTCTGCCCTGATTCTCCAGAAACAACAGGCCATCCTAATTTCCTTGCAGGATGGTTTATCACACCCACACGTGCCACATGCCATGGTTGGGTCCTTCCCTTTCCCCCAGGTACAACCGTTTCCACTGCGCTCACCTACCTTCCTGAGTGGAGATGGTCCCTTCCGCACACGGAGCGCAGTCATAGCAGCACAGGAGCTCCCCTTCCCGAGCCACCTTGAAGAATCCCGGGCGGCAGCTCTCCACACACCTGGCCTGGGGCAGGGGCTGAACGAGAGTGAAGCAATGTCAGGGGAGGAGGTTTGGGGCAAATGGAGCTGGGGGCTGGGGAGACTGAGCTGGAAAGGGCAGAGAGAGGAGAACCTCCAGCACGTCTGTGGATTCCATAAATGAACCCCACCGGAAGCAGCTGGATTTTACCTCTCAGTGAAAAGCATCAGTTTTGTTCCCTACACCTATTAAGTCTCAGGCTATTGATTTATTCAATAAAATCTGTACTGCCGATTTTACAGCCTGTAAGTGAAGAGATGGGAAATGCAAATAAGTGAATACTGGGGATGGCTTTCTTCACCTGGTCTTTCCATCTTGGCCACGGAATGGGATCCCGCTGAATGGTGAATTTGGGGCCAGGCAAGCCCCGTCTCTCTAGTCTCCCAATTTTCAGTCTTACAGCAGTCTGATTTGGAAACCGCACCCAGCTGACAAGGTCCAGGTTGGCTGCCAAGTCTCCGTTCTCATCCAAATACACCCCCTCAATAGCACGATTGTGAAACTGGGGGTTTCTCAGGAAAGGGTGGAGCTGGAACAACACAGAAAGCAAAGCCTTTGAGAAAACCAGTTTCATATCCCAGTTTTTGCTAAGAGCTGCTCCCAGTTTAGTGGGGCTGTGTGTGACCCCAATAATGGACAGGATTATGCTTTCCCTGCTGGATGCCAATGCACTGCTTTGGGAATTTAGGAAATAGACAATGGAAGCCTCATGCCTGAAGGGAAAGGGAAAGGGAAAGGGAAAGGGAAAGGGAAAGGGAAAGGGAAAGGGAAAGGGAAAGGGAAAGGGAAAGGGAAAGGGAAAGGGAAAGGGAAAGGGAAAGGGAGGGGATTGTCTGTGAGGGAAATGTTTAGAAACATAGAAACAGAGCGAGTCAGAAGGGGCCTTCCGGGCCATCTAGTCTGACCTCCGGCACCAGCCGGCTCCGCTCATGACATGCCCAACATGTTTCAGGAATACTTGGAAGCAGCAGATGAGCCTTTGTACTCCAGGGCCTGCAGTCCTTTAGCATGTGACCCTGGTGCTCATTGCAGCAGGTTTAAGGGGTTTCCTTCAGAGGAGCCTCATGGGAATCACGGAACAAGAGATTTGCAAGGGGCCAGGAGGGGCTTCCTTTCACTTCAGCCCAATATTCCACTTCTGCACTCTGAGATGATCAAGCAGAGGTTTCTCCCATCCCTCCCTCCCATCTTCTCATCTCAAGGCTAAACGTGCCAAGGCCATGCAATCCGAACTCATCCATCATTGTTTCCAGGCCAAACATCATTCTTCTTCTCCTCCTTGTACATTGTCCTTCTGCCTTCCCACTCATTAGCTACCCCACTTGCTTCAAAAGCATAAGAGTGCTGGATTGATCACATCAGTACTCCATTTTTACCCCTCCTTAGTTTTAGAACAGGACACTGATAAGCAAATTTTTAGTCCAGTTCTGCAGCCATCTGAGCATCCAGCCAAGAGTGGTGGTCTCTGACTTTATTGGAGCTAGTTTGCCAATCACAACACTGTGGGGCGCTTTGTCCAAAGCTTTGCTTACGTCCAGAAAGATGCTCTGCACAGCATTCCCACAGTCCACTGGAGAGGCTACCCAATTGAAAAGTGCAATCGGATTGGATAAAGGGATCTCTTGCTGACTAATCCATTCTTGTTTCTAGGCCTCACTGCAATTTTTGCAAAGTGTCTGATGCCTTCAGGCTTTAGCATCTACTTCAGAGTTTTCCCAAGCGCTACTGTCCGATGGATCCTTCTGCGGTTCAAAGAGGCCTCCTTCCTTCTTTTCCTCAGCGTGAGGGCAGCACTAGGCCTTCTGCCTCCAACTGGCCCCTCTCCCTTCCTCCGTGATTATCGAGGAATGCAAGGCAGTGGTTCCAAGACTTCTTCTGCCAGTTCCTTCCTAGCTTTTGGTTGAAGTTGACCAGGCCCAGGAGAAAGACTCCTTCATTGTCAGCAGAAAATCACGTGCCCCTTTCCCATCACACTTGATCTGCCATCGTGCTCCTTCTGCTTCTACTTTCTTCTGCTTTTGGGACAAAACTCCAAGAGAGGACTGAGAGCTTCAGGAGTTCCTTGTTTCCTTTCCTCATCTTGCCATCTGCAGGAACCTCAACTCATTCCTCCCTTAAGTCCTTTTGACGCCTCCCCTTCAGTGCTCCCTGCCTTAATTCTCCTGTTGTAGCTTGGCCTTCCCACCACTTCCTAGAGACACCTGTTTGGGAGGGGAATGTCGTTTTCAGATCATCACCAGGGCCTTTTTTGGAGAAAAAAATTTGGAACAGGCTTTCTCTGTTGACTTCAAATATTTTTCTTAGAATGAAATGTATATAACTCTGCCTTCAGAATTACCTTTTTAAACATCCCCATCTTTTGGGAACTTCTTTTCTCCTCACAGTCATTTGCCATGGGCCTTCATTTAGCATTTTCCAAGTGTCTTAAAATGGGCTTTCCTGCCTTTTGAGGCATCAGTGGAACCACAGTTGGATGCCCTTCTCTAAGAGTTTGCACACGGGATGGGTGCTTTCCCCACAGTTTGGGTAACTGCTGCTTTGTACATTGGCCTTCCCCTTGTGTTACGTGCGGTCTGCGAGTCTGATTTTCGGAGTACTGAAATTGGTCACAGGGTTGCCCTGCCTCCAGTATTTCAGAACATCTTCCAGCACTTTTGCTCTTGACTGGCACCTCATTCCACTTCCCTCAGGATTCCCTTCCCTGGGCTCAGCTCCCTGTTCCTCTTCAGGCTCCTTTACTGCTCTTAGTGTTGCAGATGAACTGCTCGACCCCAATACTTGACTTCTTCTCCTTGCCTTGAGGGTGCCCAGTTGCCGCTCCAGTGCTCACTTTTCCTGATGGGATGGCTGTTTGCTGGCCCTTTTTGTGTCCTCCTGCCTTTTTTACATTACGCAGAAACCAGACACGGCATGGGGGTTGCAGGCCACTTCCATGGGGAGGGTCCTTGGTCCATATTCCCTGATTTTGGATTCTCCATGCAGCATCATGCAAGGCTTTCTCCTCTCCTACCTGGAGGGTGAC
Source organism: Varanus salvator macromaculatus (assembly GCA_023646645.1). Lineage (NCBI taxonomy): Eukaryota > Metazoa > Chordata > Lepidosauria > Squamata > Varanidae > Varanus > Varanus salvator. The sequence continues at coordinate 577,624 of JAIXND010000818.1, read as the reverse complement.
CAGCAGAGTCCCCTTTGCTCTGTCTTGGTCTGCACTTCCACTGTCACTGCACTGCCAAATTCTTGCGACCTCTCCAAGTCTGCTTGCTCCCTGGAAGCTGGCTTGCTTGTCCAGCAGTCCAAGAGCAGCTGGGGACCCATTCACTCCTCTCCTCAGCCATGAACCCGAATGTTTCCTTGGATAAGGAATGCAGGCACACCAACGGTTGGGTGTGCTCAGCCGGCAAAGCAGGTCCAACGTGGATCAAACATGGGAATAGCAGGCCAACCGTTGTACTCTTTCCGGTGAAAAAAGACATTTTTATTTGACCATTAATTCAATAATCAATGCTTTTACATATATTAGGATGTTTCCCTTCACAGTCGCACTTTCTATTTATTCCTCCTTTTTCTCTAGTTGTGATGTATTTATATTGTTTTAATAATTGACATTTTATATGCTATTTTTATACTCTATATTGTACTTTTAAATATGGGACAGGATATAAATGCCAGTAATTTATAAAGAATGAAAAAATAAAGGACTGCATTGTGTTTTGAACCCAGGCAAGATAGCAAGCCTGAGTAAACTTAGGTCAGGGATCTGCACAAGGACCTAAGCAGTCCTCACACTGCTGCTATCTGCTGCTTCAGGATGACGTGGAGCAACTCCATGGGCCATGATCAGATGCACTCAGTTGTGGGAAAAGACCGGAAGAGGAACAGGACAGAAAGTGTTCAAGCTGCGCCGTCATTTGGAAAATCTTGTCCCAGTTTATCATACTCTGAATTCCATACAATACCCAAGAAGGGGAGGGTATACCTGCCATGGATGAAGACGCTGCACATCTAGTCTGCCTTCAGGAATCATGGACTTTCTCCTGGAAATGGAGGAAAGAGCCGTATCTATGGCACGGGCTACAGCCTGGACGGTGCTGTAAGAGAAGCTGTCCAGAGAGAGTGTTCGCTCCTTGTCCACTTGGGGCAGCCCCTCCGGTTCCTCCTCCTCTCTGCATCTCATCCACTCTTTCACTGACAGCAAATGCTTTGAATATGAACACTTGAACACACTGTTCGTAAATTTCTTCATAGAGAAATACAACTCCCTAAAACCATCATAGCTCGTCCTTTTTCTTCTTTGGGGAAGGAAGGTAAAATATGCATAAACATGCTTGACATGTTTAGTTCCATATGCTAAAATCAAGGTGGAATCACACATAGTGGTGCTGATCCAGACTTTTCCATTAACAGGTTGCATTTGAATTTCAATAACTTCTTCTAAAATAAGTAACCCATACATGGATAAAAACAACTCTTCAAAATAAATGAAGACATTGATTTCTACCAAAATCTTCCATGACTGCCACCCGGCTGGCAAAGTACCCGCTTTCAGCTGTGAGATGCTGCGTGAAAAAACCACACAAATGGCATTCCTGAGGAGCTCCGATTTCAAGGTCCTCATGAACCTGTCTCCATTCTCAGTGTCCAGTGAGAAGAGCCCCACCATCGTCCACCTGAAGTGCAGCAGCAGCCTGACGATCCCTGGGTACTGGAGGCCTTCTTCGGGGAGCATCCTGTACATGAAAGGGGACTGGCTTTTTTCTCCCCGGACCTGAGCGGTGAAAGCATAAGTGACCTGGGAGAGAAAGGAAGAGCGAGGCTGATGGGTTGGTTAAAATCAGTACTCAGTCACAGTTTCTCATCTCATGAGAATGCTGCCCTCAGTGTTGAATGCACCCCTCAGTGCATGAAACATGATTGGAAAAGAAGCAATGCTTTTTGTTTTCTGAAAATAAAGTCTATCACAGAGACAAAATAGAGTGGGAAATATAAACCTCTGCTAAGAGGGTGAGCAAGTGGAGAAGCTCAACCTGGAGCCCATTATTTTGAGATGAGAAGTGCAGCTTAAGATAACTATGTAAAAAAAGTATCTTGTGTGCCATTCTCCCTACCTCTACTGACTGCAAAAGCTGACCCTAAAAAGCCCTGTGCAGGCTGGCTGTGGCTGCTGGTATCGACCTGGATGGGCTCACTCTCCAATGCAGGGACGCACCTAAAGAGAGAGACTTTTCATACAAGCACATGCTGGAGTTTCCTCTCTCCCACCCTCAGAAAATGAAGAGGGGCCTGCAGTTAATCTTTACCCTGACAGTGCCAGATGGCGGATAGGTGTGGGCAGAGGGCCCTGATCCCTTTTCGTCTCAGGTTTCTCTGGGATTGTCTGTTGTCCTGGGAGGGATAACACTCATGGAAGTGATTTGCAGAACCTTTTGCTTTCTCTACATAAAACCTCACATCGCTTCTCCCAAGCCTCCCACCTGAGGGATTTTGAAGAGGCCCAGCATGTTGGAAAGCTGCATGGAGTTGTCCGAGTCAGATTCTTCAAGGACGGCCAGCAGATGATCTCGCCTGCCACACTTGTAGTTGGGAACGTGGGCTTGAGCGGTCGAGAGCAGGTCTATGGCTGCATCAGATGTCAGTCTAACATCATGATAGTTCTCATAGATGCTGTAGCCAAGGGTGAGGTTGGGCAGGAGGCTGCGATCCTGGTTGACCTCCTGGATGGCAAACAGGAAGGGGAGGATCTTCCAGTAAAGTGTGTCTCCCAACCTTAAAATGAGAACAAAAACAAAAAGGGTCACCCTGCCATCCCTGTTCATGAATCATTTCCCTGAACTTTGAGGTTGCATCCTGCTTCTCGGGGTTCAACATGCTCGGCCTCCTCCCAAGCAAACGCCAGATCGCAACTGCCGCTTCCTTGCAGAACCTCCGGTGGGATTCCCGCGGCCTCATTCACATCTGTGTCCAGGTCCATCTCCCAAGACAAGACACCTGCAGAAAGGCTGCCCATCCCAGGCAGGAGCCCAGCAGGGCAGCCGTTCCTTCTGATGGGGATGGGAAGGCAGAGGGGTGAAGAGGCAGGGGAGGTGGGGCATGTTCTCGGCCCCCCATTGCTCTGAACTCCCTGCTGGCCTTGCTGCCTGCAAGTTCATCGGCTGCGTCTTCATGAGGAGGAAGCCACCTGGAAGACATTTCTCCAGCTTTTCAAGCTACTGAAAAGCTGACCAGCTTCCCATGGTGCTTTGTGGCATCAGGTCCAGCAGGCCAGTGACTTACCCAATCTTTTCATTAGAGGCAGGTTGATTGAAAGTGTGTGGTCGAAAGCGGCCTTCTGCTGCAGAGGTGCTGGCACTGAAGACGAAGTCTCCCCACCGGAAATAATTGCGTGGCTGCAGCTCTGCCCTGTGCCAGCTCCAGGGGCATTTGGCCTTCTGCTTCCCACAGGCGGCCTCTGGGAGCAGCAGCAGCAGCAAGACAAAGAGGGCCTCTCTGCTGGCGCTTGGCATGGCCTCCATCCTGCCCCTTCAGTCCAGTAGAGAAGCAGTTAGAGGAATTTCCTTCTAAATGGAGAAGGAGCCCGGCCAGGTAAGGCTCCAGCAGAAGGAAGTGGGAATAAGTTCCTGCATGGCAGACTCCCCTTCTGCCCCCAGTCTCTCCCGATCCCTGAGCAGGAGAGCAGAGAAGTAGGCGCCCTCCCCTTTTTGCCTAGGTGCAAGACACTCCTCTGCTATCTCAGCGGGGCCTTGGGGGTTCAGGGTGGTCCCATGAGGAGGGCCCTTGAGGTTTAGCAAGAAGAGTAGCAATGCATGATAATTTCAGTAATTATATGTCTTCATGGCTGGAGCACCTCTGTGGCTCCCTGACAACCTTCCTCACTCCCATTTGCAAGAGAGGTACACTCAGAGAGCGTTCCGATGAGGCCCATGTGAAACATGCAGGACCAAGGGATCGTTCCCTCATGTGCTTTGCAAATGGCCTTCAACATGTGACCTGCTGCATCCCCTTCTGCTATCCCTTGCACCACAAGTGTTGCCTTGCAGTGAGGCAGCCTGGCCCTGCAATGCCCCTGACTTGCTTTCCTCCTTTTCATTCCTGGTGTGCTCAGCTTGGTCCCGGGATGTCATGCTCACGCCCCCTGTACCTCCAAGTGCTACACCATCATCACTGTTCTGACGGATTTTCCCTCGGTGGCCAACTTCCGATCCAGGAATGGGACAGTCTGGGATTCTGCAAAATTGCTGCTCCTGCAGGGATGGCCAAGAATGGCAGCAAGATGAAAATTCCCTGATGGAGGAACAGTTCCATCGGTCCCATTCCTGCTGCCTCTGAGGGACTCAGTGGAAGGGTCTTCCCAACTCTTCTGTCCCCTCCAATTTGCCTTTCAAAAAGTATCTCCTCTCCATCTGGGTGTGCCCACTGCCCATTCCTGGCATCCACTTCCCCTTCCAAATGACTCTCTATCCAGGAGAGGAGGCCAGGTTGTGGATGTTGTTGCTGTTGTTAGTTTCAAAGTCACATCCAACCCATCATGATCCCATGGAAAGCATTCCTCAAGGCCTTCCTGTTGCCCACCATCCCCCAGAGTCCACCTAAGCTCATGACCACTGCTTCAGTGGCTCCATGAAGCCACTTCACCCTCTGCCGCCCCTTCTCCTTTTGCCCTCATAGTTGAGGATGGGCATATCTAAAGCCTAATTGGAACTGTTCTTGCTGGACAAGATGAAGCAGGGGAGATTGTTGTGCATCTCTGCACAGGGTCGAGTGTGCAGTAAAGTGAATGGGGACGGAGAGATCCAGGTCCAAATCCCCACTGTCCCCTGAAGCTCACTCATCCCTGTGTGACTTTTCGCCGGTCATTCACTCTCTACCCATCGTACCTTGCAGGGTTGTTGATGTCAGGAAGAGAACGATGAGGAGAGGCAGCAAAGTGCTTCCTTTCCTCTTGCATGGAAAAAGTCAGGATAAAGGTGTGATGTGATACTCATTATCATGGTGACAATGATGGTAAGGATGATCATAGAAGACCCCAGCACAAAATTCAGGGGAAAACACCTCTGAATGCAGGCATTGCCAGGAGAGCATCCACGCTGCCCAGAAATGGCCTGCCCACTATCACGATTTAAAACTTTGTGCCACATCAAGGCAGCTGGGCAGAAATTGCTGGGCTGGAGTCAGGGTTCTGCTCTGGGCTGAGCACCGTGATGTGCAGAAATGGAGCCCTGACCCCTGGCAGCCATCATGAATTTCGCTGGAGAGAAGTTTGCATCCCGGGTGTCACTGCAACTACTCCGGAGCGCTTCCTGTTGCATGAAATGGGCCAGCCGGGCAGCCCCGAGGAGCCCCCCATGGGGTGCAGTGTGGGGAGGGTGTGTGTGTGGCCTAAGGAACTCCTGAGCCTCCTGCTCTCCATGTGCTCCTGAGATGTGTCCTCCAGGGATGCATTAGAGCCCCATGAAGGTCTCCAGCTTAGGCTTCCCCTTTGCTCGGCCATCTCTTCTGACCCATTTCGGAACTGCCCTGCCACGGTTGGGGTTTTATGGAGGGAGGATTTGAGGAGAGAAAAGGCAGTTGGTGGGAATGACGTCGAGCCTGTTCCTGTAGAGAAGAGGCAGATAATTGAGAGGGGGAGCTTTGCTTGGGCACGTGTGCTCCAAACGGAAATTCGTGCAATTAGTGGTGTTTGGGAATTTGGGTTTCACAGCCAGTGAGACGGCCAGCTAGATATGAATGGGACCACTATGTTGCTAGCCTGAGAAGTTTTCTTGGGGAGATCTCCCAGATGAAACCCCGCTGCAGGGATGAACTATCATGACCAGCACTGCTGGGAAAAGGTACACCTAACCACAGTGTTCCAGAACAGAAGCAGAGTGTTTCTTGGGTTTGAGTCACATGCATAGCCATGGGGTTGATGATGAGGAAGAAATAGGAACACTTTGAAAGTGTTTTAAATGAGCAAAACCAGCCAGAGAACTTTAGAGTCAGCAGAGGAGTGGACACAAAGCCACTTTCCTTTGGAACTTCTTTTTACACAGGATTAACTTTGCAAGTAAATGTAGTGGCTGCTTCAGGCAAGCAGGGAGCTCAGTCTCATAATGGGAAAGAGGCCTAATACAAAGTTCTATTGTGCGTTTTGCCCGTTGGGCTTTCTGGCTGCCCTCATCCACAGGCTGTGAAATGTTCTCTCCCAACAGGAAACATTTGGCTACCGTGAGGGTCTATCTCCACTCCCTCCGTAACTCCCTCCCTCCCTTTTGGCACCTTCAATCGAGCTTGAATTTTGCCTTTTTTCTGCCTGCAGTATCTCACTAAATGCATGGCCAAGCTATGGGAAGAAAGCCTGGCCAAAACCAGACAATCACTATATTGCCAATTTTGTTGGTTGGCCGGTTGCTTGTTGGTCGTGTAAAATGCACCCTGCTGCTTCCATGACTCTCTTGGAGAATTTTTGGACCTGTTCAGCGACACTTGGCAATCTTGGTTAAAGGGAACTGACTGTCTGACACTCAAATGGGGAAAGTAGCCTCAGAGGGATCTGGGTAGGGGAATCTTCACACACACATACCACACACACACACACACACACACAGGCGCTCCAACAAATCCAATGCAACATTGCAAGGAGCAGTTGGCAGGCTCAGGATTCAGGACGTGGGGTCTCAGACCCAACCCAGATCCCAGGCCAGGAAGAGAAGGAAGCCATCCTGTCTCTGCACTGAGAAAGCCGACTGCGCAACCCACTCAGGTCACAGTGCCAAAATCTGCCCCCAGCTCTCTGCCCTACCCCAAATGCACTCTGCCCATGGAAGGGTGATGACGCTCAGGCTCCTCAGGAAAGGGTGAAGCTGGAAGGGCAGGGGAAAGACCATGATGGAGGGGAGCAGACAGACACCTGAGCTCTCTCCGCTGCCTCTTCCAGACATGCATCTCCCTAATTCCTCATGGCTGCCTGTCTTTGTCTGTGTGTTTTCGTTGGAAGGAGCCTGTCTTCACAGAAAAACCTCCCATGGAAACCAATCCCATTTCCAGGGTCCCAACCATCTGGAAGTGCTTCCTGGCATCCAACCTGAAACCTAGCTCCTTGAGCTCTGTCCCCCTGGACAACATCCTTCCCTGCCTGCAGGGGAAAAGGTCTGGACCCTCTGCTATTTGATGCCTTCAAATGACTGCATGTGGCCAGAAGAGACTCCTCTTCTTCGGCTTTGGAGCAAGAAGGGCTGTGCCTCCTCCTTCCCTGAAGAGCTGTGGGGCATTTGGACAGTGCATACTGAGCGTCTCGGAAAGTGGACGGCCCAGGAGCCCCATCGGATGGAAATGGAAAGAAACTTTGGATGCCCTGTGTGCTGATACTTTGACTTGATGCTGAGCAACAGCACAACACAGCGGATGTTCTTCTAAAAGAAATGAGCTCTTTGCATGCTCAGTGGAATCCTCTGCAGAGTCAGAAACTCATGGCAGGTCGACCAGATTGCAAGCCTTGGTTTGCCAAGGAGGGTCCAGTACCAGTGGAAATGCAGCAGCAGCTGGCCTGGACTAGACATTGATAGTGAGGCATTTCTGTGTCTGACCCAGTTATTTATCAACCCCTTGATGGGGTGAAGGGGTTTGCGTAGCGCCAAGAAGCTATGAGCTGTGTCGTGCAGGGCCGCCCAAGATGGACAGGTCATAGCAGAAAGCTCTGACAAAACGTGGCCCACAGGTGAAGGAAATGGCTACCCATTAGAGAACCCTTGCCATTAAGACACCATGGACAGCAAGAAATGGCAAAACGATATGAAGCTGGTTGATGAGATGCTCAGGTCAGAAGGTGTCCAATATGATACTGGAGAAGACCGGAGGGCTAGTACTAGTAGCGCCAGAAAGAATGAAGCGACTGGGTCAAAGCCGAAAGGACACTCAGTTGCAGATGTATCTGGTGGTGAAAGGAAAGTCTGATGCTGCAAAGATCTGTACTCCATAGGAACCTGGAATGTAAGATCCATGAATCAAGGCAAACTGGACGTGGTCAAACAAGAGATGACAAGACTGAACATCGACATCTTAGGAATCAGTGAACTAAATTGGACAGGAATGGGTGAATTTAATTCAGATGACCATCAGGTATACTACTGCAGCCAAGAATCCCTCGGAAGAAATGGAGTAGCCTTCATAGTCAATCAAAGAGTAGGAAAAGCAGTACTGGGATATAATCTCCAAAATGACAGAATGATCTCAGTTGGAATCCAAGACAAAGCATTCAACATCACAGTAGTCCAAGTCTATGCCCCAACCACTGGTGCAGAGGAAGCTGAAGTTGACTGGTTCTATGACGGCCTACAACACCTTCTCGAATTAACTCTAAAAACTGATGTCCTTGTCATCATGGGGGATTGGCATGCTAAAGTAGGAAGCCAAAAGATAACTGGAATAACAGGCAAGTTTGGCCTTGGAGTACAAAATGAAGTAGGGCAAAGGCTGGCAGAGTTTTATCAAGAGAACATGCAGGTCATTGCAAACACTCTTTTCCAACAACCCAAGAGACTTGTCTACCAATGGACATCACCAGATGGTCAACACAGAATCAGATTGATTCTGTGCTCTGCAGCCAAAGATGGAGAAGCTCCATACAGTCAGTAAAACCTAGACCAGGAGCTGGCTGTGGCTCAGATCATGAGCTTCTCGTTGCCAAATTTACTCTTAAATTGAGGAATGTAGGGAAAGGCACTAGGCCACTCAAGTATGATCTACCATATTTTTCGCTCTATGAGACGCACCGGACCATAAGATGCACCTAGTTTTTAGAGGAGGAAAACAAGAAAAAAAATATTTTGAATCAAATGGTTTATTAAAGTATTTAATAAACTATAACAGAATGGGATGTTTTGGGATGTCTTAATCCCAGTTGCTTTACTCTCATGTGCCTCTAGCATACTGTGCGCAAGACCCCCCCATCCCCCGCAGACTGTGCATGTAACTGTCCATCTCTGCAGTCCCTTCAATGCCACATGTATTTCCTGTAGGTCTGAATAAACTGTAAATATTCTTTTGGTTGCACACCCCCAGCATACCTGCTCTCTCTGGTTTTTCTTGCCTCTATCTTAGACAGAGAAGGTGAGCAATGAGGAGAGACCTAAATTCAATCCAACTTTTCTCTCTCTCTTTTTTTTTTCATATTTAGAAGTGATGCTTAAGAAACTCGGGCTGCATCTACGCATCCTTTTGAGTCGAGAGAAATGCTCACTCAGTGGTCTCTAGTGTGTCATTTCTTCCTCTGGGTCAAGGGCATGAAAATCTAACATTTGCACAGTTGCAGAGATCACTATAATAATTGTGTTTCTTGTATCCTCAATTGGGAAGGGAACTTTACATGCACATTGTTTTTGTTAAGCATTTAGAAGTCCCAGTTAATTATCCATGAGGTATTAAAAGGCCCTACCCTTGAGAGACAAAGCTGAATTGTGGGGAACTTCCCTGCCATTCCCAAAAGGTATTTCAAGCTTCTGCTGTTGAATCTTTTTTTTTTTTCCAGAACAAAGGAGGGATGGGTGTTTTCATGGGGATTAACCCTTGTTTTTTTTTCAGAGAGGAGGAAAATGTCCCACTTTCCACTTTTTCACACCATGCATAATGTTGAACATCTTTGCCATGCTTCCCATTACTCATAATTTTCCTAAAAGAAGCAATCCTGGTTGTTGTAACAAAGTCTGATAGGGGAGCTGCCCCAATCCCTTGATTGTTTTAGTTGCCCTTCTTTGCACTTTTTCCAACAATGTCATTTTTCAGGTGTGGTGGCCAGCACTGTACACAATACTTTAAGTATGGTCATATTAAAGATTTGTGTAAGAGGAATATGATCTTGGAAATTTGATTTTCAATCCTTTCCTAATTATGGCATTCCCTGGTAACATTTGACATTTTCATCAAGCTGTCCCCCACATTCTCAAGACCCTTTCTTGGTCTGTCAGCACTAGTTCAGATTCCATCAGCTCATACATGAAGATGAGATTCTTTTCCCCCAGCATGCTATCTTTACACTTGCTTACACTGAACAGCATTTACCATTCTGATGCCCCTTTTCCCAGCTCAGAGATATCCCACTGGAATTCCTCACAATCCCATTGAAATGTTTTATTTTAGTATCATCAGCAAACCTGGCTACTTTATTGCTCACTTCTAATTCCAGATCATTTATGAACAGGTTGAAAAGCACTCATCCTAATGCAGAATCTTGTGAGAATACCATGCATTCTCAATGTTGGCTTTCAATTCTTTAATCAGTTACTGATTCATAGGACAACATGTGTGTGCACACTCAGCCCGTATTCCATCACTGCCAGGTTTTCTCAAGAGTCTGTTGATGGATTTTATCAAAAGGCTTTTGGAAGAAAACAATGTCTATTTGATTGCTCTGTCCACGTGTAGTAGTGACACTCTCAAAGAATTCTACTGGAGTAGCAAGACAGGCTTACCCCTGCAGAAGCCATGTTGCTTCTTTTAAAGCAGGGCTAGTTCTTCTATATGTTAACTGAATCTATCCTGAATAACACTTTCAACCAATTTACGCAGAACCAACAGAAAGCAAAGCAGCATATACTTTTCCAGATCCCCTTTTAAAAATTGTCCTAGAGTGCTGGTACATGGCTAGAGAGTGATCTTAGGGACATGATGTACGTATTGTATAAGAAAGTCATCAATTGATTCTGAGGAGGGAGAGGCAGAGCTGAGTAGATGAGTTGGCGATGTATAGGTTATTTACTGAAGATGCTCAGGGCAATGAGAGAGAACCAGCCCTCTTTGGAAAAGGAGGGAGACATTTCAGAGTGGTGGGGAGGAGATGGAAGGGGTGTCCTTGGCACCAGCAGGATATGACAGGCTAAACAAGTGGACCAATTCAGAAGTGTCCAGCATTCCTGCTGTCTAGCCCTCGCACAGCAGGGGCCACCTTCAGGGCTGGATTCTTTCTGAAAGGAATGGAAGGAGGGGAAGTTTAAGTTTGGATCCAGTTCTTTACATTGTCAATTGTTTCACTCACATCTCAAAGAGAACACTGCTTCAATGTATACTGTTTCTTAACCTGTTAAACTTTAATAAAAGGATTGTGCTTCTAAAGTGTCATCTGTGCCTGCGGGGGCAGTGGCGTGGGGGCAAGGCGGCAGTGTGGGGCTGCATCGGCACGGGATGGCAGTGCGGGGCAGCGGCTTTAGAAGGATTGTGCTTCTAAAGTGTCATCTGTGCCTGCATCTGCATGGCGGCGCGCTGCGTGGTGGTGATGGCGCGTGGTGGCGGTGGCACGGGGTGATGCGGTGTGTGGCGGCAGTGGCGCGGGGTGGCATTGCGCGTCGGCGCATAGCCTCCCAGTGGGGGTGATTAGTTCCCGGAGTGCAGGGTGGAGCAGGGCACACCAAGCACATGCCGGCCTTGTAGGCGGGCCAGCAGCGTCCCGGGTGTCGCGCACACACACATTCACTCTATGAGACGCACAGACATTTCCCCTTACTTTTGAAGGGAAAAAAGTGCCTCTTATAGAGCGAAAAATACGGTAAGTTAAATAGGCAGGGTGACACTATACAGCCTTGCCAAACTCCTTTCTCAATTTTGAACCAATCAGTGATTCTGTGTCCAGTTCTCACTGTTGCTTCTTGACCTGCATATAGGTTTCTCAAGAGACAAATTAGATGGTCTGGTACTCCCATCTCTTTAAGAACATGTGGCAATTTGTTGTGATCCACACAATCAAATGTTTTAGCATAATCAATGAAGCAGATGTTTTTCTGGAACTCCCTAACTTTCTCCATGATGTTGGCAATTTGATCTCTAGTTCCTCTCCCTCTTCGAAATCCTGCCTGTACTTCTGGTAGTTCTTGGTCCACATACTGCAGGAGCCTCGCTTGTAGGATTTTAAGCATCACTTTGCTAGCATTTGAAATGAGTGCAATGGTGCAGTAGTTTGAACATTCTTTGGCATTGCCCTTCTTTGGAATCGGAATGTAAACTGACCTTTTCCAATCCTGTGGCCACTGTTGAGTTTTCCAAATTTGCTGGCATGTTGAGTGTGGCACTTTTACTGCATCGTCTTTCAGGATTTTGAATAGCTCAGCTGGAATGCTGTCACCTCCACTAGCTTTGTTGTTGCTCAGACTTCCTAAGGCCCATTTGACTTCACATTCCAGGATGTCTGGCTCGAGCTCAGTGACCACCCCATCGTGGTTATCGGGGATGTTAAGCTCTTTCTTGTATAGTTCTTCTGTGTCATCTTGTCTCCTCTTCTTAATCTCTTCTGCCTCTGTTAGGTTCCTGCCATTTTGGTACTTTACCATACCCATCTTTGCATGGAGTGTTCCCTTCATATCTCTAATTTTCTTGAACAGATCTCTGGTCCTCTCTATTCTATTGTTTTCTTATATTTCTTTGCACTGTTCATTTAGGAAGGCATTCTGATCTCTTCTAGCTGTTCTCTGGAATTCTGCATTCTATTGTTTGTATCTTTCTCTTTCTTCCTTGCCTTTCACTTCCCTTCTTTCCTCAGCTATTTGTAAAGCTTCCTTAGACAGCCATTTTGCTGTCTTGCATTTCTTTTTCTTTGGGATGGTTTTAGTTGCTACCTCTTGTACAATGCTGCAAACCCTCGTCCATAGTTCTTCAGCCACTCTATCATATCTAATTCTTAAATCTATTTGTCACCTCTACTTTATATTCATCAGGGATATGATTTATGTCATACCTGAGTGGCCTAGTGCTTTTCCCTACTTTCCTCAACTTAAGCCTAAATTTTGCCACCAGAAGCTCATGATCTGAGCCACAGTCAGCTCCTGGTCTAGTTTTTACTGACTGTATAGAACTTCTCCATCTTTGGCTGCAGAGCACATAGTCAATCTGATTTCTGTGTTGACCGTCTGGTGATGTCCATGTGTAGAGTCATCTCTTGGGATGTTGGAAAAGAGTGTTTGCTATTACCATCGTATTCTCTTGACAAAATTCTACCAGCCTGTGCCCTGCTTCATTTTGTACTCCAAGGCCAAACTTGCCTGTTATTCTGGTTATCTTTTGGCTTCCTACTTTAGCATTCCAATCCCCCATGATGATAAGGACATCATTTTTGGGTGTTAATTCTAGAAGGTGTTGCAGGCCTTCATAGAACTGGTCAACTTCAGCCTGCTCAGCACCAGTGGTTGGGGCATAGACTTGGACTATTGTGATCCTCAACCTTTTGAAAACCTCTTGGACAGTACCAAAAGGTTGAGGATACGTGTGTCTAAAAGCAGTATTGAAACCATTCCTGGTGGACAAGACAAAGCAGGGGGGATTGTTGTGCATCCATGCATGGAATCGAGTGTGCAAGAAGTGGGATGGAGGCTGAGACAGCCAGGTCTGTATCCCCACTAGTCCCTGAATCTCACTGTGTGACTTCTGGCTGCTCACTCATTCCCGGCCTATCCTGTCTGGCAGTGTTGTTGTTGGCAAAAGAACAATGAGGAGAGGCAAACAAAGGTCCTGCTTTCCTTATGCACAGAAAAGGTTAGGATAAAAGTGTGATGCGACTCTCATTATCGTAGTGACAATGATGATAAGGACATTCATAGAGGACCCCAGCAGAAAATTCAACAGAAAACACCTCGAAACCAGGCATTGGCATGGGGGCATCCAGGCTGCCCGGAAATGGCCTGCCCATGGTCATGTTTCCAGACTTTGTTCCACATCAAGGCTGCTGGGCAGCAGTCAAAGGTCCTGGTCCGAACTGGCCCTTGATGTGCAGAAATGGTGCCCTGACCCCTGGCGGCCATCGTGTCGGTGCAGGAAAGAAGCCCTCATCCTGGGTGGTTTGGCAGGTCCCCTGGAGCACCTCCTGCTGCACGCCCAGGGCCAGCCGGGCAGCCCCTGAGGAGTCCCCCATGGGGTGAGGCAGTGGGCGGGGGGGTGTGCGGCCTGGGGAGCTCCCCGACTCTCTTGCTCCCCACGTGCTCCAGAGATGTTCCCTCCAGGGATGCATTTCTGCCTCAGGAAGGTCTCCAGCTCAGGCTGGCTCTCTGCTCAGCCATCTCTTGGGGTCCATTTCGGAGCTGCCCTACCATGGTGAGGGTTTTACGGAGTGAGGAATCAGGGAAAGAAAAGCCAGTGGGTGGGAATTACATGGCGCCTGTTCTAGTGGGGAAGAGGCAGGTGATTGAGAGGGGGAGCTTTCCTTGGGCACGTGTGCTCCAAGCGGCAATCCCTGCGATTAGAGGTGTTAGGGAATCTGGGTTTCTCAGCCTGTGGGAAGGCCAGCAAGATACGCAGGGACCTCTATGTTGTGAGCCTCAGAAGTTTTCTTGGTGAGATCTCTCAGCAGAAACCATGCTGCAGAGATGAACCTTCACAACCAGCACTGCTGGGTGCAGGTGCACCCCACCACATTGTTCCAGAGCATACGCAGAGTGTTTCATGGGTTTGAGTCACATGCATAGCCACATGGTTGATGATGAGGGAGTGTTTTAAATGAGCCAACCAGCCTGAGAACACAGGAGTCAGCAGAAGAGTGGGCACAAAGCAACTTACTTGGGAGGTGCTTTCCACACTGGATTAACTTTGATATTAAATGAAGTGGGCACTTCAGGCAAGCATAGAGCGTCGTTTCTTAAACGGACGGACGCCTAATAAAGCTTCAGTGGGAAAAGGGCCTGGCTGAGAATTGTGGCTCTTTCTGGGCAAGAGGAGCAGAGACACTGCAGGCCTCATTTTCTCTTGCAGAGGCACCTCCAAGCTGCCTTTCTCTGTGAATTTTATTTGGCTTTCCCAACAATCCCCTCCTTGCCACTCGCCCACGTAGTGGCACAAGGGGTCCATCCTGCTCCACTCCTGCTCTCTCCACACGGCTGCTCCCTCCTCAGGAGAGGCGGCCAGCCAAGGGTGAACTGGAGGGAGGGGTGAGTCCTTCCACTGAATGGGGCACCAGTGTCTCCTGAGGGTTGGGAAAGGTAGACAGAGCAAAGTAGAAGTGCAGCGAAACCCAAGTCCGAACCCCCGGACTACCAGCCTTTTTCAGAAGTGCCTTCGTCCTCGCACCCCTCTTGGGCACTGCCTGCCGATCTTGCACCAGTGTCTTGACACTCTTCACAGCAGCGTCTGGTAAGCAGGAGGATGCGGCACCTGCTCTTGGGATATTTTGAAGACTAGGAGAAGTTGTGGAAGACATTGTGGAAAGTTGGGAAAGAAGAGGGAAAATCTTTAGCCTTTTTAACTCTGACCCGCCCAAGTCTTTGGAGCACAGCCTCAAACGCCCAGATTGTTTTTTCTCTCCAGACAACACAAAGTGAGCAGAAAGTCAGAAAGAGAACCTTCCGCTTGCTCGGTGAAAGGACAATGTGCTCCCTGGTGGGGTTTACGGACCAGGAGTAGAAGCATCCCACCATGTCTCTTCTTCACCTATGGGATCAGATCCTCTGCTCTGGCCTTCGGATGAAATAAGTGTCTACGCGCGTGAGAAAGCTCTAGGAGGTGTTATGTCCATTAGCATAACTGACTGCCCACATTCACGGGCTGTGAAATGGACTCCCCCAACAGGAAACATTTGGCTACTGTTTGGGTCTCTCTCCTCCGCCCCACTCCCTCCAATCTCTTTTGACAGCATCAATCAAGCTTGCAGTTCACTTTCTGTTCTGCTTGCCTTATCTCACAACATGCATGGCCAAGGCATTGGAAGAAAGCCTGGCCAAAAGAAGAGCATCACATTTTTGCCAATTTTGTTGGTTTCTTTTTCATTGGTGTAAAACACACCCTGCTGCTTCCATGGCTCCCTTGGTGAATTTTGGGACCTGATCAGCAATATTTGGCAATCTGGCTAAAAGGGAACTGACTGCCTGATACTCAAAGGGGGAACATAGCCTCAGAGGGATCTGGGTAGGGGAATCTCCACACACACACATACAGAAATGTACATCTGCACCCACCCAGGTGTTCCAACCATTCCATTGTGACATTGCAAGGACCAGCTGGCAGGCTCAGGATTCAGGACATGGGGTCTGAGAACCAACCCAGATCCCAGGTCAGGAAGAGGAGGAAGCCATCCTGTCTCTGGACTGCGAAGACCGACCGTGCAACCCACTCAGGTCACAATGCCAAAATCTGCCCCCAGCTCTCTGTCCTCCCCCAAATGCACTCTGCCTGTGGAAGGGTTATGATGCTTGGGGCTTGTCAGGAAAAGGTGAAGCTGGAAGAGCAGAGGAAAGACCATGATGGAGGGGAGAAGACAGACACTTGAGCTCTCTCCGCTGCCTCTTCCAGACTCAGGCCTCTCCCGAATTCCTCACAGCTGCCTGTCTTCATTTGTGTGTTTTTGTTTTGAAGGAGCCTGTTTACACAGAAACACCCCCCATGGAAGCCCATCCCATATCCTGGGAATCGAACCATCAGGAAGTGCTTCCTGACATCCAGTTCCCTGTTCCTTGAGCTCTGTCCCACTGGACAACATCCTTCCCTTCCCTCAGGGAAAAAGGTCAGGACCCTCTGCCATGTGACTCCTTCAAATGACTGCATGTTGCCAGAAGAGACTCCTCTTCTTCAGCTGTGGAGCAAGAAGGGCTGTGCCTCCTCCTTCCCTGAAGAACTGCGAGGTATTTTGACAGTGCATAATGATCATCTAAGAATGCGGACGGCCCAGGAGCCCCGTCAGATGGAAGTGGAAAGACACTTTGGATGCCCAGTGAGCTGCTACTTAGGCTTGATGCTGAGGCACAGCATGACACAGAGGACGCTCTTCTAAAAGAAATGCGCTCTGTGCATGCTCATTAGAATCCAGTGAAGAGTCAGAAATTTGTGGCAGGTCGACTGGATATCAAGCCTGTGTTTGCCGAGGAGGATTCAGTTCTAGTGGAAATGCAGTAGTACCTGGACTAGACAATCATAGGGAGGTATTTCTTGTGTGTAGATCTGGAAGAAAGGGGGAATAAATTGCTTCTTCTATGAATATAATTGAGCAATCCTTTCCAATATAATCCAGCAATCCTTTCCAAGCAAAGAAATTCCTGGAAATGTTCAAGAAAAATATTAGCTTGCTTTTTGAGAACAATGATGCTTTTTCATGGACTTAGCATCCATCCTCTACGAAGCATAACTTGAAATCAATGGAGTCCTGTGTCTGACCCATTCATGGATCACTGCCTTGACATGGTGAAGGGGCTTGCGTAGCGCCATGAAGCTGTGAGCTCTGCCGTGCAGGGCCAGCTAAGACATACAGGTCATAGCAGAGATCTCTGACAAAATGTGATCCACAGGAGAAGCAAACGGCTACCCACTCCAGATCCCTTGTCATGAAAACACCATGGACAGACTTCCGATAATGGTGTCGGGATGAAACAGCGGTGATTAAGGGGGTTCCGTTATCACGCTGGTAAATTGTCCGGTAGTGGGCCGTCGAGGCTCATCCAAGCCCTGTCGGGGCAAAGATAGAGTGCTGGGGAACCTCCTGGATGGTGTGGAACGGCAACCCCACATGTACTGGGAGAAAATCAGGCATTTCTCAGCTGCACAACACAGGGGGGAAGAGCCCCCCGCAAGTCCTCGACATACCGCCTTTAGATTAGAACTTAGCAAAAAATACATCGGATTTACTGGGAGACATTTTTATTTCTTCTTTTTTGCAATGGTACCCATGGAAAAATCTGTTTCTGTTACTAATTGATACAAAGAAAAAGAAAAAACCCTTTGGATGGAGGAGGAAAGGAATCTCCCCACCTCATGGAGTTTAAAAGCAGCGAATTAAATGAGAAGAGAAAGACAGAACTTTTTGTAAGTAAGGAAAATACTTTTCTTCTTTAATCTCTCCAAGGGCGAAGAATCAATATAATAATTACTGTGTAATTGAATGATAGAAGAATCTTTCTTGTATGTTGGATTTTTGCCAAAATCAACTGGTTATCTGCCAGAAACTTTAATACTGAGTGGTGTTTTTCTTTCTACTGTGATGGTTTTTTCCTTGGGCTGAAGAATTAAAATAAATAATTACTGTGGAATTAAAGGATAGAAGGATTTTTCTTCTATGTTGGACTATTGCCCAGAACTGACTGAAGGACATAATTTGCTCCTAGAAGTGTCCCTCTTTCCTTTATTCCTGGGACCTCTGCCAAGCCTTTGTTCTTGAGTTAATTGCTATTAGTATGGAAGAATTACAGAAGACACTCTTGGCAATACAGACTTCTTTAACAGCTTTGCAATTATCTCAACAGTTGATACTAATACAGCAGGAGATTATTTTAATTGAACAATTTGATCATTTTTTTAATTGAACAAAAAGGTCGCTTTGACAAATTAGACATTTCCATTGATAAGGCTTTGGGTAAGCAGAATATACAAAATACCCAGAAGGAAAATCTGAAACAGGAAAGACAATAAGCAAACTAGCATGGGATTGGCTTGTAAATAAGCAACAAACAGATGGAAAATTCGAAATAATGGAAAAATCAACACAATCAGTGAACCTAATAAGCAAGCTTTCATGGGATTTGCTCTTCGTCTTGGAAAAGGAGAAGATAGTTAACCATTTAAGAGAGGCTATGCCTATGGGGCTACAATTGAAGGCACTACGACATTTTAATATAAAGAAAGAAGAATCCCTCAATAGTTGCTGTTGTTAGTTGCGAACTCATGTCTGACCCATCGTGACCCCATGGACAACATTCCTCCAGGCCTTCCAGTCCTCCACCATCCCCCGGAGTCCACTCACGCTCACACCAACCACCTCATCCAGCCCCCTCATCCTCTGCCGTCCCCTTCTTCTTTTGCCATCTATTGTTCCCAGCATCAGGCTCTTCTCCAGGGAGTCCTTCCTTCTCATTAGGTGGCCAAAGTATTTGAGCGTCATCTTCACTATCTGGCCTTCTAAAGAGCAGTCAGGGTTGCTCTCCTCTAGGACTGACTGGTTTGATCGCCTTGCGGTCCAAGGGACTCGCAGGAGTCTTCTCCAGCACCACAACTCAAAGGCCTCAATCCTTTTGTGCTCGGCCTTCGTTATGGTCCAGCTTTCACAGCCATACATTGCAACTGGGAAAACCATAGCCTTGACTATACGCACTTTTGTTGGCAGGGTGATGTCTCTGCTTTTTAGTATGTGTAAAGAAAAAGAAAAAATAGATATGGCAGAGGTGTAAAGAAAAAATAAGAGAACTTTTTCTTTTTACTTCAAAAAGGGATGATTCATATAGGTTGGTAGGTTCATATGTGATGTAGAAAGGCAAAGCTATTATTGTTGCTGAAACATTAGAAACTTAGCTTAATGAAATCCTGTTTAAAATGTATTTTAGTTATCAGTTGCCACCAAATAGATTAGTTAAGACATCTTTAAAGATGTTAAATGGATGTTTCTGAGTTTATTTGCAACGGAAAATAAGATAATTTATTATCTTGAAAGTCTGTTTAAAAGATAGCATAGGTATTAACTATTGCCAAACCGAGTAGCTAAGATGTCTTTAGAGATGATAAATGGATGTTTTAGATGCTATTTGTAACTGTAGAGAATTTTTTCCTTTTATTTCAAAAAGGGATGATTTAAATAGGTTGATGTGTTCACATGTGATATAGAAAGGCTAAGCTAGTATGACTGGTGAAACATTAGCAACTTAGCTTTATGAAATCTTGTTTAAAAGGTATTAAATGGGTTGGTAGGTTTATATGTGATATGGGAAGGTTAAGCTACTGTTGCTGGTGATAAAAGGGATGGATATAATTGAGGCACGTTGAAGAATGTAAATAGTTGGGCTGTTGTATGGAATTAATTGTATTAGACTAAATGATGTTTGAGCTAGATGAAACATTAGTAATTTAGCTTAAAGAAAATTTGTTTAAAAGATAGTATAGGTATTAGTTACCACCAGTGTAGCTAAGATGTCTTTGGAGATGTTAATTGGATGTCGTTGATACTATTTGTACCTGTGGTAGTGAGGAGGTTATTTGTCTACCATTAGCAAAATGAAAAGATTTTGAATTGTCTGTAATGTTTAGACTGAACTAACAGACCCTTTAACAGTGGTCAAGAGAAACAGGACTTTGCAAGAAATGAAGGGATTGATTTTGCTGATGAAGGAGAAGGAAGATAGTGACTTCTATCAAATTTGGATTATTATTTTTTAATTGGCTGGAGAAACGGAACGGTTCTGATCTAAAGATGTGTTCAAGTTATTAGAAACGGATTGGAGTATGATCATAGAATGTTAAAAGATATGTAGTAGGGGGTTGACCCAGTAAGTCCGATGTGTGTGATGATCGATGTTTGTAGTATTAGTCCAAAATTTTAATAAAATTTCTTTAAAAAAAAAAGAAAACACTATGGACAGTACCAAAAGGAAAAAAGATATGATGCTGGTTGATGAGATGCTAAAGTCAGAAGGTGTCCAATGGAGAAGACCGGAGGGCTAGTACTAGTAGCGACAGAAAGAAAGAAGCGACTGGGTAAAAGCCAAAAGGACACACAGTTGCAGATGTATCTGGTGGTGAAAGGAGTGTCCAATAGTGCAAGGATCTATACACCACAGGAACCTGGAATGTAAGATCCATGAATCAAGGCAAACTGGACTTGGTCAAACAAATGATGACAAGACTGAACATCGACATCTTAGGAATCAGTGAACTAAAATGAACAGGAATGGGTGAATTTAATTCAGATGACCATCAGGTATACTACTGCGGGCAAGAATCCCTCAGAAGAAATGGAGTAGCCTTCATAGTCAATAAAAGAGTAGGAGAAGCAGTACTGGGATACAATCTCCAAAATGACAGAATGATTTCTGTTAGAATCCAAGGCAAACTATTCAACATCACAATAGTCCAAGTCTATGTCCCAACCACTGGTGCTAAAGAGACTGAAGTTGACCAGTTCTATGAAGGCCAACAACACCTTCTAGAAATAACTCCAAAAAATGATGTCCGTATCATCATGGGGGACTGGAATGCTACAGTAGGAAACCAAAAGATAACCAGAATAACAGGAAAGTTTGGCCTTGGAGTACAAAATGAAGCAGGACACAGGCTGGTAGAATTTTGTCAAGAGAATACGATGGTCATAACAAACACTCTTTTCCAACAACCCAAGAGACTAGTCTACAAATGGACATCACCAGACAGTCAACACAGAAATCAGATTGACCATGTGCTCTGCAGCAGAAGATGGAGAAGGTCTATCCAGTCAGTAAAAACTAGACCAGGAGCTGACTGTGGCTCCGATCATGAGCTTCTCATTGCAAAATTTAGGCTAAAATTGAAGCAAGTAGGGAAAAGCACTAGGCCACTCAGGTATGACCTAAATCATATCCCTGATGAATATACAGTAGAGGTGACAAATAGATTGAAGGAATTAGATCGGATAGACAGAGTGCCTGAAGAACTATGGACGGCCTCACGACAGACACACTGGTCGGTCCCTTGGCCTGCCTTTGGGGATATTCTGTGAGATCTTGTGGTCTCCACTTCACTCAGTCTTCTCGGCTTTGGCATTGAGGCTTTAGAGTGCCCTGGCCTCTCATTGTTCACCTGGTTGTTTCAGTCTTGCATTTTCTGAGGTTGAAGCAGGAACTGAGCCAGTACCCAGAGATGGATTCCATGGCCTCCATCACTGCCACTGCAGTTCCAGGCACCTGCGCGTACAACGAGGACGTGGTACGGACCCTTCTTCTTGCTGTGAAAGGAACACGCTTTCCTCCGAGGTGCCTGTACACATGCCGAGTTTCTCAGCAGCACTGGATGGCAAAGTCCACCTGGGTCCTGACAGAGCGCAGCATTGAACAACTGGAGGGAAATGGCCTTTCCGTTTCACAGAAGTCTTTGGTAGCCAGGAGATGGCTTCACCTGCACTCAGGAGATTTGAAGAGGCACATAAGTTGGGGAAGAAATTGTGGAAGGCTGGAAAAGAAGACGGAAAGACAATTGTCTTTTTAACTGTGTCCCTGCACAAGTCTGTAGAGCACAGCCTCAGTTGTGTCAGTTCAGCCAACACAAAGTGTGCAAATGTGAGAAAGAACCTGCTGCTTCCTTGGCTAAAGGAAACTGTTCCCTCTGGTGGAGTTTTGGATAATGAGAATCAAGTTTTCCTCAATTTCTTATCAACCCTGGTGGATTTGGCCCATATACACAAGTCCAATGTATGGCTGTCAAAGATGGACCATATGGAAGGCTGAGCGCAAAGAATAGAGGCCTTTGAATGTTGTGCTGGAGAAGACTCCTGCGAGTCCCTTGGACCGCAAGGCGATCAAACTGGTCAGTCCTAGAGGAGATCAACCCTGACTGCTCTTTAGAAGGCCAGATCCTGTAGATGAAATTCAAATACTTTGGTTACCTAATGAGAAGGAAGGACTCGCTGGAGAAGAGCCTTATGCTGGGAACAATTGACAGCAGAAGAAGAAGGGGAAGGCAGAGAATGAGGTGGCTGGATGGAGTCACTGAGGCAGTTGGTGTGAGCTTAAGTGGAGTCTGGGGATGGTGGAGGACCGGAAGGCCTGGAGGAAATTTCTCCATGGGGTCGCAATGGGTCAGACATGTATTCACAACTAACAATCACAGATAGGGCTCGCCCTACTGCAAACACCAGCCTCCTGAGGCAGGGGGTCACCCACGCCCTTTGCCACCATCAAGCAAGCTTGCGGTTTGCTTTTCACTGCCTGCCACATCCCAAGACATGCCTGCACTTGGCCTGGGAAGAAGGCCTTGGCAAAACCAGGCCCCTGAATTTCACCCATTTTTAAATGGTGGGGTAAACCGCTCCCTTCAAATGCAAATATAGGGCATTCAAAAGAAATATGCCCTCATTTCTATAGCTCTTCAAAGGAATTTTCAGTGCTGTGTGAGAA
Source organism: Varanus salvator macromaculatus (assembly GCA_023646645.1). Taxonomy (NCBI): domain Eukaryota; kingdom Metazoa; phylum Chordata; class Lepidosauria; order Squamata; family Varanidae; genus Varanus; species Varanus salvator. The sequence continues at coordinate 555,024 of JAIXND010000818.1, read as the reverse complement.
CTGAAAATGGCATCACTGATTCTTCACAACTGATACTTTCAGAAAGGGCAGCATGTGGTCCCCATTTTTATATTTTGATTATTCTGGGTTATCCCATGAGAAACCAAACAATGAAGAGCTAAGACTTCAGCTTCCCAAAGAACATCGAGGCCATGTGACTGACTCGGGTTTGCCGGCGGCTTTGGCCTATGTGCAAATGCTGTTAAGCAGCCAGGAGACAAGACATGGGCTGATGCAGCAGAAAGTGGGCTGAGGAACGAGTGAAGCCGAGGCCAAGGAGACGCAGGTTGGCCGTGTCCCAGATAGCACCACCATCAGATGAGGGAGCTGAGTTCCAAAATTTGTGTAGCAGTCTTGTTAGCTGGGAGGTATAATGGAAGCAGATGTGGGACTGAACCAGAGAAGGGCCGGATAGGCAACGCAACTGCTGTGTCCTGACATCTGTGCTTGTTTGCAGTTTGTTCCCCGTGGACATTAGAAGGACGCTCAGATAATTTAGTGCCATTGCTGTGCTCCTTGCGAGTGAGACCAGGAGGCTTGCAAGAAAATTTACAAAGAAGAGAACTTTTTTCGGCAACATTGCCTTGGAGAGATATTACACATTGCATGTTGGGAGAATATTGCAAATGAGGATGTATTAAGAAGATGAGGTACCAGAAGACTCTCTGCTGGGTGACACAATCCTTGGTGTGTGCACACAGCATGGCTTTTAGAAGGGTTCCCTTCCTTAAAAACAATTCCCACAGACCCTCACTGAGAGTGCTGAAAGGGGCATTCTGTTTTGAATCAATCCTTCCTCCATACAGATCTTCTCCACGAGGCAATATAATTTCTGAACACTCAGAGGTTCTCCCTCCGAGTCCAGCAGCTGCCGTGTCTCCTTGGCACAAACCCTTCATTTTTCAGGCAGACCAAGATTCCTATCGAGTGCCAGCCGAAGCCCACCTCCACCTGCGGCTGGAAGCAAAGTGGATCTAACCCCGAAAGATGCTTTGCGCTTTGCACATGCTCAGATGCTCTGTGCGCACACTACCGTATTCATAAGAAGGTGATACCTTCCTGCCAGAGGATCCACCTGAGTCAGGTTGGCCAAACCAAACAAGGGACGGACCGCAGGTGTTTACTTGCATCCCCAGCTGCTTTTAGCAAGCCATGGGAACCCCCCTTTCTTCTCATTTTTGGTTCCTTTCCAAAGGTTCAGTGGCTGCATCCCTCTCCCCATTTCTTTCACTCTCTCTCCCTTGGGCACAAAATATCCAGCCTCACCGGTCAAGCCTCTCAAAGCTCTCACCCACCATGCACCATCCCAGGGGCATCACAGGCCAATCCTCCACTTCACACAATCTCTCCCACAAGGAAAACACCTAGCAAGAACAAACCAAAAACTCCCAGAGCATATACAGAGTATTTTCTAGTTTTCTAGTCATGCACACAGGAGTGGAGTTGTTAATGATGGTAAGAATAGGGATATTTCAGCAGATAATGTGTTCCTGAGTAAGGAGAATATGAGAAGCGGCTGAGCAGAGTGACCATAATAGCACAGTAATTATGGGTGATAACAGAGAGTTGACATGGCAACAAGGGACGCACATGAAACATGACGGGTCCTGCATGGGAGCTTGATTTTCTGACCACTGTGTCTTCTCTGCCTGGCCAGGTGGACCTCCAACACCAGTCCCTTGAGTGGGCAGGAAGAAACCAGACCCGTGTCCTCAGCTGGTCGCAATTCCCTGTGCTCCCCCTTCACTCACACACACACACACACACACACACGGCCCCTGGGACCATCTCATGGCTATGCTCAGGTTCCAAGTTTTACACTGCTGGTTCAATGGGGAATGATTTGATCACAGGCTGAATCCCTTGTTTCTAGTGCTGGGGCCTTTGTTTTGCTTTGCTCTGTTTTCTCACTGCATCGAAGGGGGCATCCCTGGTGAATCATGAAACTCTTCTCCGTCATGCACATTGTAGAAAAGCCCCTGAGAGCTAGAAGCTCTGTATGGAGGGCTGAGGCTGGGATGGGGGCCTCCTGTGTACTGCTGAGGGTCCAACCAGCCCTGAGAGCCAGGTGTTCCTGGCTGGTTGCATGCCCCGAGCTGTGGCTGCTGTTAAGCTGCCCTTCCCATCCCTTCCCCTCTTTGACCCTTGTTCATCCTTTCAGGCTGGATGCTCATGAACCCCCCACATCTATTTTTATCCCTTTAATACACGGCTCTTTCCCCCAGCTTGGGTGTCTGGTGTGCTGAATCCCAAGGCTGTTTCTGGATTGAGGGAAAAGGGAAGCTCCACCTGCAATGCTTCCCAGGTCGTGGAACAGAGACACCCGGCCTGCTTTCTGTAATGCTGAACAAGCAAAGAATGAAATTCCCCCTAAGCTGAAGGGCTGAACTGTGGCAGGGAAGACCTGAGGGAGACTGGAGTGTCCTCTGGGAGGCAGGGGTGCCTTGTGGGGCGAGTGCCAAGTGGGAGGCCAGGGGGGCCCAGTTCCAGCCCTCCCCCCCCCATCCTCAAAGCTCCTGCCAGATGCTTGGCCAATCACTCCCTCTGAGCTCGCCTCCCTCACAGGGTAAAAGGAAAGGAGGAGAAACTTGTAAGCAACTTTGGGTGTTCGCAAGAGGAGAAAACGCAGAGAAAACCTGTGGCATAAACAGAAAATGCAGTGCCCAGTATTCCTTCCATTTCTGCTCCTTCTGCATGCTCCAGTTACTCCCCTGGTGTCAAGTTTCGACTGCTGCACTCCTTCAAGTGTGCGCTGTGAGGGGCAGGAGGACCCCAAAGTACATGGACCCCTGGCCTCCCAAATATGAGGGGATTTGGAAAATGGTGCACTGAGTTCAGTGGGCGAAATGCTTCCCGCTTGGCCTAGGAATCATCGGGCAGGGGATGATGCAGCAATCCCCAGCAGGGTGGCCATATTCGCAGAAGGTGTCTGAGCTGGATTCAAGGCAAAGGTTGTTCATACAGGAAGAGTCTGGCTGGAACTCTGCTCCAAACAGAGCGACATCTGCCCTCAGACAGGGTCCCTGCAGACTCCGAGTGAAGCTGGAAGTCTCAGGGCTGGGAATGGACTTCTTCAACCCTTCCCCATGTGGAGAAAGACATTCCCTGCTCTGAAACTTTCTCTTCCTGCTTTCAAGATCAGTCTTGGGTGCCTCCCCACAGCTCTGGCAGGAATCCTCTGCTGGTGCACTCTTGCAACAATGCCAGACGGATCTTAGAAAAGGAAACCTCCTACCCACAACATCCCCACCCTGGAAAAAGAGCTGGAGGAATTTCCATGCTGCATTGCTGGTACCCGGTCAAGTTCTGGGCAAATGGTATTTGTCAGCTCACACTTCAAAATATAGAATGAAAATGCCAAAGTATGAAAAAAGGAACTATTTATAGAAAGTAAAATAGACAAAAAACCAAGCTTCGCTAAGGAGCTAAACACGGGAAGATTTTTTCTGTGCTGCTTCCCCAGGTATGAAATGGAGCTTTTATTTTTCCCAACTACCAAAAGAGCAAAGAATGATTTTTTTGCAATTGGTTCAATGTGTTACTGTCCATATGCCCAGAATGGATCGCTGGCTTGTTCAGAAAAGATGGAATTTTGCACTCTTGATGAATATAAAAAAACACACACAGAGATTTTATGCTTTGCTTTTCATCATGAGATGCTCCTTGGTATTCAGGTCAGGTCTCCATAGAATGATGTAGCACTTGGGCAGGAAGATGCAGCCCAGCAGCCCAGCACTGGACACCAAGATGGAGAAGACCTGGACGGCCACTTGTACTTGGTGGTACTTGCCCTTGGTGCTCAGGTAGGTGGGCACGAAGGACACCCAGACGCTGCAGAAGACCAGCATGCAGAAGGTGATCAGCCTGGCCTCGTTGAAGGCCCCGGGCAGCTTCCTGGCCAGGAAGGCCACCATGAAGCAGACGGCAGCCAGGAAGCCCATGTAGCCGAGGGCAGCGTAGAACATGGCCACAGAGCCTTCATTGCACTGCAGGACGATCTTCCCAGCCTGGGAGTGCTTGTCTGAGTCAGGGAATGGGGGAGAGGTGCCCAACCAGATGGAGGAGAGGACTGCTTGGACACTGGAACAGCAGATGACAAGGGAGTTGGCCAAACTCCTCCCCAGTCAGTTCCTTGCCCTGTTGCCTGGCTTGGTGGCCAGGAAGGCCAGCACCACAGTGACGGTTTTGGCCAGGAGGGAAGAGATGGCCACTGAGAAGATGATGCTGAAGGCTGCTTGTCGCAGGAGGCAAGTGATGCTTCTTGGCTTACCAATCAAGAGGAAAGCGGACACAAAGCAAAGCAGGAGGGAGACAAACAGAATGTAGGAGAGGTCTCGGTTGTTGGCCTTGACTACTGGAGTCTCTTGGAATTTTCTGAAGATCCCCAGTAGAAGGTAACCATTAGCAGGGAATTGTCGGGATGGCAGCCACTGACAAGCGGGGTCCCCCAGGGATCTGTCCTGGGGCCGATCCTGTTTAATCTTTTCATTAACAACATGGAAGAAGGGGTGAAAAGTCTGCTGATCAAATTCACAGACGACACTAAAACTGGAGCAGTGGCCACAACTGAGGAGCAGATAGACCAGATCCAAAAGGATCTGGACAGACTATGTAAGTGGGCAGGAGACAACAGGATGGCGTTCAATGTGGATAAGTGCAAGGTCTTGCACTTGGGGCATAAGAATAGCTGTCATAAGTACAGGTTAGGTGACAAGTGGCTGGAGAGCAGCACTTGTGAAAGGGACCTCGGGGTGCTGGTTGACCGCAGGCTAAACATGAGTCAGCCGTGTGATACGGTGGTCAAGAGGGCGAATGCCACCCTTGGCTGCATAGCCAGAAGTGTGGCTTCTAGATCAAGAGAGGTATTACTATTTATTTATTTATTTATTTAATTTAAATATTTGTATGCCGCCCCTTGCAACAACCTCGGGGCGGCTCACAACAACTAAAAACATATACAATATTTAAAACTGGCTCATCTCCAGGTTGAATTTAAAAACATACAACATAAGTAAACAAACCATTAAATAATAATCTTAAATTAGAAAATATTAACATTTAAAATACTGTCTAAATAAAAAGGTCTTTGCCTGGCGCTGAAAACCAAATAACGATGGCGCCAGGCGAGCCTCTCTGGGGAGCGCATTCCACAGATGGGGCGCCACTGCAGAGAAAGCCCTCCTCCGGGTACTCACCCTCCTGATATCTCGCACGGAGGGTTCCCGGAGGAGAGCCTCTGCTGCTGATCGTAAGGGGCAGAAGGGCATATATGATCACAGGCGCTCCTTTAGGTAACCAGGACCCAAGCCGTTTAGGGCCTTATAGGTAAGAACCAACACCTTGAATTGGGCCTGGACTTCAATGGGGAGCCAGTGGAGCTGACGGAGAACGGGGGTGATGTGAGAACCACGCCCAGTCCCCGTCAGCACCCTGGCAGCTCTATTTTGCACCAATTGAAGTATATGGACTGTCTTCAAGGAAAGCCCCACGTAGAGCGCGTTAGAATAATCCAGCCGGGAAGTCACCAACGCATGTGTCACCGTTGCCAGGCAATCGAACTCCAGGAAGGGATGCAGCTGATGTATCAGCCGAAGCTGATGGAAAGTGCTCCTCGCCACTGCTGACACTTGAGCAGTCAAGGTCAGCTCCGGGTTGAGGAGCACTCCCAAGCTGCGGACCCTGTCTTTCAGAGGGAGTGCAACCCCAATCAAGACTAGGGTCAGGTCCCCTACACTGTAGCCCGACCCACCTACCAACAGGACCTCCGTCTTGTCTGGATTGAGCTTCATTTTATTGGCCCTCATCCAGCCCATTACCTCGGCCAGGCACTGGTTCGGCACAGCCACCGCCTCACCTGAATCAGTGGAAAACGAGAGGGATAGCTGGGTATCATCAGCGTACTGATGATTCCGCAGCCCACACCTCCTGATGACCTCCCCCAGCGGTTTCATGTAGATGTTAAAAAGCAAGGGGGACAAAATGTAACCCTGCGGAACCCCATGGCATAACTGCCATGGCGCAGAGCCATAGTCCCCCAGCACCACCTTCTGGTATCGGCCATCGAGATAGGAGTGGAACCACTGCAAAGCAGTGCCTCCAACCCCCAATCCTGCCAGCCTTTCCAGAAGGATACCATGGTCGATGGTATCGAAAGCCACTGAGATGTCAAGGAGGACTAACAGGGACGCACTCCCCCTGTCCCTCTCCCTGCATAGGTCATCATACAGGGCGACCAAGGCGGATTCAGTGTCAAAGCCGGGTCTGAAGCCGGACTGAAATGGGTCCAGATAATCAGTTTCCTCCAAGAGTGCCTGGAGTTGTCCCGCCACCACCCGCTCCAGCACCTTACCCAGAAACGGGATGTTGACCACCGGTCTATAGTTGGTGACCACCTCTGGATCCAGGGAAGCCTTCTTTAGGACTGGCCGGACTACCGCCTCCTTTAAGGGGGCTGGCACCCAGCCGTCTCTCAAAGAGGCGTTGACCACCTCCAAGAACCAGGGCTCAATCCCGTCCTTGGAGGTCTTTAATAGCCAAGATGGGCATGGGTCCAGTAAACAGGTGGTTGAGCGTACCGATCCAAGCACCTTGTCCACATCATCGCGCCGCAAAAACTGAAATTCATCCAATAACGAGGGACAAGCAGGCATGCTTGGTCCCTCCCCAAAAGAATCTGTATCAAGAGTGGAGTCCAGCTCGTGACGAATCAGAGCAACTTTCTCCTGGAAATGCATGGCGAACTCGTCACAGCGGACTTCCGAGGGTGGCACCAGATCTTTATCGGGGCCAGGTTTTATCAGCCCCTGCACCACCTGAAGAATCTCCGCCGGACGGCATTGCGAGGAGGCAATGGACACGGAGAAGAATCGCTTCTTCTCCGCCCTCACCGCCACAGCATAGGCTCGATAGTGTGCTCTAAGATGTGTTCGGTCGGACTCATCATGTGATTTCCTCCACCTGCGCTCTAGCCGTCTCCCGACCCGCTTCATCGCCCGTAATTCCGATGTATACCAGGGAGACGAACGGGCTCTGCCAGGTTGGAGAGGGCACTTAGGAGCGATCGTGTCGATGGCCCTGGTCATCTCCCCATTCCATGTTTCAACCAGGGCCTCCACAGGAGCGCCAGCCTTGTCAGCCGGAAAATCCTCCAGAGCCCTCAGGAATCCATGCGGATCCATCCGACTCCGGGGGCGGACCATCACAATCTGGTCCGCACCCTTGCAGAGGGAGAAGCCACTCTTGAGCTCAAACCTCACAAGGAAGTGGTCTGACCATGACAAGGGCGTCAAACATAAATTCTTCACCCTCAGATCACCCTCTTCCTGCCCTGTCGAGAAAACCAGGTCCAGAGTGTGTCCCTGTCCATGGGTTGGGCCGGTGACATGTTGAGACAGCCCCATGGCTGTCATGGAACCCATGAAGTCCTGAGCTGCCCCGGACAGGTCCGCCTCGACATGGAGATTGAAGTCCCCCAGGACCAACATCCTGGGGGTCCTCAACACCAGGTCCGAGACGACCTCCGTCAGCTCAGGCAGGGAGTCTGTTGGGCAGAAGGGTGCTTGGTACACCAACAGAATCCCCAATCTGTCTCGGTCGCCCAACACCAAGTGGAGGCACTCCAGCCCCGGTCTCAAAGGGACAGCAAGCCCCGTGAGGGAGAAAGTAGCCCGATAAACTAAAGTGACCCCCGCTCCCCTCCCCTCCGGGCATGGACGGTGCTGAACTAAGTACCCGGGCTGGCACAATTCTGAGAGGGCAACATCCCCCCCTCTCCCGCCCAGGTCTCAGTGATACAGGCCAGGTCGGCCCTCTCATCCATGATCAAGTCATGGATGACGTTGGCTTTATTACGGACCGACCTGGCATTAAGTAACAGCACCGTCAAGCCCACGGTGCAGCTGACAAGACTTCCAGGTACCCGCCGGCTGGGGGAATAACTTGAAGAAGGAACAGGTGTTAACCATCTGTCCCGCCTTCTCCCAGACGGGACCGTTAAACCCTCACTGCAGCCATAACGACCATTCCCCATCACCACCCCAATGGTGGCGCCCTTGTGCTCCCCAGGTAACATTCTGACCTGACCTGAGATGGGCCCTTAAAACAAGCTAAAAAATTTAAAACTATAAAAGCCCTCCACCCTGGAAAACCACACCACTGGTCCGGTGGAGTCCGGTCGGGGTCACAGAGTCAATACCCCCGGCCAGCCCAGCCCCCAAGCGGCCCCAACGGCCCTAACGGCGGCGACCGCCCTTAGGCCGTCGCCCTTCAGCCGCCGGCCTGAGGCCGCCGGCCCCAGGCGCGTCCGGCGCCTTAAAGGCCCCACGGCCTCCGCCTCCGGTCCCAGCGTCCGGCCCGCCCCACCCCACCCTGCCCTCCTCGGCGTGCCTGCCACTCACAGCGCGAGGGGGGCGGGTTTGGAGCAGGGGCCTGGGTGCCGGTGGGAGCCGGTGGGAGCTGCGACGGCCGCCCGGTGGGTCCGCGGCACGATGGGGTGGCACAACCTGTACCGAACTCCGGCGCGGCGGTGCCAGGCGTGGGGCGTCCCGGGGTCTCCGGCGCGGCCTCCGGAGCGTCTGCGGCGGTGGTGTGGCATGGGCTACGGGCTCCGGCGTGGCTCGGCTCCCTCTGACAGCGGTGGACGGTGTCGGAGCGGCGGTGTCAGACCGCTCCGGCAGCCCGCCCCCGGGTGCTTCCGGCGCCTTAAAAGCCCCGCGGCCTCAGCCTCTGGTCCCGGCTTCCGGCCCTGGTCTCGCCCCACCCTGCCCTCCTTGGCATGCCTGCCACTTATGGCGCGAGGCGGGCGGGTTCGGAGCAGGGGCCTGGGTGCTGGTGGGAGCCGGTGGGAGCCGTGACGGCCACCCGGTGGGTCCATGGCGCGATGGGGTGGTTCAACCGGTACCGACCTGCGGCGCGGCGGTGCCAGGCATTGGGCGTCCCGGGATCTCCGGCGCGGCCTCCGGAGCGTCTGCGGTGGTGGTGTGGCACGGGCTCTGGGCTCCGGCGTGGCTCAGCCCCCTCCGACAGTGGTGGACGGCCATTCTCAGGCGAACACCTTTTCAGCAGAAGACGCTCCTCTATTTGCTTAACAGTAGAGTCATAAATCTTGTAGATAACTAGCAATAAACAGATTTATTTTTATTGCTCACATCTGTGTGACTAATTGCAACCAAAGTGCCCATGCCTGTGGGGCTCCCCCGTTCACAACAGAATGTTCACCTGAGAATCCCTTTGGTTGTAATCCACATAATAAGGAACAGAGAAGTGATTTTTTTTTTTTTTGTATATCATAATGCAAGCCCCAAAGCCGACGATGCAAGATTTTCAGAATCTGCAAGAAAATCGATGGTTGAGGGCTAAGAATGAAGAGGCAAACCAGCAGATAGAAATTATAAAATGAGATATGGATGTCTTACACACCCAATTACAAGAACTGACTAGAAAGACAGACACAGACGTGATGGTAAAACGATGCCCTCTGGAAACCCTCCCGAAGTACGATGGCAGGAAGGAAACTTTCACCACCTTTAGAGTCCAAGCAGAGCTGTATTTCTCTCTTCACCCTCAAGACTTCCCCAATGAGAGGATGAAGGTAGGATTTTTGATAAATCAACTTACAGGGGTCCCAGCAAGGTGGGCAACAGCCTGAATGATTGCCAAAGACCCCATATTAAACAACACCGACCAATTCCTTGAGTCACTGCATAAATTTTTGGGAGCGGCTGCATGTAAAGACATGGCAGTTAGAGAGATTAAGCATCTTGTTCAGGGACAAGCATCAGCAACTGAATACACAACCAAGTTCCAGTTGATTATGACTGAATTGGGGTGGAATGATGAAGCTTTAATGGTGCAGTACCGTGAAGGGTTAAGGGAAGAAGTGGTGGATGAGCTGGCACGCTGTCCAACACCAGAAAGTTTAGAAGACCTAATGACTCTGGCTATAAAGCTGGATGCACAGCTTAATGAGAAGAAACGCTTTAAGCCTGGCAGTTATTTTGGCTTCCAGCCAAGTCAGGCAAAATGATTCCCACGAGTGGAAACTAGCACGCAGTTTATTTTGCCAGACAACTACGTAATGATGACCCCCTCCCAGAGTCAACATGAGGCGGTCCCCATGGAGATAGGGGCTGCCAAGGCTCGCATTCCACAGACTGATAAAGCATATCAACGCAGCACCAGATGCTGCTTTGTCTGCGAACAGACCAGACACATAGCAAAGAACTGCCCACTGAAAAAGCAGATGGGAAACTTCCAGTTCCAGCGTCGTTGAACACCGCGATGCTGGGACGCACTCACATTCCTCAAAGGTGTCAAGAGGTGAGGGGGCACTTTGATGGCTCAACACCTTTTACTAGATGTGGTTTTGCAAATAAACCCTCAGACCACACTTAAAACCACAGCTTTAATAGACAGTGGTGCTACAACATCCTTTATGAATGAAAGCTTTTCCCAGACACAAGAGGTGCCAACTAATCAATTGGAGGCTTCCCTCCAAGTGGACTCCATAAAAAAGATACCATTGCAAGGCGGCCCCTCCCTGCTCAAATCCTCACCACTCACCCTACTAATTGGGAAACACCATGAACAAACAACATTTTTGTTAGTGAAGGACCTGCATTACCCTATTATACTAGGCATGGACTGGTTAGTAAAACATAAACCCCACATATCTTGGGGATCAGGACAAATAAAATTTGACTCAGCTTTTTGTTTGAAAAACTGTACAGATACCACCACTCCCATGACTTCTAAACTGGCACCAACTTCCACCACGGCTCTACCACCGCAGTATCAAGATTTTTGGGACGTTTTTGATCCAAAAGAAGCCGACAAATTGCCCCCTCATCGATCATGTGACATGGAGATTCATGTTCAACCTGGAGCAACACTACCAACTGGCAAATTGCGCCCCATGTCACCCAAAGAACTCAAGGTCATTAAGGATTTTATATCCTCCAATCTGGAAAAGGGTTTCATACGCCCATCCTCTTCTCCCTCTTCCGCGATGCCACTGCTTGTACCGAAGAAAGATTCTGATGAACCCCGGGTCTGCATCGACTATCACCATTTAAATGTGATTACGATTCCAAATAGACATACTATGCCCCTCATATCTGAGATTTTGGAACGCCTGGGCCAGGCACACATTTTTACCAAACTGGATTTGTGCAATGCATATAATTTGCTCCGGATATGCCCTGGATATGAACATTTAATGGCCTTTTTGACACTATATGGCTCCTTTGAATTTTGTGTAATACCGTTTGGGCTTTTGAATTCGGAACAATATTTCAGCCGGTTCATCAATGAGATTTTCCACGATTTCCTCGATGACTTCATGATAGCCTATTTGGATGATTTACTCATTTTCTCCAATGACCCTGAATCACACGTACAACACGTCAGAAAAGTTTTACAATGCATGAGGGACCACCATCTTTCTGCTAAACTCGAAAAATGTGAATTTCACATGACCTCTTTAATGTATCTGGGCTACTGCATTTCTCCAAAGGGATTACAAATGGATCCCGTGAAGATACAAGCAGTACTTGCTTGGCAACCCCCACGCACAAAGAAGGAATTACAGAGATTTCTCAAGTTTGCAAACTTCTATCACTGATTTATACCGAATTTCTCTCGTATAACCACTCCTTTGACTGACCTATTGAAAGACAAAGGACGAGCTTTGAAATGGCCTCCAAGTGCGGCAGCAGCTTTCATCTCATTGAAACATCAGTTTACTTCCGAACACCATTTGTTACACCCCGATACGTCTGCAACGTTCACACTCCAAACTGATGCTTCTGATAAAGCCATAGGAGCTGTCCTTTTACAATCATCCCAACGACCCTCTGGGAATCTGAAGTCGATTGCATTTTCTTCCCACAAACTGACCAGCTCAGAAAGGAATTACACGATCTGGGAGAAAGAACTGCTGGCTAATAAAGCTGCACTTGAAGAATGGCGTCATCTACTGGAAGGATCGCCACACAAAATACTCATGCAAACTGATCACAAGAACCTGATGCACTTCAATTCGGCGAAGATCCTTAACCAACATCAGGCACGATGGGCGCTGTTCTTCTCCCGCTTCAACTTCACCATTGAATATATCCCGCCATCCCAGAACTTGCTGGCCGACGCACTCTCCAGGAAGCCTGAATATTTCCCCGACAACGAGGAACACTTAGAACCTGCACCGATTTTGCAGCCTTCCATTGCAGCAGTTACTTCCCTGTCATTGGCATACACTGATGACATACGCCATGCACAAAAGACTGATCAGTTCGTGCGGGAGAAAATGGACCAGAAACGGAAGAATACCCTTCCACATCGCTTCTCCTTTGAGGATGGCATCTTGTTGTTTGTTCACGTCCCTTACATACCTGGATCGCTTCGGGAAAAAATTATGCAGAGATGTCATGATTCACCCTCGGCTGGACACATTGGCGTCTACAAAACGATGCATACACTGTCCAGAGACTATTGGTGGCCTCGGATGTACCACGACGTCAAGACTTATGTGCTGTCGTGTCCAACATGCCACCGTGCCAAGCAGCAACACAGAAAACGGTATGGGCTCCTTCATCCCGTGGAGACGCCTCCGGGACCCTGGCATACGGTTTCCATGGACTTTATCACTGATTTACCCAGGTCCAGTGGCTTTACTACCATCCTCGTAGTCACTGACCTTTTCACGAAGATGGCTCACTTTATTCCCTGCACGGGACTTCCTTCAGCTAAAACCACGGCTTCCCTGTTTATCCACCATATTTACAAAAACTATGGGTGGCCCCTTGCTGTGATTTCTGACAGAGGGAGTCAATTCATGTCTCGATTCTGGTGGGAACTCCTGAGGCTCCTCAAGGTCGATTTGCGCCTCTTCGGTGCATCACCCACAAAACGATGGTCAAACTGAACGTCTTAACACGACTTTGGAACAATATCTTCGCTGTTTCGTGAACTACCAGCAGGATGATTGGCTCTCGTTCCTGCCTCTGGCTGAATTTGCCTATAACAACTCTGTCCACGCCTCGACACAGCAGACTCCTTTCTTTGCAAATCTCAGCTACCACCCTCGGGCTTTCCCAATGCCTCTGCCTTCTTCATCTGTTCCAGCAGCCGGGACTTTTCTCAACGATTTGGCGTCCGTCCAATCAGTCCTGAAACAGCAATTGGATAAAGCCAAGGAGACATACAAGGCGGTTGCTGACAGGAGGAGGCAACAAGGGACGACCCTGACTGTTGGTGAGTGGGTCTGGTTATCCACAGAACACCTCCCCATGTCGGTTCCCTCTCGGAAGTTGGCCCTCAGGAGGATTGGTCTGCTCCAGATCGCTGCGCAAATCAATCCGATCGCCTTCCGGTTGCGTCTGACTGCTTCCATGAAGGTCCACCCCATTTTCTACTGGCCTTTGCTGTCTGCCGCGCCCCCACCACACCCTCTGCGGTCGCTGCTGCCTCTGCCCCAGCCCGTGATTGTGGACGGTGAAGAAGAATTCAAAATTGAGGACATCCTCAACTCTCGGTTCCGTAGAGGCCGGCACCAGTATCTGATCCACTGGAAGGTTACCCCCCGGAGGACCGGAGTTGGGAACCTGCGCCTAACATTCATGCTCCCGCCCTCATTCGTCGCTTTCACACTCACTTCCCTCTCAAGCTGGGAGGTCTTTCCGTCCATCCATGCAGGGGTGGTGGGGATCCTGGAGAGGGGGGTAGTGTCATGCAGGAGGTCACGACAGGGACTACTCCTCGTGAGGAGGATGTAACAGTAGTTACTAGAGTCCGGGAGAATCAAACACAGCCAGAGATAGAGGCTAATCAGCTTCTGCCTGAAAGCGTCACGAGTCCACAGACCCCCTCCCAAGCACCTAGCCCTTTAGAGCAAACAGCCTGTGAGAGGGAGGAGGGCGAAAACCCGTCCTCCTCTTCTGAAGAGGAAATGACAGGACCAGAGGCAGAAGGGAGGATGGGATATGTGAACATGACGGATGCCTCCCAGAGACGCATGATCCATTCATATCAAATCAGGATGGGCAGACTGAAAAAGGAGCAGGAGGAACGGCTGGAGGGGTAGGAGATGACGTGAAGGGGAGTAGAGATCTCCATTATCAGGCGAACACCTTTTCAGCAAAAGACGCTCCTCTATTTGCTTAACAGTAGAGTCGCAAATCATGTAGATAACTAGCATTAAACAGATTTAGTTTTATTGCTCACGTCTGTGTGACTAATTGCAACCCAAGTGCCCTGGTCGGCAGGGATCCCCTGCTCACAACATAATATCCTTCACAGGGGACTCCCGGAGAAGGGTCTTGTCCAACGATCTCAGGGGGCAGGAGGGCACATATGGACGCAGGTGCAACTTTAGATAACCAGGTCCTAAGCCACTGAGGGCTTTATAGGTCATAACCAACACCTAGAATTGGGCCTGGACTGCAATGGGAAGCAAGTGAAGCTGATGGAGGCCTGGGGTCATATGAGAACAACGGCCAGTCCCCGTCAGCAACCTGGCAGCTCTGTTTTGCACCAATTGGAAATATCCGGACCATTTTCAAGGGCAGTCCCACATGGAGCGCATTACAGAAATCTAATCGGGAAGTTACTAATGCATGTGTCACTGATGCCAGGCAATTGTTCTCCAGGTAGGGATGCCACTGATGGATCAACCGAAGATGAAGCAAAGCTCTCTTCGCCACCGCTGTCACCTGAGCCTCTTTCGACATCTCTGGGCCGAGGAGCTAACCAAGCTGCGAGCCTGTCCCTCAGAGGGAGTGCAAGCCCATTCAGGACTAGGTCCAGTTCCCCCACCCCGATGCCTGATCCACCTACCAACAGGACCTCTGTATTGTCTGGATTGAGCTTCAGTTTATTGCCCCTCATCCAGCCCATTACCTCAGGCAGACACTGGTTCAGCAAAGCCACCGCATCACCTGGATTAGCTGAAAATGTGAGGTAGAGCTGGGTATCATCAATTTATTCCTGCTTTCTTCCAGATCTATGCACAAGAAATGCCTCATTATAAGTGTCTAGGCCAGCTGCTGCTGCATTTCCACTGGTACTAGATCCTCCTTGGCAAACCAAGGGTTGCAATCCAGTCGACCTGCCATGAGTTTCTGACTCTGCAGTGGATTCCACTGAGCATGCATCGAGCACATTTCTTTTAGAAGAGCATCCGCGGTGTCGTGCTGTGGCTCACCATCAAGCCTAAGCAGCAGTTCACAGGGCATCCAAAGTTTTTTCCACTTCCATCTGATGGGGATCCTGTGCCTTCCACATTCATAGACACTTAGTATGCACTGTCTAAAAGCCCCGCAGCTCTTCAGGGAAAGAGGAGCTGCCGCCCTTCTTGCTCCAAAGCCGAAGAAGAAAAGTCTCTTCTGACAAAAGGCAGTCTTTTGAAGGGGTCAAATGGGAGAGGATCCTGACATTTTCCCCTGCAGGAAGGGAAGGATGTTGCCCAGTGGGACAGAGCTCAAGTAACTGGGTTTCAGGTTTGATGTCAGGAAGCATTTTCTGATTGTTGGGACCCCAGGATATGGGATGGGCTTCCACAGGAGGTGTTTCTGTGAAAACAGGCTCCTTCAAAACAAAAATACACAGAGGAAGACAGGCAGCCATGAGGAATTCGGGAGAGGCCTGTCTGGAAGAGGCAGCGAAGAGAGCTCAGGTGTCTGTCTACTCCCCTCCATCATGCTCTTTCGCCTGCTCTTCCAGCTTCACCCTTTCCTAAGGAGCCCCGAGTGTCATCACCCTTCCATGGGTAGAGTGCACTTGGGGGAGGACAGAGAGCTGGGGGCAGATTTTGGCATTGTTACCTGAGTGGGTTGCGCAGTTGGTCTTTTCAGTCCACAGACAGGATGGCTTCTTTCTCTTGCTGACCTGGGATATGGGTTGGGTCACAGACCCCATGTCCTGAATCTTGATCCTGCCAACTGGTCCTTCCAATGTCAAAATGGAATGGTTGGAACACCTGGGTGGGTGCGTATGTGCGTGTGCATGCGTGCGTGTGCGTGTGTGTGTGTGTGTGTGTGTGTGGGGAGATTCCCCTACAAAGATCCCTCTGAGGCTACTTTCCCCCATTATCAGGCAGTCAGTTCCCCTTTAGTCAGATTGCTGAAAGTCACTGATCAGCTCGCAAAACTAACCAAAGGAATCATGGAAGCAGCAGGATGTGTTTTACACAAACAACAAGCAACAAATCAACCAACCAACCAAAACAGCAAAATTGTCAAAATCGTGATGGTCTGGTTTTGGCCAGGCATTTTTCCCATGCCTAGCCATACATGTTATGATATATGGCAGGTAGAAAAAAGCAAAATTCAAGCTTGATTGATGGTGCCAAAAAGACGAAGGGAGGGATGGAAGGAAGGAAAGGAGACTCTTGGAGTAGCCAAATGTTTCCTGTTCGGGGAGCCCATTTCACAGCCTGTGGATGTGGGCAGCCAGAAAGCCAAACGGGCAAAACACATAATAGAGCATTCTATTAGGCCTCTGTCCCATTAAAATACTGATCTCCCTGCTTGCCTGAAGTGGCGACTACATTTATTTGCAAAGTTAATCCTGTGTAAAAAGAGGTTCCAAGGAAAGTGGCTTTGTGTCCACTCTTCTGCTGACGCTAAAGTTCTCTGGCTGGTTTTGCTCATCTAAAACTATTTCAAAATGTGTCTATTTTTCCCGCATCATAAACCCCATGGCTGTGCATGTGACTCAAACCAATGAAACACTCTGCTTAAGTTCTGGAACTCTGTGGTTGGAGGTACCTGTTCCCTGCAGTGCTGGTCATGATGGTTTATCTCTGCAGTGCAGTTTCTACTGGGAGATCACTCAAGAAAACTTCTCAGGCTTGCAACAGAGAGGTCCTATTCATATCTAGCTGGCCTTCTCACAGGTTGTGAAACCCAGATTCCCAAACACTACTAATGCCAGGAATTGCCGTTTGGAGCACACGTGCCCAAGCAAAGCTTCCCCTCTCAATTATTTGCAACTTCCTCTCAGGCTCAGGCTCAACATCATTCCCACCAACTGCCTTTTCTCTCCCCAATTCCTCCCTCCATAAAACCCCAATCATTTCAGGGCAGCTCCGAAATGGGTGCCAAGAGAGGGCCGGGCAGTGGGGCAGCCTGATGTTGGGACCTTCCTGGTGCCAAAATGCATCCCTGGAGGAAGTACCTCAGGAGCACATGGAGAGCAGGACTTCTTGGCAGATCCCCAGGCCGCACCCCCCCTCTCCCCACCTCTCCCCACAGGGACCTCCTTGCAGGGTGCACAGTTGGCCCTGTGAGTGCAACTGCAGGCGCTCTGGAGGACCTGCCAAGGCATCCGGGATGCAAACTTCTCTCCCGCAACCGCATGCTGGCCGCCAGAGGTCGGGGCTCCATTTCTGCACATCACAGGGTGCAGCCCAGAGCAGAATCCTGACTCCAGCACAGCAATTTCTGCACAGCTGCCTTGATGTGGCACGAAGTCTGAAATCATTACAGTGGGCAGGCCATTTCCAGGCAGCCTGGATGCCCACCTGGACAATGCCTGCTTTCGGAAGTGTTTTCCACTGAATTTTGTGGTGGGGTCTTCTCTGAACATCCTTTCCATCATTGTCACTACAAGAATGAGCATCGCATCACACTTTCATCCTGACTTTTTCCATGCATGAGGAAAGCAAGCACTTTGCTGCCTCTCCTCATCCTTCTCTTCCTGACATCAACATCCCTGCCAGGTAGGATTGGCAGAGAGTGAATGACCAGCCGAAAGTTACGCATTGAGCTTCAGGGATGTGCGGGGATTTGGACCTGGATCTCTCCGTTCCCAGTCACCTTATTGCACACTCAACCCCATGCAGAGATGCACACTAAATCCCATGCAGAGATGCACAACAATCTCCCCTGCCTTGTCTTGTCCAGCAAGAACCATTCCAATTTGGCTTTAGATATGCCTATCCTGAACAATGAGGGCAAAAGGAGAATGGGCGGGAGAGGTTGAGGTGGATGGATGGAATCACTGAAGCAGTGGGCATGAGCTTAGGTGGACTCTGGGGGATGGAGGACGACAGGAAGGCCTGGAGGAATGCTTTCCATGGGATCATAATGGGTTGGGTGTGACTCCGAAACTAACAACAGCAACAACATCCACAACCTGGCCTCCTCTCCTGGATAGAGAGTCATCTGGAAGGGGAACTGGATGCCAGGAATGGGCAGTGGGCACAGCCAGATAGAGAGGAGATACTTTTTGCAAGGGAAATAGGAGGGGAGGGAAGAGGAGAGAGGGGAAGACCCGCCCACTGGGTCCCTCAGAGGCAGCTGGGATGGGACTGACGGAACTGTTCCTCCATCAGGGAATTTCCATCTCGCTGCCCTTCTTGGCCATCCCTGCAGGAGCAATGTTCTGACAAAATCACAGCCTCACCCATCCCTGCAGCAGAAGTCGGCCTCCGAGGGAAAATCTGTCAGAACCGTGATGATGGTGCAGCACTGGGAGGCACAGGTGGCGTGACCTCCAGGGAGCAAGCTGAGCGCACCAGGAATGAAAAGGGGGAAAGCGAGGCTGGGGGTTTGCAGGGCCAGGCTGCCTCACTGAAAGTCAACATTTGCGGTGGGAGGGATAGCAAACGGGGGATACACCAGGTCACATGTTGAAGGCCAGTTGCAAAGCACATGAGGGAAAGATCCCTTGGTCCTGCATGTTCCACATGGGCCGCATCGGGACACTCTCTGAGTGTATCTCTCTTGCAAATGGAAGTGAGGAAGGTTGTCAGGGAATGTCGTGCAGGAAGTCATGATAGAGACTCCTACTCAAAAGGAAGCGGTGACGGTGGTTTATACAGTTCAAGAGACACAAACGCTGCCTGAAGGAGAGGCTGGTCAGCTCCCCTCTGAGGGCTGTGAAAGCCCACAGATCGCCTCACCAGCAACTGGCCCTTTAAATCAAACAGTTGAGGAGAAAGGGGAGAGAGAAAGCCCTACCACATCATCGGAAGAAGAGATTGTTGAGGAAGAAGGCGATGACCAACTGGAGAACATAAATCTGATTGACGTGGCCCAACAATGAATGGTTCGGGTGTACCAGATCCGGGAAGACAGAAAGAGAAGGAGAAGGGAAGAGCTTCTCCTAAAGGATTGAAAGGGGAGGGGGAAGAGGGAACTTCATTCTCAGAAGAGCATCTAATTAGTCTGCATGCTTTCGTACTAGTCTAATGGTGAAGCCATAAATCTTGTAGATAACTAGCAATAAACAGATTTAGTTTTACAGCTTGCATTTGAGTAATAAATTGCGGCCAAGGAATCTCAGTGTGTGAGCGTTCAAAGACACACACATGTTCCACGACAGGGAACTGCAGAGGTGCTCCAGCCATGAAGACATATGATTATCGAAATCACCATGCATGGCTGCTCTTCCTGCAAAACCTCATGGACCCCTCTCCCCCAGGACCATCGTGAACGCCTGAGGCACCGCTGAGATGACGGAGGAGTGTCATGCACCCAGGCACAAAGGGCAGGGCACCTCCTCCCCTTCTGTCCTGCTCAGGGATTAGGAGAGGCTGGTAGAAGCAGAGGAGTCTTCCATGCAAGGACTTATTCACACTTCCTTCGGCTGGAGCCTGGCCTGGCCGGGCTGCTTGTCCATTTAGAAGGAAATTCCTCTAACTGCTCTTCTACTTGGCTAAAAGGGGCAGGATGGAGGCTGTGCCAAGCACTGGAAGAGTGGCCCTCTTGGTCCTGCTGCTGCTGCTGCTTCCAGAGGCCTCCTGTGGGAGGCTGGGTGCCAAATGCCCGTGGAGCTGGCACAGGGATGAGATGCAGCCACACAATTATTTCCTGCCAGGAGACTTTGTTCTCAGTGCCAGCATCTCTGCAGCACAAGGACTCTTTTGGCCTCACACTTTCGATCAACCTGCCTCTAATGAAAGGATTTTGTAAGTCACTGGCCTGCTGGACCTGATGCTACAAAAAAACATGGGAAGCTAGTTAGCGCTTCAGTAGCTTGCAAAGCCGGAGAAATGTCTTCCAGGTGGCTTCTTCCTCATGAAGATGCAGCCAATGAACTTGCAGGCAGCAAGGCCAGCAGGGGCTTCAGAGCAATGGGGGCCCAGAAAATGCCCCACCTTGCCTGCCTCTGCACCCCTCTGCCTTCACGTCCCCATCAGAAGGAATGGCTGTCCTGCTGGGCTCAGTTCTGGGATGGGCACCTTGGCTGCAGGTGTCTTGTCTTGGTAGATGGACCTGGACACAGATGTGAATGAGGCCACAGAAATCCCACCTGAGGTTCTGCAGGAAGTGGCAGTTGGGATCTGGCTTTTGGCTGGGAGAAGGCTGAGCATATTGAAGCCCAAGAAGCAGGTTGCAACCTCAAAGTTCAGGGAAATGATTCATGAACAGGGATGGCAGGGAAACCATTTCGGTTTTTGTTCTTATTTTAAGGTTGAATGGCACATTTTACTGGAAGATCCTCCCCTTCCTGTTTGCCATCCAGGAGGTGAACCAGGATCGCAGCCTCCTGCCCAACCTCACCCTTGGCTACAGCATCTATGACAACTTTCACGATGTTAGACCGACATCTGATGCAGCCATAGACCTGATCTCAACCTCTCAGTTCCACGTTCCCAACTACAAGTGTGGCACACGAGATCATCTGCTGGCCGTCCTTGAAGCATCTGACTCGGACAACTCCATGCAGCTTTCCAACATGCTGGGCATCTTCAAAATCCCACAGGTTGGAGGCTTGGGAGAAGTGATATGAGGTTTCATGTAAAGAAATCAAGAGATTCTGCAATTCACTACCATGCATGTTATCCCTCCAGGACAACAGACAATCCCACAGAACCCTGAGAAGAAAAGGGTTCAGGGCCCTCTGCCCACACCTGTCTGCCATCTGGCACTGTCAGGGTAATGATTAACCGTAGGCCCCTATTCTTCATTTTCTGTCTGTGGGAGAGTGGAAACTCCCCGAAGTGCTTGTATGGAAAGTCTCTCTCTTGTTCGTGCATCCTTGCATTGGAGAGTGAGCTCATCCCGGTCGAGAGCAGCGGCCACAGCCAGACTGCACAGGGCTTTTTAGTGTCAGCTTTTGCATTCAGCAGAGGTAGGGAGAACAGTACACAAGATACTTTTTTACACGGCTATCTCAAGCTACACTTTTCGTCTCAAAATAATGTGCTCCAGGTTGAGCTTCACCACTTTCTCACCCTCTTAGCAGAGTTTTATATTTCCCACTCTCTTACGTCTCTGTGATAGACTTTATTTTCAGAAAACAACAAGCATTGCGTCTTTTCAAATCAAGTTTCATTCATATAATGCAATACTAAGGGGTGCATTCTCATGAGATGAGAAACTGTGACTGAGTACTGAGATGAAAGAATCCATCAGCCTCTCTCTTCCTGTCCCTCCCAGGTCACTTATGCTTTCACCGCTCAGGTCAGGAGAGAAAAAAGCCAGTCCGCTTTCTTGTACAGGATGCTCCCCGAAGAAGGCCTCCAGTACCCAGGGATCATCAGGCTGCTGCTGCACTTCAGGTGGACGATGGTGGGGCTCTTCTCACTGGACACTGATAATGGAGACAAGTTCATGAGAACCTTGAAACCAGAGCTCCTCAGGAATGGCATTTGCGTGGTTTTTTCACAAAGCATTTCACAGCTGAAAGGAGGTACTTTTCCAGTCGGGTGGCAGTCATGGAAGATTTTGGTAGAAATCAATGTCTTCATTTATTTTGAAGAGTTGCTTTTCTCCTTATATTGGTTACTTATTGTAGAAGAAGTTATTGAAATTCAAATGCAACCTGTTAACGGAAAAGTCTGGATCAGCACAACATTGCGTGACTTGACCTTGTTTTTTGCATGTGAAACTAGAGATTACCGGCAAGTCTATGCATATTTTTCCTTCCTTCCCCAAACAAGAAAAAGGACCAGCCTTCATGGTTTCAGGGATTTGTATGACTCAATGAAGGAATTTATGAACACTGTGTTCAAGTGTTCCTATTCAAAGCATGTGCTGTCAGTGAAAGAGTGGACAAGATGCAGAGAGGAGGAGGAACAGGAGGGATGGCCCCAAGTGGACAAGGAGCAAGCACTCTCTCTGGACAGCTTCTCTTACAGCACCGTCCAGGCTGTGGCCCGTGCCGTGCATGCGGCTCTTTCCTCCAGATCCAGGAGGCAGTCAGTGAATCCTGAAGGCAGGCTAGATGTGCTCCGGCTTCATCCATGGAAGGTATTTCCTCCCCTTCTTGGGTATTGTATGGAATTCAGAGTATGAGAAACTGGGACGAGATTTTCCAAATAATGGCGCAACTTGAACACTTTCTGTCCTGTTCCTCTGTTGGTCCTTTCCCAGAAACAAGTGCATCTGATTGTAGCCCATGCAGTTGCTTCAAGTCATCCT
Organism: Varanus salvator macromaculatus; assembly: GCA_023646645.1. Lineage (NCBI taxonomy): Eukaryota > Metazoa > Chordata > Lepidosauria > Squamata > Varanidae > Varanus > Varanus salvator. Next base: position 532,660 of record JAIXND010000818.1, on the reverse strand, counting down.
GAAGCAGCAGATAGAAGCAGTGTGAGGACTGCACAGGTCCTTGTGCAGATCCCTGACCTAAGTTTACTCAGGCTTGCTCTCTTGCCTGGGAAGGCAGGACGCGCTCCAATGGAGCAAAGCTCAGGGAGCCAAGGTTCAATTTGGATGCCAGGAAGCACTTCCTGACAGTTAGGACCCCAAGGGCGTGGAATGGGCTTCCACGGGAGGTCGTTGAGGCCCCATCGGTGAGGGTGTTCAAAGATAGGCTGGACATGCACATGGTGGGCATGTCATGAGCGGAGCCGGCTGGTGCCGGAGGTCAGACTAGATGGCCCAGGAGGCCCCTTCTGACTCGCTCTGTTTCTATGTTTCTATATTTCTATGTTTCTATCAGAACACAAGGCAATCCTTTATTTTTTCATTCTTTATCAATTCCTGGCATTTATGTTGTTCTTGTTAGTCGCGAAGTCATGTGTGACCCATCGCGACCCCATGGAAAACTTCCTTCAGGCCTTGCTGTCCTCCACCATCTCCCAGAGTGCACTTTAGCTCACACCCACTACTTCAGTGACTCCATCCAGCCACCTCATCCTCTGTTGTCCCCTTCTCCTCTTGCGATCTATTGCTCTCAGCATTAGATTCTTGCCAGGGAGTCCTTCCTTCTGATTAGGTGGGCAAAGTATTTGAGTTTCATCTTCTCTATCTGGCTTCTAAAGAGCAGTCAGGGTTGATCTCCTCTAAGACTGACCGCTTTGACCGCCTTGGAGTCGAAGGGACTCGCAGGAGTCTCCTCCAGCATCACAACTCAAAGGCCTCAATCCTTTGGCGCTCAGTCTTCCTTCTGGTCCAGCTTTCACAGCCATACATTGCAACTGGGAAAACCAGAGCCTTGACTATACGCACTTTTGTTGGCAGATTGATGGTCTCTGCTATTAAGTGTACTGTCTAGATTTGCCATAGCTTTCCTCCCCAGGAGCAAGCGTCTTTCAATTTCTTTGCTGCAGTCCCCATCTGTGGCGATATTGGAGCCCAGGAAAATAAAACCTGTCACCACCTCTATTTCTTCCCCATCTATTTGCCAGGAAGTGAGAGGACCAGATGCCATGATCTTAGTTTTCTTAATGTTGAGTTGCAAACCAACTTTCGCGCTCTCCTTCTTTGCCTGCATCAAGAGGCTCTTTAGTTCCACTTCACTTTTTGCTATGAGAGTGGTATCATCTGCATATCTGAGGCTGTGTATATTTCTCCCAGCAATCTTGATTCCAACTGGTGCTTCATCTAGCCCTGCCTTTCTCATGATGTGCTCTGCATATAAGTTAAATAGGCAGAGCGACAGTATACAGCATTGCCGAACTCCTCTCTCAATTTTGAACCAATCCGTGGTTCCGTGTCCAGTTCTCACTGTTGCTTCTTGACCTGCATATAGGTTTCTCAAGAGACAAATAAGATGGTCAGGTACTCCCATCTCTTCAAGAACGTGTCACAATTTGTTGTGATCCACACAATCAACGGCTTTAGCGTAGTCAATGAAGCAGAAGTAGATGTTTTTCTGGAACTCCCTAGAATTCTCCATGATCCAGTGTATGTTGGCAATTTGATCTCTAGTTCCTTTCCCTCTACGAAATCCTGCCTGTACTTCTGATAGTTCTCGGTCCACGTCCTGCTGGAAACTCTCTTGTAGGATTTTGAGCAACACTTTGCTAGCATGTGAAATGAGTGCAATGGTGCAGTAGTTTGAACATTCTTTGGCATTGCCCTTCCTGGGGATCGGAATGTAAATGGCTTTTCCAATCCTGTTGCCCCTGTTGAGTTTTCTAAATTTTCTGGCATATTGAGTGTAGCACTTTTACTGCATCATCTTTTACGATTTTTAATAGCTCAACTGGAATATTGTTGCCTCCACTAGCATTGCTGTTGCTCAGACTTCCTAAGGCCCATTTCACTTCACATTGCAGGATGTCTGGGTCGAACTCAGTGACCACCACATCATTTTTCTCAGGGATGTTAAGCTCTTTCATGTATGGTTCTGCTGTGTAATCTTGCCACCTCTTTTGAATCTCTTGTGCCTCTGCTAGGTCCCTGCCATTTTGGTCCTTTATTATGCCCATCTTTGCATGAAATGTTCCCTTCATATCTCTAATTTTCTTGAAGAGATCTCTCTTCCCTATTCTATTGTGTTCTTCTATTTCTTTGCACTGTTTATTTAAGAAGGCATTCTTATCTCTTCTAGCTGTTCTCTGCACTTCTGCATTCAATTGTTTGTATCTTTCTCTTTCTCCCTTGCCTTTCGCTTCCCTTCTTTCCTCAGCTATTTGTAAAGCTTCCTCAGACAGCCATTTTGCTTTCTTGCATTTCTTTTTCTTTTAATGGCTTAATCCCTATTTCTTGTACATGTTACGAACCTCTGTCCATAATCCTTCAGGCACTCTGTCTATGAGATCCAATTCCTTAAATATATTTGTCACCTCCACTGTATATTCATCAGGGATATGATTTAGGTCATACCTGAGTAGCCTAGTGCTTTTCCCTACTTTCTTCAACTTAAGCCTAAATTTTGCAACCAGAAGCTCATGATCTGAGCCACAGTCAACTCCTGGTGTAGTTTTTACTGACTGTATAGAGCTTCTCCATCATTGGCTGCAGAGAACATAGTCAATCTGATTTCTGTGTTGACCGTCTGGTGATGTCCATGTGTAGAGTCGTCTCTTGGGTTGTTGGAAAAGAGAGTTTGCTATGACCATCGTATTCTATTGACAAAATTCTACCAACCTGTGCCCTGCTCAATGTTGTACTCCAAGGCCAAACTTGCCTGTTATTCTAGTTAACTTTTAGCTTCCTACTTTAGCATTCCAATCCCCCATGATGATAAGGACATCATTTTTTGGAGTTATTTCTAGCAGGTGTTGTAGGCCTTCATAGAACCGGTCAACTTCAGCCTCTTCAGCACCAGTGGTTGGGGCAGAGACTTGGACTATTGTGATGTTGAAGGGTTTGCATTGGATTCGTACTGAGATCATTCTGTCATTTTGGAGATTGTATCCCAGTACTGCTTTTCCAATTCTTTTATTGAGTATGAATGGTACTCAATTTCTTCTGAGAGATTCTTGCCTGCAGTAGTATACCTGATGGACATCTGAATTAAATTCACCCATTCCTGTCCATTTTAGTTCACTGATTCCCAAGATGTCGATGTTCAGTCTTGTCATCTCTTGTTTGACCACGTCCAGCTTGCCTTGATTCATGGATCTGACATTCCAGGTTCCTATGGAGTAAAGATCTTTGCAGCATCAGACTTTCCTTTGACCTCCAGATACATCGGCAACTGAGTGTCCTTTCGGCTTTGACCCAGTCGCTTCATTCTTTCTGGCGCTACTAGTACTAGCCCTCCGCTCTTCCCCAGTAGCATATTGGACACCTTCCGACCTGAGGGGCTCATCTTCCAGCGTCATATCTTTTTTTCTTTTGTTACTGTCCATGGGGTTTTCATGGCAAAGATACTGGAGTGGGTTGCCATTTCCTTCTCCAGTGGCATTTGTATCCTGTACCATTTTATTTTATTTATTTATTTGGAAATTTATAGGCCGCCCCTTGCCACAAGCCTCGGGGCGGCTCACAACAATAATACAAACAATTTCTAATACATTAAAATTTCCAAATGCTAAAAATTACATACATTAAAAACTGGCCCATCTCCAGGTCTAAATTAAAACCATCCAAATATCAATAAATGTTTACCATGTTTAAAAGTACAATATAAAATATAAATGTACAAGATAAAATGTCAGTTATTAAAACAATATAAAACACATCGCAACTAGAGAAAAAGGAGGAATAAATAGAAAGTGTGAATGTTAAGGGCAAAATCCTAAAATAGCTAAAAGCATTGATTTGAAAAATCATCAAATAAAAATGTCTTTACATGGCACCAGAAACATTATAACGGTTGGCCTGCTATTCCCATGCGTGATCCATGTTGGACTTGCTTTGCCGGCTGAGCACACCCCACTGTTGGTGTGCCTGTATTCCTTATCCCAGGAAACATGTCGTGTCTGGTTGCTGCATAAGGTCAGAAAGGCAGGAGTGCACAAAAAGGGCCAGCAAGCAGCCATCCTGGCAGGAAAAGTGAGAGCGCTGGAGCAGCAGCAGCACACCCTCAAGGCAAGGAGAAGACGTCAAGTATTGGGGTCAAGCAGTTCATCTGCGAAACTGAGAGTAGTAAAGGAGCCTGAAGAGGAACAGGGAGCTAAGCCCAGGGAAGGGAATCCTGCAGGAGGTGGAATGAGGAGGCAGTCAAGAGCAAAAGTGCTGGAAGATGCTCTGCACTACTGAAGGCATGGCGACCCTGTGACCGAATTCAGTACTCTGAAAATCAGACTCACAGGCTGCAGGGAACCCAAGGGGAAGGCCGAGTGTACAAAGCTGCAGTTACAGGAACCATTGGGAAAGCACCCATCCCGTGTGCAAACTCTTAGAGAAGGATGTCCAATTGTGGTCCCACTGATGCCTCAAATGGCATGAAAATCCTTTTTAAGACACTTGGAAAATGCTGAACGAAGGCCCATGGCAAATGATGTTGAGAAGAAATGCAGTTCCCAAAAGATGGGGATGTTTAAAAAGCTTATTCTAAAGGCAGAGTTATACACTTTTCATTCAAAGAAAAATATTTGAAGTCAACAGAGAAAGTCTGTTCCAATTTTTTTCTCCAAAACAGGCCCTGGTGATGATCTGAAAATGACATTCCCCTCCCAAACAGGTGTCTCTAGGAAGTGGTGGGAATGCCAAGCTGCAACAGGAGAATGAAGGCAGGGAGCACTGAAGGGGAGGCGTCAAAAGGACTGAAGGGAGGAATGCGTGGAGGTTCCTGCAGATGGCAAGATGATGAAAGGAAACAGGGAACTCCTGAAGTTCTCAGTCCTCTCTTGGAGTTTTGTCCCAAAAGTGGAAGAAGGTACAAGCAGAAGGAGCATGGTAGCAGATCAAGTGTGATGGGAAAGGGGTACGTGATTGTCTGCTGACAATGAAGGATTCTTTCTCCTGGGCCTGATCAGCTTCAATCAAAAGCTAGGAAGGAAGTGGCAGAAGAAGTCTTGGAACCACCACCTTGCTGTCCTCGATAATCCCGGAGGAAGGGAGAAGGGCCAGATGGCGGCCGAAGGCCTAGTGCTGCCCTCACCTTGAGGAAGGGAAGGAAGGAGGCCTCTTTGAACGACAGAAGGGCCCATCAGACAGCAGCGCTTGGGGAAACTCTGAAGTAGCTGCTAAAGCTAGAAGGCATCAGACACTTTGCAAATACTGCAGTGAGGCCTGGAAACCAGAATGGATTTGTCAGCAAGAGATCCGTTCATCCAATCCGATTGCACTTTTCCATTGGGTAACCTCTACAGTGGACCGTGGGAATGCTGTGCAAAGCATCTCTCTGGACTTCAGCAAAGCTTTGGACAACATCCCCCACAATGTTGTGATTGGCAAACTACCTCTCAGCAAGGTAGAGGTAATCACTCTTGGCTGGATGCTCAGTCTGCTACAGAACTGTAATCAAAATTTGCTTTTCAGTGTCCCATTCTCAAACCAAAGACAGGTACAACTGGAGTACTGAGGTGATCAATTCCGCACTCTTCCGCTTTTGAAGCAAGTGGGGTATCTAATGAGTAGGAAGACACTTCACAAGTTCTTGGCATTCAGATTCAGACAAGGAGGAGGATGCATGGCCTGGAAACAAAGACGGACGAGTTCGGATTGCATGGCATTGGCACGTTTAGCCTGGAGGTGAAAAGTTGGGAGGGAGGGATGGGAGCAACCTCTTCTTGATCATCCCAGAGTGCAGAAGTGGAACAAATGGCTGAAGTGACGGGCAGCCCCTCCTGGCCCCTTCCAAATCCCCTGTTCTGTGATTCCCATGAGGCTCGTCTGAACGAAACCCTTTAAACCTGCTGCAATGAGCTCCAGGGTCACATGCTGAAGGACTGCAGGCCCTGGAGTAGAAAGGTTCATCCGCTGCTTCCAAGTATTCCTGAAAAATTTCCCTCACAGACACCCTCCTCCCTTTCCCTATCTCTTTCCCTTCAGTGATGAGGCTTCCCTTGTCCATTTCTGAAATTCGCAAAGCAGAGCGTGGGCATCCAGCAGGGAAAGCATAATCCTGTCCATTATTGGGGTCACATGCAGCCCCACTAAATGGGGAGCAGCTCTTATCAAAAACTTGGGTATGAAACGAGTCTTCTCAAAGACTTGGCTTTCTGTGTTGTTCCAGCTCCACCCTTTCCTGAGAGACCCCCAGTTTCACAATCGTGCTATTGAAGGGGTGTATTTGGATGAGAACGGAGACTTGACAGCAAACTTGGACCTTGTCAGCTGGGTGCGGTTTCAAAATTGGACTGCAGATAGAGTGAAAGTTGGGAGTCTAGAGAGACGTGGCTTGCCTGGCCCCAAATTCACCATTCATCGAGATCCCATTGTGTGGCCTAGATGGAAAGATCAGGTGAAGAATGCCATCCCTATTATTCTCTTATTTTCATTTCCCATCCCTTCAGTTACAGTCTGCAAAATCGGAAGTATAGATTTTAATGAAAAAATCAATAGCCTGAGATTTAATAGGTGTAGGGAACAAAATTGATGCTTTTCACTGCGAGGAAAAATCCAGCTGCTTCCGGTGGGGTTCATTTATGGAATCCACTGACGTACTGGAGGTCCTCCACTCTCTGCCCTTTCCTGCTCTGTCTCCCCAGCCCCCAGCTCACTGTTCTCCAAACCTCCTCCCCTGATGATCCTTCTCTATCGCTCAGCCCCTGCCCCTGGCCAGGTGCGTGGAGAGCTGCCGTCCCGGATTCTTCAAGGTGGCTCAGGAAGGGGAGCCCGTGTGCTGCTATGACTGTGCTCCGTGTGCAGAAGGGACCTTCTCCACTCGGGAAGGTAGGTGAGCGCAGAGGGAAAGGTTGTACCTGTGGGAAAGGCAAGGATCCAGCCCGTGTATGTGGCATGTGTGGGTGTGATAAAGTATCCTGCAAGAAAATTAGGATGGCCTGTTGTTTCTGGAGAATCAAGGCAGAAAATCTTTGTTTGTGCGGCTGGTTTTATCAACCCCTCCCTCCAGACCTGGAGTCATTGCATGGGTCAAGTTTTGTCTTGGGTTCTCCACTTCCCAGAATGCCTCATTCCTCATTACTCCCACAGTCCCAGACTCCTTGGCCTTCAGGGCACACCAGGTGTGCTTTCCATTCACTTATGATTGCTGCGAAGCGTCCCCTGCCCACCATGTCTTCTCTATTTCTCCAGATAGCTTTTATTCACCTAGTGGGCAGGGTTTTGTCATTGAACTTTTTCACCCACCACAGTACCCCTCACAATGACTTGGCCCTAGAACCCTCCTCTTTGGTGGAGGAAAGCAGGAATAAGAGTCAAAGTGTGCCCACAGTCACCTAGTGGAGTGCTTGGCTGGGTCACAACTTGACTGCCTCTCTGTTCCACTGCACCGTCTTGGCTCCAAGTCAGGCAGGTGCTGCCAAGTGAGGAATTTCACCCGCCACTACCAACTCAGTACAGCCACCACCAAACCTCCACCAAAAGGCGTCCCACTGTGGGAGCAGAAATTGCTCTGGCAAATCACAACTCCCCAGTTTCTTCCTCTTCTCTTACACCCTGATAACCTTTGTGAAGTAGAGTTGGGACAGAACTCACTGAATCTCCCATAATATTGGCAAGACCTACTAGAATGTTTTCCTGGGCAGAAGGAGCCAAATCCTGAACATGTCACTCAGTCCTAGCCCATCTGGTTCTGCAATTGTTTAATTCATGGCTGTGCGGAAGGTTGATACAGATACTTAGTAGGAACAGCATAAAACAACGTTTGTAAGACGGAAGGGCTGGGAGTGTCAGCGTCCTCATTTGGGTTCTTCCCCATCCTCCTGTCACCTGCGTATCTCAAGGGGATAGCTGACCAAATGACCAGTCCCATTACCTCAGTCCATTAAAACTGGCCCACCCCATGGAGTGCTGGTGGTCTCTTTGACTAGAGGGGAGTAGGTGGTTCTGTGGTTTCAGGAGGAATTCCTTCTTGGAGAGCTTGTGGCTGTGGATGGGCTGATTGGTGCCTAGTTAGAGTACCCATGGGCAGACAGTTGGAAGCTTGGAAACAATGTATGGATGGACCCCGGCGGTGCTTGGGTTCACGGGTGAGGGGTGCTCAGGCAGTGTCAGGCTCAGTGCATCTTTAGGGCCTGGGAGTCAGGCTAGTTGAGTCCCAGCTGGGAGAGGAGCATCCCTTCAGTTTCTAATCTGACTCTCAAAGGGCAGCTGAAGGGTTGGAGCTACAGCTGGAATTAGGGCAAGGACTAGAGGCATTCCAGTGGAGAGGTGGCCCCTAGCATACATCCCTCCACACAAGCAGGACTGCAAGGAGTTGTCATGAGAAGGCTGTGTGCCTGGCTTGACCTGGGAATGCTTGTGGTTGGGTGTCATGGGCTTTCTGAAATCTCCTACCCATTCAGCTGCAACGGATGCAGTCCCTGGCTGGGTCGGGCATCTTCTGGTACTTGAATCAGTTCCTGATTGCAAAGTGGACTGAGGTATTTTTCCTTGCAGAGTGACTTCTGCGTAGTTTTATTCCATGATAAATGATATACAGCCATTTGCTGGTTTGAGTGAAAGACGGGGCCCATCAGGTCCACTCCTGGCAGGTAAACTATCTGCATTTTCTCTCACACCAGAATCATGCCTTTAATAAGACTACTACCATTTATACTGCAAGTAGTATTAGGACCAAGCAGAATGATGAATCCAATATAGAGGACAGAAACTGGAAGGGCTCTCAGGTGCTCTTTTTCTGCCTTTTGACAGATTCAGAATTTTGCCTGAGGTGTCCGGAAGATCAGCATTCAAATGAGGCCCAGGATCAGTGCATCCCCAAGGTCATCACCTTTCTGTCCTACAAAGAATATTTGGGGTCCTTCCTCACTGCCGTGGCCCTACTCTGCTCCATCGCCACAGGAGGCATACTGGGGATCTTCAGAAAATTCCAAGAGACTCCAGTAGTCAAGGCCAACAATCGCAACCTCTCCTACATTCTGCTTGCCTCCCTCCTGCTTTGCTTTTTGTGCTCCTTCCTCTTCATTGGTCAGCCAAGAAGCATCACCTGCCTCCTGCGACAAGCAGCCTTCAGCATCGTCTTCTCAGTGGCCGTCTCTTCCCTCCTGGCCAAAACCGTCACTGTGGTGCTGGCCTTCCTGGCCACCAAGCCAGGCAACAGGGCAAGGAACTGGCTGGGGAGGAGTTTGGCCAACTCCATTGTCATCTGCTGTTCCAGTGTCCAAGTGGTCCTCTCCACCATCTGGCTGGGGACTGCTCCCCCCTTCCCTGACTCAGACAAGCACTCCCAGGCTGGGCAGATCGTCCTGCAGTGCAACGAAGGCTCTGTGGCCATGTTCTACGCTGCCCTGGGCTACATGGGCTTCCTGGCTGCCGTCTGCTTCATGGTGGCCTTCCTGGCCAGGAAGCTGCCTGGGGCCTTCAATGAGGCTAAGCTGATCACCTTCAGCATGCTGGTCTTCTGCAGTGTCTGGGTGTCCTTCGTGCCCACCTACCTGAGCACCAAGGGGAAGTACATGGTGGCCGTCCAGGTCTTCTCCATCTTGGCCTCCAGTGCTGGGCTGCTGGGCTGCGTCTTCCTGCCCAAGTGCTACATCATTCTATGGAGGCCTGACCTGAATGCCAAGGAGCATCTCATGATGAAAAGCAAAGAATAAAATGCTGGGATTTTTTCCATCATGAGCACAAAACTTCAACTTTTCTGAACAAGCCAGCAATCCATTTTGGGCTCATGAACAGTATCAGTTAAAACCAATTGGGGAAAAAAATCATCCTTTGCACTTTTTGGTAGTTGGGAAAAATAAAAACTCAATTTCATAGCTTGGGAAGCAACAAAGAAGAACTCTTCCCCTCTTAACCTCCTTAGCTACGTTTTGCGTTTTGTCTTTTTTTGGCTCTATAAATAGTTTCTGTTCTCAGTCTTTGAAATTTTCATTCTTTATTATGAAGTTTGGGCAGGCAAATACTGTTTGCCCAGAACACAACATGGAACCGGCAATGCAGATGGGAAATCCCTCCAGCTCCTTTTCCAGGGTGGGGATCTTGGGGATGGGAGGGTCTTTTAGAGATGATCTGTCAGGCATTGCGGATCCCATCCCTAGGCAGCCTGCCCTGTGCTGGCTCCCTTGGATTTGCTCACAAAGAGGCTTGGCTGCAAGAGCGCACCAGCAGAGGCATCCTGCCAGAGCTGTGGGGAGGCTCCCAGACTGCTTGTGAGAGCAGGAAGAGAATGATTCAGAGCAGGACATGTCCTTCTCCACCTGGGGAAGTGTTGGGGAAGTCCGTTCACAGCCCTGAGACATCCATCTTCAGGCGGAGTCAGCAGAGACCCTGCCTGAGGGTGGAGGTTGCTCCGTTTGGAGCTGATGTCCAGCCAGGCTCCTCCTATATGAGCAACCTTGGTCTTGTTTCCATCTAGGACGCCTTCTGGGAATGTAGCCGCACGGATGGAATGGCTGCATCAGCTCCTGCCCGGTGATTCCTTGATGATAGGCCATGTGGGAAGCATTTCGCCCACTGAACTCAGTGCACCATTTCCAAAATCCCCTCATATTTCGGAGACCAGGGGTCCATGTACTTTGGAGTCCCTATGCCCCTCACAGCGCACCATTGAAGGAGTGCAGCAGCCAAAAATTGACCCCCGGGGAGGACATGAGGGCCAAAAGGGGAGAAATATTAGGCTGTGCATTTTGTGTTTATGCCGCCGGTATTCTCTGCCCTTTCTCCTCTTGCAAACACCCAACTTTGCTTACCTGTTTCCTCCTCTCCTTTTACCCTGTAAGGGAGGTCAGCTTAGAGGAAGTGATTGGTGAAGCATCTGCCAGGAGCTTTGAGGATGGAGCAGGGGGTTGGAACTGGGCCCCACCGCTCCAGGCCCCCCTGCCTCCGAGAAGACACTGCAGTCTCCCTCAGGTCTCCCCCACCACAGTTCAGCCCTTCAGCTTAGGAGGAATTTTATTCTTTGCTTGTTCAGCATGACAGAAAGCAGGCCGGGTGTCTCTGTTCCACAACCACCTGGGAAGTATGGGAGGTGGAGCCTCCCTTTTCCCTAAATCCAGGACCAGCCTCAGGATTGAGCACACCAGACACCCATGTTGAGGGGAAAGAGAACTCTATTAAAGGGATAAATATAGAGGTGGGGGCTTGTGAGCATCCAGGCTGAAAGATGAAAGAGGGTCAAAGGGGGGAAGCGATCGGAATGGCAGCTTAACAGCAGGCACAGCTCAGGGCTTGTGGCCAGCCAGGAGCATGTGGCCCCCAGAACTGGTCAGCCCCTAGGGCAGGAAGAAGGAGACCCCCCCCCCATCCCAGGCTCAGCTCTCCATTCAGAGCTTCGAGCTCCCAGGAACTGTCCTGCAATACGCAAAAGGAGAGGTGCTGCATGAATATCCAGGCACACAGGGATGCCCCCGTTGATGCAGTGAGAAAACGGAGCAACACAAAAGAAAAACCCCACCACTAGAATCAAAGGATTCAGCCTGTGATCAATCTGTGACTGGAAGCGAAGCTGCTCAAAGCTCCCAAAGTACTTTGAACTCTGTACATGCTCAGAGGCTTTGTATGTGCTCCTTCTGCAGTACTCACAAAGTAGTGGTACCTTCCCGCCAGAGCATTTCCCCTTTTCTTGGCCCTGTGGAATAGCCAAGCCCACAGAGTCAAGAAATCCAAATTTTTCAGCACAAATTTCCCTGAATTCAGTTGGCCAGACCAAACCCAGAGAAGAGGCGGCATTACTGTCTCTTTAAATAATGGGAGTGCTCTTAGCAAGGTGGACCATTTCTCCTTTTTTTTTCTATTTGTTTTTCTTTGTCTTTACTCCAAAATTTACACATTTCTTTCATTTTTTTCTTTTTCAGTAGAAAAAGCACCAAATCACCATTTACCAAAAACTCTTAAAATTCCCTCACACACCAAGCACCATGCACCCCTTGAATCAAGGAAATCCTGTCAAATACACTCTCATTCTCACATGGCATACACACAAGATCCAGAAAAATAAAATCTTTTTGCTTTTCACTCAAACCTCACATTCCAAACTGTTGCAAGTTCAACAGGGGGAGAAAAACCAGCCTATTTGGCAGAAATATTTATCAATGGTTAACTGCAAGCTGTCTTCCCCTGATTTTACACTCTGCCCTGTTGAATTCCAGCCTGCTACTGCTCAGGCTAATTGCTAAACACAACAATTCAAATTTTCACGACGTTACCAGCAAATGTCCGAATATAAAAGAAAAACCCCTTTATCTCTCTAAAAATCCTTTCAGGATTCCTACTGAGAATTTTTCAACAGTATATACCTTTCTTTTTTTTCTTTTTTTCCATCTTTCATCTGCCCATCAGCATCCCCTGCTGGAATTTCAAATGCAATTGTTTAATCTTAACAAGAAGGAAATTTTTCCTACCTAGGAGGGCTGTAAGGCAGATGGAAGAGGCAGAAAAACTTGCATTAAAGACATTAACAGTGTTCCTGGTTTCTTACAAGGACAAGACCTGCATAAAAATGTTTCTATATAACCCCTCTTTCACACAGGGCTTTCACACAGGATAAGCTTATTGAGGATGGCCAGAAAACTGGGTAGGACCTGTGTTTGCAAGCCCAATTAAAAGACCACACATTTCCTTACTTCTCAGTTCTGGCTCATATAGAAGGAATGGGGGAAGGAAAAAATCTCACACACACATTGCCCTGATCATCAGCTTTTTCCCAGCCGGACACAACCATGCCTGGGCTCAGGCAAATGACCTCATGAATCTGTATCTCAATCAAAGCCAGGTTCACACATTCTCATCTCAGGGGCAAGAACACCCATCCAAGTTCTTGCTTTCAACAGTGCCCTGAAGTGGACAGAGTGCTGCGGCTGCTTGGGGAGCGTCTATTTCCTGAGGAACCCCCAAAATGCACTCTGGGCTATGCCTACCTCCCAGAAAGGGGAACACTTTAAAATACAGACAGACAAGACAGAAAATGATGAACACAAGACTTTCACAAACAGTGAGAATAAAACTCTGCATGAACCTCAGTGGAAACATGTACTCACATATGTAGATCTTTCCTGGTGCACCAATACCATATTAGCTAGCCTCCCCCATCCACCAGCTTGGACCAACAATCCTGATTCCATCTCCTTAGGATGTATTTCCACCAAATGCTTTTTCAAGACGTGCAGCCAATTGCAATCAAAGGAGCCCTCTGGGGTCAATTTAGATTGGAATCTCCTGAGTTAGCTTTGACCATGCTGTTTTACATCAAAATGCCAAGCGCTTGCTTCCATAACAACCCTGCAGGTGCCGCCCATGGCCATCCACTCCACCCTGCAATTTGATGCAGGTGTCCATGGGGTAGGAAGCTGAGATTCTGAGACCCCCATGCTTCCTGGGAGAACACAACCAAAGCCCACGTGCAATGAGGTTCAAAACCAATCTAATTACCTTGACCCGCCTGTGAAATGGAAGAGATGGCCAGTATCTGTGCTCCTCCAGTGGAGAGAATTTTGGCTGAACTTGCCATCTCTCCCACCCAGGATAAAGGGCCAAAAACCCACAATCCTGCCTTTGTCACCAAATTGTCAGAAAATCCTGGAATTTCAATTTGTGAGGAGGAAATAAAACTCGGGTTCGTGGTAAAGATCAAGCGTCCAGACCATCTTGGCTTTGCTGTATGACCCAGGTTCCTGCAGGAGACTCACGCTAATGCATTATCAGGCAGGCAAAGCTTCAATACCATTACAGGGCATTTTATACCCTCTTGGTCACGTTGCAGGTACAGGGCCATTGATGACAGAATGCAGAGATTGCCATCAAATTCTGAGGTCATCACATACAGAACAGATAAAGGACTGTCAGTCAATCACACAATGACAATGAGATTACAATATTTCTAATTGCCTGTATTGACACTTTAGTTCAATGAACCCATCTCCAGGTCTGCTCAGACATGTAGGGCGGTCGTCGCCGCCGTTGGGGCCGTTGGGGGCCTTGGGGGCTGGGCTGGCCGGGAACTTTGGACTCTGGCTGAGCTGTACTTTCTCGGCTGTGAAGCTGAATGGGTAATAGGGTGGGGTTTTTAGAGTTTATATTTTAATCATTTTAGCGGCCCATCTCAGGTAAGTTGCTTAGATGGTACCTGGGGAGTGCGGGGGCGCCGCCATAGGGGTGGTGATGGGCAATGGTCGGTATGGTCGCAATGGGGGTCTAACGTTCCCGCCTAGGAGAAGGTGGGACAGATGGTTAACATCTGTCCCTCCTTCTGGTTATTCCCCCAACCGGTGGGTACCAGGGAGTCTTGTCAGCTGCCCCACAGGCCTAACGGTGCTGCTACTTAATGCCAGGTAGGTCCATAATAAGGCAAATATAATCTGCGACTTAATAGTCGATGAACGGGCTGACCTGGCCTGTATCACCGAGACCTGGGCGGGCGAGGGGGGAGATGTCTCCCTCTCGGAGCTTTGCCCGCCCGGGTACCTAGTGCAGCACCAACCACGCCTGGAGGGGAGGGGGGGGTCGCTTTAGTTTATCGGGCTGCTTTTTCCCTCACGGGGCTTCCTGTCCCTTCGAGACCGGGGCTGGAGTGTCTCCATTTGGTGTTGGGCGACCGAGACAGATTGGGGATCCTGTTGGTGTACCGAGCACCCTTCTGCCCAACAGCCTCCCTGCCTGAGCTGACGGAAGTCGTCTCGGACCTGGTGTTGAAGACCCCCAAGATGTTGGTCCTGGGGGACTTCAATCTCCATGCCGAGACTGACCTTTCTGGGGTGGCTCAGGACTTCATGGCTGCCATGACGGCCATGGGGCTGTCTCAACATGTCATCGGCCCGACCCATGAATGTGGACACACTCTGGACCTGGTTTTCTCGACGGGGGAGGAAGAGGGTGATCTGAGGGTGAAGAACTTATGCTTGACGCCCTTGTCATGGTCAGATCACTTCCTCGTGAGGTTTGAGCTCGAAAGTGGCCTCTCCCTCTGTAAGGGTGTGGACCAGATTGTGATGGTCCGCCCCCGGAGCCGGATGGATCCGGACGGATTCCTGAGGGCTCTGGGGGATTTTCCGGCTGACAAGGCTGGCGCTCCTGTGGAGGCCTTGGTCGAAACATGGAATGGGGAGATGACCAGGGCCATCGACACGATCGCTCCCAAGCGCCCTCTCCAACCTGGCAGAGCCTGTTTGTCTCCCTGGTATACATCGGAATTACGGGCGATGAAGCGGGTAGGGAGACGGCTAGAGCGCAGGTGGAGGAAATCACGTGATGAGTCCGATCGAACACAACTTAGAGCACATTATCGAGCCTATGCTGTGGCGGTGAGGGTGGCGAAGAAGCGATTCTTCTCCGCGTCCATTGCCTCCTCGCAATGCCGTCCGGCGGAGATTTTTCGGGTGGTGCAGGGGTTGATAAAACCGGGCCCTGCTAAAGATCTGGTACCACCTTCGAAAGCCCGCTGTGACGAATTCGCCACGCATTTTCAGGAGAAAGTTGCTCTGATTCGTCACGAGCTGGACTCCACTTTTGGTACTGATTCTTGTGGGGAGGGACCAACCATGCCTGCTTGTCCCCCGTTATTGGATGAATTTCAGTTTTTGCGGCCCGATGATGTGGACAAGGTGCTTGGATCGGTACGCTCAACCACCTGTTTACTGGACCCGTGCCCATCTTGGCTATTAAAGACCGCCAAGGACGGGATTGAACCCTGGATCTTGGAGGTGGTCAACGCCTCTTTGAGAGACGGCCGGGTGCCGGCTCCCTTAAAGGAGGCGGTAGTCCGGCCAGTCCTAAAGAAGGCTTCCCTGGATCCAGAGGTGGTCGCCAATTATAGACCGGTGGCCAACATCCCGTTTCTGGGTAAGGTGCTGGAGCGGGTGGTGGCGGGACAACTCCAGGCACTCTTGGAGGAAACTGATTATCTGGACCCATTTCAGTCCGGTTTCAGACCCGGTTTTGGCACTGAATCCGCCTTGGTCGCCCTGTACGATGACCTATGCAGGGAGAGGGACAGGGGGAGTGCGTCCCTGTTAGTCCTCCTTGACATCTCAGCGGCTTTTGATACCATCGACCATGGTATCCTTCTGGAGAGGCTGGCAGGATTGGGGGTTGGAGGCACTGCTTTGCAGTGGTTCCACTCCTATCTCAATGGCCGATACCAGAAGGTGGTGCTGGGGGACTATGGCTCTGCGCCATGGCAGCTATGCCATGGGGTTCCGCAGGGTTCCATTTTGTCCCCCATGCTTTTTAACATCTACATGAAACCGCTGGGGGAGGTCATCAGGAAGTGTGGGCTGCGGAATCATCAATACGCGGATGATACCCAGCTCTACCTCTCATTTTCCACTGATTCAGGTGAGGCGGTGGCTGTGCCGAACCAGTGCCTGGCCGAGGTAATGGGCTGGATGAGGGCCAATAAACTGAGGCTCAATCCAGACAAGACAGAGGTCCTGTTGGTAGGTGGGTCGGGCTACAGTGTAGGGGACTTGACCCTAGTCTTAAATGGGGTTGCACTCCCTCTGAATGACAGGGTCCGCAGCTTGGGAGTGCTCCTCGACCCGGAGCTGACCTTGACTGCTCAAGTGTCAGCAGTGGCGAGGAGCGCTTTCCAACAGCTTCGGCTGATACATCAGCTGCGTCCCTTCCTGGAGCTCGACTGCCTGACGATGGTGACACATGCGTTGGTGACTTCCCGGTTGGATTATTGTAACGCGCTCTACGTGGGGCTTCCCTTGAAGACGGTCCGGATACTTCAACTGGTGCAAAATAGAGCTGCCAGGGTACTGACGGGGACTGGGCGTGGTTCTCACATCACCCCAGTTCTCCGTCAGCTCCACTGGCTCCCCATTGAAGTCCGGGCCCAATTCAAGGTGTTGGTTCTTACCTATAAGGCCCTAAACGGCATGGGCCCTGGTTACCTAAAGGAGCGCCTGCGACCATATATGCCCTCCCGCCCCTTACGATCTGCGGCAGAGGCCCTCCTCCGGGAACCCTCCGTGCGTGATATTAGGAGGGTGAGTACCCGGAGGAGGGCCATCTCGGCGGTGGCGCCCCATCTATGGAATGCACTCCCCAGAGAGGCTCGCCTGGCGCCGTCTTTATTTGCTTTTCGGCGCCAGGCGAAGACCTTTTTATTTAAGCTATATTTTAAATGTTAATTTATTTTTTATTATATTGTATTTGTTTTAAATTATACCTGGAGATGGGCCAGTTTTAAAGTTTTAATGTTTAATTTAATTTTATTGTGTTGTGAGCCGCCCCGAGGCTTGTGGCAAGGGGCGGCCTATAAATTTGTAAATAAATAAAAAATAAATAAAATAAATGTAAATTCAAGCTACTGAGAAACTATTCATGAGCTCAAACTCTAGACATTCTGAATGATGAGGGCACATGAAGCCCTCTGGGCTTAGCAAAAGATACTTCCTGGTAAACTGTGAATTCCAACACTGATTATTTAATCATTGTGAAGATATATGAAAGAATGGAGCGTGGGAGGAATGCCATCTTAAACAGTGACTTAGCTTGGTTTGAGAAGGAGTACAGGATTGATCCCACAGTGCAAAAGCACACAGAAGCAATGTTTTTCTGTCAGGATTTATTCAAATTTTCCCAAAAAGTTGCAGGAAGGCACCAGACCTGTGACAACAGCAGGTCTCAATCCTCTGTACTCCTCCCCGCCCCCCCCACACACACACTGCCTCTGGGACCATCTCATGGCTTCTCTCGGGTGCCAGTTTTTACGTTGTTGGCTCCAAGGCGATGATGTGATGACTGGCTGAATCCTGTATCTCTAGTGTTGCTCCGTTTTCTCACTGCATCGAAAGGGGAATCCCCATGTCTCTGGTGAATCATGAGGCACCTCTCCATATCTTGTATTGCAGGAAAACTTCTGGGAGCTCAAAGATCTCTCAGGCAAGCTGCAGCTTTGATGGGGGTCTCCTGTTTCCTGCCCGAGGGGGCTGACCACCCCTGCAAGGCACGTGTTCCTGTCTGGCCACATGCCTCTTTGACCCTCTTTTATCCTTGTTTACCTTTTCACCCTGGATGCTCACGAGCACCCCTGCCTCTATTTTTATCCCTTTAATACACTACTCTGTTCCCCTAGCTTGGGTGTGCCTTGTGCTGAGTCCAAAGGCTGGTACTGGATTGAGGGAACAGGGAATCTCCCCAGGTGGTTGTGGAACAGAGATTCCAGGTCTGTTTTACATAATTCTCAACAAGCATAGAACGATAGCATCTACATCCTAGGAAAGTAGAAAATGCTCCCCCTCCGTTTTGCACTTCGGTGGCAACCTATCACTTGCAGTAAAAAAATAATGGATGAAGATAAATCCTTCCAAAATCAGAAGAGTTGAACTGTGGCAGGGAAGGCCTGAGGGAGACCGAAGTGCCTTCTGAGAGGCAGGGGAACCTGTTGCAGCAAGTGCCAAGTGGGAGGCCCAGTTCCAGCCCCCCCCCCCCATTCTCAAAGCTCCTGGCAGATGCTTGGACAATCACTCCCTCTGAGCTCACCTCCCTCACAGGGTAAAAGGAACGGAGGGCAAACTTGTAAGCAACTTTGGGTGTTCGCAAGAGGAGAAAAGGCAGAGAATACCAGCAGAATAAACACATAATTCCTCCCCTTTCTGCTCTCTCTGCATGGTCCATGTCTTCCCCTGGGGTCAATTTTTGACTGCTGCACTCCTTCAAGTGTGCGCAATGAGGGGCAGGGGGACCCCCAAGTACATGGACCCCTGGACTCCGAACTATGAGGGAATTTTGCAAATGGTGCACTGAGTTCAGTGGGCAAGTTGCTTCCCACATGGCCTGGGAATCACCAGGAAGGGGCTGAAGCAGCCATCCGCAGGCATGCAGCTACATTCCCAGAAAGCGTCCAAGCTGGAAGCAAAACCAAGGTTGCTCATACAGGAGGAGTCTGGCTGGACTTCTGCTCTAAACAGAGCTACGTCCTCCCTCAGGGCAGTGTCCCTGCTGTCTCTGAGTGAAGCTGGAACACTCAGGGCTGGGAAAAGGACTTCTTCAACCCTTCCCCTTGTGGAGAAAGACAGTCCCTGCTCTGACTCTTTCTCCACCTTCTCTCTATAACAGTCTTGGAGGCCTCCCCACAGCTCTGGCAGGAATCCTCTACTGGTGCGCCCTTTAGCAAAGCCGTTATATGAGCACATCCCCGGGAGCAAGCCCAGTGCAGGCTGGGAAGGGAAGGGATCCACACTGCCAGACAGATATTCTCCAAGGAAGCCTCTCACCCCCAAGATCCCCACCCTGGAAAAGGAGCTGGAGGGATTTCCATGCTGCATTGCCGGCACCCTGTCAAGTTCTGGGCAAACATTATTTGTCTGCTCACACTTCAAAATATAGAATGAAAATGTGAAAGACTGAAAACGCAAAATGTTTTTTAAAATGGTCTGCGTCCCTGAGCTGAAAACTGAAAACGCAAAATGGTCTGCGTCCCTGAGCTGCGGTCCGGGCGGTCCAGGGACTCCCTTCCCTGAGACACAGAGGTTGTTGGTTTGATTGTTTGTTTGTTTTTTGTTTTGTTTGTGTGTTCTTGTTTTGTTTTGTTTTGTTTGCACTTTGCTTTGCTTTCTTGTGCTTTTTTTTTTTCTTTTTTTCTTTCAATTTAAATTTAAGTTTATTTTCTCCTTGTGTGTGTGTGCAAGTGGGGTTTTTGCCTGGGAGAACTGGGAGAGTGAGAGGAACTGCAGGACTTACAAGACAGGGGACCAAGGTAAGGTCTCGGAAGGGTTGCAGATGGCAGACCAGGAGATGGCCTTGGCGGGAGTCACGGGTGTTGCTGTCCGCTGCGAGAGCTGCGACATGTTCGCCCTTCTCCCCCAGGAGAGGCAGGGATACACTTGCCCTCGGTGCAAGATGGTGACCCTGCTAGAGGAGGAGGTGAGGTGCTTGAGGGCCGAGAGAGCTCTTCAGGCCCCCCCGCAGCAGCCCCCCTCTCGACAGAGGGCTGAGGGAGAGACCACGGGAGGAGCAGCTGCGGAGACATGGAGGTATGTCACCCACAGGAGGAGGCGGCCAGCACGGCCTCCTCCTTCTCCTGGCACCAATCTGGAGCTGGGAAACAGGTTCTCTCCACTTGGGGAGGCTGGGGCTGACGAGGCCTCAGGGGACCAGCAGGACCCCCAGCCTGGGACATCAGGAGGCAAGGGAGCCACTGCAGGAGAGGAGAGGACCAGGGCACGGCTGCCCACCAGCACCGAGAAGGTACGGCGGCGGGTGATAGTTGTTGGGGACTCCCTGCTGAGGGGCACTGAGGCGGCGGTGTGCCGCCCCAGCCTTCAGACAAGGGAGGTTTGCTGCCTGCCGGGCGCACGCATCCGGCACGTGAAGGACAGAGTGGAGCGTCTTGTTCGCTCCGGGGGTCACCAGCCACTCCTGGTGATCCATGTGGGCACAAACGACGTGGCCAGGCAGGGGGTGGTCGGGATCACCAGGGACTTTTCGGCCTTGGGGAAGAAACTCAGGGAGCTGAAGGCCCAAGTGGCCTTCTCGTCAATCTTACCCGTCCGGGGATTTGGGCCAGGAAGGGACAGGAGGGCCTCTGAGGTGAACGACTGGCTTAGGGTGTGGTGCCAGAAGGAACGCTTCGGATTCCTCGACCACGGCACTCGTTTTCTTGCCAATGGACTTCTGGCAAGGGATGGGTTACACCTCACGAGGATGGGGAAAAGGTCCTTTGGAGATGCTCTAGCGAGCTTCATCCGGAAGACTTTAAACTGAGCCAGTGGGGGGTGGGTTCAGGCCCCCCAGTAACGTGTCTGCACTGGACAAGCGTGCGGGGAGGATCGGGGCTCTGGGAGCAGGGTTTTAGAGATACTGCAGGGACTGACAGGACTTCTACAGAGAGGGGCCAGGTACCAGGGAGGATGGGAGGAAGGAGGATGCTGGGCACTCCAAGGAAAGGAAGCAGTGGGAAGGAGTTGAGGTGCATGTACACCAATGCTAGGAGCATGGGTAATAAGCAGGAAGAGCTTGAAGCTCTCCTAGGAATAGGAGGATACGATCTGGTGGGAATCACAGAAACTTGGTGGGATGAAAGGCAAGTCTGGAATGTGAACATAGAAGGGTATCACCTTTTTAGAAAGGACAGGAAGGGAAAGAGAGGTGGGGGTGTGGCTTTATATGTCAGGGAAGGGATAGGATGCAGTGAGATAGAGTGCAGCACAGATGGGGATTCGGTAGAGGCAGTCTGGGTGAAACTTAGGGGTTTTGACAGAGAAAGAGACCTGACAGTGGGGGTATGTTATCGCCCTCCAGGTCAACTTGAGACCCTGGATGATGTCCTGACAGGCCAGATTCTAAGGATATCTCGGGGGAGAGACACAGTAATTATGGGAGATTTCAATCTCCCGGATATTACTTGGGAGACTCACTCGGCGGTGACAGCCAGGTCACGTCGCTTCCTAGAAGCTCTAGAGGGTGAGTTTTTCACACAGAGGGTCCGAGAGGCGACGAGGGGGGGAAACATCCTGGACTTGGTCTTGACCAATAGGGAGGAGCTGATAGATGAAGTACAGATTAGGGGAGCTCTGGATGCGAGTGATCACTCCATCCTTTGCTTTGAGATCAGAGGACTGGGGCCGTGCAGCAGGGCGAGCACTAGAAGCTGGGACTTCAAGAGGGCCAACTTTGGCCAACTGAAGGCCAGGCTGGGGAAAGTCTCCTGGGATAGGTTACTAGAAGGTAAGCGAGTTGAGGAGGGGTGGATGGCAAACAAAAGGGAGGTTTTGCAGGCGCAAGCCCTGACAATACCTCTAGTCAGTAAGGTGGGGAGGCGGAGGAGAGTGCCGCCATGGATGCGAAAGGAGGTGGTTAGGGGGATCAGACGAAAGAGGAACCTCCATAGGAAATGGGTACTGGGGGAAATAGACAAAAGGGTATACCGGGAGGAGGAGGCCCGTTGCAGAAGGATTCTTCGCAAGGCTAAGGCTGATTATGAGCTGAGACTTGCCAAGAATATCAAGAGCAACAAAAAGGGCTTCTTCCAGCATGTAAATAGGAAAAGGAAGGGGAGACAGGTGGTGGGACCACTAAATAAGGAGGAAGGAGATCCAGTGACTGACATGAGGGAACAGGCACAGATGCTAAATGACTATTTTGCCTCTGTGTTCTCCCCAAAGCAGGACGGGGGATATCCATATAGGAGATTGGATGAGGCTGGGGACTTAGGGGCAGAGATTAGAGTCACCCCCCTTGAAGTCGAGGGGCTCCTCAGGGCATTGGACATTACAAAGGCGCCAGGCCCTGACGGGTTACACCCGAGAGTACTTAGAGAGTTGGCAGGGGTTCTCTCACGCCCGCTGGCCTCCATTTTTGAGGCCTCGTGGAGAACGGGTGAAGTTCCAGAGGACTGGAGGGTGGCATCGGTGGTCCCAATCTTCAAAAAGGGTAGTAGGAAGGACATGGGGAATTATAGACCGGTTAGCCTTACGTCCATTGTAGGAAAAACAATGGAAAGGCTCATAATAGAGAGAGATCTAGTGATGCTAGATAGGGAAGGGAGGCTGACAGCCACACAACACGGCTTCCGCAGAAACAGGTCCTGCCAGACAAACCTTGTGGAATTCTATGACAAGGTTTCGAGATGGCTGGATGGAGGGGACGCAGTGGATGTGGTATACCTGGATTTCAGCAAGGCCTTTGACAAAGTGCCCCATGATATCCTGGTGGAGAAACTGAGGAGTTTTGGGATACACCAAAGCACTGTCCGGTGGATTAGGGCATGGCTGACTGACCGAAAGCAGAAGGTAACCATTAGCGGGGAATCGTCGGGATGGCAGCCAGTGACAAGCGGGGTCCCCCAGGGCTCTGTCCTGGGGCCGATCCTGTTTAATCTTTTCATTAACGACATGGAAGAAGGGGTGAACAGTCTGCTGATCAAATTCGCAGACGACACTAAAACTGGAGCAGTGGCCACAACTGAGAAGCAGGTACTCCAGATCCAAAAGGATCTGGACAGACTATGGAAGTGGGCAGGAGACAACAGGATGGCGTTCAATGTGGAGAAGTGCAAGGTCTTGCACTTGGGGCATAGGAATAGCTGTCATAAGTACAGGTTAGGGGACAAGTGGCTGGAGAGCAGCACTTGTGAAAGGGACCTCGGGGTACTGGTTGACCGCAGGCTAAACATGAGTCAGCAGTGTGATGCGGTGGTCAAGAGGGCGAATGCCACCCTTGGTTGCATAGCCAGAAGTGTGGCTTCTAGATCAAGAGAGGTACTACTACCACTCTACATGACTCTGGTGCGCCCGCAACTGGAGTATTGTGTTCAGTTTTGGGCCCCTCATTACAGAAAGGATATAGCCAGGTTGGAGTCAGTGCAGCGTAGGGCCACAAGGATGGTGGCTGGTTTGCAGGGGATGGGGTATGAGGCGAGACTGAGGGAACTGGGTCTCTTCAGCCTGGAGAAGAGGAGACTCAGAGGGGATATGTTGGCAACATACAGGTATGTGAGGGGGTGTCACATGGAGATGGGGAGAGGCCTGTTCTCCCCTGCAGAGGAAGGCAGGACGCGCTCCAATGGAGCAAAGCTCAGGGAGCCAAGGTTCAATTTGGATGCCAGGAAGCACTTCCTGACAGTTAGGACCCCGAGGGCGTGGAATGGGCTTCCACGGGAGGTCGTTCAGGCCCCATCGGTGAGGGTGTTCAAAGATAGGCTGGACATGCACATGGTGGGCATGTCATGAGCGGAGCCGGCTGGTGCCGGAGGTCAGACTAGATGGCCCAGGAGGCCCCTTCTGACTCACTCTGTTTCTATGTTTCTATGTTTCTAAATAAGATTTTATTAAAATTTTAAACTACGAATTAAAAACATCAATCATCAAATACATCGGACAAGCTGGGTCAGCCCCCTATAACATATCTTTTAGTATTCTATGATCATAATCAAATCAATTTATGAAAGTTTAAAGACATCTTTAAATCTTAGCCAAGTCCCGTTTCTCTAGCCAGTCGTAAAAAAAGTCCCAAGTTTGGTAAAAGTCAGTGTCTTCCTTCTCCTTCAGTGATAAGTCTGTCTACCCATTTCTGCACAATCCGTAATCTTTTTCAAACTCAGTTCCTCAGTGGGTAGTTCCTCACTCTTCCAGTATTGAGCAAGCGCGATCCTCGCCGCTGTGATTAAATGTCGTATCAAATACATTTCTTGTTTACTAATATTTTCCAGTACAATGCCTAACAAGAAAACTTCAGGTTTAAAGGCTAAAGATTTTTGTAGCATTTCCTCAAGTCATTTATGTATTTTAATCCAATACTTTTTCACATATTCACAGGTCCACCACATATGATAAAATGTACCCACACCGTGTTTACATTTCCAGCATGTGTTAGACATCTTTGGAAACATCTTAGCTAATTGATTTGGTGACAAATACCATCTATAGAACATTTTATATAAATTTTCTTTATACGAGGTTGCTAAGGTTACCTTAATATTTCTCTCCCACAGCTTTTGACACTTTTCTAATTGAATGTTATATCCAAAGTTTTGTGCCCATGTTATCATAGTGTCCTTGACCTGTCCCCATTCCATTTTCCTGTCAAGCAAAAGCTCATAGATTCTTTTAATCATTTTCTCATCTGCTTTTAACATCACTTGATCAAAGGCTGTTAGATCTTTATAAAACCCCCATATTTTGCAATCTTTGGCATATCTCGATTGCATCTGCACCTTATGCCACCACGATATATTTAATCCCTGTTCTTGTATTTCTTGCTCCAGTTTTAGGCCTCCATCCTTATCCAAAATATCATCATATCATATAATCCCTTCAAAATTCAATACATTTGGATACACAAAGGCTTCCATAGGTGAAAGCCATCTTGGTAACTTATTATACAATTTTAGCTTTAACTTTTCCCTTACTGACATTGTTGTTGTTAGTAGCGAAGTCGAGTCCGACCCATCGCGACCCCATGGACAACATTCCTCCAGGCCCTCCTGTCCTCCACCATCCCCCGGAGTCCACTCAAGCTCACACCAACCACCTCAGTGACTCCATCCAGCCACCTCATCCTCTGCCGTCCCCTTCTTCTTTTGCCATCTATTGTTCCCAGCATTAGACTCTTCTCTAGGGAGTCCTTCCTTCTCATTAGGTGGCCAAAGTATTTGAGTTTCATCTTCACTATCTGGCCTTCTAAAGAGCAGTCAGGGTTGATCTCCTCTAGGACTGACCGGTTTGATCGCCTTGCAGTCCAACGGACTCGCAGGAGTCTCCTCCAGCACCACAACTGACATTAGTGATCTTCTAATAAAGTGACTTAGAAAAGTCCCCTGTGACTTGACCTTCTCATACCACATATAAGCATGCCAATTCATTTGCAAATCATGACCTTCAAGGTACAAAATTCTCTTGTTTCGCAAGATTATCCATTCTTTTAGCCAAATACAAATAGACACTTGATAATACAACATCCAGTCCAGTAAACCAAAACCCCCATTCGTTTTGGTTTCTTGAAGCATTTTTAGTTTAATCCTTGCTTTCTTTTTTTCCAAATAAATCTCAAACTTTGAAGGTTTAAATCCTCAAAAACTTTTTATCAATTTTTACGGGGATCATTTGGAATAAAAACAAAAATGTTGGTAAAATGTTCATTTTAACCAGTGCTATTCTTCCTATCAAAGACAATTGTAGATTGGCCCATCTCTCCAGATGACTTTTAATATCTTTCAGCAACTTATCATAATTATCTTCTTTCAAATTTGTACATTTAGCTGTAAGATATATTCCCAGGTATTTTACCCTTTTAACAATCTGTATGTCCACTTGCTCTTGGAGTTCTTTTTTCTGCTTTTGCGTAAGATTTTTAACTAAAAGCTTTGTCAATTCTTTATTTATTTTAATCCCCGTGACCTCACCATATTCTTCGATCCTTTGTAAAAGTTAAGGGATAG
Source organism: Varanus salvator macromaculatus (assembly GCA_023646645.1). Taxonomy (NCBI): domain Eukaryota; kingdom Metazoa; phylum Chordata; class Lepidosauria; order Squamata; family Varanidae; genus Varanus; species Varanus salvator. Next base: position 506,718 of record JAIXND010000818.1, on the reverse strand, counting down.
TTAGAAACATAGAAACAGAGCGAGTCAGAAGGGGCCTCCCGGGCCATCTCGTCTGACCTCTGGCACCAGCCGGCTCCGCTCATGACATGCCCACCATGTGCATGTCCAGCCTGTCTTTGAACACCCACACCGATGGGGCCTGAACGACCTCCTGTGGAAGCCCATTCCACACCCTCGGGGTCCTGACTGTCAGGAAGGGCTTCCTGGCATCCAAATTGAACCTTGGCTCCCTGAGCTTTGCTCCATTGGAGCGCGTCCTGCCTTCCTCTGCAGGGGAGAACAGGCCTCTCCCCATCTCCATGTGACACCCCCTCACATACCTGTATGTTGCCAACATATCCCCTCTGAGTCTCTTCTTCTCCAAGCTGAAGAGACCCAGTTCCCTCAGTCTTGCCTCATACGGCATCCCCTGCAAACCAGCCACCATCCTTGTGGCCCTACGCTGCACTGACTCCAACCTGACTTTATCCTTTCTGTAATGAGGGGCCCAAAACTGAACACAATACTCCAGTTGCGGGCGCACCAGAGTCGTATAGAGTGGTAGTAATACCTCTCTTGATCTAGAAGCCACACTTCTGGCTATGCAACCAAGGGTGGCATTCGCCCTCTTGGCCACCGCATCACACTGCTGACTCATGTTTAGCCTGTGGTCAACCAGTACCCCAAGGTCCCTTTCACAAGTGCTGCTCTCCAGCCACTTGTCACCTAACCTGTACTTATGACAGCTATTCTTATGCCCCAAGTGCAAGACCTTGCACTTATCCACATTGAACGCCATCCTGTTGTCTCCTGCCCACTTCCATAGTCTGTTCAGATCCTTTTGGATCTGGTCTATCTGCTCCTCAGTTGCGGCCACTGCTCCAGTTTTAGTATCATCTGCAAATTTGAGCAGCAGACTGTTCACCCCTTCTTCCATGTCGCTAATGAAAACATTAAACAGGATTGGCCCCAGGACAGAGCCCTGGGGGATCCCGTTTGTCAGTGGCTGCCATCCCGACGATTCCCCGCTAATGGTTACCTTCTGCTTTCGGTCAGTCAACCATGCCCTAATCCACCGGACAGTGCTTTGGTGTATCCCAAAACTCCTCAGTTTCTCCACCAGGATATCATGGGGCACTTTGTCAAAGGCCTTGCTGAAATCCAGGTATACCACATCCACTGCATCCCCTCCATCTAGCCATCTTGAAACCTTGTCATAGAATTCCACAAGGTTTGTCTGGCAGGACCTGTTTTTGCGGAAGCCGTGTTGTGTGGCTGTCAGCCTCCCTTCCCTATCTAGCATCATTAGATCTCTCTCTATTATGAGGCTTTCCATTGTTTTTCCTACCATGGACGTAAGGCTAACCGGTCTATAATTCCCCATGTCCTTCCTACTACCCTTATTGAAAATTGGGACCACCGATGCCACCCTCCAGTCCTCTGGAACTTCACCCGTTCTCCACGAGGCCTCAAAAATGGAGGCCAGCAGGCGTGAGAGAACCCCTGCCAACTCTCTAAGTACTCTCAGGTGTAACCCGTCAGGGCCTGGCATTGTAATGTCCAATGCCCTGAGGAGCCCCTCGACTTCAAGGGGGGTGACTCTAATCTCTGCCCCTAAGTCCCCAGCCTCATCTAATCTCCTATACGGATATCCCCCGTCCTGCTTTGGGGAGAACACAGAGGCAAAACAGTCATTTAGCATCTGTGCCTGTTCCCTCATGTCAGTCACTGGATCACCTTTCTCCTTATGTAGTGGTCCCACCATTTGTCTCCCCTTCCTCTTCCTATTTACATGCTGAAAGAAGTCCTTTTTGTTGCTCTTGATATTCTTGGCAAGTCTCAGCTCATAATCAGCCTTAGCCTTGCGAAGAATCCTTCTGCAACGGGCCTCCTCCTCCCGGTATACCCTTTTGTCTATTTCCCCCAGTACACATTTCCTATGGAGGCTCCTCTTTCGTCTAATCCCCCTAACCACCTCCTTTCGCATCCATGGCGGCACTCTCCTCCGCCTCCCCACCTTACTGACTAGAGGTATCGTCAGGGCTTGCGCCTGCAAAACCTCCCTTTTGAGTGCCATCCACCCCTCCTCAACTCGCTTACCTTCCAGTAACCTATCCCAGGAAACTTTCCCCAGCCTGGCCTTCAGTTGGCCAAAGATGGCCCTCTTCAAGTCCCAGCTTCTAGTGCTCGCCCTGCTGCACGGCCCCAGTCCCCTGATCTCAAAGCAAAGGATGGAGTGATCACTCGCATCCAGAGCTCCCCTAATCTGTAGTTGCGAATGGTTCCTCTATTATGAAAACCAAATCATCTGCAAATGCTTGCAATTTATATTTTTCATCCCTAATTTTAGTGCCTTTGATGTCTTTGTCATCCCGAATATTTCTATTCAAGACCTCTAAAGTCAAAATAAACAATAGGGGTGACAATGGGCATCCCTGCCCTTTTGTATCTCTATAGCCCTTGTACAGTCTCCATTAATTAAGATCCTGGCCGACTGTCTTTGATAGATGCTTGAAATCGCATTCATAAATTTTCCCCCAAACTCCATTTACTCCATCTGATACATCATAAATTGCCAATTGACATTATCAAAAGCTTTCTGAGCATCTAAAGCAATACAGCCATTGGTTTTCTGTATGCATCTCATAGTATTCTAGAATATCCAAGATAGTCCTCAAATTACTCTTCATTTGTCTTTTAGGCAGGAAACCATTTTGGTCTGGATGTATAAAGTCTATTAAGAACTTCTTCAACCTTTCTGCCAGTATTGAGGCAAACATTTTATAATCCACATTTAATAGTGATATAGGTCTATAGTTTTGAATCTCAGTTAAATCCATGTCTTCTTTAGGTATTAATGTTATATTTGCCTCCATCCAAGTGTCTGCTATTTCAGCATTTAACAATGCTTCGTTACATATGTCTTTAAAAAATGTAGCAAACACTCCCTCAAACGATTTGTAAAATTCCACTGGACCAGGGGTTTTATCATTCTTCTGTCGTAAAATTGCTTCTGTTATTTCCATAGTTGTTACTTCCTGGTTCAGTATTTTTTGAAACTTTTCTGGTAGTTTTGGCAAATCTCCCTTTTGTATATATTCTTTCATTTTCCCAATCAAAAACTCCTACTTCCAGTATAATCTTGCAAAGAAGTCTTCAGTTATTTTCTTAATTTGTGTATTTTGTACCTGCAGTCGTCCTTCTCCATCTCTCAGTTTTGAAATCACTCTCTTCTCTCTTTCTTTTTTAACTTTATATGCTAACCATCTCCCCGGCTTATTAACATTTTCAACAAAGTTCTGTTTAGTCAGTTTCATTTGCTTGGTGAGCTCGCTTGTATCCAAGAGATTTAATTTGTGCTTCAAAGTGTTCATTTGGACCCTATGATTACTCTTTGTTGGATCCGCCTGCAATTCTTGTTCTCGTTTCCTCAATTCTTCTATTAATGCTGCTCGCTCTTGCCTTTTCTTTTTATTTATCTTTGCTGAATAAGTTTATATCAGTCCCCTGACATAGGCTTTCGCTGTATCGCAGATATTCTGTAAAGAAGTTTCTTCGGCTTTGTTTATTTGAAAAAATATTTGCATCTCTTTGCTTATCTTTTCTAGAAACTTTTTATCTTTCAATAATGCTTTGTTTAGGCTCCATCTGGGTATCCTTGCGACTCCTTTCAATGATATAAATACCGGATTGTGATCAGCCCAGACATTAGCCTCCATTTCAGCTTCCATCAAATCTGGGATTAAGTCTGGTGTTACCCAGACCATATCAATTCTGGACCATGACCTATGCCTGTTTGAATAGAAAGAGTAATTGGCTGAAGACGGGTTTTATGTCTCCAGGCACCTATCAAACTGAATTCCTCAATCAAATTGGAACAAGATTTTTGAAGACTCTTCCTACCCTTTTTTCCCTTATTTTCAGCCTTGTAGTCGAATTCCTTGTTCACAATTGCATTAAAATTGCCCATTACACACATAGTCTGATAGTCCACTTGCAAGAGTAATCTATGTAGCTTTTGATAAAAAGTTTCCTGATGATCATTCGGTGCATATATTGCCACTAAAAGCACCTTTTTAAGTTTGATTGTGATTTCAACCATCAAGATCCTACCATCCTCATCAGCAAGAATATACTTAGGGTCCAGCTTTTCTTTAACATACAGTGCTAAACCTCTTTTCTTTTGTGATGCAGAAGACACAAACAATTTCCCCAGTTTTGAACATTCCAGAAATTCAACATGTTGTTTCTTAATATGTGTTTCTTGTAGACAGATTATTTCTAGGTTTCGTTTTTGAAGTTGAGCAAAAATCCTTCTCCTCCTAGACGGTCCATTTAATCCATTAACGTTTAGAGAGAGCAATTCAATTTTCCCTTCCTGTTTAAAAGCCATATCCGATAAGGTTATTTACTTATTCTTTGCCTTTACAATTCTACCTTTTTTCTTCTCCTTTGAATCCAAAGTCTGTACTTCTTGTTGTGGATCTACCCTGAGCATTTCTCCTTGTTCAGATTGGCACACTATTAATGTCATTGCTTCAGCATCTTTTTCTCCTTCCTCAGATACGACAGGGTGCTCCTCTTCCAACTCAGCTCTAAATTTTTCATAGAACTCTTTTGCTTTAAGGATTGAATCCAATTTATATCTTACAGAATTCCATGTAAGAAATATTCCTTCTGGTGTTAGCCATTTAAACATGATCTTTTTCTTGATCAATTTTGTAGTAAGGAATTGATATTTCTTTCTTCCCTCTCTAATCCTCCATGGAATTTGTTTCAGTACTGTCACCTCCTGATGATCGTCTCTCTTTAACGGCTTCTCCCGTATGGCCTTCAAGACATTGTCTCTTATAGAACTTAAAGCAAACTTGACATGAACTTCTCCCGGGAGATTATTTTTTCTGGTATAAGAGGAATTGACCCTATAAATGAGATCGATTCCCATGGCCATGGCTTCATTCTCTATTTCCAAAAACTCCGCCAGGATAGCAGTTATAATCTCTCACACGTCTTCATCTTTTTTTTCCATTATGTTCTGGAATCTTAGATAATACAATGCCTTTTCCATCTCTAACATGGCCATTGAATCCCATGTTGATTTATCTACTATCTGCAATTTTTCAGATACTTGTTGTATTTTTTTTTTTTGTGTTCTGTTCCACTTCAAGTCGTACTTCTGAAAATTGAGTTGTCATTTCTTCAAACAAGTTTTCCAATTCATCAAGTCGCTCCTGCTGTTTATTTGAATGACTTTCCAGCCGTATTGTCATTGCCTCTTGAGATGCTTGCAAGGTTGTCAGAGTCGCCTGTATCGCCATTAAGGTTTTTGCAACATCTTCTGTCTTGGGGTGATGTATTGGACTTTGACCCACAGAGGAGAGAGCTGAGGATGGCTGAGTTTTCCTCATGATGAAGGTTGTTCACCGAAGAAATTTCAGAATATAAACAACAAAAAGTCGGGGAGAAAGATATAAGTTGAATAAGATATTAAAGAAAAAAGAGAAGAGAGGGGGGAGAAAAAAAGAGAAACGAAAGAAAAAAGAAAAGAAAAAAAGAAAAAAAAGAGTAACTTGCAATCATTTCAGTCACCACCGGGTGGCAGAAAAATTCTATTTAAAAAACCAAATAGGAAGTAAACCAGTCTTTGGCAGCAAGCCAAGAAAAATGGAAGCCAGTCAAGGAGAACAAAGAAGGAAAAAAGTAACAAGGGGGGAAAAAAATGACCACCAGCAAGTTAGGGGCTTTTTCTTCTTCTATAAGCCAATTAACAACAAAATATATTTTTATTTATTTAAATTTTATTTATTTATTTAAATATTTATATGCCGCCCCTTGCAGCAGCCTCTTTTCACAAATAATATTGCAAAAAAAGTGGTAAATAAAGAAAACAAATGTGCTCACCAGCAAAACATCACAGTAGAGAGGAAACACCATGTAATAATAGTAAAAATAATAAAAATTTCCTTGACAAGAATCCACTTAGTCTTGGCAGAGGTCCAAATAGATATCCAAGTGTTCGCTTTAACTTCTAGCTTCGTTGTCCTCTAATTATTTCATAGTAATACATCTTTGCCTTTGCCCCTAGAGAGATTAGAAGAAGACTCTTTTCCCTTGACTTCAATCCAGATAAAATCTTCATCGTCCCTCGTATGTCATTCGCTGCTTAAAAGGGCTTCAAACGGGCTTTCCCTATCTTCTTTGGATCAAATTATAGACAGCAGCTTTCCCACGGGTAATATTGTGAAGAGAAATAGGAAATGAGAATGCTTACCAGCCGTCCGATGCTTATCTGGCTAAAGTAAGCTAATTAATCCATCCGATGCCGAGAACTGGCAGGGGCTAGCAAACCCCCTGTGTAGCCCGATTGAGAAATGTGAGCCTCTTCCAGTAAGATATAGGATTGCCGTCCTACATCAACCAGCAGAGATAATGTCAGTCAATCTATCTTTGCCCCGATAGGGCTTAGTTAACTCTCCCATGACTCTCTATCGAGCATTACCGGCGTGATAATAGGAGCCCCTATTAATCACGTCCATCTCGTTCCGACCCCATCTTGAATCCCCAGCCTTTTACATATTCTGATGTCCTTGGGAGAGACTGCTGTCTTCCACTTTCTTGTGTCTCTCTAAAAGAACCCTAAATACTTGAGCCTTGCGGTTCGCTCCTCAGGAAAAAATTGTTTCCTTAATTTGGATGAGATGTAGAAGAAGTAATTCAGAACTTCAGGGTCAAGCATCTCATGTGCATCCAACATAGTTTTATTCAAGGATAGGCTAGACATGCTCATGGTGGGCATGTCCTGAGTGGAGCTGGCTGGAGCCGGAGGTCAGACTAGATGGTCCAGGAGACCCCTTCTGACCTGCTCCGTTTCACTTTTTCTCTTTTTTCTTTCATTTCCCATCATCGAATGCAGAAGGGCAAGAGTGAGCCCAGGAAGGTGCAAATGGGATCTGTGTTTGCAGAACCCTACAAAACCTTTCTTCTCCCATTTATGGGATGAAGTCTTGGGACATTTCTAACAGGATGGAACAACTGGAGATACTGAACAGATCAGACTGCGCCTGCCCGCCTTCTCCTAGTGCTTCAAAATTGGAATGCTAAAACCCTTCTTTTTCCAGAAAATAATAAGCATTGCTTCCTTTCAAACCATGCTTCATGCAGATAGTTAAAGAGTAAACATTTTATTATTAGGAAAATTATCAGCATCATTTTCTTTAAATCACATTTTATGCAGATAATGTTTCAGTGGTTTGTTCCCAAATGATGAGGAATTTTGATCTAGTGCTGAAATGAAGGAATCCATCAGCCTCTCTCTTCCTTTCTCTCCCAGGTTGCTTATGCTTTCACCGCTCAGGTCAGGGGAGAGAAAAGCGCGTCCCCTTCCTTGTACAGGATGCTCCCCGAAGAAGGCCTCCAGTACCCCGGGATCGTCAGGCTGCTGCTGCACTTCAGGTGGACGATGGTGGGGCTCTTCTCACTTGACACTGAGAATGCAGACAGGTTCATGAGGACCTTGAAACCGGAGCTCCTCAGGAATGACATTTGTGTGGTTTTTTCACACAGCAACTCACAAATGAAATCTGGATATTTACAAGTCAGGTGGCAATCATGGAAGATTGTGGAAGAAATCAATGTCTTCATTTGTTTTGAAGAGTTGATTTTCTTTTATGGAATCCATATTTTTGAATTAGTTACTCAAATGTTTAGGCAACCTGATAGTGGAAAAGTCTGGATCACTAAAACAATGGGCAGCTTTACCTTATCTTTAGCTTATGCACAAGATACAACAATATTCCAGCACTTGTATGCATATTTTTCCTTCCTTCCCCCAAAAAGTAAAAGGACCAACTATGATGGTTTTCAGAATTTGTATACAAGTATGGGTGAATTTGTGAATACATCTTTCAAGTGTTCATATTCAAAGCATGTGTTGTCAGTGAAAGAGTGGAGAAGATGCAGAGAGAAGGTGGAACGGGAGGGACGGCCCCAAGTGGACAAGGAGAGAACACTCTCTCTGGACAGCGTCTTCTCTTACAGCACCGTCCAGGCTGTGGCCCGTGCCATGCATGTGGCTCTTTCCTCCAGATCCAGGAGGAAGGACAAGGAACGGGGAGGCAGGCCAGAGGCACACCGGGTTCCTCCATGGCAGGTATTCTCCCCAGTCACCATCTTCTTAGCTGTTGTACTTAAAATGTGAGAATGGAGGTGAGACCATCCCAATGAAGGAGTAGCTGGAATGCTCTCTGTTCAAGTCCCTCTGTTGGTCCCCTCTCTTGGCTTCCTATGACTGAGTCCAGCTGCTCCTGGCCGGTGGAGTTGCTTCGAGTCACACTGAGGCAATGTGCGTGCATACAATTCTGTATAAGACTGCACAGATACCTTGCTCACATTCCTTGACCTGCGACTAATAGGTTTTGCTGCCTTGCCAGGTATCAGAATGCAAGACAATCCGTGTGTGACCTCTAATGCCCAGCTGAACACAGTCTGCCCTTCGTTGTGAGTGCATTCCTCACCCCAGGACACATGCAGGTTTCTGGCTGAGAGAGGCGGGGAATGGTGCCCCAGCTGGTCAGGGTGACCTATGCCAGCAAGCACAGTCCCAGCGAGTGAGCTGATATGGAGAGCTAGTTGGAGGTTGGCAGTGCAGGTGTAGTGGAAGAGGAAGTTAGGGCAGAGGATCCAGGACTCTGCTGATCATCTTCAGGGAGGAGAGAAGAAAGGCCAGAATGTCACAAGCTGGAGGGAAGGTAGACTCCAGAGTCAGGGAATATGGACCTGGAATCCTTCCACCTTGTAGCAGCCTGCAACCTCCATGCCATGCCTGGCGCTCTGCCTAAGATCAGCAAGCCAGGCACTTGCAACAAGGGCAGGCTGGTGGCCATTTTGGAGGAAACCTGAGTGCGCTGAAGCAGTGAGTGGGCACCTCAAGGCAAGGGGAATTCTGAGGTTGAAGAGCACAGTGGCAATGGGATGTGTAGTGTAGTAGACGGGGAAATTTGTGTATCATTGAAGCTTTGAATGAGGAGTGCAGGGAATGCTGATGAGACCTGCAGATCCCATGTGTTCCTTATAGTGCCACCATCGACAGACATTAAATGCACAAGAGCTCAGTAGGAGAAACAGGAAGGCCTCCAGTGTAGGACAGCAAGGATGATGTGTGGGCCTGAAACTCAGGCATCTGAGGAAAGATAGGATAAACTGAACATGCTCAGCCTAGAGGTGAATTTGAAACCACATTATGAATCAGCTGGAAAAACGGGACTTGATTTTATTTTATTTTTTTTGATATGTTGCTATGAAAGGGAGCATAATAAGATTATTGTATGTTAAAAGATGTTAAAAGATATGTTGTAGAGGCTGATCCAGTAGATCTGATGAGCGTTTTGTGATGATGTGTGATTTGTAGTTTTAGTTAAAAAACTTAATAAAATTTATTTAAAAAAAAAAAAGAAAAGAAAAGGAGCAGGAGGGATTTCCAAGCTGCATTGCCGGTACCCTGTCAAGTTCAGAGGAAACATTATTTGTCTGCTCACACGTCAAAATATAGAATGAAAATCTCAAAGACTGAAAACACAAATCACTGCCTTGTTCAGAAAAGTTGGAATTTTGATCCCTTGATGAAAAAAACAAGCAGAATTTATGCTTTGCTTTTCATCATGAGATGCTCTTTGGTATTCAGGTCAGGCCTCCACAAAATGATGAAGCACTTGGGCAGGAAGATGCAGCCCAGCAGCCCAGCGCTGGAGGCCAAGATGGAGAAGACCTGGACGGCCACCATGTACTTGCCCCTGGTGCTCAGGTAGGTGGGCACGAAGGAGACCCAGACGCTGCAGAAGACCAGCATGCTGAAGGTGATCAGCCTGGCCTCGTTGAAGGCCCCGGGCAGCTTCCTGGCCAGGAAGGCCACCGTGAAGCAGACGGCAGCCAGGAAGCCCATGTAGCCCAGGGCAGAGTAGAACATGCCCACAGAGCCTTCGTTGCACTGCAGGACGATCTGCCCAGCCTGGGAGTGCATGTCAGAGTCAGGAAAGGGGGGAGCAGTCCCCAGCCAGATGGTGGAGAGGACCACTTGGACACTGGAGCAGCAGATGACAATGGAGTTGGCCAAACTCCTCCCCAGCCAGTTCCTTGCCCTGTTGCCTGGCTTGGTGGCCAAGAAGGCCAGCACCACAGTGACGGTTTTGGCCAGGAGGGAAGAGATGGCCACTGAGAAGACGATGCTGAAGGCTGCTTGTCGCAGGAGGCAGGTGATGCTTCTTGGCTGGCCAATGAAGAGGAAGGAGCACACAAAGCAAAGCAGGAGGGAGACAAGCAGAGTGTAGGAGAGGTTGCGATTGTTGGCCTTGACTACTGGGGTTTCTTGGAATTTTCTGAAGATCCCCAGTATGCCTCCTGTGGCGATGGAGAACAGCAGGGCCATGCCAGAAAGGAAGGACCCCAAATATTCTTCATAGGAGAGGAAGGTGATGACCTTGGGAATGCACAGATCCTGGGCCTCATTTGGATGCTGATCTTCTGGACACCTCTGACAATGCTTTGCATCTGTCCAAAGCAAAAGAAAAAAAAATGTTGACTTATGTTCCCGTCTCTGCTTCCTATATTCATTATTGTTGTTCTTGGTATTACTAATACTGTTATTAACTTTGGTAGTACTGGAAGGGGCATGACTCTGGTGTGAGGGGCAACATAGAGTGCTTTCCTGCCAAGCGTGGCTTGCTGGGGCCCCTAATTCTCCACAGTCAGCAGAGTTCCTCAGATGCACTGTCAAGGCAGCCTGGAAGGCACATTGACACGTGGACTGGGATGTATGGCCGTGTATTTTTTCTTCCAATCATGAATCAATTCATGCACTGGAAACTGACCCTGGCAGGGACTCCATCCTTTGCACGGGGTGAACATCCCAGGATGACGAGTGGGGGACCCGTCTATGGCTGGAAGATCAGAAAGGGAGTGTGGCATTTTCCACCATCAATGCTCAGACTTCAGTGAGAAAGGATTGGGAATGGTGGAAATAGATCCCCTACAGAGTGTGACTCGATTTGCATGGTCCCTCTCCGACTGCTGTGTTGCCCATCATGGGTGTTGCATCGCACACAGCCCTGTCCCTGCTTCCTGCAGCTGCACATTTGCTCTTGCAAGCGTGCTCAGGGCAATTTCCTTCAATGGCCCCCCAAAGTCCATCCAGCCGATCTTCTGCCACAAGCCCTCCAACAAGCCAAGATGCAATGAGGGACAGTTTGGAGGGAGAGGAGGGTTTGCTGAAAAGCTCCACCGATGAGAAGGGAGAGAGTTTTCTGGAGAGTTTTCTGAAGAGATGGAGAAGACAAAGAGCAATGCAAGGTCACCTCAGCATTGGAACTTTCTGGCAACCGCCTTTTTTCTGCACTCACCCACCTTCCCAAGTGGAGATGGTCCCTTCCGCACACGGAGCACAGTCATAGCAGCACAGGGGCTCCCCTTCCCGAGCCACCTTGAAGGATCCCGGGCGGCAGCTCTCCACGCACCTGGCCTTGGGCAGGGGCTGAGCAAGAGAGAAGGAGCATCAGGGCAGCAGGCTTGGGGTGCTGATTCTTCAGATGGGGAGACAGAGCTGGAAAGGTTGGAGGGGAGGGCCGGGATTTCAGCATGTTCCATTACTGAACCCCATGCTGTGAAGCTGGAGCACCTGGACATCCCTCCAGAGGAAAGTCCCCTTTAACCTCTCATGCTTTTTATTAATGTCTCAAATGGCTGCACATCTGATTAGCCAGCATGTTAGCAAAGGGAAGCGAAAAGAAAACAATGTTATGACAGGGATGGTTTTCTTCACCTGATCTTGCCATCGAGGCCACACAATGGGATCTCGGTGGAGGGTGAATTTGGGACGAGGCAAGCCCCGCCTTTCTAGGCTCCCAACTTTCACATTTAAAACACTCCCGTTGGGAAACCCCACCCAATTCACAAGGTCCAGGTTGGCTGCCAAGTTTCCGTTCTCATCCAAATACACCCCATCAATGGACTGATTGTGGAACTGGTGGTCTCTCAGGAAAGGGTGGAGCTGGAGAAACAGAGAAAGAAGCAGCCTTTGAGAAAGCCCATTTCATGCCACCCAGTTTTTGCAAGCGCTGGTCCCACTTTAATTCGTCTCGGTGTCACTCTTATTATGGCGAAGGCTCTGATTTCATTTCTGGATACCCATTCTGTTCATCGGACTCTAGGAGGCATTGCTAGAAGCATTGTCACTGAAGGAAAAGAGAGGGGAGCTTCTCTGAAGGCAATATTCCAGCCATCCCCAGAAGCAGCAAAGGGACCTTTCTGCTCCTGAGCATTAGAAGATGACCTGGGAGTGCCTTTAGTGTGTTCAACAGGATTTCCTCCTGAGGAGTCTCCCAGGAATCCCACCACAGGGGACTTGGAAGGGCCAAGAAGTGCTTCTTGTCTCATGAGCCCTGAATTCCAATCCTGCCCTCTGGAATGATCCATTAGAGGTTGTGGCCTTGACCTGTGACAACCCACCCTGTCCTGGAAGAGTGCTGTGAAACCCCCTTCAGTCCATTCACCTCCAGGCTGAGCACGCCCAGTTCATTCTTCTCTCCTTGTGTGCCTGAGTTTCAGGCCCACACATCATCCTTGATGTCCTCCTCTGGAGGCCTTCCTGTTTCTCCTACTGAGCTCTTGTGCATTTAATGTCTGTCGATGGTGGCACTATAAGGAACACATGGGATCTGCAGGTCTCATCAGCATTCCCTGCACTTCTCCATTCAAAGCTTCAATGATACACAAATTTCCCCATCTACTGCACTACACATCCCATTGCCACTGTGCTCTTCAACCTCAGAATTCCCCTTGCCTTGAGGTGCCCACTCACTGCTTCAGCGCACTCAGGTTTCCTCCAAAATGGCCACCAGCCTGCCCTTGTTGCAAGTGCCTGGCTCGCTGATCTTAGGCAGGTGCCAAGCGAAGACCTTTTTATTTAAGAAATGTTTTAATTGTTAATTTATTATGTCTATATTATTAATCATTTATTGTTATTTATTCTCTATATTTATATGTTTTTTACTTTTAGACTATGAGATGGGCCAGTTTTAAATTGTGTATTGTTTTATATTATATCTTTATATATGTTGTTAGCCGCCCTGAGGCTTGTTTGCAGGGGGCGGCATATAAATTTATTAAATAAATAAACAAGGGACACATGGGATCTGCAGTTCTCATCAGCATTATCTGCACTTCCCCAGTGAAATTGCAAACGATGCCTGATTCTCCCGTCTCCAGCACTGCACGTCCCGTTGCCATTGTGCTGTTCGAACTCAGAATTCCCCTTGCCTGGAGCTGCCCACTCACTGCTCCGGCGCTCTCAGGTTTCCTCCAAGACGGCCGCCAGCCTGCCTTGTTGCGCGTGCCTCCCTCGCTGACCTTGGGCAGAGCACCTGGCATGGCATGGAGATTGCAGGCTGCTACAGAGTGGAAGGTTTCCAGGTCCAGATTCCCTGACTGGGGAGTCTACCTTTCCCTCCAGCTTGTGACGTTCTGGTCTTTCTTCTCTCCTCCCAGAAAGGTGATCGCCAGAGTCTTGGACTCTCTGCCCCGATCTCCTCTTCCACTACACCTGCACGGCCAACCTCCAACTACCTCCCCATGTCAGCTCACTCGCTGGGACCGTGCAGGCTTCCATAGGTCACCCCGACCAGCTGATGCACCATTCCCTGCCCCTCCCAGCCAGGAACCTGCATGTATCCTGGGGTGAGGAATGCTGAAACAACGAAGGGCACACTGTGTCCAGCTGGGCATTCCAGGTCACACACGGATTGCCTTGCATTCTGAAACCCAACAAAGCAGCAAGTCCTATTATCCCCAGTTCAAGGAATGTGAGCAAGGACCTGTGCAGTCCTTGTACAGAACTGTACACACACGCATTGCCTCAGTGTGACTCAAAGCAACTCCACTGACCAGGAGGAGCTAGACTCAATCCCAGGAAGCCAGGAAAGGGGACCAACGGAGGGACCAGAACAGACAGTGTTCCAGCTGCCCCTTCATTGGGAAGATCTCGCCTCCATTCTCACATTGGAAGTATAACAGCTAAGAAGATGGTGACTGGGGAGAATACCTGCCATGGATGCAGCCGGTGTGCCTCTGGCCTGCCTCCACGTTCCTTGTTCTTCCTCCTGGATCTGGAGGAAAGAGCCGCATCCATGGCCCGGGCCACGGCCTGGATGGTGCTGTAGGAGAAGAAGCTGTCCAGAGAGAGTGCTTGCTCCTTGTCCACTTGGGGGAGGCCCTCCGGTTCCTCCTTCTCTCTGCATCTTTTCCACTGTTTCACTGACAGCACATGCTTTGAATACGAACACTTGAAAGCTGTCTTCACAAACGCATACATACTTCTATACAAATTTGGAAAATCATCATAGTTGGTCCTTTTCCTTTTTGGGGGAAGGAAGGAAAAATATGCATGCAAGTGCTGGAATAAAAGTACACTATCTGCATAAGCTAAATCCATGGTAAAGTCGCACATAGTTGTGGTGATCCAGACTTTTCCATTAACAGGTTGCATAAGCTTCTGAATAACTCCTTCAAGAATAAATATTCCATAGAAGGTGAAAAACAACTCTTCAAAATAAATGAAGACATTGATTTCTACCAAAATCTTCCATGTTTTCAACCCGCCTGGAAAAGTACCTGCTTTCAGCTGTGAGATGCTGTGTGAAAAAACCACGCAAATGCCATTCCTGAGCAGCTCCGGCTTCAAGGTCCTCATGAACCTGTCTCCATTCTCAGTGTCCATTGAGAAGAGCCCCACCATCGTCCACCTGAAGTGCAGCAGCAGCCTGACGATCCCGGGGTAGTGGAGGCCTTCTTCGGGGAGCATCCTGTACAAGGAAGGGGACTGGCTGTTTTCTCCACTGACCTGAGCGGTGAAAGCATAAGTGACCTGGGAGGGAAAGGAAGAGCGAGGCTGATGGGTTGCTTCATTTCAGCACCAGATCGGAATTCCTCACTGTATGGGAAAATCCACTGAAACGTTATCTGCATAAAATATGATTTGAAAGAAAACAATGCTGACAATTTTCCTAATAATAACATGCTTATCATAAAACATTTACCCTTTAACTATCTGCATGAAGCATGGGTTGAAAGGAAGCAATGATTGGTATTTTCTGGAAAATGAAGTTTTTTTACATTCTAAGTTTAAAACATGGAGAGAAGGAGGGCAGGAGTGGCCTGAACTGTTGAGAATCCCCAGTTGTTCCACCCTGTTATACATGTCTCAAGACTTCATCCCATAAATGGGAAAGGAAAGGTTTCGTAGGGTTAGGCAAATGCAGATCCCGTGGACACCTCCCTGGGCTCTCAGAGTCACTCTTGCCCTTCTGCATTCGAAGAAGGGAAAGAAAAGAAAACAAGAAAACAGTGAAACAGAGCAGGTCAGAAGGGCCCTCCTGGGCCATCTAGACTGACCCCCAGCTCCAGTCAGGTCAGCTCACGACATGCACACCATGTGTGTGTCTAGCCTATCCTTGAACAAAACTATGTTGGAAGCACATGATATGCTTGACCCTGAAAAGCAGAAGTATTTGCTCTATATCTCGTCCACATTAAGAAAACAATTTTTTCCTGAGGGCTGAACCGCAAGGCTCAAGTATTCAAGGTTCCTTCAGAGACACAAAAGAAAGTGGAAGATAGAAGCCCCTGCCTGGATGTCAAAATATATATCAGATCATTTTACATATGATCAGCAACATCATCCTGTTTTGAGATGAGAACTGTAGCTTAAGATAGCAATGCCCATAAGTAATAATTTTGATGTCCTATACTTCTAATCCCTGCAAAAAGGAATATAAATGTTTTAATAAACAAATAAATAAAATAAATAAAAAGCTGAACAGATAGAAGTCTTGCACATGATGGCCGTGGAAGCAGGTCTTGAGTGGAGATGGACTCCCTCTCGATGAGAAACATATTAGCATGGGAACAAAGCGAATCAGAAGGATCCCTGGCCCCAGCCTGCTCTGCAGCATGAATCCTCCACATGTGGTTATTGGTTGGGCACCCAGAGCACCGAGACTTTTCCAGACAGTCACTTGCTGTGCTGCCTCCTCTCTCACACTCCGACAAGGCACAAGAGGGAACTTTGGTTAATCCTCAGCACTAACAGTAGCAGAAGGGGGCCTGGTGTGGGGCCTGGGGGGCTTGAACCCTTTTCATCATGGGACAGTGAAGGATGGTCTGTTGTCCCGGGATGGAGATCATGCTTCCCAATGATTTGAGAATCTTTCACTTTCTCTACTTAGCAACCCATATCGCTTCCCCCAAGCCTCCCACCTGAGGGATTTTGAAGATGCCCAGCATGTTGGAAAGCTGCATGGAGTCGTTAGAGTCAGATTCCTCAAGGACGGCCAGCAGATGATTTCGCCGGCCACACTTGTAGTTGGGAACGTGGGCCTGAGCGGTCGAGAGCAGGTCTATGGCTGCGTCGGACGTCAGTCTAACATCGTGAAGGCTGTCATAGATGCTGTAGCCGAGGGTGAGGTTGGGCAGGAGGCTGGGATTCTGGTTGACCTCCTGGATGGCAAACAGGAAGGAGAGGATCTTCCAGTAATCTGTTGCTGACATCCTCGAAAGAAAGAAAACGAATAGAGAGTCTCACGCCGCCATCCCTGCTCATGAATCCTTCAGGTGCCCTTTCAGGCTGCATCCTGCTTCTCGGGCTTCCACATGCTCACCCTGCTCCCAACCCAACAGCAGAGCCCAACTTCCGATTTCTTCAGAATTCCTGCAGGGATTACAGCAGCCTCTTTCCATCTGTGACCAGATCCATCCCCAAGGACACCTGCTGCAAAGGTGCCCATCCCAGGCAGGAGCCCAGCGAGGCAGCCGTTCCCACAGATGGGGATGGGAAGGCAGAGGAGTGCAGAGGCAGGGAAGGTGGGGCATGTTCTGGGGCCTGTTGTCCCCCATTGCCCTGGACTCCCTGCTGGGCTTTGCATCTTGTGAGTTGCCTGGCTGGTCTTCCTGACGAAAGTGCCAGCTAGAAGAAATCACTCTGACTTACAGTGACTTACCGATACTCTTCATTAGAGGCAGGCTTATTGAAAGTGTGTGGTTGAAAAAGGCCTTGTGTTGCAGAGAAGCTGGCACTGAAGACAAAGCCTCCTGGCCGGAAATAATTGTGTGGCTGCAGCTCAGCCCTGTGCCAGCTCCAGGGGCATTTGGCCTCCAGCCTCCCACAGGAGGCCTCTGGGAGCAGCAGCAGCAGCAGGACCAAGAGGGCCACTCTGCCAGCGCTTGGCACGGCCTCCATCCTGCCCCTGTCAGCCCAGTAGAGGAGCAGTTGGAGGAATTTCCCTCTGAAATGGACAAGGAGCCTGGCCAGGCAAGGCTCCAGCCAAAGGAAGTGAGAATAAGTGCCTGCAAGGCAGCCTCCCCTGCTGCTCCCAGGCTCCCTCAATCCCTGAGCAGGAGAGAAGAGGAGCAGACGCTCTCCCCTTTGTGCCTGGGTGCAAGAGACTCCTCTGCTGTCCCGGGGAGGGGGGCTCTGGGGTTCAAGGTGGTCCTGGGGGAGGGAGGCCCATCAGGTTTAGGAAGAAGAGCAGCAATGCATGATGATTTCCATAATTATATGTATTCATGGCTGGAGCACCTCTGAGGCTTCCTGACAACCTTCCTCACTCCCCTGTGCAAGAGAGGCATGCTCTGAGAATGTGCCTATGCAGCCCATGTGAAGCAAGCAGGACGAAGGGATCTTTCTTTTGTGTGCTTTGCAACTGGCCTTCAAAATTGACCTGCTGCACCCGCCCCCCCCCCCGTTTGCTATCCCGCCCCAGAGGTATTGCTTTGCAGTGAGGCTGCAAACCCCTGCCCTGTTTTCCCCTTCTCATTGCTGTGTGCTCAGCTTGCTCCTTGCATGTTGTGCTCACGCCACCTGCTCCTCTGAGTGCAGCACCATCATCATGGTGCCGACAGCTGTCCCCTCGGTGCCCAGCTTCATCTCCATCAATGGGACAGGCTGAGATTTTGTAAAAAGGCTGCTCCTGCAGGGATGGCCAAGAAGGGCAACAGGAAGGAAACTCCCTGATGGAGGAACGGTTCCATCCGCCCCGTTCCAGCTGCCTCTGAGGGACTCGGCGGGAGGGTCTTTCCCTATCTCCTCTTCCATCCCCTCCTATTTCCCTTGGAAAAAGTTTCTCCTTTCCTTTCAGCTGTGCCCACTGCCCATTCCTGGCTTCCCATTCCCCTTGGGGTGCGTGTGCTGGGGCTGTGTGTTTCCCGCTTGTCTATCCAGGAGAGGAAGCCAGGTTGTGAATGTTGTTGTTAGTTGTGAAGTCATGTCTGACCAATTGCAACCCTATGGACAACATTCCTCCAGGCCTTCCTGTCCTCCACCACCCCCCCGAGTCCAGCTAAGCTCACACCGGCTGCCCCAGTGGCTTCAGCCAGCCACCTAACCCACTGCCGTCCCCTTCGCCTTTTGCCCTCAAGGTTGAGGATACGCGTGTCTAAAAGCAGAATTGAAACCATTCTTGGTGGACAAGACAACGCCGGGGGGATTGTTGTGCATCCCTGTCGGGATCGAAAGTGCAAGAAGTGGGAAGGGGGCTGAGACAGCCAGGCCTGTATCCCCACTAATCCCTGAATCTCAGGGTGTGACTTCTGGCTGCTCACTCCATCCCGGCCTATCCTACCTGGCAGGGTTGTTGTCAGGAAAAGAACAATGAGGAGAGGCAAGCAATGTGCTCGCTTTCGTTATGCACAGAAAAGGTCAGGATTAAAGCGTGATGTGATGCTCATAATCATAGTGACAATGTTGGGCAGGAGTCGAGGGCTCTGGGCTGGGCTGGACCCCGTGATGTGCAGAAATGGAGCCCCGACCTCTGGCAGCCATTATGCGGTTGTGGGAGAGAAGCCCGCATCCCGGATGCCACGGCAGGTCCTCCAGAGCGCCTCCTGTTGCACGCACAGGGCCAGCTGGGCACCCCGCAAGGAGGTTTCTGTGGGGTGAGGTGGTGGAGGGGTGCGGCCTTTGGAACTCCCAAGCCGTCCTGCTCTCCATGTGCTCCTGAGGGGCTTCCTCCAGGGATGCATGATGGCACCAGGAAGGTCCCCAGCTCAGGCTGCCCCTCTGCTCGGCCCTCTCCTTGCATCCATTTCGGAGCTGCCCTGCCCTGCTGGGGGTTTTACGGAGTGAGGAATCGGGGAGAGAAATGGCAGTCAGTGGGAATTATGTGGAGCCTGTTCCTGTGGGGAAGAGGCAGGTAATTGAGAGGGGGAGCTTTGCTTTTGCACATGTGCTCCAAACGGCAATTCCTGCAATTTGTGGTGTTGGGAAATCTGGATTTCTCTTTCTGTCAGAAGGCCAGCTAGATACACAGGGGGGCCTCTCCGTTTCGAGCCTTGGAAGTTTTCTTGAGCGATCTCCCAGGAGACACTGCACTGCAGAGATGAACCCTCATGACCAGCACTGCTGGGAACGGGTACACCCAACCACAGAGTTCCAGAACAGAAGCAGAGTGTTTCATGGGTTTGAGTCACATGCATAGCCGCAGGGCTGATGATGAGGGAGGAAAAGGCACACTTTGAAAGAGTTTTAGATGAGCAAAACCAGCTAGAGAACTTTGGAGTCAGCAGAAGAGTGGACACAAAGCCACTTTCCTTGGGAGCCTCTTTCCACCCAGGTTAACTTTGCAATTAAAGGTAGCGGCACTTCAGGCAAGCAGGGAGCTCAGTCTCTTACAGGGACAGACGCCTAATGAAGCTTCAGTGGGAAAAGGGCCTGGCTGAGAATTTTGCTCTTTCTGGGCAAGAGGAGCAGAGGCACTGCAGGACTCATTTTCTATCACAGAGGCTCCTCCAAGCAGCCTTTCCCTGGAAAGGTCATTTGGCTTTCCCAGCAATCCCCTCCTTGCCACTCGCCCTTGAAGTGGCACAAGGGGGTTCATCCTGCTCCACTCCTGCTCTCTCCCACGTGGCTGCTCCCTCCCCGGGAGAGGCGGCCAGCCAAGGACGGACTAGCGTGAGGGGTGAGTCCTTCCCCTCAATAGGGTGCAAGTGTCTCCTGAGAGGGAGGGAGGAAAAGGGGAGCAAATTGGAAGTGCAGCAATACTAAAGTCCCAACCTCCGGACCACCAGCCCTTTTCAGAAGTTCCTTCGTCCTCTCACCCCTCTTGGCCAGTGCCTGTCGAACTTGCACCACCATCTTGACATACTTCGCAGCAGCTTCTGGCAGGCAGGAGGACGCTGTGCCTGCTCTCGGGATATTTTGAAGACTCACACAACTTGGAGAAGCAATTGTGGAAAGCTGGGAAAGAAGAGGAAAAATCTCTGGCATTTTTAACCACAACCAAGTCTCTTGAGCACAGTGTCAAATGCCTGGGTTGTTGCATCAGTCCAGACAACACCAAGCGCACACAATGTGACGCAGAGAACCTGCTGCTTGCTTGGGGAAAGGACAATGCGCTCGTTGGTGAAATTGACGGACCATCGGTAAAAGCGTCCCCGGGAGAGGCGACCAGTGTCAGGATCATGGAATCTCAATTTGAGAAGAGGAAATAAAACTCAGGCTCATGGGAAAGATCAAGCATCCAGACCATCTTGGCTTTAGTGGATTACCCAGGCTCCTGCAGTACACTCACGATAATGCATTACCGGGCAGGCAGAGGGGAACTCTGCTGCAAAGCTTCAGCACCATTACAGGGCGTTTATACTCTCTTGGTCATGTCCCAGGTACAGGGCAGTTGATGACAGAATGCAGACATTACAATAAGGTTCTGAGGTCGTCACATACAGACCAGAGAAAGGAATGCCAGTCAATCACACTGTAACAATGAGAATACAATATTCCTAATTACAGTGTATTGACACTTTAGTTGAGTAACTTGAACCCATCTCCAGGTCTGCGTAGAAATGTAAATTCAAGCGACTGAAAAGCTATGCATGAACTCATAAGCTTATCTAGACTCAGACCCTGAGCAATGCATCCGCACCATTCTGAATTGGCCGGGACACATGGAGCCCTCTGGGCTAAAAAGAAACTTCCTGGTAAACTGAATTCCAATGCTTTTTTAAACAGTGACTTAGCTTGGTTTTGAGAAAGAGTACAGGATTTGATCCCACAATTCAAAAGCACACAGAAGTAATGTTTTTCTGACAGGATTTTTCCAATTTTCCCAACACAAACGACGTCTGATCTAAGCTAGCTCCCAATTTGGGCATCTGCATTAAGGATCTTGCACTGGTGCACCAGGGGCCATGAAATCCTGGATTTGTTTACAGATCAAAACATGGAGGTACGTGACATGGTTGCACTGGGTTTTGATGGCCGTCTGCTTGTGTTTGTGTCTGTCTTGTTTGCATCGTGTTTGTGTAGGACTTTGCCATAAAGTGATCTCCTTGCAGGGTGAATGGGGGGCTGGGGCGACTTCAGAAGTCCCCATGAAGGCCCCTCACCTATCTAGCATGGCCAGCCTGCTGATCACCAAGACGAGGCTTCGAGGAGCCCATGGAGGGGCTTCGTGTCCAGGGAGGAGCGTGTGTGCCCCTGGCCTGGCTGAGGAAGAGCCGTGAGGTCCTTGGCCAACCCAAGAGGGGCCGAGTCCAGCAGGGGGCAGCGGGTGTGCGGAGATCCTCCCTCCCCCATCCATCCTCCTGTGCAGAGAATGAGCCAGAACTGGGAAGTGGGGACACTTTTGCACCCCGTACTGGGTCTTCTGCACGGGTACTACCCGGCCTGGACAACCCCAAAAAGCTCATTCTGTGTGGAAGCCCAGGGAGAGAGTGGGGACACGGGGAGCCGCTCAGCGGAGGTCCCACCGTGTGCAGAACGGCCCTGCCCTGCCTCTTCTGAGTGCCAGCCCCGCGGATGAAAGCAGAGTGGATCCAATGACCCAGGCTATGCACTTTGGTTTTTTTTTTAAATATATTTTATAAACATTTTAAACAAAGACTAAAAAACATCAAACATGGCAAACATTGGATTTACTGGGTTAACCTCCTGCTACATATTTTTTCCTTCATGGATCACTGCCTTGTCGTGATGAAGGGGCTTGCGTAGCTCAATGAAGCTATGAGCTATGCCGTGCAGGGTCACCCAAGACAGACAGGACATAGCAGAGAGCTCTGACAAAACGTGATCCACTGGAGAAGGAAATGGCAACCCACTCCAGTATCTTTGCCATGAAAACCCCATGGACATGAAAACCAAAAGGCAAAACGATATGACACCGGAAGATGAGCCCCTCAGGTCGGAAGGTGTCCAATATGCTACTGGGGAAGAGCGGAGGGCTAGTACTAGTAGCGCCAGAAAGAATGAAGCGACTGGATCAAAGCCGAAAGGATACTCAGTTGCCGATGTATCTGGAGGTGAAAGGAAAGTCCAATGCTGCAAAGATCTTTACTCCATAGGAACCTGGAATGTCTGATCCATGAATCAAGGCAAGCTGGATGTGGTCAAACAAGAGATGACAAGACTGAACATCGACATCTTAGGAATCAGTGAACTAAAATGGACAGGCATGGGTGAATTTAGTTCAGATGACCATCAGGTATACTACTGCGGGCAAGAATCCCTCAGAAGAAATGGAGTAGCCTTCACAGTCAATAAAAGAGTAGGGAAAGCAGTACTGGGATACAATCTCCAAAATGACAGAATGATCTCAGTTCGAATCCAAGTCAAACCTTTCAACATCACAATAGTCCAAGTCTGCCCCAACCACTGGTGCTGACGAGGCTGAAGATGACCGGTTCTATGAAGGCCTACAACACCTGCTAGAATTAATTCCAACAAATGATGTCCTTCTCATCATGGGGGATTGGAATGCTAAAGCGGGAAAACAAAAGATAACTGGAATAACAGGCAAGTTTGGCCTTGGAGTACAAAATGAAGCAGGACACAGGCTGGTAGAATTTTGTCAAGAGAATACGATGGTCATAACAAACACTCTTTTCCAACAACCCAAGAGACGTCTCTACACATGGACATCACCAGACAGTCAACACAGAAATCAGATTGACTATGTGCTCTGCAGCCAAACATGGAGAAGCTCTATATGCAGTCAGTAAAAACTAGACCAGGAGCTGACTCTGGCTCAGATCATGAGCTTCTGGTGGCAAAATTTAGGCTTAAGTTGAAGAAAGTAGGGAAAAGCACTAGGCCACTCAGGTATGACCTAAATCATATTCCTGATGAATATACAGTAGAGGTGACAAATAGATTTAAGGAATTAGATCTGATAGACAGAGTGCCTGAAGAACTATGGACGGAGGTTCGCAACATTGTACAAGAGGCAGCAACTAAAACCATCCCAAAGAAAAAGAAAGGCAAGAAAGCAAAATGGCTTTCTGAGGAAGCTGTACAAATAGCTGAGGAAAGAAGGGATGCGAAAGGCAAGTGAGAAAGAGAAAGATACAAACAATTGAATGCAGAATTCCAGAGAACAGCTAAAAGAGATAACAAGGCTTTCCTAAATGAACAGTGCAAAGAAATAGAAGAAAACAATAGAATAGGGAGGACCAGAGATCTCTTCCAGAAAATTAGAAATATGAAGGGAACATTTCATGCAAAGATGGGCATAATAAAGGACCAAAATGGCAGGGACCTAACAGAGTCAGAAGAGATTAAGAAGACGTGGCAAAATTACACAGAGGAACTATACAAGAAAGAGCTTAACATCCCTGATAACCACGATGGGGTGGTCACTGACCTCGAGCCAGACATCCTGGAATGTGAAGTCAAATGGGCCTTAGCATGTCTGAGTAACAACAAAGCTAGTGGAGGTGACAGTATTCCAGCTGAGTTATTCAAAATCCTCAAAGACAATGCAGTTAAAGTGCTACACTCAATATGCCAGGAAATTTGGAAAACTCAACAGTGGCCACAGGATTGGAAAAGCTCAGTTTACATTCCGAACCCCAAGAAGGGCAATGCCAAAGACTGTTCAAACTACCGCACCATTGCATTCATTTCACATGCTAGCAAAGTGATGCTCAAAATCCTACAAGCCAGGCTGCAGCAGTATGTGGACCGAGAACTACCAGAAGTACAGGCAGGATTTTGAAGAGGGAGAGGAACTAGAGATCAAATTGCCAACATGCGCTGGATCATGGAGAAAGCCAGGGAATTCCAGAAAAAGATCTACTTCTGCTTGATTGACTATGCTAAAGCCTTGGATTGTGTGGATCACAACAAATTGTGGCAAGTTCTTAAAGAGATGGGAGTACCACACCATCTTATTTGTCTCTTGAGAAACCTATATGCAGGTCATGAAGCAACAGTGAGAATCGGACACGGAACCACTGATTGGTTCAAAATTGAGAAAGGAGTTCGGCAAGGCTGTATACTGTCACCCTGCCTATTTAACTTATATGCAGAGCACATCATGAGAAAGGCAGGGCTAGATGAATCGCCAGTTGGAATCAAGATTGCTGGGAGAAATATCAGCAACCTCAGATATGCAGATGATACCACTCTCCTGGCAGAAAGTGAAGAGGAACTAAAGAGCCTCTTGATGCGGGTGAAGGAGGAGAGCGCAAAAGTTGGCTTGAAACTCAACATTAAGAAAACTAAGATCATGGCATCTGGTCCTCTCACTTCCTGGCAAATAGATGGGGAAGAAATGGAGGTAGTGACAGATTTTATTTTCCTGGGCTCCAAGATCACTGCAGATGGGTTCTGCAGCTAAGAAATTAAAAGACGCTTGCTCCTGGGGAGGAAAGCTATGGCAAATCTAGATAGCATACTAAAAAGCAGAGACATCACCCTGCCAACAAAAGTGCGTATAGTCAAGGCTATGGTTTTCCCAGTTGCAATGTATGGCTGTGAAAGCTGGACCATAAGGAAGACTGAGCGCCGAAGGATTGAGGCCTTTGAGTTGTGGTGCTGGAGAAGACTCCTGCGAGTCCCTTGGACCGCAAGGCAATCAAACTGGTCAGTCCTAGAGGAGATCAACCCTGACTGCTCTTTAGAAGGCCAGATAGTGAAGATGAAACTCAAATACTTTGGCCACCTAATGAGAAGGAAGGACTCCCTGGAGAAGATCCTGTTGCTGGAAACAATAGATGGCAAAAGAAGAAGGGGACAGCAGAGGATGAGGTGGCTGGATGGAGTCACTGAGGTGGTTGGTGTGAGCTTGAGTGGACTCCGGGGGATGGTGGAGGACAGGAGGGCCTGGAGGAATGTTGTCCATGGGGTCGCGATGGGTCGGACTCGACTTTGCGACTATCAACAACAACATATTTTTTAACATTCTATGGTCAAATTTCAAATCAATTGAAATTTGATTTCAAATCATCTATGGAATGCGCTCCCGAGAGAGGCTCGCCTGGCGCCGTCGTTATTTGCTTTTCGGCGCCAGGCGAAGACCTTTTTATTCAGACAATATTTTAATAGTTAATTTTAGGGTTAATTTATGTTTAATTTATGTTTTAGGTTTATCTTATGTTTATTAGTTTAAATTTGCTATTTATATTTTTGTTGTATGTTTTTATATCATAACCTGATATGGGCCAGTTTTTTAAAATATGGTATGCGTTTTTAATAATATATTTGTTTTGATATTGTGAGCCGCCCTGACGCTGCTGCAAGGGGCGGCATACAAATATTTAAATAAATAAATGAATGAATAAATAAAAATTTAAAAAAATCTCTGAATTTACACCAGGTCCTGTTTCTCCAGCCCATTATAGAATGAGTTCCAAGTTCGATCGAAATCAGTATCCTCTTTCTCCTTCGACAATAAAATCAGTCTATACATTTCTGCACAGTCCAAGATCTTTCTTAAAATCAATCCATCGGTGGGCAGCTCCTCACTTTTCCAATATTGAGCAAATTTAATCCTCGCCGCTTCGATTAGATGCAGTATCAGATGCATTTCCTGACTGTTAACATCTTCTGGTATGATGCCTAACAAGAGAACTTCGGGTTTAAAGACAAAGGGTTTTTGTAATATCTCCTCCATCCATCCATGTATTTTAATCCAGTACTTTTCTGCATTATCACAAGTCCACCACAACACTTTGCGTATGCACAGGGGCTCCGTGCGTGTGGCTCTTCTGTGGAATCACTAAGAAGTGTGACCTTTCACGAGAGCACCTTCTTTGGCCTCAGCTCTGAGGTCTGGGCTCAGAGGAAAGTACTGGACGGGTCTCCAGCTGGCAGCCGCTCAGCCTGGGCTGGCCAGGTCTCCTCCACCTCTGAGGAAAACTGCTCCGATTTCCTCTAAGTCACCAGCTACTCTGGCAAAAAAGGTGCAGCCTCTGGCAACCGGGTCGCAATTCCAAGCATGTGTCTCACGGAGCCACCCCCTTCCCTTCCCTTCCCTTCCCTTCCCTTCCCTTCCCTTCCCTTCCCTTCCCTTCCCTTCCCTTCCCTTCCCAGAGAGTCCTGAGCTGCGTTCCTCGGCCCATTTCATTCCTCCTTTCTCCAACAAGAGACGCAGCCTGAGCTGGAGACCTTCCTGGAGCCATAATGCATCCCTGGAGGAAACATCTCAGGAGCACGTGGGGAGCAGGAGGGCCAGGGAGACCCCCAGGATGCACACCCTCCTGCCCACCGCCTCACCCCACGGGGAGCTCCTGGGGCTTCCCGGCTGGCCATTTGCATGCAACAGGAGGCAATCCAGAGGACCTGCCATGGCATATGGGATGCGGGTTTCTCTTCCACAACCTTATGATGGCCCCCAGGGGTCGGGGCACCATTTCTGCACATCAAGGGCCGGCCCAAACCCGAGCCCTCCACTTCTGCACAGCTGCCTTGATGTGGAACGAAGCCTGACAATGTGACCCTGGGCAGGCCATTTCCGGGCAGCCTGGATGCCCCTGGCAATGCCTGCTCTGGGAGGTGTTTTCCGCCGAATTTTCTGCTGGAGTCTTCCATGGACATTCCTTCCATCGTTGTCACTACGATTGTTAGCATCACATTCTGACCTTTGTTCTGACCTTTTCCGAGCATGAGGAAAGCACACACGTTGCTGGCTTCTCAGGGCTCTCTTCCTGGCAACAACAATAACCCTGCAAGGTAGGAGAGACTGAGAGTGAAGGACCGGCCAGAAGTCATGCAGTGAGCTTCAGGGAAGAGCGGGGATTTGGACCTGGAACTCTCAGTCCCCATCCCACTTCTTGCGCACTCGATCCTGTGGAGGGATAAACAGCAATCTCCGCTGCTTCATCTTGTCCCCCGAGGGCATGGAATGGGCTTCCACGAGAGGTCGGTGAGGCCCCATCGGTGAGGGTGTTCAAAGACAGGCTGGACATGCCTATGGTGGGCATGTCATGAGCAGAGCCGGCTAGTGCTGGAGGTCAGACTAGATGGCCCGAAGGCCCCTTCTGACTCGCTCTGTTTCTATGTTTCTATGTTTGTCCAGCAAGAGCGGTTCCACTTCTGCTTGTAGATGTGCCAATCGTCAACTTTGAGGACAAAAGGAGAAAGGGATGGCAGAGGGTGAGGTGGCTGGATGGAGTCACTGAGGCAGTTGGAGTGAGCTTAGGTGGACTCTGGGGGTGGTAAACGACAGGAAGACCTGGAGGAATGTTTTTCATGGGGTCGCAATGGGTTGGATGTGACTTTGCAAGTAACGACAAGAACAACATCCACAACTTGCTTCAATATCCTGGAGAGACAAGCAGGAAACACGCTGTCCCAGCACACACACAGGAAGGGGAACCGGATGCCAGGAATGGACAGTGGACACAGCCGGAAGGAAAGGAGAAGCTTTTTCCATGGGAAATGGAGGGGAGGGAAGAGGAGGGAGAGGAAGACCCTCCTGCCGAGTTCCTCAGAGGCAGCTGGGATGGGACGGACGGAACTATTTCTCCATCAGGGAGTTTCCCTCTCGCTGCCCTTCTCAGCCATTCCTTCAGGAGCAGCGTTTTGGCAAAACCTCAGCCTGTCCCATCCCAGGAGCTGAAGGCAGAATCTGCAGAGAAATCCGTTGGCACCATGATGATGGTGTAGCACATGGAGGTACAGGTGGCGGGAGCATGACCTCCAGGGAGCAAGCTGAGCGCACCAGGAATGAGAAGGGGGAAATTGAAGCAGGGGCTTTGCAGGGCCAGGCAGCCTCACTCCAAGGCAACACTTGCAGTGGGCGGGATGGAAACGGTGGATGCAGCAGGTCACATGTTGAAGGTCAGTTACAAAGAAAAGGAAGGAAAGATCCCTTGCTCCTGCTTGCTTCACATGGGCCACACTGGCAGATTGAGTATTGAGAGCATGCTTCTCTTGCACATGGGAGTGAGGAAGGTTGTCAGGAAGCCACACGCAAGCAGCAAAGCCCAGTGGGAAGAGCAGGGCAATGGGGGGCAGCAGGTCCCAGAACGTGCCCCACCTTTCGTGCCTCTGCACCCCTCTGCCTTGCACAGTGAGTCCTTCCTTCTCATTCTGTGGCCAACATTTTTGAGTTTCCTCTTCTGTATCTTGCCATCTAAGGAGCAGCCAGAGTTGCTCTCCTCTAGGACTGACTGGCTTGATCCTACCTTTGGAGCATAGGACTGAGGGTGGTGTCAGTGGTCCCAATTTTCAAAAACGGCAGTAGAAGGGACATGGGGAAATACAGACCATTTAGCCTTATGTCCATTGCAGGGAAAAATACGGAAAGGCAGATAATAGCTAGAGATTCAGTGATGTAAGAAAGTTAAGAGAGGCTGGCAGCCACACAACACGGCTCCCACAAGAACAGGTCCAGTCAGACAACCCTTCTGGGATTCCACAACAAGCTTTCAAGGTGGCTAGAGGGAGGGGATGCGGTGGAGGTGGTTTATCTGGATTTCAGTAAGGCCTCTGAAAAGTGCCCCATGATATCCTGGTGGTGAAACTGAGAAGTTTTGGGATAGACCAAAGCACTGTCCGATGGATTAGGGCATGGTTGACCGACCGAATCAAAGGGTGACCATTAGTGGGGAATCATCGGGATGGCGGCCAGTGACAAGCAGGGTCCCCCAGGACTGTATCCCGGGGCCCATACTGTTTACTCTTTTAGTGGCAGGAGAGAACAGGTTTTCGCTAATATAGATAAGGGCAAGAAATTGCACTTGGGGCATAGGAATGGTGTCATAAATACTGGTTATGTGAGAAGAGGCTGGAGAGCAGCACTTGTGAAAGGGACCTCGGGGTGCTGGTTGACTGCAGGCTGGACATGAGTAAGCCGTGTTATGCGGTGGTCAAGAGGGCGAACGCCACCCTTGGGTGCATAGGCAGAAGCGTGGCCTCTAGATCAAGAGAGGTTTTACTACCACTCTACACGACTCTGGTGCACCCGCAACTTGAGTATTGTGCTCAGTTTTGGGCCCCTCATTACAGAAAGGATATAGCCAGGTTAGAGTCAGTGCAGTGCAGGGCCACAAGGCTGGTGGCTGGTTTGCAGGGGATGGGGTATGAGGCAAGACTGAGGGAAATGGGTTTCTTCAGCCTGGAGAAGAGGAGACTGAGGGGGGATGTGTTGGCGATATACAGGAATGTGAAGGGGTGTCACAGGGAGGTGGGGAGAGACCTATTATGCCAGAAAAGAAGGCATGACAGAGCAAGGCTCAGGGAACCAACTCTCCATTTAGATACCAGGAAGCGCCTCCTGACAGTTACGACCCCGAGGGTGAGAATGGGCTTCCCTGAGAGGATGTTGAGGCCCCATCAGTGAGGGTGTTCAAAGATAGGTTGGACATGCCAGTTTTGAAGTAAGACTTCTATATTGCTCATTTAATACTGAGGGCTGTGGTAACATGGGATCATTCCCATCTTCAGGTATCCCTGTTGTATGAGCTTCCTGTCATCTTGGTCGTAATAGGCCCTCTTCTTTGATTTCATTCATTACTTGTTGAAGTGGAAGGATTTGTTTTTCCTCTAAACACTTGTAATACCTAGCAGTGAAATCATCAGGGGCAGGTGCTTTATTTTTTTTTTTAACTTTCCAGTAGCGTGCAATTTCTCTGGAGTACTGATAGTACAATTCACTATTTTCCTCTGCTCTCTGGGGAATTTCTCTAGGCGTGTTCTTCTACATACCCCTCTTCCCGCTTCTGGAGTCAGTATGTGTTTGGGGGGTGGGGGGAATGTGAATTGCACAGTAAAACCTTTTCAAAATAGGCTGTGCCATTCTCTTTCTTCACTCCTGTTATAGAGCTTCCTTCCAGGTCTTTCTTGACACTAAATATCTTCAAGGTTAACTTGCATTTTCAAAATGGTGTTGCTTTGGAGCTGCTCTGTATCTGTCATCTCCAGCTGATTTCTGTTTAGCCTAAACTCAGTCAAAAGTTATTTGCACTGTTTTTGTTTTTGCTTTCTCCCAGAGATTTATGGAACACGCTCCCCAGAAAGGTCTCCTTGGTGCCGTAGTTATTTGCTTTTCGGCGCCAGGCTAAGACCTTTCTACTCAAACAGTATTTTGTATTGTCAATGTTATTTATTGATTTTAAATTGCCAGGATGTCTCCACCATTTTTATGTATTTTATGTATTTATATATTGGTGTTTTTTATGATTCGAAGCCACCCCAAGGCTCATGCAACGGGGGCGGCATATCAGCTTTTTAATCAATCAATCAATCAATCAATAAAATTTTAATTCCAACTTATAATTCTTCTAGCCAAGCCTTTCTTGTGATGTGCTCTGCATATAAGTTAGATAGGCAGGGTGACAGTATGCAGTCGTGCCGATGTCCTCCCTGAATTTTGCACCGATCAGTGATTCCCTGTCCAGATCTCACTGTTACTTCTTGACTCACATATAGGTTTCTCAAGAGAAACATAAGATTGTCCGGTACCATCTCTTTAAGAACTTGCCACAATTTGTTTTGATCCACACAATCAAAGGCTTTAGCGTAGTCAATGAAGCAGAAGTAGATGTTTTTCTGGAACTCCCTAGCTTTATCCATGATCCAGAGTATGTTGGCAATTTGATCTCTAGTTCCTCTCCCTCTTCGACATCTTGCCTGTACTTCTGCTAGTTCTCGGTCCGCATGCTGCTGGAGCCCAGCTTGTAGGAATTTGAGCATAGCTTAACTAGCACGTGAAATGAGTGCAATGGTGCGATAGTTCAAACAATCTTTAGCATTTCCCTTCCTTGGGATCGGAATGTAAACTGACCTTTTCCAATCTGTGGCCACTGTTGAGTTTTCCAAATTTGCTGGCATATTGAGTGTAGCCCATTTAGTGCATCGTCTTTGAGGATTTTGAATACTTCAGCGGGAATACTGTTTCCTCCACTAGCTTTGCTGTTGCTCAGGCTTCCTAAGGCCCATTTGACTTCACATTCCTGGATGTCTGGCACGAGCTCAGTGACCACCCCATCGTGGTTATCAGGGATGTTAAGCTCTTTCCTGTATAGTTCTTCTGTGTAATCTTGCCACCTCTTCTTATTCTCTTCTGCCTCTGCTAGGTCCCTGCCATTTTGGTCCTTTTCCATGCCCATCTATTCATGAAATTTTCCCTTCATATATCCCATTTTTTTGAAGACATCTCTGGTCCTCCCTATTCTTTGTTTTCTTCTATTCTTTTGCTCTGTTCATTTAAGAAGGCCTTCTTACATCTTCTAGCGCCTCTCTGGAATTCCACATTCATTTGGGTGTATCTTTCTCTTTCTCCCTTGCCTTTCCTTTCCCCTCTTTCCTCTGCAATTTGTAAAGATTGCTCAGCCAGCCATTTTTCTATCCTACTTTCTTTTTTGGGGGTGGGGTTGCTTCCTCTTGTACAATGTTGCAAGTCTCTGTGCTCAGTTCGTCAGGCACAGTGAGCTCCTGGTCTAGTTTTTACTGACTGTATGGAGCTTCTCCATCTTTGGCTGCCGAGCACATAGTCAACCAGATTGCTGATTTGACCGTCTGGTGATGTTCTACCAGTCTGTGCCCTGGTTCGCATTGTACTCTATGGCCAAACTTGCCTGTTATTCCGGCTCTCTTTTCTTTTCCTTTGTTAGCATTCCCATATTGGGTGGCCCTGCACGGCACAGCTCATAGCTTCATGGCGCTACGCAAGTCCCTTCCCAACGTCAAGGCAGTGATCCACGAATGGGTTGGACCCAGTACTCTGTTGATTTCAAGTTATGCTTCCTAGAGGATGGATCCTTAGTGCACAACGAAGCCTCATTGTTTTGAATAGGCAACCAAATATTCAAATTGGGGATTAGCCAGAATGTATTTTCTTCTGTACTGGAAAGGTTTGCTCCATTATATTCTTAGAAGAAGCAATTTATTCCCCTGTTCTTCCAGATTAATACACAGGGAATCCCTCGGTATGAGGGTCCAGTCCAGGTACTGCTGCATTTCCACTAGAACTGGATCCTCCTCGGCAAACACAGGCTTGCAATCCATTTCACTTGCCATAACTTTCTGAGTCTGCACTGGATTCCACTGAGCATGCACAGAGCTCATTTCTTTTAGAAGAGCATCCTCTGTGTCATGCTGTTGCTCAGCATCAAGCCTAAGTAGCTGCTCACAGTGCATCCAAAGTTTCTTTCCACTTCCATCTGATGGGGCTCCTGGGCCGTCCACATACATAGATGCTCATTATGCACTGTCTTAATGTCCCACAGCTCTTCAGGGAAGGAGGAGGCTCAGCCCTTCTTGCGCCAAAGCTGAAGAAGCGGAGACTCAGAGGGGATCTTCCAGCAACATGCAGTTGTGTGAAGGGGCTCACATGGCAGAGGGTCATGACCTTTTCCCCTGCTGGAAGGGAAGGATGTTGTCCAGTGGGGTAAAGCTCAGGGAACTGGGTTTCAGGCTGGATGCCAGGAAGCACTTCCTGATGGTTGGGACCCCGGGGTATGGGATGGGCTTCCCTGGGAGGTGTTTCTGTGAAAACAGGCTCCTTCCAAATGAAAACACACAGAGGAAGACAGGCAGCCATGTGGAATTAGGGAGAGGACTGTCTGCAAGAGGCATTGGAGAGAGCTCAGGTGTCTGTCTGCTCCCCTCCATCATGGTCTTTCCCCTGCTCTTCCAGCTTCACCCTTCCTGATGACCCCCGAGCGACATAACCTTTGCGTGGGCTGAGTGCATTTGGGGGAGGACAGAGAGCTGGAGGAGTATTTTGGCATGGTGATCTGAGTTGGTTGTGCAGTTGGTCTTCTCATTCGAGAGACAGGATGGCTTCCCTGTCCTGCTGACCTGGGATCTGGGTTGAGTCTCAGACCCCAAGCCATCAATCCTGTGCTTTCATCTGGTCCTTACAATGTCCTAATGGAATGGTTGGAACGCCTGGGTGGGTGCCGATGTACGTCTCTGTGTGTGTATGTGTGTGGGAATTCCCGTAACAGGACTCCTCAGAGTCTACTTTCCAGGTTGCTGAAAGTCGCTGATCAGGTCCCAAAATTCACCAAGGGAATCGTGGAAGCAGCAGGGTGTGGTTGACACCACCAACAACCAACCAACCAACCCAAAAAGTTGGCAAAATCATGATGGTCTGGTTTTGGCCAGGCAATTTTCCCATGCCTAG
Organism: Varanus salvator macromaculatus; assembly: GCA_023646645.1. NCBI lineage: Eukaryota > Metazoa > Chordata > Lepidosauria > Squamata > Varanidae > Varanus > Varanus salvator. Next base: position 473,353 of record JAIXND010000818.1, on the reverse strand, counting down.
CCATGCATGGCAGGATATATGGCAGGTAGAAGAAAAGCAAAATTCAAACTGGATTCATGGTGCCAAAAGGCAGGGAGAGATTGAAGGAAGGGAGAGAGACTCTCACACAGCCAAATGTTTCCTGTTCGGGCAGTCCATTTAGCCCTTGGATATGGGCAGCCAGAAAGCCCACCGGGCAAAACACATAATGGAGCTTTCTAGTAGGCATCTGTCCCGTTAAGAGACTGAGCTCCCTGCTTGCCTGAAGAGGCCACTACATTTAATGCAAAGTTAATCCTGTGTGGAAAGAGGTTCTCAGTGAAAGTGGCTTTGTGTCCACTCTTCTGCTGTCTCCAAAGTTCACTGGCTGGTTTTGCTCATCTAAACCACTCTTTCAAAGTGTGCCTTTCCTCCCTCATAATCAACCCCACGGCTATGCATGTGACTCAAACTCATGAAACACTCAACTTATGTTCTGGAACTCTGTGGTTGGGTGTACCTGTTCCCTTCAGTGCTCGTCATCATGGTTCATCTCTGCAGCTAGGTTTCTCCTGGGAGATCTCTAAAGAAAACTTCTCAGGCTTGCAACAGAGCGGTCCCATTCATATCTAGCTGGCCTTATCACAGGTAGTGAAACCCAGATTCTGAAATATCACTAATTGCAGGAATTGCCTTTGGAGCACATGTGCCCAAGGAAAGCTCCCCCTCGCAATTATCTGCCTCTTCCCCTCAGGAACAGGCTCCACGTCTTTCCCACCCACTGCCTGTTCTCTCCCCGATTCCTCACTCCTCAAAATCCCCACCATGGCATGGCAGCTCCGAAATGGGTCCCAAGAGAGGGCCGAGCAGAGGGGCAGCCTGAGCTGGAGACCTTCCTGGTGCCATCATGCATCCCTGGAGGAAGCACATCAGGAGCTCATGGAGAGCAGGATGGCTTGGGTGTTCCCCAGGCCACACCCCCCTCTCACCACCTCACCCCACAGGGACCTCCTTGCGGGATGCCCAGCGGGCCCTGGGCATGCAACAGCAGGTGCTCTGGAGGACCTGCCATGGCATCCGGAATTTAGGCTTCTCTCCCACAACCACAGGATGGCCGCCAGAGGTTGGTGTTCCATTTTTGCAAATCACATGGTCCAGCCCAGAGCAGACCCCTGACTCCTGCCCAGCAATCTCTGCACAGCTGCCTTGATGTGAAACGAAGCCTGAAATCATGACAGTGGGCAGGCCATTTCCGGGCAGCCTGGATGCCCCCCTGGGCAATGCCTGCTTTCGGAGATGTTTTGCGTTGAATGTTGTGCTGGGGTCTTCTATGAACATCCTTACCATCATTGTCTCTACGATAATGAGCATCACATCACACCTTTATCCTGACTTTTTCCATGCATGAGGAAAGCAAGCACTTTGCTGCCTCTCCTCATCGTTCTCCTCCTGACATCAACAACCCTGCCAGGTAGGTTTGGCCGAGAGTGAATGACCGGCCAAAAGTCACAGAGTGAGCTTCAGGGATGAGTGGGGATTTGGACCCAGATCTCTCAGTTGCCGTTCACCTTATTGCACTTTCGACCATATGCAGAGATGCACAACAATCCCCCCTGCCTTGTCGTGTCCAGCAAGTATCATTCCAATTTGTCTTTAGATACGCCTATCCTCAAGCGGAAAGGAGAAGGGGGCGGCAGAGGGTGAGATGGCTGGGTGGAGCCAATGATTTAGTGGGCATGAGGTTAGGTGGACTCTGGGGGCTGGTGGACGACAGGAAGGCCCGGAGGAATGTTTTCCTGGGAATTGTGATGGGTTGGGCTTGACTTTGCAACTAACAACAGCAACAACATCCACAACCTGACTGACTCTCCTGGATAGAGAGTCTTCTGGAAGGGGAACCAAATGCCAGGAATGGGCAGTGGGCACAGCCAGCTGGAGAGGAGATACTTTTTGCAAAAGGAAATAGCAGGGGAGGGAAGAGGAGAGAGGGGAAGACCCTCCTGCTGAGTCCCGCAGAGGCAGTTGGGATGGGACCGACGGAACTGTTCATCCATCCGAGAATTTCCATCTTGCTGCCCTTCTTGGCCATTCTGCTGGAGCAGCGTTTTGGCAAAATCGCAGCCTGTCCCATCCGTGGAGCGGAAGTCGGCCACCAAGGGAAAAACCGTCAGAACTATGATGATGGTGGAGCACTTGGAGGCCATTTGCAAAGCACATGAGGGAACGATCCCTTGGTCCTGCATGTTTCACACGGGCCGCATCGGCACACTCTCTGAGTGTATTTCTCTTGCACAAGGGAGTGAGGAAGGTTGTCAGGGAGCCCCAGAGGTGCTCCAGTTATGGAGCCAAGTAATTATGGAAATTATCATGCATTGCTGCTGCTCTTGCTAAACCTCATGGGTTCCCATCCCTCAGGACCACCTGAACCCCCGAGGCACTGCTGAGATGGCAGAGGAGTGTCTTGCACCCTGGCATAAATTGGAGGGCGCCCCCTTCCCCGCTGTCCTTTTCAGGGATCGGGAGACTCTTGGAGCAGTAGAGGAGTTTGCGGTACAGACGCTTATTCTCACTTCCTTCGGCTGGAGCCTTGCCTGGCCGGGCTCCTTGTCCGTTTAGAAGGAAATTCCTCCAACTGCTCCTCTACTGGGCTGACAGGGGCAGGATGGAGGCCGTGCCAAGCGCCGGCAGAGTGGCCCTCATGGTCCTGCTGTTGCTGCTGCTCCCAGAGGCCTCCTGTGGGAGGCTGGAGGCCAAATGCCCCTGGAGCTGGCACAGGGCTGAGCTGCAGCCGCGCAATTATTTCCGGCCAGGAGACTTCGTCCTCAGTGCCAGCTTCTCTGCCACAGATGGCACCTTTGAACCACACACTTTCAATCAACCAGCCTCTAATGAACAGAATTGGTAAGTCACTGGCCTGCTGGACCTGTAACAACTAGACACCATGGGCAGCCACCCTGCATGGCTAACGGTAGCGAGCAAAGCCAGAGTGATTTCTTCCTGCTGTCTTCTCCCTTCTGAAGACCCAGGCAATGAACTCACGGGCCGGAGGGCCAGCAGGGAGCCCAGGGAAATGGGGGGCAACAAGCCCCAGAACATGCCCCACCTTCCTTTGCACTGCAACCCTCTGCCTTCCTATCCCCATCAGTCGGATCGGCTGCCTTGCTGGGCTCCTGCCTGGGATGGGCACCTTGGCTGCAGGGGTCTTCTCCTGGGGGATGGACCTGGAGTAAGATGTGAATGAGGCCGCAGGAATCCCACCTGAGCTTCTGCAGAAATCGGAGGGGCTCTGGGTTTGGGTTGGAGGAGGCTGAGCATGTAGAAGCCTGAAAAGCAGGACTCAGCCTGAAAGGGCACCAGAAGGATCCATGAGCAGAGATAGCTCGGTGAAACACCCTCTTCTTTTTTTCTTCCAAGGATGTCATCAACACGTTACTGGAAGATCCTCTCCTTCCTGTTTGCCATCCAGGAGGTCAACCAGAATCCCAGCCTCCTGCCCAACCTCACCCTCGGCTACAGCATCTATGACAGCCTTCACGATGTTAGACTGACGTCCGACGCAGCCATAGACTTGCTCTCGACAGCTCAGGCCCATGTTCCCAACTACAAGTGCGGCAGGCGAGATCATCTGCTGGCCGTCCTTGAAGAATCTGACTCGGACAACTCCATGCAGCTTTCCAACATGCTGGGCATCTTCAAAATCCCACAGGTGGGAAGCTTGGGAGAAGCGATATGAGTTGCTAAGTAGAGAAAGTGAAAGATTCCCAAATTATTTCCAAGTATGATCTCCGTCCCAGGACAGCAGATCATCCTACACAGCCCCATGATGAAAAGGTTTCAAAGCCGCAGGCCCCACACCAGGCCCCCATCCGGTCCTGTTAGTGCTGAGGATAAACCAAAGGTCCCTCTTGTGCCTTGTCTGACCGTGAGAGAGGAGGCAGCACAGCAAGTGACTGTCTGGAAAAGACTCGGTGCTGTGGGTGCCCAACCAATAGCCACTCGTGGAGGATTCGTGCTGCAGAGCAGGCTGGGGCCAGGGGTCCTTCTGATTCGCTTTGTTCCCACGCTAATATGTTTCTCATCGAGAGGGAGTCTACCTCCACTCGAGACCAGCTGCCCTGGCCATCATGTGCAGGGCTTCCATATGTTCAGCTTTTTGGAAGGATTAGATGCAGAGAGCACATCAAAAATTTTATTTTTGGACATTGCTATCTTTAAACTACAATTCTCGTATCACAGCAAGGTGATCGCGCTGATCGTTTTTAGAATGCTCTTTTATATATCCTGACATCCTGTCAGAGGCTTCTATTTGCCACTTTCTCATGTCTCTTTGAAAGAAGCCTGAATACTTGAACCTTGTGGTTCAGTCCTCAGGAAAACATTGTTTTCTTAGTTTGGATGAGATACAGAGCAAATAATTCTGCACTTCAGGGTGAAGTATCTCATGTGCATCCATCATAATTTTGTTCAAGGGTAGGATAGACCTGAACATGATAGGCATGTACTGATCGGGGAGCAGTCTAGATGATTCGTGAGACCCCTTCTGACATGCACTATTTCACTGTTTCTCTGTTTTTTTTCTTTCCCATCATCGAATGCAGAAGGGCAAGAGTGACTCTGAGAGCCCAGGAAGGTGTCCATGGGATCTGTTTGACTAACCCTACAAAACCTTTCCTCTCCCATTTATGGGATGATGTCTTGGGACATGTATAGCAGGGTGGAACAACTGGAGGTACTCGGCAATTCAGGCTGCTCCTGCCCTCATTCTCTCAGTGTTTTAAACTTAGAATGATAAAACACTTCATTTTTCAGAAAATAATAAGCATTGCCAGAAAATAATCTGCTTCATGCAGATAGTTAAAGGGTAAATGTTTTATGGTAAACACTTCAGCATTAGGAAAAGAATCAGTATTGTTTTCTTTCAAATCATGTTTCATGCAGGTAACATATGAGTGGCTTGTTCCCTTAAGGGAACAAGGGGGGAGGGATAAATTAAAATTGTTTTATTGTTATTGTATTTTAATCATGTTGTTAGCCTCCCTGAGGTTTTGTTGCGATGGGGCGGCATATAAATTTTTTAATAAATAAATAAATAAATAAATGAAATGAAAAATTATGATTTGGTATTGAAATGTAGCAATCCCTCAGCCTCTCTCTTCCTTTCCCTCCCAGGTCACTTATGCTTTCACCACTCAGGTCAGGAGAGAAAACAGCCAGTCCACTTTCTTGTACAGGATGCTCCCCGAAGAAGGCCTCCAGTACCCAGGGATCGTCAGGCTGCTGCTGCACTTCGGGTGGACGATGGTGGGTCTCTTCTCACTGGACACTGAGAATGGAGACAGGTTCATGAGGACCTTGAAGCCGGAGCTGCTCAGGAATGGCATTTGCGTGGTCTTTTCACGCAGCTTCTCACAGCTGAAATCAGGTCGTTTACCAGTCGGGGGGCTGCCATGGAAGATTTTGGCAGAAATCAATGTCATCATTTATTTTGAAGAGTTGTTTTTCTCCTGCTACGGAATAGTTATTCTTGAAGGGGTTATTCAAAACTTTATGCAATCTGTTAATGGAAAAGTCTGGATCACCACAACTATGTGCGACTTTACCTTGTCTTTAGCTTATGCATATAATGCACTTGTATTCCAGCACTTGTATGCATATTTTTCCTTCCTTCCCCCAAAAAGTAAAAGGACCAACTATGATGGTTTTCTGAATTTGTTCAAAAGTATGGTTGCATTAGTAAAGACCTCGTTCAAGTGTTCGTATTCAAAGCATGTGCTGTCCTTGAAAGAGTGGATGAGATGCAGAGAGAAGGAGGAACCGGAGGGCCTCCCTCAAGTGGACAAGGAGCAAACACTCTCTCTGGACAGCTTCTTCTCTTACAGCACCATCCAGGCCCTGGCTCGGGCTGTGCATGTGGCTGTTTCCTCCAGATCCAGGAGGAACAACAAGCAACGTGGAGGCAGGCCAGAGGCACACCGGCTGCATCCATGGCAGGTATTCTCCCCAATCACCATCTTCTTAGCCGTTACCCTTAAAATATGAGAATGGGGGTGAGATCTCCCCAATGAAGGGGCAGCTGGAGCACTGTCTGTTCTGGTCCCCTTGTTGGTCCCCTCTCCTGGCTTCCTAGGACTGAGCCCAGCTGTTCCTGGCTGGTGGATTTGCTTCAAGGCACACTGAGGCAACACGTGTGCATACAAGTCCAAAGTATATGATGGGTATCCAGAAATGAAATCAGAGCCTTCCCCAGAATAGGAGTGACATCGAGCCACATGAAACTGGGAGCACCTCTTAGAACAAACTGGGGTGTGAAATGTGCCTCCTCAAATGCTGCTTCTTGCTCTGTTCCTCCAGCTCCACCCTTTCCTGAGAGACCCCCAGTTCCACAATCAGTCCATCGATGGGGTGTATTTGGATGAGAGCGGAGACTTGGCAGCCAACCTCGACCTTGTGAATTGGGTGAAGTTTCCCAACTGGACTGCTGTAAGCGTGAAAGTTGGGAGCCTAGAAAGGCGGGGCTTGCCTGGCCCCAAACTCGTCATCCTCCGAGATCCCATTGTGTGGCCCCGATGGCAACATCAGGTGATGAGAACCGTCCCTGTCATTCCATAGTTGTCATTTCCCTTCCCTTTGCTAACATTCTGGCTAATCAGATGTGCAGCTTTTTAAGACATTGATACAAAACATGAGATGTAAAAGGGGACATTCCTCTGGAGGGATGTCCAGTTTCTCCAGCTTCACCGACTGGGGTTCAATAATGGAACATGCTGAAATCCCGGCCCTCCCCTCCAACCTTTCCAGCTCTGTCTCCCCATCCGCAGAATCAGCACCCCAAGCCTCCTGCCCTGACGCTCCTTCTCTCTCGCTCAGCCCCTGCCCCAGGCCAGGTGTGTGGAGAGCTGCCGCCCAGGATTCTTCAAGGTGGCTCGGGAAGGGGAGCCCCTGTGCTGCTATGACTGCACTCCATGTGCGGAAGGGAGCATCTCCACTCGGGAAGGTGGGTGAGCGCAGAGGGAAAGGTAATGCCCAGAAAGATCCGACCCTGAGGTGACTTTGCATTGCTCCTCTTCTTCTCCATCTCTCCAGAAAACTCTCTCCCTTCTCATCGGTGGAGCTTTTCAGCAAACCCTCCTCTCCCTCCAAAGTGCCCCTCATTGCATCTTGGCATGTGAAGCCAAACGTGTTTTGCAGTCATTCCCCTCCTCTTACACAGAAAGCAAGTCCCCCCTTGTTCGGCTCCCCAGAGGAGACCCGGCTGGTTTGCTGAGAAGGAACATTCATGAACTTTGGAGCTTCTGTGGCCTCATCTGGAGAGCAGAAGGAGGACTTTTCTTCTTGCTTTCACTGACACACTTTTCATCAGGGAGAATGCCAGGAAGGGTTGATGGACCCAGAGGATTATGCTAGGAATGGCCCCTGTGTTTTTTGGGGCATGGAGCGGAGCTGGCTCTCATGAGTGGAGCCGGCTAGAGCCAGGGGTCAGACTAGATGACCCGAGAGGCCCCTTCTGACTCGCCCTTTTTCTATGTTTCTACCTGAATGCGTCACATATTTATGGGAAGGTTGCGAGGGAGGACATGTGGGTCCGATACTCAGCTGCGCATGGTGGGCTGCAGCAGGGTTTCACATGGACGAGAGTTTCTGTCCTCTCTTGGTCCTTCTCCATCCACATCTGACCTGGATGAGTGAAAGGGGTGGTTGAGCAAGCGATGGGCCTCAAACCCTCAGTGTGCCCTGATTGTCCCTCTGCTCAACTCATGGAAGTGTGGTGGCCTCCACTGAGCAGGGAGGAGTAGGGAGGGTTGCTGGTGCTGACAAAGTGCCTTGTTGGAGGGCTTGTGGCATATCAGCTAGATGAATTTTGGGGGGGCCATTGAAGGAAATTGCCCTGCGCACGCTTGCAAGAGCAAATGTGCAGCTGCAGGAAGCAGGGACAGGGCTGTGTGCGATGCAACACCCATCATGGGCAACACAGCAGTCGGAGACGCACTGTGCAAATCGAGTCACACTCTGCAGGGGATCTATTTCCACCATTCCTAATCCTTTCTCACTGAAGTCTGAGCATTGATGGTGGAAAATGCTACACTCCATCTGTGTTTGCGGTGGGGCAGTGGATGGTCCAGTGATCTGCCCACCAGACGGCACAGACTTTCTTTTTTTTTTTAAATCAATTTATTAGTGTTTTCAAACTACAAACTACATTGTTGTTGTTGTTGTTAGTCGCGAAGTCGAGTCCAACCCATCGCGACCCCATGGACAACATTCCTCCAGGCCCTCCTGTCCTCCACCATCCCCCGGAGTCCACTCAAGCTCACACCAACCACCTCAGTGACTCCATCCAGCCACCTCATCCTCTGCCGGCCCCTTCTTCTTTTGCCATCTATTGTTCCCAGCATTAGACTCTTCTCCAGGGAGTCCTTCCTTCTCATTAGGTGGCCAAAGTATTTGAGTTTCATCTTCACTATCTGGCCTTCTAAAGAGCAGTCAGGGTTGATCTCCTCTAGGACTGACCGGTTTGATCGTCTTGCGGTCCAAGGGACTCGCAGGAGTCTTCTCCAGCACCACAACTCAAAGGCCTCAATCCTTTTGCGCTCAGCCTTCCTCATTGCCCAGCTTTCACAGCCATACATTGCAACTGGGAAAACCATAGCCTTGACTATACGCACTTTTGTTGGCAGGGTGATGTCTGTGCTTTTTAGTATGCTATCTAGATTTGCCAGAGCTTTCCTCCCCAGAAGCAAGCGTCTTTTAATTTCTTGGCTGCAGTCCCCATCTGCGGTGATCTTGGAGCCCAGGAAAATAAAATCTGTCACTACCTCCATTTCTTCCCCATCTATTTGCCAGGAAGTGAGAGGACCAGATGCCATGATCTTAGTTTTCTTAATGTTGAGTTTCAAGCCAACTTTTGCACTCTCCTCCTTCACCCGCATCAAGAGGCTCTTTAGTTCCTCTTCACTTTCTGCCATGAGAGTGGTATCATCTGCATATCTGAGGTTGTTGATATTTCTCCCAGCAATCTTGATTCCAACTGGCGATTCATCTAGCCCTGCCTTTCTCATGATGTGCTCTGCATATAAGTTAAATAGGCAGGGTGACAGTATACAGCCTTGCCTAACTCCTTTCTCAATTTTGAACCAATCAGTGGTTCCGTGTCCGGTTCTCACTGTTGCTTCTTGACCTCCATATAGGTTTCTCAAGAGACAAATAAGATGGTCTGGTACTCCCATCACTTTAAGAACTTGCCACAATTTGTTGTGATCCACACAATCAAAGGCTTTAGCGTAGTCAATGAAGCAGAAGTAGATCTTTTTCTGGAACTCCCTGGCTTTCTCCATGATCCAGCGTATATTGGCAATTTGATCTCTAATTCCTCTCCCTCTTCGAAATCCTGCCTGTACTTCTGGTAGTTCTCGGTCCACATACTGCTGGAGCCTAGCTTGTAGGATTTTGAGCATCACTTTGCTAGCATGTGAAATGAGTGCAATGGTGCGGTAGTTTGAACATTCTTTGGCATTGCCCTTCTTGGGGATCGGAATGTAAACTGACCTTTTCCAATCATGTGGCCACTGTTGAGTTTTCCAAATTTGCTGGCATAGTGAGTGTAGCACTTTAACTGCATTGTCTTTCAGGATTTTGAATAGCTCAGCTGGAATGCTGTCACCTCCACTAGCTTTGTTGTTGCTCAGACTTCCTAAGGCCCATTTCACTTCACATTCCAGGATGTCTGGCTCAAGGTCAGTGACCACCCCATCATGGTTATCAGGAATGTTAAGCTCTTTCTTGTATAGTTCTTCTGTGTAATCTTGCCACCTCTTCTTAATCTCTTCTGCCTCTGTTAGGTCCCTGCCATTTTGGTCCTTTATCATGCCCATCTTTGCATGAAATGTTCCCTTCATATCTCCAATTTTCTTGAAGAGATCTCTGGTCCTCCCTATTCTATTGTTTTCTTCTATTTCTTTGCACTGTTCATTTAGGAAGGCATTCTTATCTCTTCTAGCTATTCTCTGGAATTCTGCATTCAATTGTTTGTATCTTTCTCTTTCTCCCTTGCCTTTCGTTTCCCTTCTTTCCTCAGCTATTTGTAAAGCTTCCTCAGACAGCCATTTTGCTTTCTTGCATTTCTTTTTCTTTGGGATGGTTTTAGTTGCTGCCTCTTGTACAATGTTGCGAACCTCCGTCCATACTTCTTCAGGCACTCTGTCTTTCAGATCTAATTCCTTAAATCTATTTGTCACCTCTACTGTATATTCATCAGGGATATGATTTAGGTCATACCTGAGTGGCCTAGTGCTTTTCCCTACTTTCTTCAACTTAAGCCTAAATTTTGCCACCAGAAGCTCATGATCTGAGCCACAGTCAGCTCCTGGTCTAGTTTTTACTGAGTGTATAGAACTTCTCCATGTTTGGCTGCAGAGCACATAGTCAATCTGATTTCTGTGTTGACCGTCTGGTGATGTCCATGTGTAGAGACATCTCTTGGGTTGCTGGAAAAGAGTGTTTGTTATGACCATCGTATTCTCTTGACAAAATTCTACCAGCCTGTGCCCTGCTTCATTTTGTACTCCAAGGCCAAACTTGCCTGTTATTCCGGTTATCTTTTGGTTTCCTACTTTAGCATTCAAATCCCCCATGATGATAAGGACATCATTTTTTGGAGTTAATTCTAGCAGGTGTTGTAGGCCTTCATAGAACCGGTCAACTTCTGCCTCTTCAGCACCAGTGGTTGGGGCATAGACTTGGACTATTGTGATGTTGAATGGTTTGCCTTGGATTCGAACTGAGATCATTCTGTCATTTTGGAGATTGTATCCCAGTACTGCTTTCCCTACTCTTTTATTGACTATGAAGGCTACTCCATTTCTTCTGAGGGATTCTTGCCCGCAGTAGTATACCTGATGGTCGTCTGAACTAAATTCACCCATGCCTGTCCATTGTAGTTCACTGATTCCTAAGATGTCGATGTTCAGTCTTGTCATCTCTTGTTTGACCACATCCAGCTTGCCTTGATTCATGGATCTTACATTCCAGGTTCCTATGGAGTAAAGATCGTTGCAGCATCGGACTTTCCTTTCACCTCCAGATAGATCGGCAACTGAGTGTCCTTTCGGCTTTGACCCAGTCGCTTCATTCTTTCTGGCGCTACTAGTACTAGCCCTCCGCTCTTCCCCAGTAGCATATTGGACACCTTCCGACCTGAGGGGCTCATCTTCCGGTGTCATATCATTTTGCCTTTTGGTTTTCATGTCCATGGGGTTTTCATGGCAAAGATACTGGAGTGGGTTGCCATTTCCTTCTCCAGTGGATCACGTTTTGTCAGAGCTCTCTGCTATGACCTGTCCGTCTTGGGTGACCCTGCACATAGAAACATAGAAACAGAGCGAGTCATAAGGGGCCTCCTGGGCCATCTAGTCTGACCTCCGGCACCAGCCGGCTCCGCTCATGACATGCCCACCATGTGCATGTCCAGCCTATCTTTATAGAAACATAGAACGGCATAGCTCATAGCTTCATTGAGCTACGCAAGCCCCTTCGCCACGACAAGGCAGTGATCCATGAAGGAGACAAACTACATAAATCATCAAAAAACGAACATCAGATCTACTGGATCCGCCTCTACAACATATCTTTTAACATACAATAATCGTATTATGCTCTTTTTTATAACAATATAAAAAAAAAAAATTAGAGCCAAATCCTGTTTCTGCAGCTAATTCATGATGAGTTTTCAAATTCAATAAAAGTCACAATCTTCCTTCTTCCATAAGACCCATCCCATCTCTCTCTCTTAAAAAGTCCTGATTTTCCTGTCCATTGTTCAAAGGGGGCTACTCCAGTTTAGTGAGATTACATCTTTTTTTTTCTCTTTCAATAGCAAGTTTCCTCTAAGCAATTCTCAATTCAAAAGCGTAAGCTAAATTACTATTTCAGCCTTTCTTTATCTCATATCTGCATACAAGTGTATTCAAGCATCCCTTTATAACATATAATTTTTTTTTATTTCATCTTAGCTCAGACCTTAACGCCCATAATAAATTTCCTTACTTTCAATTGCAAATGGAAACAAAAGTATAATACTGCACCAAAAACAGTAGCCCATTTTTTCTATGTTACATACAGATAAAGTTGATTCTATATAGTTTTTAATTATAAGATAGTTTCTCCTATTTCCACTTTCAAATATAGTTAGGAATACCCATTTAACATTGTTTTATTAAGCTAGGTTATTATGTCCATCCCTTTATGAAATAGAAAGAGAAAAGACACTTAAAAAAAGGAGAAAAGATAACATCACAGTTCTATTTGAGCACTATACTATTTAGCAGAAAATTTTATATTTGATCTTAGCTTAAACCTTAACACCTATGATAAATTCCCTTATTTTCAATTGCAGATGGAAACAAAAGTATAATGCTTCAGCAAGGATAGTAAGACATTTTTTTTCTGTTACATATAAGCACATATAGGCACACCAGCCTCGATATGCCATTCTTTTTCATCTTGACACCTCTCCCATATATATCAGTCTTCCGATTATAAAGTCTTAATTGGTTGGTTGTTTTCTTTTTTTGCCCCAGCTTCTTCCCAAGGAATGCCTGTAATAAATCATGTATCAAGACTTGTCCGCCCAGCATCTCTCGCACTTCGCCCATCTTCTCCAAAATTCTCAGATAATCAGCTGCTTGCTCATTAATTTTTTTTTTCCTGCTCTTGCTTCTTCCAAGGATATGCCTGTGAGAAGTGGTGTTTCTGCCAGAGTTCCCTTGTTAATTTCTCAGCTCCATCTCTCTCTTCTACTTGCTGAATATATTGTTAATTCTGTTCATGTACAAACTGAGTGTCCAAAATCTTAGAAAAAACAGTCTTATCAGAGTCCATTTTTGATTCCATTAATACACCTTCAAGTTGCTTAGTTCGAATCAGTATGGCTTTTACAGAGTCATAGATTTCCAAAATTGTCTTTAAAAATTCTTCACCCTCTACATTAAACGCCTCCATCTTGGCAGTGATTTTACAGCTTTGGCAGGAATCCATACACTTCAGAGACAAAGGGAGGAAGATGGCCAATATCTGGCCTCATTCCAATAGACTAGAAGGTTGCAGACGGCACAGACTTTCTGAACTTCCAGCCATAGATGGGTCCCCCACTCGTCATCCTGGGATGTTCACCCCGTGCAAAGGATGGAGTCCCTGCCAGGGTCAGTTTCCAGTGCATGAATTGATTCATGATTGGAAGAAAAAATATACAGCCATACATCCCAGTCCACGTGCCAATGTGCCTTCCAGGCTGCCTTGACAGAGCATCTGAGGAACTCTGCTGACTGGGGAGAATTAGGGGCCCCAGCAAGCCACGCTTGGCAGGAAAGCCCTCTATGTTGCCCCTCACACCAGAGTCATGCCCCTTCCACTACTACCACAGTTAATAACAGTATTAGTAATAGAAAAACAATAATAATGAATAAAATACAGAAAGCAGAGACGGGAACATAAGTCAACATTTTTTTTTCTCTTGCTTTGGACAGATGCAGAATATTGTCAGAGGTGTTCAGAAGATCAGCATCCAAATGAGGCCCGGAATCTTTGCATTCCCAAGGTCATCACCTTCCTCTCCTATAAAGAATATTTGGGGTCCTTCCTTTCTGGCATGGCCCTGCTCTTCTCCATCACCACAGGAGGCATATTGGGGATCTTCAGAAAATTCCAAGAGACTCCAGTAGTCAAGGCCAACAACCGAGACCTCTCCTACATCCTTCTCATCTCCCTCCTGCTTTGCTTTTTGTGCTGTTTCCTCTTCATTGGCCAGCCAAGAAGCATCACCTGCCTCCTGCGACAAGCAGCCTTCAGCATCGTCTTCTCAGTGGCCATCTCTTCCCTCCTGGCCAAAACCGTCACTGTGGTGCTGGCCTTCCTGGCCACCAAGCCAGGCAACAGGGCAAGGAACTGGCTGGGAAGGAGTTTGGCCAACTCCATTGTCATCTGCTGCTCCAGTGTCCAAGTGGTCCTCTCCACCATCTGGCTGGGGACTGCTCCTCCCTTCCCTGACTCTGACATGCACTCCCAGGCTGGGCAGATCGTCCTGCAGTGCAACGAAGGCTCTGTGGCCATGTTCTACGCTGCCCTGGGCTACATGGGCTTCCTGGCTGCCATCTGCTTCACGGTGGCCTTCCTGGCCAGGAAGCTGCCCGGGGCCTTCAACGAGGCCAAGCTGATCACCTTCAGCATGCTGGTCTTCTGCAGCGTCTGGGTGTCCTTCGTGCCCACCTACCTGAGCACCAGGGGCAAGTACATGGTGGCCGTCCAGGTCTTCTCCATCTTGGCCTCCAGCGCTGGGCTGCTGGGCTGCATCTTCCTGCCCAAGTGCTTCATCATTCTATGGAGGCCTGACCTGAATAGCAAGGAACATCTCATGATGAAAAGCAAAGCATAAAGTGCTGTCTGCTTTGTTCATCAAGAGTGCAAAACTCCAACTTTTCTGAACAAGCCAGTGATCAGTTTTGGAAACATGAATAGTATCAGATAAAGCCAACTGGGAAAAAAAATATCATCCTTTGCACTTTTCAGTGGTTGGGAGAAATAAAATCTCCATTTCATACCTGGCGAAGCAGCATGCAAGGAAGCATCTCTTGTTCACCTCCTTAGCGAAGTGTCGTGTTCTGTCTTTTTTTGTTTCTATGAATAGATTTTGTTTTCAGTCTTTCACATTTTCATTCTATATTTTGAAGTGTGAGCAGAGAAATAACATTTGCCCAGAACTTGACAGGCTGCCAGCAATGCAGCATGGAATTTCCTCCAGCTCCTTTTCCAGGGTGGGAACTTGGGGTTGGGAGGGTTCCCTGGAGAATTTCCGTCCGGCAGTGAGCATCCCTTCCCTTCCCAGCCTGCACTGGGCTTGCTCCCTGGAATGTGCTCACATACCAGATTTGCTGCAAGAGTGCCCTAGCAGAGAATTCCTGCCAGAGCTGTGGGGAGGCCTCCAAGACTGCTCTTCAGAGCAGGTGGAGAAAGAGTCAGAGCAGGGAATGTCTTTCTCCACAAGGGGAAGGGTTGAAGAAGTCCTTTCCCAGCCCTGGGTGCTCCAGCTTCACTCGGAGACAGCAGGGACGGTGCCCTGAGGGAGGAGGTCACTCTTTGGAGCAGAAGTCCAGCCAAATTCCTCCTGTTTGACCAATCTTGCCCTTGCTTCCAGCTTGGATGCTTTCTGGGAATGGAGCCGCACGGCTGGGAATGGCTGCATAATCCCCTGCCCAATGATTGCTGGGCCATGTGGGAAGCACCTGGCGCACTGAACTCAGTTCACCATTTCCAAAATCCCCTCATATTGGGGAGGCCAGGGGTCCATGTACTTGGGAGTCCTCCTGCCCCTCACAGCACACACTTGAAGGAGTGTGACAGCCGAAAATTGACCCCAGGTGGAGAACATGGAGCATGCACAGGGAGAAGGAAGGGGAGGAATATTGGGCTCTGCATCGTGTGTTTTTGATGCAGGTATTCTCTGCCTTTTCTCCTCTTGCAAACACCCAAAGTTGCTTACACGTTTTCTCCTCTCCTTTTACCCTGTGAGGGAGGTGAGCTCAGAGAAAGTGATCGGCGAAGCATCTGCCAGGAGCTTTGAGGATGGGCGGGCGGCTGAAACTTGGCCCCTCTGGCTTCCCTGGCTAACCCCTGCCTCCCAGAAGACACTCCACTCTCCCTCAGGTCTTGCCCGCCACAGTTCAGCCCTTCAGCTTAGGGGGAATTTTGTTCTTTGCTTGTTCAGCATGACAGAAAGCAGGCCGGGAGTCTGTTCCACGACCTGGGAAGCATCGCAGGTGGAGCCTCCCTTTTCCCTCAATCAGGGAACAGCATTGGGAATCAGCACACAAGACACCCAAGTTGGGGGAAAGAGCCGTGTATAGAAAGAAGAAGAAAAAAGAGGTGGGGGGTTCATGAGCATCCAATTGGAAAGGGTGACGAGGGAAAAAGAGGGGAAGGGATGGGAAGGGCAGCTTAGTCGTCACAGCTCAGGGCAAGTGGCCAGCCAGGAACACGTGGCTCCCAGGACTGATCAGCCCCTTGGACAGGAAGCAGGGGACCCCCATCCCAGCCTCAGCTCTCCATGCAGAGCCTCGTGCTCCCAGGTGCTTTTCTGCAATATGAGAAACGGAGAGGTGCTTCATGATTCTCCAGGCGCACAGGGATGCTCCTTTCGTTGCAGAGAGAAAACGGAGCAACACAAAACAAAGACCTCAGCACTAGAAACAAAGTATTCAGCCGGTCATCAAATCATTCCCCATTGAACAAACACTGTGAAAACTGGCACCCAAGAGAAGCCTAGAGATGGTCCCAGAGGCAGTATGTGTGTGCCGGAGGGGGGAGGGTAGGGACAGGGAATTGAGACCCGCTGAGGACACGGGTCAGTTGTCTTCCTGTCCACTCAAGGGACTGCTGTTGGAGGTCCACCTGGCCAGGCAGAGAAGACACAGTGTTCAGAAAATCAAGATCCTCTGCAGGACTCGTCATGTTTACTGTGCCTCCCTTGTTGCCACGTCAACTCTGTAATCAGCCATAATAACTCTGCTATTATGGCAACTCGGCTCAGCAGTTTCTCATATTTTCCTTACTCAGGAAGACATAATCTGCTGAAATATCCCTATTCTTGCCCTCATAAAGAACTCCACTCCTGTGTGCATGACTTAAAATCTAGAAGTTGCTCTGTATATGACCTGGGAGTTTGTAGTTTGCACTGGGAGTTTCCCTGTGGGAGAAATATTGTGTGAGGTGGAGGATTGGCCTGTGATGCCCCTGGGATGGTGCATGGCGGGTGAGAGCTTTGAGAGGCTTGACTGGTGAGGGGGGCTATTTCGTGCACAATGGAGAGAGAGTGAAGTAAAAGGGGACAAGGATGCAGCCACTGAATCTTTTCAGAAGGAAACAAAAATGAGAAGAAAGGGGGGTGACCTTGCTTGCTATGAACAGCTGGTGATGCGAGAAAACACCTGCGGTCCATCCCTTGTTTGGTTTTGCCAGCCTGACTCAGGGGGATCCTCTGGCAGGAAGTTATCAACTTCTTATTAATGTGGTGTGCTGCACACACAGCATCTGAGCATGTGCAAAGCACAAAGCGTCTTTGGGAGTTAGATCCGCTCTGCCTCCAGCCACAGGTGGAGGTGGGCTTGGACTGGCACTCGATATGAATCTTGGTCTGCCTGAAAAACGGAGGAATTGTGCCAAGGAGACACGGCAGTTGCTGGACACGGAGGGAGAACCTCTCAGTGTTCAGAGGTTGCATTGCCTCATGGAGAAGATCCGTATGGAGGGAGGATTGATTCAAAGCAGAAGGCCCTTTCTGCACGCTCAGTGAGGGGCTGGGAGAATTGCTTTTGAGGAAGGCAACCCTTCTACAAGCAATGCTGTGCTCACACACCAAGGATTGTGTCACCCAGCAGAGAGTTTTGTGGTACCTCATCATCTTAATACATCCTCATTTGTTAAATTCTCCCAGCATGCAATGCATAATATCTCTCCAAGGCAATGTTGTCGAAAAAAGTTTCCCTTCTGGGTAAACTTCTTTGCAAGCTTCCATGTCTCACTCACAATGAGCACAGCAATGGCACTAAGTTATCTGCACGTCCTTCTAATGTGCACGGGGAACAAGATGCAAACAAGCACACATGTCGGGACACAGCAGTTGCGTTGCCTATCCGGCCCTCTCATCGGGTTCAGTCCCACATCTGCATGCATAATACCGCCCAGCTAACAGGACTGCACACAAATCATGGCACTCGGCCCCTGCTGTGTCCGGGGGTCTATCAGGGACACAGCCAACCTGCGTCACCTTGGCCTCGGCTTCACTCGTTCCTCAGCCCACTTTCTGCTGCCTCGGCCCACGTCTCGCCTCCCTGCTGCTCCACAGCATTTGCACGTAGGCCAACGCCACCAGCAAACCGCAGTCAGTCACATGGCCTCGATCCTCTTTGGGAGGCTGAAGTCTGAGTCCTTCATTTTTTGGGTTCCCACAGGATAACACAGAATAATCAAAATATAAAAATAGGGATCAGATGCTGCCCTTTCTGAAAGTATCAGTTGTGAAAATTCAGTGGTGCCATTTTCAGTTCTCACACAGCACTGAAATTTCCTTTGAAGTGGTGTAGAAATGTGGGCATATTTCTTTTGAATGCCCTATATTTGCATTTGAAGGGAGCGGTTTACCCCACCATTTAAGAATTGGTAAAATTCAGGTGGCCTCGTTTGGCCAAGGCTTTCTTCCAAGATCAAGTGCAGGCATGTCTTGGGATGTGGCAGGCAGAGAAAAGAAAACCGCAAGCTTGCTTGATGGTGCCAAAGGGGGTGGGTGACCCACTGCCTCAGGAGGCTGATGTTTGCAGTAGGGCGAGCCCTATGTGTTATCGGTAGTTGCGAATACACGTCTAACCCTTCGCGACCCCATGAACAACATTCATCCAGGCCTTCCTGTCCTCCACCATCTCCTGGGGTCCACTCAAGCTCACACCAACTGCCTCAGTGACTCCTTCCAGCCACCTCATCCACTGCCGTCCTCTCCCCCACTGTTATTTTTGCCTTCATTTGTTTCCAGCATCGGGCTCTTCTCCAGTGAGTCCTTCCTTCTCATTAGGTGGCCAAAGTATTTGAGTTTCATCTTCAGCATCTTCTAAAGAGCAATCAGGGTGCATCTCAAATAGGACTGACTGGTTTGATCTCCTTGCGGTCTAAGGGACTTGCAGGAGTCTCCTCCAGCACCACAATTCAAAGGCCACAGTTCTTCATCACTCGTCCTTCCTTATGGTCCATCTTTGACAGTCATGCACTGCAATTGTGCAAATGGGCCAATTCCACCAGGGTTGGTAAAAAACTGAAGAAAACTTGATTCTTATTGTCCAAAATTCCACCAGAGGGAACAGTCTCCTTTAGCCAAGTGAGCAGCAGCTTCTCTCTCACTTTTGCACACTTCGTGTTGGCTGGACTGACTCAACCTTCTGACCTGAGCATCTCATTAACCAGCGTCATACCACTTTGCCTGTTGGTACTGTCCATGGGGTTTTCATGGCAAAGATACTGGAGTGGGTTGCCATTTCCTCATCAAGTGGATCAACGTCTTGTCAGAGCTTTTGGCTATGACCTGTCCATCTTGGGTGGCCCTGCACGGCACAGCTCATAGCTTCATGGTGCTACGCAAGTCCCTTCACCATGTCAAGGGAGTGATCCATGACTGGGTCACACAGTACTCCATTAATTTCACGTTATGCTTCCTAGAGGATGGATGCTTAGTCCACAGAAAAGTATCATTGCTTTCAAAATGAAACCTAATTTATATATATATAAAATATATATATACACACACACACACACACACATAGAGAGAGAGAGAGAGAGAGAGAGAGAGAGAGAGAGAGAGAGCATTGCCAGGAATTTCTTCGTTTCAGCACTGGAATGGATTGCTCCATTGTATTCATAGAAGAAAGAATTTATTTAATTATTTATGTAGAAAATTTCCTTGCCAACCCATTCGGAAAAAGTCTTGGGGTACTTACAAAATAAATAAACAAACATATAATTAACCTTAAAAATCTGGAAACATCTCAGCACAAGCATAAAAACCCAAGAAATACAATTAATAATTAACAATTAAAATAATTTTTAAATAAAAAGGTCTTGGCCAGGCACCAAAAAACAAATACCGATGGCGCCAGGCTGACCTCTCCTGGGAGCGCATTCCAGAGGTTGGGCACCTCCGCAAAGGAAGCCCTTCTCTAGGTACTCAGCTTCCTAATATCCTTCAAAGAGGACTCCTGGAGAAGGGTCTCGTCTGACATTCCCAGGGGGCGGGAGGGCATATATTGACGCAGGCACTGCTTTAGATACCCAGGTCCCAAGCCGCTGAGGGCTTTATAGATGATGACCAACACCTTGAATTGGGCCCAGACTTCAATGGGAAACCAGTGAAGCTGAAAGAGGCCTCAGGTTATATGAGAGCAACACCCAGTCCCCGTCAGGAACCTGGTAGCACTGTTTTGCACCATCTGAAGTATCCGAACCATTTAAAGGGCAGTCCCAAATAGAATGCATCAGAAAAATCTAATCAGGAAGTTACCAAGGCATGTGTCACTGATGCCAGGAAATCGTTCTGCAGGTAGGGATGCCGCTGATGGATCAGCCGAAGATGAAGCAAAGTGTTCCTTGCCACCGCCGTCACCTGAGCCTCTATCGACATCTTTGGGTCAAGGAGCCCTCCCAAGCTGCGAGCCTGTCCCTCAGAGGGAGTGCAACCCCATTCAGGACTAGGTCCAGGCCCCCCTCCCTGACGCCCAACCCAACTACCTACAGGACCTCCGTCTTGTCAGGATTGAGCTTCAGTTTATTCGCTCTCATCCAGTCCATTACCTCAGCCAGGCACCAGTTCAGCACAACCACCGTCTCACCTGGATCGGTAGAAAACGAGAGGTAGAACTGGGTATCATAAATTTATTCCCCCTTTCTTGCAGATCTATGCACAAGAAATGCCTCATTATCAGTGTCTAGTCCAGGCACTGCTGCATTTCCACTGGTACTGGATCTTCCTTCTCAAACCAAGGCTTGCAAATTGGTCGACCTACCATGAATTTCTGACTCTGCAGTGGCTTCCACTGAGCATGCACAGAGTGCATTTCTTTTAGAAGAGCATCCACTGTGTCATGCTGTTGCTCAGCATCAAGCCTAAGTAGCGGCTCACAGGGTATCCGGAGTTTCTTTCCACTTCCATCTGATGGAGATCCTGGGCCATCTGCATTCTTAGACGCTCTGTATGCACTGTCTAAATGCCCTGCAGCTCTTCAGGGAAGGAGGTGGCGCTGCCCTTCTTGCTCCAAAGCCGAAGAAGAGGAGTCTTTTCTGGCAACATGCAGTCATTTGAAAGGGTCACGTGGCAGAGGGCCATGACCTTTTCCCCTGTGGGAAAGGAAGGATGTTGCCCAGTGGGACAGAGCTCAAGCAACTGGGTTCAGGTTGGATGCCAGGAAGCACTTCCTGATGGTTGGGACCCCGGAAATGGGATGGGCTTCCACTGGAGGTATTTCTGTGAAAACAGGCTCCTTCCAACAAAAACACACAGACAAAGAAAGGAAGCCTTGAGGAATTAAGGATAGGCAAGTCTGAAAGAGGCAGCAGAGGGAGCTAAGGTGTATGTCTGCTCCCCTCCATCGTGGTCCTTTCCCTGCTCTTCCAGCTCCACCCTTTCCTGAGGAGCCCTGAGCATCATCACCCTTCCATGGGCAGAATGCATTTGGGGTAGGGCAGAGAGCTGGGGGCAGATTTTGGCACTGGGACCTGAATGGGTTGTGCACTCAGTCTTCACAGTACAGAGAGACGACGGCTTCCTTCTCTTCCTGACCTGGGGTCTGGCTGGGTCTCAGACCCCAAGTCCTAAATGCAGAGCCTGCCAACTGGTCCTTTCAATGAAAGTTGCTGATCAGGTCCCAAAATTCACCAAGGGAGTCATGGAAGCAGCAGGGTGTGTCTTAGAACCAACCAACCAACCAAAACAACATAATTGACAAAATAGTGATGGTCTAGTTTTTGCCAGGCATTCTTCCCATGCCAAGCCATGTATGTCGTGATATATGGCAGGTAGAAAAAAAGCAAAATTCAAGCTTGATTGATGGTGCCAAAAGAGGGAGGGAGGGAGGGAGGGAGACCCTCACATTAGCCAACTGCTTCCTGTTTGGGGAGTGGTGGATGTGGGCAGCCAGAAAGCCTTTCGGGCAAAACACATAATAGATCTTTCTATTAGGCATCTGTCCCTCTAAGAGATTGAGCTCCCTGCTTGCCTAAAGCGGCCACTACATTTACTTGCAAAGTTAATCCTGTGTGGAAAGAGGTTCCAAAGCAAAGTGGCTTTGTGTCCACTCCTCTGCTGACTCCAAAGTTCTCTGGCTGGTTTTGCTCATGTAAAACACTCTTTCAAAGTGTGCCGATTCCTCCCTCATCATCAACCCCATGGCTATGCATGTGACTGAAACCCATGAAAAACTCTGCTTATGTTCTGGAACTCTGTGGTTGAGTGAACCTGTTCCCTGCAGTGCTGGTCATGATGGTCCATCTCTGCAGTGCAGTGTCTCCTGGGAGATCTCTCATGAAAACTTCTCAGGCTTGCAACAAAGTGGTACCATTCATATCTAGCTGGCCTTCTCACAGGTCATGAAACCCAAATTCCCAAACACCACTAATTGCAGGAATTGCTGTTTGGAGCACACATGCCCAAGCAAAGCTCCCCCTCTCAATTCTCTGCCTCTTCCTCTCAGGAACAGGCTCTACATCATTCCCACCCACTGCCTTTTCTCTCCCCAATTCCTCACTCTTTAAAACGCCCCCTGGGGCAGGGCAGCACCATATTGGGTCCCAAGAAAGGCTGAAAAGATGTGGAGTCTGGACTGGAGACCTTCCTGGAGCTATAAGCATCCCTGGAGGAAGTACCTCAGGAGCACATGGAGAGAAGGAAGGCTTGGGAGTTCCGCAGGCCGAACCTGCCTTTCACCACCTCACCCCAAAGGGACCTCCTTGGGGGGTGCCCAGCTGGCCATGTGCGTGCAGCGGGAGGCACTCTGGCAGACCTGCCATGGCAACTGGGATGCGGGATTCACTCCTGGAAATGCACGATGGCTGCCAAAGGTCAAGGCTCCATCTCTGCACATCATGGGGCCCAGGCCCTGAGCAGAACCCTGACTCCTGCCCGGCAATCGCTGCACAGCTTCCTTGATGTGGCACAAAGTCTGAAATCATGGCACTGGGCAGGCTGTTTCCAGGCAGCCTGGATGCCCACCTGGCAATGCCTGCTTTCAGAGGTGTTTCCGCTGAATTTTGTGCTGGGGTCTTCTATGAACATCCTTACCATCATTGTCATTACAATCACACTTTTATCCTGACTTTTTCCATGCATGAGCAAAGCAAGCACTTTGCTGCCTCTCCTCATCGTTCTCTTCCTGACATCAACAACCCAGCCAGGTAGGATTGGCCAAGAGTGAATGACCGGCGAAAAGTCACACAGTGCGCTTCAGGGATGTGCGCATATTTGGACCTGGAGCTCTCAGTCACCATTAATTTTGTTGCACATGCTATCCTGTGCAGAAATGTACAACAATCTCCCGTGCCTTGTCTTGTTCAGCAAGAACCATTTCAATTTGGCTTTAGATATGCCTATCCTCAACTTTGAAGAAAAAAGTAGAAGGGGGCAGCAGAGGGTGAGGTGGCTGAATGGAGTCACTGAAGCAGTGGGCATGAGCTTAGGTGGACTCTGGGGGATGGTGGATGGCAGGAAGACCTGGAGGAATGTTTTCCATGGGGTTTTGATGGGATGGATTTGACTTTGCAAGTAACAACAGCAACAACATCCACAACCTGCTTTAATATCCTGGATAGATGAGCAGGAAACACGCTGTCCCAGCACACACACAGGAAGGGGAACCGGATGCCAGGAATGGGCAGTGGGCACAGCCAGAAGGAAAGAAGAAGCTTTTTCCATGGGAAGTAGGGGGGGAGGGAAGAAGAGGGATGGGAAGACCCTGCTGCCGCGTCCCTCAGAGGCAGCTGGGATGGGATGGAAGGAACCATTCCTCCATCACGGAGTTTCCCTCTCGCTGCCCTTCTTGGCTATTCCTTCAGGAGCAGAGTTTTGGCAAAATGTCAGCATGTCCCATCCCAGTAGCTGAAGCCGGGCACCATGGGGAAATCCGTTGGCACCATGATGATGGTGTAGCACATGGAGGTAGAGGTGGCATGAGCACGACCTCCAGGGAGGAAGCTGAGCACACCAGGAATGAGAAGGGAGCAAGCGAGGTAGGGACTTTGCAGGGCCGGGATGCCTCACTGCAAGGCAACACTTGCGGTGGGGGGACAGAAAAGGGGGATGCAGCAGGTCACATGTTGAAGGCCAGTTGAAAGAACAGAAAGGAAAGATCCATTGCTCTTGCTTGCTTCACATGGGCCACATTGGCACATTCTCAGAGCGTGCCTCTCTTGCACATGGGAGTGAGGAAGGTTGTCAGGAAGCCAGAGAGTTGCTACAGCCAGGAGGCCATATACTTATGGAAATCATCATTTATTGCTTCTCTTCTTCCTAAACCTCATGGGCCCCCCTCTCCCAGGACTGTCCTGAACCTCCCAAGGCCCCCCTGGGATGGCAGAGGAGTGTCTTGCACCCAGGCACAAAGGGGAGGGTGCCTCCTTCTCTGCTCTCCTGCTCAGGGATCGGGAGAGGCTGGGATCAGCAGAGAAGTCTGCCATACAGGCACTTATTCTCACTTCCTTCCGCTGGAGCTTTGCCTGGCCAGGCTCCTTGTCCATTTTGATGGAAATTTCTCTAACTGCTCCTCTTCTGGGCTGAAAGGGGCAGGATGGGGGATGTGCCAAGCGCTGGCAGAGTGGGCCTCTTGGTCCTCCTGCTGCTGCTGCTCCCAGAAGCCACCTGTGGGAGGCTGGATGCCAAGTGCCCCTGGAGCTGGCACAGGGCTGAGTTGCAGCCACGCAATTATTTCCGGCCAGGAGACTTCGTCCTCAGTGCCAGCATCTCTGCAACACAAGGCTTCTTTCGACCACACACTTTCAACCAACCTGCCTCAAATGAACTGAGACGGTAAGTCACTGGCCTGCTGGACCTAGTACAGCTAAGTGCCACCTGCAGCTGAACAGCACCACTAGCAGTAGCAAAAAAAGCCAGAGTGATTTCTTCTCATTGGCGCCTTTCTCAGGAAGGCGCAGCCAGGAAACTCACAAGGAGCAAAGCCCAGCGGGAAGAGCAGGGCAACGGGGGGCAGCAGGTCCCAGAACGTGCCCCACCTTCCGTGCCTCTGCACCGCTCTGCCTTCCACAGGGAGTCCTTCCTTCTCATTCTGTGGCCGACATATTTGAGTTTCCTCTTCAGTATCTTGCCATCTAAAGAGCAGTCAGAGTTGCTCTCCTCTAGGACTGACTGGCTTGATCTTACCTTTGGGACAGAGGATTGAGGGTGGCGTCAGTGGTCCCAATTTTCAAAAATGGTAGCAGAAGGGACATAGGGAATTACAGACCATTTAGCCAGGTCTCTTGGAGGAAGGAAGGCATGGCGGAGCAAAGCTCAGGGAACCAACACTCCATTTATATACCAGGAAGCACTTCCTGACAGTTACGACTTTGAGGGTGAGAATGGGCTTCCATGAGAGGTCGTTAAGGTCCCATCAGTGAGGGTGTTCAAGATAGGCTGGACATCCACATGGTGTGCATATGAGTGGAGTCGGCTGGAACCAGGGGTCAGACTAGATGACCCGGGAGCCCCCTTTTGACTCACTCTGTTTCTAATTTTATATTTCCATTTAGAAGCAATTGTTAATCATCCTGCAGTTGGCATAAAGCAAAACAAGACTGACATATTTTTGAAAGACTCTCTCGCAAATTTTTTAAATCTTTGGACACATGTAACACTTCATTTAAAGATTTTCTGCATTTCCGCATGTAAGAGTTTTGATCTTTTTTTTTTCATTTTTTTTTACATATCCTCCCGGTATGATAGAAAGTCCTGTCCACCTTTAACATTTCCAGCGTTTACCATTGCGATCTGACTGACTCCTTCACCCACAATGGATGATGTATTCCGACTTCATCAGCTCTGTCCCAACTTCTCTCACCTATCATGGGTCTTTATTATCTAATCTGCAATGCAGACCTGTTCCACTGCCTAATAGAGCAACTTCCAATTAGGAACTGCAAGGCAGCCCCTCCCATTTGCATCCTGAAAGATCAAATCTGATCCTCGACTTCTTGGCTTTTCAAATAATAAGAATATGTACTTGTCTCTGCCAGTCTAAGTGACCTTTTCCCAATATTTGCAGTGATCTCATCTGAACGAGAAAGTTCAGTTAGGCAGCACATTCATTTGTATAGCTCAAATTCATCCCAACAACAATGCCTTTAGTTTAGTCTACCAAATACAGTTCGATCTGAATA
Organism: Varanus salvator macromaculatus; assembly: GCA_023646645.1. NCBI lineage: Eukaryota > Metazoa > Chordata > Lepidosauria > Squamata > Varanidae > Varanus > Varanus salvator. Next base: position 447,454 of record JAIXND010000818.1, on the reverse strand, counting down.
AATCTGTTTTTCTATGCATTTTCTTAATCTCTCTGCCATTTTTGAAGTAAGATGTCTATAATGCTCATTTAATACTGAGTGCTGTGGTAAGATGGGATCATTCCCATCTTCGGGTATCCCTGTTGTATGAGCGTCCTGTCATCTTGGTGGTAATAGGCCCTCTTCTTTGATTTCATACAATACTTGTTGAAGTGGAACAATTTGTTTTTCTTCTTAACACTTGTAATACCTAGCAGTAAAATCATGAGGGGCAGGTCCTTTATCTTTTTTTAACTTTCCAGTAGCGTGCAATATCTCTTGAATACTGAGAGTACAATTCCCTGTTTTCCTCTGCTCCCTGGTGAATTTCTCAAGTCATGTACTTCTACATAGCCCTCTTCCCTCTTCTGGAGTCAGTATGTTTTTGGGGATCGGGGGAATGTGAATTCCACAGTAGTGCCTTTTCAAAATAGGCTGTGCCATTCTCTTTCTTCACTCCTGTTGTAGATCTTCCTTCCAGTTCCTTCTTAACACTAAATATCCTCCAGGTTTACTTGCATGTTCAAAATGGTGTTGTTTAAAAATCTCAGCTTCTTTGGAGCTGCTCTGTATCTGCCATGTCCGGCTGATTTCTTTATAGTTTAAATTCAGTAAAAAGTTATTTGCATTGTGTGTCTTTGCTTTCTTCCAGCAATTTATGGAACACGCTCCCCAGAAAGGTCCGTGTGGTGCCGTCGTTATTTGCTTCTCGGCGCCAGCTTAAAACTTTTCTATACAAACAGTATTTTAATTGTTACTATTATTCATTGATTTTAAATTGTCAGGATGTCTCCACCATTCTTATGTATTTTTTGTATTTATATATTGGTGTTTTTCATGATTCAAAGCCACCCCAAGGCTCATGCGAAGGGGGCGGCATATCAGTTGTTTCAATAAATAAATAAATAATAAATACATAAATACATTTTAATTCCAATTTGTGATTCTTCTAGCCAAGCCTTTCTCATGATGTGCTCTGCATATAAGTTAAATAGGCAGGGTGACAGTATGCAGCCTTGCCGACGTCCTCCCTCAATTTTGAACCAATCAGTGATTCCTTGTCCAGATCTCACTGTTGCATCTTGACACACATATAGGTTTCTCAAGAGACAAATACGATGGTCCGGTACCATCCCTTTTCTCCTTCATGGATCAATGCCTTGTCGTGGCGAAGGGGCTTGCGTGGCTCAATGAAGCTTTGAGCTATGCCGTGCAGGGTCACCCAAGACGGACAGGTCAGAGCAGAGAGCTCTGACAAAACGTGATCCACTGGACAAGGAAATGGTAACCCACTCAAGTATCTTTTTCATGAAAACACCATGGACAGTACCAAAAGGCAAAAAGATATGACACCGGAAGATGAGCCCCTCAGGTCGGAAAGTGTCCAATATGCTACTGGGGAAGAGTGGAGGGCTAGTACTAGTAGCGCCAGGAAGAATGAAGCTTCTGGGTCAAACCCGAAAGGACACTCAGTTGCCGATGTATCTGGAGGTGAAAGAAAAGTCTGATGCTGCAAAGATCTATACTCCATAGGAACCTGGAATGTCAGATCCATGAATCAAGGCAAGCTGGATGTGGTCAAACAAGAGATGACAAGACTGAAAATCGACATCATAGGAATCATTGAACTAAAATGGACAGGCATGGGTGAATATAGTTCAGATGACCATCAGGTATACTACTGCGGGCAAGAATCCCTCAGAAAAAAATGGAGTAGCCTTCATAGTCAATAAAAGAATAGGAAAAGCAGTACTGGGATACAATCTCCAAAATGACAGAATGATCTCAGTTCGAATCCAACCATTCAACATCACAATAGTCCAAGTCTATGCCCCAACCACTGGTGCTGAAGAGGCTGAAGTTGACCGGTTCTATGAAGGCCTACAACACCTGCTAGAATTAACTCCAAAAAATGATGTTCTTATCATCATAGGGGATTAGAATGCTAAAGTAGGAAACCAAAAGATAACTGGAATAACAGGCAAGTTTGGCCTTGGAGTACAAAATGAAGCAGGACAGAGGCTGGTAGAATTTTCTCAAGAGAATACGATAGTCATAGCAAACACTCTTTTCCAACAACCCAAGAGACGACTCTACACATGGACATCACCAGATGGTCAACACAGAAATCAGATTGACTATGTACTCTGCAGCCAAAGATGGAGAAGTTCTATACAGTCAGTAAAAACTAGACCAGGAGCTGACTGTGGCTCAGATCATGAGCTTTTGGTGGCAAAATTTAGGCTTAAGTTGAAGAAAGTAGGGAAAAGCACTAGACCACTCAGGTATGACATAAATCATATCCCGGATGAATATACAGTAGAAGTGACAAATACATTTAAGCAATTAGATCTGATAGACAGAGTGCCTGAAGAACTATGTACGGAGGTTCGCAACATTGTACAAGAGGCAGCAACTAAAACCATCCCAAAGAAAAAGAAATGCAAGAAAGCAAAATGGCTGTCTGAGGAAGCTTTACAAATAACTGAGGAAAGAAGGGAAGCGAAAGGCAAGGGAGAAAGAGAAAGATTCAAACAATCGAGTGCAGAATTCCAGAGAACAGCTAGAAGAGATAAGAATGCCTTCCTAAATGAACAGTGCAAAGAAATAGAAGAAAACAATAGAATAGGGAGGACCAGAGATCTCTTCCAGAAAATTAATGATATGAAGGGAACATTTCATGCAAAGATGGGCATAATAAAGGACCAAAATGGCAGGGACCTGGCAGAGGCAGAAGAGATTAAGAAGAGGTGGCAAGATTACACAGAAGAACTATACAAGAAAGAGCTTAACATCCCTGATAACCAAGATGGGGTGGTCACTGTCCTCGAGCTACACATCCTGGAATGTGAAGTGAAATGGGTCTTAGGAAGTCTGAGCAACAACAAAGCTAGTGGAGGTGACAGTATTCCAGCTGAGCTATTCAAAATCCTAAAAGATGATGCAGTTAAAGTGCTACACTCAATATGCCAGCAAATTTGGAAAACTCAACAGTGGCCACAGGACTGTAAAAGGTCAGTTTACATTCTGATCCCAAAGAAGGGCAATACCAAAGAATGTTTGAACTACCACACCATTGCACTCATTTCACATGCTAGCAAAGTGATGCTCAAAATCCTACAAGCTAGGCTCCAGCAGTATGTGGACCGAGAACTACCAGAAGTACAGGCAGGATTTCGAAGAGGGAGAGGAACTGGAGATCAAATTGCCAACATACGCTGGATCACGGAGAAAGCTAGGGAGTTCCAGAAAAACATCTACTTCTGCTTCATTGACTACACTAAAGCCTTTGATTGTGTGGATCACAACAATCACTAAAGCCTTTGATGGGGTGGTCACTGGCTCGGGCTCAGTGACCACCCCATCGTGGTTATCAGGGATGTTAAGCTCTTTCTTGCACAGTTTTTCTGTGTAATCTTGCCAACTCTTCTGATTCTCTTCTGCCTCTGTTAGGTCCTTGCCAATTTGGTCCTTTTCCATGCCCATCTTTTCATGACATTTTCCCTTCAAATCTCCAATTTTATTGAAGAGATCTCTGGTCCTCCCTATTCTTTTTTTTCCTTCTCATTTTTTGCACTGTTCATTTCAGAAGGCCTTCTTATATCTTCTGGCTTCTCTCTGAAAGTCTGCATTCAATTGGTTTTTATTCTCTTTCTCCCTTGCTTTTACATTCCCTTCTTTCCTCAGCAATTTTTAAAGATTCCTCAGCCAGCCATATTTCTATCCTACTTTCTTTTTTTGGGGTGGAGTGGAGTGGGTTTAGTTGCTACCTCTTGTACACTGTTGCAAATCTCTGTTCTTAGTTCTTCAGGCACAGTGATCTCCTGTTCTAGTTTTGCTTACTGTATGGAGCTTCTCCATCTTTGGCTGCAGAGCACATAGTCAATCTGATTTTTGTGTTGACCATCTGGTGATGTCCATGTGTAGGGTTGTCTCTTGGGTTGTTGGAAAAGAGTGTTTGCTATGACCATCGACTTCTCTTGAAAAATTCTTCCAGTCTTTGCCCTGCCTCATTTTCTACTCCAAGGCCAAGCTTGCCTATTATTCCAGTTATCTTTTGGATTCCTACATTAGCATTCCAATCCCCCATGATGATGTGGACCTCATTTTTGGGTGTTAATTCTAGAATGTGTTGCAGGCCTTCATTGAACCGGTCAACTTCAGTCTCTTCTGCACCATTTGTTGGGGCATAGACTTGGACTACTGTGATGTTGATTGGTTCGCCTTGGATTCAAAGTCTGATCATACTGTCATTTTGGAGATTGTATCCAAGTACTGCTTTTCCTACTCTTTTACTTAGTATGAAGGCTACTCCATGTCTTCTGAAGGATTCCTGACCACAGTAGTATACCTGATGGTCACCAGAACTGAATTCACCCATGCCTGTCCATTTTAGTTCACTGATTCCTAAGATGTCATTGTTTAGCCTTGTCCTCTCTTTCTTGAAATTGTCTAGCTTGCCTTGATTCATGGATCTTACATTCCAAGTTCCCACGCAGTATAGATCTTTCCAGCTTCGTACTGTCCATTCACCACCAGATACATCCACAACTGAGTGTCCTTTCGGCTTAGACTCAGTTGCTTGATTCTTTCTTCTGCTACTAGTACTAGCCCTCTGCTCTTCCTCAGTAGCATATTGGACACCTTCCAACCTGAGGGGCACATCTTCCTGCGTCGTATCTTATTGCATTTTGGTACTGTCCATGGGATTTTCATGGCAAAGATATTGGAGTGGGTTGCCATTTCCTTCTCCAGTGGCGCAGTGCTCTCATCTATGACCGGCCCATCTTGGGTGGCCCTGCACGGCAGAGCTCATAGCTCCATGGCACTACGCAAGCCCCTTCACAACGTCAAGGCAGGGATCCATGAATGGGTCGGAGGCAGTACTTTGTTAATTTCAAGTCATGCTTCCTAGAGGATGTATCCTTAGTCCACAACGAAGCCTCATTTTTTTGAAAAGGCAACCAAATATTCACATTGGGGATTACCAGAAATTTATTTTCTTCTGTACTGAAAAGGATTGCTACTTATATTCTTAGAAGGAGCAATATATTCCCCTTTTCTTCCAGATCAATACACAGGAATCCCTCAGTACAAGGGTCCAGTCCAGGTACTGCTGCATTTCCACTGGAACTGGATCCTCCTCGGCAAACACAGGCTTTCAATCCAGTTGACCTGCCACAAATTTCTGATTCTGCAGTGTATTCCACTGAGTATGCACAGAGCACATTTCTTTTAGAAGAGCATCCTCTGTGTCATGCTGTGGCTCAGGATCAAGCCTAAATAGCAGCTCACTGGGCATATGAAGTGCCTTTCTGCTTCCATCATAAGAGGCTCTTGGGCCGTCCACATTCATAGACACTCATTATGTCTTAATGCCCCACAGCTCTTCAGGGAACGAGGTGGCGCAGCCCTTCTTGCTCCGAAGCTGAAGAAGCGGAGACTCAGAGAGGATCTTCTGGCCACATGCAGTCATTTGAAGGGGTCATGTGGCAGAGGGCCATGACCTTTTCCCCTGTGGGAAAGGAAAGATGTTGCCCAGTGGAACAGAGCTCAAGGAACTGGGTTTCAGGTTGGATGTCAGGAAGTATTGCCTGATCGTTGGGACCTCAGGATATGGGATGGGCTTCCATGGGAGGTGTTTGTGTGAAATCAGGCTCCTTCCAAACAAAACACCCAGATGAAGACAGGCAACTGTGAGGAATTTGGGAGAGGCCTTCTGGAAGAGGCACAGGAGAGAGCTCAGGTGTCTGTCTACTCCCCTCCATCATCGTCTTTCCTCTGCTCTTCCAGCTTCACCCTTCCTGATGAGCCCCAAACATCATCACCCTTCCCTGGGCAGTGTGCCCTTGGGGGAGGTCAGAGAGCAGGGGGCAGATTTTTGAATTGTGAACTGTGGGGGCCACGCACTCAGTCTTCTCAGTCCAGAGACAGGAGGGCTTCCTTCCTGGCTGACATGGAATCTGGTTGGATCTGAGACCCCATGTCCTGAATCCTGAGCCTGCCAACTGGTTCTTCCAATGTCATAATGGAATGGTTGGAATGCCTGGGTGGGAGCCTACGTATGTGTGTGTGTGTGTGTGTTTGTGTGTGTGTGGCGATTCCCATACCCAGATCCCTCTGAGGCTACTTTCCCCCTTTGAGTATCAGGCAGTCAGTTCCCTTTTAACCTGGTTGCTGAAAGTCGCTCATCAGGTCCCCAAATTCACCAAGGGAGTCGTGGAAGCAGCAGGGTGTGTTTTACACCACTACCAACCAACCAACCAAAACAACAAATTGTCAAAATCGGGGTGGTCTTGTTTAGGCCAGGCATTTTTCCTATGCCTAGCAATGCATGTCGCGATATATGGCAGGTAGGAAAAAAACAAAATTCAAGCTCGATTGATCGTGCCAAAAGAGAGAGAGGGAGGGAGGGAGGGAGGGAAGGGAGAGAGACCCTCACAGTAGCCAAATGTTTCCTATTCGGGGAGCCCATTACACAGCCCGTACATGTGGACAGCCAGAAAGACCAACGGGCAAAACACATAATAGATCTTTCTATTAGGCATCTGTCCCTTTAAGAGACTTAGCTCCCTGCTTGCCGGAAGCGTCCACATTTACTTGCAAAGTTAATCCTGTGTGGAAAGAGGTTCCCAAGGAAACTGGCTTTGTGTCCACTCTTTGCGGACTCCAAAGTTCTCTGTCTGGTTTTGCTCATTTAAAACACTCTTTCAAATTGTGCCTATTCCTTTCTCATCATCAGCCCCATATCAATGCATTTGACTCAAACCCATGAAACACTCTGCTTATGTTCTGGAACTCTGTGGTTGAGTGTACCTGTTCCCAGCAGAGCTGGTCAGGATTGTTCTTCTTTGCAGCGGGGTTTCTCCTGGGAAATCTCACCAAGAAAACTTCTCAGGCTTGCAACAGAGAGGTCCCATTCATATGTTGCTGGCCTTCTCACTGGCTGTGAAATCAAGATTCCCAAACACCATTAATTGCAGGAACAGCCGTTTGGAGCACATGTGACCAAGCAAAGCTCCCCCTCTCAATTATCTGCCTCTTCTCATCAGGGAAAGGCTCTGCGTCATTCCCACCAACTGCCTTTTCTCTCCCAGATTCCTCTCTCGGTAAAACCAACACCGTGGCTGGGAAATTCCGAAAAGTATCCCAAGAGAGGTCCGAGCAGAGGGGCAGCCTGAGCTGGAGACCTTCCTGGTTCCATAATGCATCCCTGGAGGAAGCACCTCAGGAGCACACGGAGAGCAGGATGGCTTGGGAGTTCCCCAGGCCGCACACCCCCTCCCACCACCTCACCCTACAGGAACCTCCTTGCAGGTTCCCAGCTGGCCCTGTGCGTGCAACAGGAGACCCTCTGGAGGACCTGTCGTGGCATCCGGGATGTGGGCTTCTCTCCCACAACCGCACGATGGCCGCCAGGGGTCAGGGGTCCATTTCTGCACATCACGAGGTCCAGCCCAGAGCAGAACCCTGACTCCTGCTCAGCAATTTCTGCACAGGTGCATTGATGTGGCACGAAGTCTGAAATCATGACAGTGGGCAGGCCATTTTCGGGCAGCCTGGATGCTCCCCTGGCAATGCCTGCATTCAGAGATGTTTTCTGCTGAATTTTGTGCTGGGATCTTCTATGAACATCCTTACCATCATTGTCACTACAATAATGAGCATCACATCACACTTTTATCCTGACTTTTTCCATGCATGAGGAAAGCAAACCCTTTGCTGCCTCTCCTCATTGTTGTCTTCCTGACATCAACAACCCTGCCAGGTAGGATTGGCCAAGAGTGAATGACCAGCCTAAAGTCATGCAGTGAGCTTCAGGGATGTGGGGGGATTTGGACCTGGATCTCTCCGTCCCCATTCACCTTATAGCACACTTGACCCTGTGCAGATATGCACAACAATCTCCCCTGCCTTGTGTTGTTCAGCAAGAACCATTTCAATTTGCTTTAGATATGCCTATCCTCAACTTTGAGGGCAAAAGTAGAAGGGGGCAGCAGAGGGTGAGGTGGCTGAATGGAGTCACTGAAGCAGTGGGCATGAGCTTAGCTGGACTCTGGGGGATGGTGGACAACAGGAAGGCCTTGAGGAATGTTTTCCATGGGATCCTGAAGGGATGGATGTGACTTTGCAACAAACAACAGCAACAACATCCACAACCTGGCTGACTCTCCTGGATAGAAAGTCATCTGGAAGGGGAACTGGATGCCAGGAATGGACAGAGGGCACAGCCAGATGGAGAGGAGATAGTTTTTGCAAGGGAAATAGGAGGGGAGCGAAGAGGAGAGATGGGAAGACCCTCCCGCTGAGTCCCTCAGAGGCAGCTGGGATGGGACTGACGGAACTGTTCATCCATCAGGGAATTTCCATCTCGCTGCCCTTCTTGGCCATCCCTGCAGGAGCCTTGTTCTGAGGAAATCTAAGCTTGTCTCATCCCAGGAGCTGAAGCTGGGCACCACGGGGAAATCTATCAGAACCGTGATGATGGTGCAGCACTTGGAGGCACAGGTGGCATGAACATGACCTCCAGGGAGCAAGCTGAGCACACATGGAATGAAAAGGGAGAAAGCGAGGCAGGGGCTTTATAGGTCCAGGCTGCCTCACTGCAAGGCAACAGTGTTTGTTTGTTTGTTCATTTGCTTTTCGATTTCAGTCCTGCCTTTTTCCTCAATGGGCTGAAGGCAACTTACATCATGTTCCTCCTCCAACTTATCCCCACAAAAACAACCCTGTGAGGTAGGTTGGGCTGAGAGTCTGTGACTGGGCAAAGTCACCCACTTGGCTCCATGGCTGAGCAGGAACTCAAACCCAGTTTGTCTGAGTGCCAATCCCATGCTCTTAACCACAACACCACACTGCCTCTCTTGCGGTGGGAGGAATAGCAAACGCAGGATGCAGCAGGTCACTTGTTGAATGCCACTTGCAAAGCACATGAGGGAACGATCCCTTGGTCCTGCATGTTTCACATGGGCCGCATGGTCACACTCTCTGAGTGTATCTCTCTTGCACATGGGAGTGAGGAAGGTTGTCAGGGAGCCACAGAGGTGCTCCAGCCATGAAGCCATATAATTATAGAAATCGTCATGCATTGCTTCTCTTTTTCCTAAACCTCACAGGCCCCCACCCCCCAGGACCACCTTGAACCCCCAAGGCCCCCCTGAGATGGCACATGCGTGTCTTGCACCCAGGCACTAAGGGCAGGGCGCCTCCTTCCCTGCTGTCCTGCTCAGGGAGAGGCTGGGAGCAGCAGGGGAGTCTGCCATTCAGGCACTTATTCTCACTTCCTTCAGTTGGAGCCTTGCCTGGCTGGGCTCCTTGTTCATTTCAAAGGAAATTCCTCTAACTGGTCCTCTACTGGGTTGAAAGGGGCAGAATGGAGCCCGTGCCAAGCGACGACAGAGTGGCCCTCTTGGTCCTGCTGCTGCTGCTGCTTCCAGAGGCCTCCTGTGGGAGGCTGGAGGCCAAATGCCCCTGGAGCTGGCACAGGGCTGAGCTGCAGCCATGCAATTATTTCCGGCAGGGAGACTTATTTCTGGCCCCACCTTCCATGCCTCTGCACCCGTCTGCCTTCCCAGCCCCATCAGAAGGAACGGCTGCCTTGCTGAGCTACTGCCTGGGATGGGCACCTTTGCTTCAGGTGTCTTGTCTCAGGAGATGGACCGGGACAGAGATGTGAATGAGGCCGCAGACATCCCACCTGAGGTTCTGCAGGGAGTGGCAGTTGGGATCTGGCTTTCGACTGGGAGGAGGCTGAGCATGTTGAAGCCTGAGAAGCAGGATGCAACCTCAATGCTCAGGGAAATGATTCATGAACAGGGATGGCAGTGTGACAGTTTCTGTTTTTTTTTCTCTGTTTAAGTTTGGGAGACACATTTTACTGGAAGATCCTCCCCTTCCTGTTTGCCATCCGGGACATCAACCAGGATCCCAGCCTCCTGCCCAACCTCACCCTCGGCTACAGCGTGTATGACAACCTTCACAATGTTAGACTGACGTCCGATGCAGCCATAGACCTGCTCTCGACCACTCAGGCCCACGTTCCCAACTACAAGTGTGGCAGACGAGAACATCTGCTGGCCATCCTTGAAGAATCTGACTCGGACAACTCCATGCAGCTTTCCAACGTGCTGCGCATCTTCAAAATCCCACAGGTGGGAGGATTGGGAGAAGTGATATGACGTTTCAGGTAGAGAAAGCAAGAGATTCTGCAAATCACTTCCATGCATGTTATCCCTCCCAGGACAACAGACAATCCCACAGAACCCTGAGACGAAAAGGGTTCAGGGCCCTCTGCCCACACCTGTCTGCCATCTGGCACTGTCGGGGGAAAGATCAAGCGCAGGACCCTCTTCTTCATTTTTGGACTGTGGGAGAGAGTGAGCCCATCCCGGTCAGCCTGCACAGGGCTTTTTAGAGTCATTTTTTGCAGTCAGTTGAGGTAGGGAGAGCAGCACACAAGATATTTTTGTACATGTTTATCTTGAGATGCACTTCTCAAAGTAATGGGCTCCTGGTTCAGCTTCTCCACATTCTCACCCTCTTAGTAGAGGTTTATATTTCACACTCTTTTCCCCCTCTCTTATGTCTGGCTGATTGACTTTATTTTCAGAGAACAAGAATTCCATCTTTTCAAATCATGTTTCATGCATACAATTCAACACTGAGGGGTGCATTCTCATGAGATGAGAATCTTTGACTGAGTACTGAGTTGAAACAATCCAACAGCCTCGCTCTTCCTTTCTCTCCCAGGTCACTTATGCTTTTACCACTCAGGTCAGTGGAGAAAAAAGCCAGTCCCCTTCCTTGTACAGGATGCTCCCCGAAGAAGGCCTCCAGTACCCCGGGATCGTCAGGCTGCTGCTGCACTTCCGGTGGACGATGGTGGGGCTCTTCTCAGTGGACACTGAGAATGGAGACAGGTTCATGAGGACCTTGAAACCGGAGCTCCCCAGGAATGGCATTTGCGTGGTTTTTTCACACAGCTTCTCACAGCTGAAATCAGGTCGTTTATCAGGCGCGGTGCTGCCATGGAAGATTTTGGTAGAAATCAATGTCTTCATTTATTTTGAAGAGTTGCTTTTAGACTTCTATGGATTATTTATTCTAGAACGACCTATCAACAGTCAAATGCAACTTGTCAATGGGAAAGTCTGGATCAGCACAACTTTGTGTGACTTTACCTGGGTTTTAGCTTATGGAAGTGCTGATTTCCAGCATGTCTATGCATATTTTTCCTTCCTTCCCCAAACAAGTAAAAGGATCAGCGATGATGTGTTTTTTGATTTGTATTTCTCTATGCAGGAATTTATGTACAGTGTGTTCCAGTGTACATATACAAAGCATGTCCTCTCAGTGAAAGAGAGGACAAGATGCAGAGAGGAGGAGGAACTGGAGGGGCTGCCCCAAGTGGACAAGGAGCAAATACTCTCTCTGGACAGCTCCTTCTCTTACAGCACCATCCAGGCTGTGGCTCGTGCTGTGGGTGTGGCTCTTTCCTCCAGATCCTGGAGGAAATCCATGAATCCTGAAGGCTGGCTAGAAGTGCAGCAGCTTCATCCATGGCAGGTATTCCCTCGCCTTCTGGGTATTGCATGGAATTCAGCGCATGAGAATCCTGGGACAAGATATTCCAAATGATGATGTAACTTGAACACTTTCTGTCCTGTCCCTTTTTCGATCCTTTTAGAACTTTTGGTCTTGGGTCCCGGAACTGAGTCCCTCTGATCGTGGCCCATGGAGTTGCTTCAACTCATCCTGAAGGAGCACGTAGAGGCAGGTTGAGGACCGTACAGGTCCTTGTGCAGATCCCTGCCCTAAGTATACCCGGGCCTGCGATCTTGCCTGGCTTCTGAACCCAAAGCAATCCATTATTTAGTCATTCATTATCTATTGCAGGCATTTATATCCCGTCGCATCACCAAGCGCTCAGGATGGCTTGCAAAACATAAAAGTACAATATAAAATGTAAAAGTAGAATATAAAATTTCAATTGTTAAAAAAATTTAAAATACGATAAAACTCGTGAAATAGTAGGAGTAAATATAAACTGCGACTGTTTAGGGAAAAATCCTAAAACATTTACAAGCGTTGACTATTTAAACAATGGTCGAATAGAAAGGTTTAACCCTAACTCTTGTCCTAAATTTCCTATATTCCCAAAGCAGAGTGTGAGCATCCAGCAGTGAAATCATAAATCTGTCCATTATAGAAATCACACCCAGCCCCACTATACTGGGAGCAGCTCTTAACAAAACCTGGGATATGAAACGGGTCGTCTCATAGACTTTGATTTCTGTGTTGTTCCAGCTCCACCCTTTCCTGAGAGACCCCCAGTTTCACAATCGTGCTATTGAGGGGGTGTATTTGGATGAGAAGGGAGACTTGGCAGCCAACCTGGACCTTGTCAGCTGGGTACGGTTTCCAAATGCGACTGCACATAGAGTGAAAGTTGGGAGTCTAGAGAGACGGGGCTTGCCTGGCCCCAAATTAACCATCCAGCGGGATCCCATTGTGTGGCCAAGATGGAAAGACCAGGTGAAGAAAGCCATCCCCAGTATTCTCTTATTTACACTTCCCATCCCTTCAGTTACAGTCTGGAATATTGGAAGTGCACATTTTGAGGAATAAATCAACAGTATGAGATGTAACAGGTGTAGATGACAAATGTCTTGGAGGGAAAGTCCAGCTGCTTCAGCTTTGCAGGGTGGGGTTCAGTTATGGAATCCCCTGAAGTGCTGGAGGTCCTCCCCGCTCTGCCCTTTCCAGCTCTGCCACCCAGCCCACAGTTCCATCTGCCCCAACCCTCCTCCCCTGATGCTCCTTCTCTCTCGCACAGCCCCTGCCCCAGGCCAGGTGCGTGGAGAGCTGTCGCCCGGGATTCTTCAAGGTGGCTCGGGAAGGGGAGCCCCTGTGCTGCTATGACTGCGCTCAGTGTGCGGAAGGGAGCATCTCCACTCGGGAAGGTGGGTGAGCACAGAGGGAAAGGCATAGCCTGGGGGGAGGGCAAGGATCCAGCCATGGTATGGGACACATGTGGGGGCGCTAAACCATCCTGCAAGGAAATTAGGACATCCTGGTTGTTTCTGGAGAATCAGGGTAGAAAAGCTTTGTTTGTATAAACCCCTCCACCCAGACCTGGAAGCATTGCATGGGCCAAGTTCTGTCTTGGGTTCTCCACTTCCCAGAAAGCCTCATTCCTCATTACTCCCACAGCCCCAGGCTCCTTGGCCTTCAGGGCACTCCAAGTGTGTTTTCCGTTCACTTATGCTTGCTGCGAAGCATCGCCTGCCCACCGTGGCCTCTGTATTTCTGCTTGTCTTCTCCATTTCTGCAGTTAGCTTTTCATTCCCCTAGTGCGCAAGAGTTTGTCATTGAACTTTTTCACCCACTACAGTAGCCCTCATGAGAACATGGCACAAGAGCCCTCCTCTTTTGTAGGAGCAAAGGAGGAATACGAGCCTCGGGGCGTCCCACAGTCATCTAGAGGACTGCTTGGCGGAGTCAGAACTAGACTCTGCCTTGCCGTTCCACTGCACCCTCTGGGCTCCCAGTCAGGCCTGTGCTGCCAAGTGAGGAATTCCACCCGCCTCTACCAACTCAGTACAGCCACCAACAAACCTCCACCAACAGGCGTCCCACTGGGGGAGCAGAAATTGCTCTAGGAAGTCACTACTCCCCGCCCCCTATGCCTTCGTACTCTCCTGTCCCACCCTGATCACCTCTGTAAACGGAGCCATGTCAGAACTCAAAGAACCTCCCCGAATACGGTCCAAACATGACAAGACCAAATTGGAAGTTTCTCCTGGCAGGAGGAGCGAAATCCTGAACATGCCACTCTGTCTTAGTGTCGTGCATGAAGCCCCAACAGAAGCAGTGACTCATGAGGAGGACTTGCCCTTGATAACCAGTGCACAAGAATCGCCCCCACAGCTCAGCGTAGGTACAGGAGGGGCAGCTGCTGCATCTTCCTCTGACTCCCAGCATGATGAGCAAACGCCTGGTCCTTTATTAGAGCCAGGGAGTCCTGAGAGAGAGGAAGCTGCAAGTTCTATTCAGAAAGAGGCTGAGCAAACTGCCTCTCCCCCTCCCCCCCATGCTGATCTTCTCAGGTCAGAAACAGAAGACAGAGTACGCCTTGTGGATTTCTCCAAACTGCAGAACAGGAGGATTTTCCGTAGATATCAACAACGGCAAGATTTATTACGTAAGAGGGAGGAAAGGTGTGACTTGGAAGAATGATCCCACATGGGCTTGGGAAGAGAAGCCATTAGGGGGGTAACATCTGTACAGCAAGGAGTTCTATTAGAAAGCTTATCTATAGAGTTGTAAAACTTGCAGACAATTAGCATTAAAGGACTTCAGTTTTATTGCTGGTGAATGTTTGGATTGTTTGCATACTGGGCTGGCAACTCACTACACCAAGCCCATCTGGTTCTGCCATGGTTCCATGCATGGCTGTGGGGAAGGTTGGTGCAGCTCCTAAGTAGGAAGGACAGAAAGGGAAGATTGTAAGAAGGAAGGGCTGCTAGTCTCAGTGTCCTCATTTGGGTTCTTCCCAATCCTCCTGTCACATGCATATGCCAAGGGGATGGCTGACCAAATGACCAGTCCCATAACCTCAGTCCACCCAAACTGGCCCACCCCATGGGGGGTGGTCTCCATTGGCTAGAGGAGGGTAGGCAGTTCTGCGGTGACAAGAGAAATTATTTCTTGGAATGCTTGTGGCAGTGGATGGGCTGGCTGGTACATAGTTGGAGTTCCCAGGGCGGACAGTTGGAGGCTTGGAAACAATGTCAGGATGGACCACGGAGTTTCTTGGGTGCACTGGTGATGGTTGCTCAAGCAGTGTCAGGCTCAGTGCATCTTGAGGGCCTGGGAGTCAGGCTAGTTGAGTCCTGCCTGGGAGAGGAGCATACCTTCAGTTTCTTATCTGACTCTCGAAGGGTGGCTGAAGGGTTGGAGCTACAACTGGAATTAGGGTGAGGACTAGGGGCATTACAACAGAGGTGGCCCTCACATCACATCATAATTTATATATGGCCATTTGCTGAATTGATGTGAAAAATGGGGCACATCAAGTCCACTCCTGGCAGGTAAACTCTCTGTATTTCCACTCACACCAGAATCATGCCTTTACTTGTACTATAACAAGTCTTTGTCTTCCTTCTGACAGATGCAGAGCATTGCCTGAAGTGTCCAGAAGATCGGCATCCAAACGAGGCCCGGGATCAGTGCATCCCCAAGGTCATCACCTTCCTCTCCTATGAAGAACATTTGGGGTCCTTCCTCACTGGCATGGCTCTACTCTTCTCCATTGCCACAGGCGCCATATTGGGGATCTTCAGAAAATTCCAAGAGACTCCAGTAGTCAAGGCCAACAACCGAGACCTCTCCTACATTCTGCTTTGCTTTGCTTTGCTTTGTGTGCTCCTTCCTCTTCATTGGCCAGCCAAGAAGCATCACCTGCCTCCTGCGACAAGCAGCCTTCAGCATCATCTTCACAGTGGCCATCTCTTCCCTCCTGGCCAAAACCGTCACTGTGGTGCTGGCCTTCCTGGCCACCAAGCCAGGCAACAGGGCAAGGAACTGGTTGGGGAGGACTTTGGCCAACTCCATTGTCATCTGCTGCTCCAGTGTCCAAGTGGTCCTCTCCATCTTCTGGCTGAGGAGTGCTCCCCCCTTCCCTGACTCTGACATGCACTCCCAGGCTGGGCAGATCGTCCTGCAGTGCAACGAAGGCTCTGTGCCCATGTTCTACGCTGCCCTGGGCTACATGGGCTTCCTGGCTGCCGTCTGCTTCACGGTGGCCTTCCTTGCCAGGAAGCTGCCCGGGGCCTTCAACGAGGCCAAGCTGATCACCTTCAGCATGCTGCTCTTCTGCAGCGTCTGGGTGTCCTTCGTGCCCACCTACCTGAGCACCAAGGGGAAGTACATGGTGGCCGTCCAGGTCTTCTCCATCTTGGCCTCCAGTGCTGGGCTGCTGGGCTGCATCTTCCTGCCCAAGTGCTTCATCATTCTGTGGAGGCCTGAGCTGAATACCAAGGAGCATCTCATGATGAAAAGAAAAGAATAAATTGTATTTGTAGTCTTTGCAAGCAGCTCAAGTTTCTGACACTTTTGAACCATCCAGAGAGCAATTAGAGAAATTAGATAAAGGAAGGAAGGAAGGAAGGAAGGAAGGAAGGAAGGAAGGAAGGAAGGAAGGAAGGAAGGAAAGAAGGAGAGGATAAACTTTGCTTTTGGTTTTTTCTTGTTTCTACCAATGTTTTCTTCCTGTTATTTTCATGCCTTGTTTTGAAATGTCATGAGACAAATACCTGTTGACAGGAAGTTGAGAGGGGGATCAGGAGTGCAACATCCCCATTTTGAAAACATTTTTTCTGCACTGGGAGAAATTCTGTCATGAGCAATGTGAGGCGCTTGGAACTCGCTTGCCAAGGCTCCTTGGAACTTGGATCTCCTCGGACAGCAACACTCCACAAAATGAACTGGAGGCACCTTCTGTGAGCACTCATGGCCCAGGTGGGCTTCCAGGCTGTAGGGATTTGGCCGTGCATTGTGACATTTTCCCATCTCATGCCACACTGAGGCAGCCACCTAGAGAGCCCTTCTGGAGCCATGGCTTCTGTTCCAAGCTGGCCCCTGTGTTGTCTGGGCAGAAGCAGAACCCTGAGCCCCAGCAGCCAATCTGATGGAACGGGAGGGAAAGCAGCACCTGGGACACCACGGCGGCTTCCTCTTCAGTGCCTCCTTTTGCACACGGGGGGCCAGGCAGGAAGGCCCAGTGCAGAGCTCTGCTTGTGAATGAGGAGGTGGTGCAGGAAGTGTCCCACCTGTGAAATTCTCAGTCTTCCTGTTCCACCACGTGCTGCTGGGATATCTCCTCCAGCGTTGCATTACAACATTGGGAAGTGTCTCCAGCTCCCCTTTCCCTCCTCTGCTCAGCCCCCTCCTGGGAGCTCTTGCAAAGCTACCCTGCCACCTTGGGAGTTTGCCAGGGAAATCAAAGGCAGTCAGGCCAATTGACTGGGACGTGGTAACTAGAAAGGGAGCAGAAAGAAGCAGGTGAAGCTTGATGGGTCTGTAAGCTTGGAAGCATGACTCCTGAGATAAAGAACACATTTCCCATATGGTGACTCTCTGCTGTTTGTGGCATGTCTTCTCTACACAGAAAGTTGAGTTTGTCATGCAGGACATTCCTGTGGGCTTAGCCTGGATTTTCTCTCATGCTTGGCAGTGTGATTCCTGCTTGGCGGATGGACAGATGGGGAAGGTGTCCCAAGACCTGCTCTCTTGCCCACAGGTCACACATGCCTGTGCTTCTGCAGTTCCCTTCCAATGCTGTCCTGAGACTATTTTCATATATAACAGGGTAGAAATCTTTTAAACACATAAACAAATGATTGCTTTTCTTTTTCTTTTTTCCTTTTTTATTGTTTTAACATAAGCAAGTATGCAAAAGTAATGTGAAACTGAGCACTCTAAAAGGAACACGGTTGCCAAGGGAATTTTGCACAAATACAGCATGGACATTCAGTCTCGCACATCCATCTCTCTTCCTGTCTTTCAACACCCTACCAGAGTGTAACACAAACAAGATCATTAATCTATACAACAAATCTTCTGATTGCTTCAGCTCTTCTACTGCCTTTTCTTGTTTTCCAAACTCCCCTCAGATTCCATTAATAAAATTTCCATTTATCATTGAATTCTTATTACAGGCTTCTGTTTATATAGAAACATAGAAAAAGTCACAAAGGGCCTCCGGGGCCATTTAGTCTGACCCCTGGCACATCATGAGAAAGGCAGGGCTAGATGAATCACCAGTTGGAATCAAGATTGCTGGGAGAAATATCAACAACCTCAGATAGGCAGATGATACCACTCTCATGGCAGAAAGTGAAGAGGAACTAAAGAGCCTCTTGATGCGGGTGAAGGAGGAGAGCGCAAAAGTTGGCTTGAAACTCAACATTAAGAAAACTAAGATCATGGCATCCGGTCCTCTCACTTCCTGGCAAATAGATGGGGAAGAAATGGAGGTAGTGACGGATTTTATTTTCCTGGGCTCCAAGATCACCGCAGATGGGGACTGCAGCCAAGAAATTAAAAGACGCTTGCTCCTGGGGAGGAATGCTATGGCAAAGCTAGACAGCATACAAAAAGTAGAGACCTTGAAGGTTGTACAGAATTACACAACACAGGGATGTGATTCTGCGCAAAAGCTCCCTCATTCAAGGCAGCTCCTTTATTTTATACAGTCAGGCTACTCAATAATTGTATTTTATGGAATCGAATTATATTGTATTTTAATCTTGTTGTAAGCCGCCCCAAGGCTTCAGTGCGATGGGGCGGCCTAAAAGTGTTTTAATAAATAAATAAATAAATAAATAAGGAGGGACTACAATCAGGTTACTTAACAACCAGGAAAACAGGCATTGTCTTGGGTCATTTATTTATGTGACATTTGCTCAGACTGCATGTTTGTTTAGCCAGACCATTCTGACCTTGCTATCAGTTGCCGCCTATCATACTGATAAAGCTGAGCATGCAGGACGTGCAGGACCAAGGTTGGTGTGCCAGACCGTTGACCCTGCAACCTCCTGTTGACTCTGCTACATCTCACTCTTCTCTTTTTTTTCTCCAAGACTGTTAATGAAAAGGCTAATCAAACAAACATTTCTGTTCACTTTCTGAATAATCATCAGAAGCATAATTGCGAAGTTGCTGTGCAAGAGTCCGGCCTGACATGGCTGGAGTGTGTAGTTGTTTGGCTGTTGCCTGCATCCCTGTACAGTCACCGTCACTGGTACAGCTGGTCATGCAAGGGGGCCGCCTCCCCCACTGGAGGAGAACAGAAAAGCGAGAATAGAATGAGAAGCGAATTGGCAGTGATAACCACAAAGATGGCAGCACATAAGTTCTCCAGTGTCTCCGGCTGGTTGTCGGCCTGGAGCAGCTGCTGCGCTTTGCTCATCGTCCCTTTGACTGTGCCCCGGTCACCAATGGGGCCCTCGGCATCCGTGGAGCCTTGGGAAGGGGCCGGAAAGGTCGCTGAGCCTGCTCCATGCTGACTCTTTCCATCTCGGGTACTGGCTTGGTTACTGCCTGACGCCATGCCATGAGCTGGACGTATGCACTTAGCCTGCACCCACAGAGTTCCGCTAGGGGCAAGAACAGAAACAAACCCTCGACCCCAGGTGATCAGCGGCACTGGTCCCAGCCATGTGCCTCCCAGTCACATACAGGTACAGGGCAATTGATGACAGAATGTAAAAATTACAATAAGATTCCGAGGTCATCCCATACAGAACAGATAAAGGAATGTCAGTCAATCATACTGTAACAATAAGATTACAATATTTCTAATTGACACTTTAGTCCAGAAGCCTGAACCCATCTCCAGGACTGCTTACACATGTGAATTCAGGCCGCTGAAACTATGCATGAACTCAAACTCTTATCTAGATTCTAAACATTCTGAATGGACCAGGACACATGCAGCTTCTGGTCTATCAAGATACAACAATGATTCCAACAATGATTATTTAACGATGTATATTTGGACTGAATGGCTCTGTCTTCTGTAGCCCACAGCTAAAGTTGAGAGAAAGGAGGGGGTGAATGCTTTTAAACAGCATGGTTTGAGAAGGAAGACATGATTTGATCCTACAATGCAAAGGCACACAGAAAAGTAATGCTTTTCAGACAGGATTTACCCATTTTCCTAACACTAGCTAGAGGATCGGAGAAGAGGGAGTGGACAGCATGATCAGCACACTGATTGCCCTCAGCGAGGGAACTGGGCAAAGAGGTGTGGCTATGTATATGGGCCACATAATACTCATGGACACTTCAATAGCGCCTGTAAAGGAAAGAATAATGCCAAAATATTGGAGTCAATGCGTGGGGCCACATCGGCCCCAGGGAGGCTGGAGATCAGGCGACAGACATAGTGAGAATCTGAAATTAGATTAAAGGGGCGATCTGGAAACAGGCGGAAGGCCAGGATCACCACTGCCAGCTCTGCACCTGGAGGAGAGGCCTGATGATTAAGGACAGGCACGGTAAAGGCAAAGCGAGGTTGATCACTTGGTCTTGCACTTGGGGCATAAGAATAGCTGCCATAAGTACAGGTTAGGTGACAAGTGGCTGGAGAACAGCACTTGTGAAAGGGACCTCGGGGTACTGGTTGACCGCAGGCTAAACAAGAGTCAGCAGTGTGATGCGGTGGTCAAGAGGGCGAATGCCACCCTTGGCTGTATAGCCAGAAGTGTGGCTTCTACATCAAGAGAGGTATTACTACCACTCTACACGACTCTGGTGCGCCCGCAACTGGAGTATTGTGTTCAGTTTTGGGCTCCTCATTACAGAAAGGATATAGCCAGGTTGGAGTCAGTGCAGCGTAGGGCCACAAGGATGGTGGCTGCTTTGCAGGGGATGCCGTATGAGGCAAGACTGAGGGAACTGGGTCTCTTCAGCTTGGAGAAGAGGAGAATCAGAGGGGATATGTTGGCAACATACAGGTATGTGAGGGGGTGTCACATGGAGATGGGGAGAGGCCTGTTCTCCCCTGCAGAGGAAGGCAGGATGCGCTCCAATGGAGCAAAGCTCAAGGAGCCAAGGTTCCATTTGGATGCCAGGAAGCACTTCCGGAGAGTTAGGACCCCGAGGGCGTGGAATGGTCTTCCACGGGAGGTCGTTGAGGCCCCATCGGTGAGGGTGTTCCAAGACAGGCTGGACATGCACATGGTGGGCATGTCATGAGTGGAGCCGGCTGGTGCCGGAGGTCAGACTAGATGGCCCGGGAGGCCCCTTCTGACTCGCTCTGTTTCTATGTTTCTATGTTTCTATGAAGGTCCTTGAGGAATTCCATAGGGTTTTCCATCAAGCTGGTCAATAACAAAGAAAGCCCAGAGAAAGCAGTTGAATACAGATGTGCCCAAGTCTCCCTGGTGTGGGGCTGCAGTTGCCTCTGATGTCTGGCCACCTGCATGTCTCTTCCAGACATTTGCTCCTCCTGGTGAGGCTGCAAGGACCGCTCTCACTCTGCATCTTATTACCAGAGCAGGTACAGCCTCTCTCCTCCAGTGGTGATGGTCCTGCTATTGATGCTCCTTTGGCTCCTGCCTCAGGCCACCCAGGGGATGCGGAGGAGTGTCTCTCTTTTGCTCCCGAGGTCTATGCAGCCACAAGATTATTACCAACTGGGAGACCTGATCATTGGTGGGAACTTACTTCTCGGCAGAAATTTCTATACCCACCAAGAAGAGTTTCATACTGCACCACTTTTCAGACGAAGTGTTAATCGAATGTAGGTTTCCCTCAAAGGGGTCTAGGGGTTTCTTCATGGGCCTGATCCCGAGGGGTGCTGGACAAGCAGCAGAGTGAGAAAGAACCAGCAGTTTGTTCTCAAAGAAACAAAGAAACAAAGAAACAAAGCGAGTCAGAAGGGGCCTCCTGGGCCATCTAGTCTGACCTCCAGCACCAGCCGGCTCCGCTCATGACATGCCCACCATGTGCATGTCCAGCCTATCTTTGAACACCCTCACCGATGGGGCCTCAACGACCTCCCGTGGAAGCCCATTCCACGCCCTCGGGGTCCTAACTGTCAGGAAGTGCTTCCTGGCATCCAAATTGAACCTTGGCTCCCTGAGCTTTGCTCCATTGGAGCGCGTCCTGCCTTCCTCTGCAGGGGAGAACAGGCCTCTCCCCATCTCCATGTGACACCCCCTCACATACCTGTATGTTGCCAACATATCCCCTCTGAGTCTCCTCTTCTCCAGGCTGAAGAGACCCAGTTCCCTCAGTCTTGCCTCATACGGCATCCCCTGCAAACCAGCCACCATCCTTGTGGCCCTACGCTGCACTGACTCCAACCTGGCTATATCCTTTCTGTAATGAGGGGCCCAAAACTGAACACAATACTCCAGTTGCGGGCGCACCAGAGTCATGTAGAGTGGAAGTAATACCTCTCTTGATCTAGAAGCCACACTTCTGGCTATGCAACCAAGGGTGGCATTCGCCCTCTTGACCACCGCATCACACTGCTGACTCATGTTTAGCCTGCGGTCAACCAGTACCCCGAGGTCCCTTTCACAAGTGCTGCTCTCCAGCCACTTGTCCCCTAACCTGTACTTATGACAGCTATTCCTATGCCCCAAGTGCAAGACCTTGCACTTCTCCACATTGAACGCCATCCTGTTGTCTCCTGCCCACTTCCATAGTCTGTCCAGATCCTTTTGGATCTGGAGTACCTGCTTCTCAGTTGTGGCCACTGCTCCAGTTTTAGTGTCGTCTGCGAATTTGATCAGCAGACTGTTCACCCCTTCTTCCATGTCGTTAATGAAAAGATTAAACAGGATCGGCCCCAGGACAGAGCCCTGGGGGACCCCGCTTGTCACTGGCTGCCATCCCGACGATTCCCCGCTAATGGTTACCTTCTGCTTTCGGTCAGTCAGCCATGCCCTAATCCACCGGACAGTGCTTTGGTCTATCCCAAAACTCCTCAGTTTCTCCACCAGGATATCATGGGGCACTTTGTCAAAGGCCTTGCTGAAATCCAGGTATACCACATCCACTGCATCCCCTCCATCTAGCCATCTTGAAACCTTGTCATAGAATTCCACAAGGTTTGTCTGGCAGGACCTGTTTCTGCGGAAGCCGTGTTGTGTGGCTGTCAGCCTCCCTTCCCTATCTAGCATCACTAGATCTCTCTCTATTATGAGCCTTTCCATTGTTTTTCCTACAATGGACGTAAGGCTAACCGGTCTATAATTCCCCATGTCCTTCCTACTACCCTTTTTGAAAATTGGGACCACCGATGCCACCCTCCAGTCCTCTGGAACTTCACCCGTTCTCCACGAGGCCTCAAAAATGGAGGCCAGCGGGCGTGAGAGAACCCCTGCCAACTCTCTAAGTACTCTTGGGTGTAACCCGTCAGGGCCTGGCGCCTTTGTAATGTCCAATGCCCTGAGGAGCCCCTCGACTTCAAGGGGGGTGACTCTAATCTCTGCCCCTAAGTCCCCAGCCTCATCCAATCTCCTATACGGATATCCCCCGTCCTGCTTTGGGGAGAACACAGAGGCAAAATAGTCATTTAGCATCTGTGCCTGTTCCCTCATGTCAGTCACTGGATCTCCTTCCTCCTTATTTAGTGGCCCCACCACTTGTCTCCCCTTCCTTTTCCTATTTACATGCTGGAAGAAGCCCTTTTTGTTGCTCTTGATATTCTTGGCAAGTCTCAGCTCATAATCAGCCTTAGCCTTGCGAAGAATCCTTCTGCAACGGGCCTCCTCCTCCCGGTATACCCTTTTGTCTATTTCCCCCAGTACCCATTTCCTATGGAGGTTCCTCTTTCGTCTAATCCCCCTAACCACCTCCTTTCGCATCCATGGCGGCACTCTCCTCCGCCTCCCCACCTTACTGACTAGAGGTATTGTCAGGGCTTGCGCCTGCAAAACCTCCCTTTTGAGTGCCATCCACCCCTCCTCAACTCGCTTACCTTCCAGTAACCTATCCCAGGAGACTTTCCCCAGCCTGGCCTTCAGTTGGCCAAAGTTGGCCCTCTTGAAGTCCCAGCTTCTAGTGCTCGCCCTGCTGCACGGCCCCAGTCCTCTGATCTCAAAGCAAAGGATGGAGTGATCACTCGCATCCAGAGCTCCCCTAATCTGTACTTCATCTATCAGCTCCTCCCTATTGCTCAAGACCAAGTCCAGGATGTTTCCCCCCCTCGTCGCCTCTCGGACCCTCTGTGTGAAAAACCCACCCTCTAGAGCTTCTAGGAAGCGACGTGACCTGGCTGTCACCGCCGAGTGAGTCTCCCAAGTAATATCCGGGAGATTGAAATCTCCCATAATTACTGTGTCTCTCCCCCGAGATATCCTTAGAATCTGGCCTGTCAGGACATCATCCAGGGTCTCAAGTTGACCTGGAGGGCGATAACATACCCCCACTGTCAGGTCTCTTTCTCTGTCAAAACCCCTAAGTTTCACCCAGACTGCCTCTACCGAATCCCCATCTGTGCTGCACTCTATCTCACTGCATCCTATCCCTTCCCTGACATATAAAGCCACGCCCCCACCTCTCTTTCCCTTCCTGTCCTTTTTAAAAAGGTGATACCCTTCTATGTTCACATTCCAGACTTGCCTTTCATCCCACCAAGTTTCTGTGATTCCCACCAGATCGTATCCTCCTATTCCCAGGAGAGCTTCAAGCTCTTCCTGCTTATTACCCATGCTCCTAGCATTGGTGTACATGCACCTCAACTCCTTCCCACTGCTTCCTTTCCTTGGAGTGCCCAGCATCCTCCTTCCTCCCATCCTCCCTGGTACCTGGCCCCTCTCTGTAGAAGTCCTGTCAGTCCCTGCAGTATCTCTAAAACCCTGCTCCCAGAGCCCCAATCCTCCCTGCACACTTGTCCAGTGCAGACATGTTACTGGGGGGCCTGAACCCACCCCCCACTGGCTCAGTTTAAAGTCTTCCGGATGAAGCTCGCTAGAGCATCTCCAAAGGACCTTTTCCCCATCCTCGTGAGGTGTAACCCATCCCTTGCCAGAAGTCCATTGGCAAGAAAACGAGTGCCGTGGTCGAGGAATCCGAAGCCTTCCTTCTGGCACCACACCCTAAGCCAGTCGTTCACCTCAGAGGCCCTCCTGTCCCTTCCTGTCCCAAATCCCCGGACGGGTAAGATTGACGAGAAGGCCACTTGGGCCTTCAGCTCCCTGAGTTTCTTCCCCAACTCATGTTGACAGTCCCTCTAAGGCGCAAAAGTACACCTCCAACCCTGCCCCAAGCAGGCTCCATCCTAGACAGGGATGGGAAGGTGGGGCTCTGCCCTGAGATCTTCACACTTTCAGATCAGCCGGATCGGCCAGCTGATTGCTAGAGCTCCAAGAGCAACAGAACGAGCCTTTGTGACAAGCTGCTCTGTCGCAACAGCACCAAAAGGCACTTGCTCCTATGTGGAAGCATGCAAGTCAGAAGAAGGAAACTCTGGCACAATCTTGTCCAAATTTCCCAGCTGGAGACCTCTGGGCTCAGCAGTGACTTCCAAGCCGAGAGTCCTTTGGATTACTGGCCGTGACATGCAGGTAACATGCAGGCTCCAGGTGGAGGACCTCAGGCGTCTGATACAACCGAAGCAGATGCTCTGGACATTGACTCCTTCCCATCCCTTAACCCCATGAGGACATTCATCCAGGTCTCCCCACATTCCCAGTCGGATCCTGGGCAAATGTGGAGATGTTAACGGCTGTGTTTCTGGGCAATTCCAGGGAGCAGGTGGGAGCCTCCTGCACAAAATCTCTGCCCTCAGGAGTCCTTCCTGCTCTTCTCCTCAGCAAGCGCAGATCCTCTGGACCCCCGGCCACAACTGCCCCACCTGCCACACTCTAGAACGTGATGCTGCTGCATGATGCTTGTCTTCTAACCCCAAACATACCCAGGGCCACACGATGGGCAGTTCCTCTACTACTTGGAAATGGATCTGAAGAAAATCAGGAGAGGCAGCCAGAGAAATCTCTTCTTTCCATTTAGTTCAGCCTCTCCTGCTACAGGTGTCAGTGACTCACCTACCCTGGAAGCTAGAGAGAGTGAACCTGGTTCTGCCTTGCTCCTTTACCAAAAACCATTGCATGGTGCTAGTCCTCATGGCTCTACACCAAGGGCTGTTTTGAACAGCATCATCATGCTACATAAGTAGGCAATCCTCGCAAGGTCAGGACTTGGCATGGCTTCCAGAGAGTGGGGTGGGATCATTCTCTCTCCCCCCACCCTCTGCATTACCAATACATGTCAAAAGCAGAGCAAGGGAGAATCTGCATTCAATGAGTTGCTTAATCATATATCTAGTGTGGCTATCCAGAAGTGTGGCTTGTAGATCGAGAGAGGTATTACTACCACTCCAGACGACTCTGGTGTGCCCACAACTGGAGTACTGTGCTCAGTTTTGGGCCCCTCATTACAGGAAGGATATAGCCAGGTTGGAGTCAGTGCAGCATAGGGCCACAAGGATGGTGGCTGGTTTCCAGGGGATGGGGTATGAGGCAAGACTGAGGGAACTGGGTCTCTTCAGCCTGGAGAATAGGAGACTCAGAGGGGATCTGTTGGCAACATGCATGCCGAGTGCTCTGAGTGCGATCTTGCAGACCATTGTGGATTGACCTAATTGTATGTGAGGGGGTGTCACACGGAGGTGTGTAGAGACCTGTTCTCCCCTGCAGAGGAAGGCAGGACATGCTCCAACAGAGCCAAGCTCAGGGAACCAAGGTTCAATTGGGATGCCAGGAAGTACTGAGCACGTGAGCCCCCGGATTGCTCTCCCTTAGCATGGCAATTTTGATTGTGGCAGAGGTAACCTCAAACAACTCTGTTATTTCTATCTCATATTTACATCCCTTTTCCCTGCCTGACAGTTAGGACCCCGAGGGTGTGGAATGGGCTTCCATGGGAGGTGGTTGAGGCCCCATCGGTGAGGGTGTTCAAAGATAGGCTGGACATGCACATGGTAGGCATGTCATGAGTGTAGCCGGCTGGAGCCAGTGGTCAGACTAGATGACCGAGGAGACCTTCTGACTTGCTATGTTTCTATATTTCTATGTAATGATGATGTCATGGGGCACCTTGTGGAAGGCTTTGCTAAAATCAAAGTAAAGTCAAGTTATCCGTAACATTCCACAGTCCATTTGGCAGTCTACTCAGGCAAAAAAAGAACTCAGGTTTGTCTGGCAGAATTTGCTTTTGAGACATCCCTGCTGGCTTTTGCAAGCACCGCATTGTATTGGAGGCATTTGCGGGTTGGTTGCAGCATAATTTACTCCAGAATTGTTCTAAGCGTGGATGTTCAACTGAGTGGTCTGCAGCTCCCAGATCGTTCTTGTTTCTTCTCCTTGAAGGTGGTGACCCTCTTAGTCCTTCTGTGGCCATCTAGAGACTCTGCTGTTCTTCCAGATTTCTGGAGGTAATAGAGAGCAGTTCTTAGAGATCTTCTGTCACCTCCTTTATGATGCTGGGATGGAGTCCTCTGGGTCCTGTAGCCGTGGCTTCTTCAGCCCATGGAGATGATCCATCACTATTTGCCTGTTATACTTGGGCTGCCATCTAGCCTTCACTGTGGAATTTCAACAGGAGGGCCACAGGTCTTCTTCTGGAAGGAGACTGAGCCAAAGTAGGAATTGGCAGCTCTGCCTTTTGTCTTTTTTCATTTCTTCTCATACACTGTAAATTGACCATCCATATTGAGTAATTGAAGCTCACTGCTTTCCTCTGCCTTTGGACAGATTGAGGAAGGCTTTGTTGTAGCTTCCGCATCCCTTGCTCGCCTCACTTCATTAGCAGTCAGCCTTCCTGATGCGTCTCCTGCAATTCCCTGTCACCTGCCTGCTTTTGCTTCATGCAGCTTGGCTGTCCTCCCACTTCCTGTGCTCCTTTCAGTTTTCAGATAATCTCCAAGCATTTTAGAAACTTAGAAACATAGAAACTGAGCGAGTCAGAAGGGAGCTCCTGGACCATCTAGTCCGGCTCCAGCCGGCTCCACTCATGACATGCCCACCATATGCATGTCCAGCCTGTCTTTGAACACCCTCACCAAAGGGGCCTCAACGACCTCTCATGGAAGCCCATTCCACACCCTCGGGGTCCTAACAGTCAGGAAGTTCTTCCTGGCATCCAAATGGAATGTTGTGAAGCCACATGTGCTTCCTCTCTTGTCTTCAACTCCTTCTTTTTGTTGCAACAATTTGAACATTTTCTGGAAGCATTTCTCTCTTTTGGACCTTAAGAGTAGCTTGCCATTATTGGCCTGGCTTGGTTACAGCTGGTTTTTTGGAAATCCAGGGTAACTGTTGGCTACCTTTATTTTTATCCTCCTCTTTCTTCCTCAGTAAGTTTGGATAGAACTGTATCATATCTTCTCAGGGTGTTGGTGGACTTTATTTATTTATTTATAACATTTCTATGCTGCACCCACCGTCGAAGCCTCGGGGTGGCTTACAAAGAAAGCAATTCATCGACATATCATGATATTAAAAATTTGGAGTTTCTTGGCAAATACAAAAGCATTAAAGACCAGTTAACAATTAAAATATCATTTAAATAAAAAGATCTTGGCCTGACGCCGAAAAACAAATAACGACGGTGCCAGGTGGACCTCTCTGGGGAGCGCATTCCATAGGTGAGTCGCCACCGCCAAGAAGGCCCTCCTCCAGGTACTCACCCTCCTAATCTCACTCACAGAGGTCTCCTAGAGAAGGGCTTGAATTCAGAGTGCCTGGACTGAGACGGAGCGTTTGAAGGAGCATCTTCCCAAACCCTCCCTGAGGAAGCCAGGACTGATCTAGGCACCCCTGGCATGTGAAGAAGGGCCCCAGACTGTCTCATGCTCCTTCCCTTGATTAGGTCAGGATACTTCATCAAAGACTGACTCAATGGCACAGAGAGTTTGGAGATGTGGTCATGGATTTTGGATTTAAGTTTATTTTTTTTATTTTTTATTTAAATATTTATATGCCGCCCCTTGCAGCAGCCTCGGGGCTGCTCACAATATTAAAAAGATATACAATATTTAAAAACTGGCCCATCTCAGGTTAAATATAAAAACATACAGCAAAAATATAAATAACAAATATAAATATATAATTACAATTATTATAAAAATATAAATAACAAATTTAAATTAATAAACATAAATAAACCAAAAACATAAATTAAACATAAATTAATCATAATATTAACTATTAAAATATTGTCTAAATAAAAAGGTTTATTCCAAGTTTGCTTGGAAAAGTCTGAGGTGGATTTTTGGAAGACAGAGGGGCTCTCCAGACTGTTCCCAACAAAGAGACCCCATTCCAGGAGTCCACCTTGGTATGTGGGGAAGGGGGAGAGAAGGGAGGCTCTTATATTGACCTCTTCCTTGTGGGGTGACCCATAATTTCTCTGGGTGAGCTAGGGAGAAACCTGTTACTTTCCCAGGTGGAAACAATTTTGTTTGCAGTCTTCTTCCTCCTTTGTTTTCCTCTCATAAACTATTGAATGAGATATGTTTAATAAAGTGACTAAACCCAGGAATATCCTTGAGAAGTCACCCTGGGGAAAAGAATCCTGGCACATTTTTCATGAAGAAAATAATATCACCCATTCTGTGCTTCTCCACCTTGTCCTGATATTGCTCTCACCATGACAGGTCAATCGTCAGGAACTACCAGCACATCCTGGCTTTTGTGTTTGCCATCACTGAGCTCAACAAGGACCCATTTCTCCTCCCCAACACAACGCTTGGCTTCCGCATCTATGAGCACAGGCACCTGGTCAGAATACTGAATGCAAACAACTTTCACCTGCTGTCTACACGGGGGAGAATGATTCCCAATTATAAATGTGACAAGCAGGATCGACTCATCTCCATCATACAGGATTTTGGTGCCACATCAGACATTGCATCCTTAATGGGCATCTTTAAGGTCCCAGAGGTAAATACGTTCACCTGGATAAAGGTGTGAGGGACCTGCAGAGAGAAGGACCCTCTCTGAGAACAGATGCATCCTGGCAGTCGGTGTTTCACCTTCATTCTGGATGAACAGGCAGGTGGCCTTCTCACCTGGTGGTGCTGCCTTGGGGCCACCTTAGAGGATGCCAGGGATGAATCTTGGGAGAGTCTTGGGTGATAAATTCCAACCAGCAATGGGCTTGTCCTCATGAGATGGCCAGTTGAGGGAAATAGCAGATTTTCCCATGGCATATTATACAGGCAGAAATAAAGAGGGGGGTAAAAGATGCTTGCGGCTCGTCCTGGGAACAGAGAATGAGCTGCCTGAAAGGGATGCTTGAAATGATAATCCGATGCAGCAACTCTTTATGGACAGTCTAGTGCAGCATCTCTCAATGGGTTGTTGTGGGCAATGAATGCCCACATGTGTTGTGCTTCAGTGTTCTGAGGGTGGGGATGGGGCTCTGGCAGTCTCGGTTCCTGGGCCACTGAGCCCTGGAGTTCCCTGGGTGACTTTGGGCCTGTCACTGACTCTCAGCCAATCTTCCCTCACTGTGGTGTAGGGAGGATGTGAGTGAGAGGAGCACAACAATTATATAATGACCGTGAGATCCTAGGCAGGAAAAAAGGGGTGTAAATATGAGATGGAAATAAAAGAGTGGTCTGAGGCTACCTCTGCCGCCATCAAAATCGCCATGCTAAGGGAGAGTAATCCGGGGGCTCACCTGCTCTGGCAGAGGCCCCCCATGTGGGCTTGGTGTGGGCAATTAGTTTGCCTCAGGATGGAAAGATCGTCAATGGACCTGAGCTTTCTCCTGCAGGGCTCATCCCACGTTCTTTCCACTCCGAGAGCTTCAGCCACATGCTTGTAGAGCCAAGCAGAAACGGTTTGAAGTCAGGCCACATCTGGCTCTGAGGAAGCCTCAACAGACTCAGTAGCATTTTTGTTTCCTATTTCATTGCTGTGTTTTATCTGGACACAGAATGGGACACTTTTCTCAGCTTTGGTCCTCATGATCTGCCTCTGGGCAGTGCAAAATCAGCCGCTCTGCCTTCTGCCTTCTTCCTGGGGGCCTCACCATCTGCCTTTCTGCTGCCTCATGGAGGCTCCTGGATAGAACTGCCACCGCTGCCACAGGCTTGATGGACCAGTACTGGACCGGCTCCTCCCGGCACTGCTACTGCAGCTCCCCCTTCCATATGTGCCTGCCCACTCCCTATAATCTTCGGCAGAAACATATGGGCGCTGTGTTTTAATTGTTTTTCCTTTTCTGATGTTTTGTATTGTTAAAAAATCCTGAGACTTTGATAATGGGATGATCTACAAAAGTTGTAAACAAACAAAGAAACAAACCACATTTTCAGCAAGTCTTGCCATTACAGTTCAGCTGTAAAACCCCAACACTCTGGAAAATCGCACAGTGAGGTGCCTGCTTGCAATGTGAATGGAGCTCGTTCCAGCCATGGGGGTCCTTCTGCCAGGCTGCTCCAGTTCAGTCCTGACATTGGTAGACATGTCGGCACGAGGGCTGGGCATTTGCTTTTGCTGCTGGGCAAAGAGACCCATGGTCAATGGGTGGAGAGGGGGAAACTCAGAACTTTGCTTCTCTTCATGCATCCCAACTGACAATGTGATGCTTTTCCTGGGATAGTACTCCATGTATCTTCATTCAAGGCTAATACAGGATGGAAACTCAGTCCGCAAAAGAACCATCCATGTTTTCAAAATGTAACCAAACAGCATTTTGAATAATTATCAGGAAGTTCTTTCTTCCGCTCTTGATATTTTTCTATATGGTATTCATGGCACAATCTGTGCATTGCTCCTTTTCTTCCAGATTAATCCCCAAGAAATTCCACGGTACGAGGGCCAAGTGTGGCTGCTGCGACATTTCCACTGGAACTGGGTTGGACTCCATGTTCAGAGCGATGAGCATGGCGAGCGTTTCCTCAAGGCTGTGACCCTCCTGCTGCAGCAGGAGGACCTCTGTGTGGCCTTCACTGAACGGTTCTCAAGAAATGATGCTGCACAGGTTCAGGAAATTAAAGCTGGATACATTCCTCGTCTGTGGTTGGAAGCAGAAGTCATAGTTTTCTTTGGTGACAAGGCTGCAGTACTGCAATTGATGTTGTGGTTACATACTCATGAAGAAAATACAAAGATCCCATTGGGGAAGGTTTGGATCCTGCCCTCCCGTTCAGAAATTGTTCCAGGCATAAATTTGAGGGTCAGAAATATATTGGGGATCCTGCATGGAGCTTTGCACATCAGGGCCTACACAAGGAGTATTCCAGCATTCAAGGCTTTTTTCCTGGCTTTAGATCCTTTCCACCCTCAAGGAGACGTCTTTCTTCAAGAGTGGTGGGAAATCACATTCTTGTGTAAGTTCCTGAGAACAGGAGAACCCCCCCTAGAGTCTGATCCCCTGTGTGCAGGGAATGAGATGAAGGAGGAACCATTAATTTTCCTGTTTGTATTGAGCATGTCCAGTCACAGCTACCGGATCTACAATGCTGTCTATGCTGTGGCACATGCGCTACAGGAACTTTCCTTGTCTGGACGAACATATTTATTTTTTATTTTTATTTGGAAATTTATAGGCCGCCCCTTGCCACAAGCCTCGGGGCGGCTCACAACAAAAAGATTAAAACATAATGTTAAAATTTCCAAATATTAACAATTAAAACTAACATTAAAAATTGGCCCATCTCCAAGTCAAAATTAAAACAACCTATACAATATACAAATTAAATTAATAAATAATAAATAAATTAACAATTAAAATATTGTTTAAATAAAAAGGTCTTCACCTGGCGCCGAAAAGCAAATAAAGACGGCGCCAGGCGAGCCTCTCTGGCATTTTCACAGATGGGGGATAGGAAGCAGCTGCTGAATATTCAGCCATGGCAGGTAATGTCCGCATCCAGATCTCATGAATTTTTTGAAGGATTCCTCATGTTTTCGCAATGAAGGAATTCGGGAGGGAAAGGTTACTCTGAGAGGAGTCTTTATTTAGAGAAATTTTCCTTGTCAATTTATCTCCATCCATGAAATTTCCTTGACTGGACATTCCAAAGTGAGCTCAGCTTAGCAGAGAATGATGGTGCTCCTGAATTATTCATACTTTCCAAATTCTGCATACTGAGACTGAATGAAACATTCCAGTTTGATATGCTGAAAGGGCAGTGGGCCTCCACATTCCTAATGTTCCTTCTTGCCTGCAGTGGAGTACCCACAAGCTCGACTCCCGGCTGCTTCAAGCAAATGCTTTCTAGTTTGCATATCCAGGCACTCTTAGGAAGTGACCCCAGGCAGATGTCAAAACCAGTAAGAAGCTATCCTGGAACTGATTCCACGAAAATGGGCCACATCCACTAAAACAAGTTCACAATAAGAAATTGATGGGGGTAATAAAAAGGTCTCTGAACTGGGTGAGAGAAAGAGTTCTCTGGAAAACCATTCCACTAACTGTAGCCTCCACTGCATCATTCTGCAATTTCAGCTACTGGCTTCTCTGAGGAATGTCCGGTTTAACAATAGTGTTGGGGACGAAGTCTCTTTTACTGAAAATAACCCGAAATATGACATTTTTAACTGGATCTTGTCTCCAAATGGAACTTTGCATCCTGTGAAGATCGGATGGGTTGATCATGGTGCTCCAGCAGGCCGAGGCTTCTCCATCAACTCTGCAACTATCGTTTGGGCTGCAAAGGTGGGGCTGGCATGAACCATCTGGGTCCTGGAGGGACCCATGGCACAATTCCCATCTTTCCAAAAGATGTTGACTTAAGTCCCACTGAATGTGAGGAATTTTGGTGACATTTTCCATTTGTAAAGGGTGAACTTGCTCACCGGAAATCACATGTTCTGTCCTGGGCATCCCAGAGAGGTTAAAGAGATTGTCCCACACCTGTATTCTTGGAAAGGTACTGGCAGTCATTGGAGAATTGGGCACAATTGGAAGGCAGCCTCCATAGGTCCTGGCTCTGCCCCAGAAAGAATGTAACAGTAGCCTCTGTTCCAGTGTTGCTGAGGAAGCCAGATTCATCCAGATATTGTCCTTTCCACATACACTGGAGACTCCATCTGCCAAGAAATTAACGCATGTTGAAGTCTTTCAGTCTTTCTTTCATTTCCAGAAAATGCCCCTTGGCAGATGTGTGGAGCGGTGCACTCCAGGGCACTGGAGGAGAGTCCCAGAGGGGAAGCCAGTCTGCTGCTACAGGTGTGATTGGTGTGCAGCAAGGATGTTCTCCATCTCTACAGGTACCTCAGACATTGAGAGCCTTTCATTAACACAGAAGAGAATGAAAAAGGACTGGTGTGGAGCTCAGGAAAGCTTGAGGAGAGGAGAAGTTTAGATAGTTTCCAAAGGATTTATCCCCCTCTGTGCCTTTCTGGTTTACAAAGTGTTCAACATTCCCAGAAGACATGAATTTGTAAACAATGCAGCAATTGGCCCAGTATCTTTAACAGCATGCCTTCGTACACAGATCCTTCTCCATCTTGGCATTTCCTCATGCTTTTGAATGCCCAGTTTCTAACTTTGCCCGGTCTGCATGAGACCTAGAGGTGCCTGGCCAAAACTCTGCTTGGGGCAGCTGCAGGGTCCCTCCTGCAACATCACAGGATTTCACTGCAACCAGAACCAGATTGCCCATTTTTCAGTTGTCGTTTTGGCAGCCTGGTCTCCAGCCTCAGCAGGGAAAGATCTCAGATATCAGTGCACAGAATGAAGAGAAGCAGTGCTTACTAGGCTGAATTTAGTTTGGGTGTGATTTCCATGCAAAAGTTATGTCAAGACTTTTAGCACTTCCATGTTTTCATTTCTAGTTGAGGAGTGGTCTTCATGACAAAACACTGAACAGAAATCTAACATAAGTCTGTGACCATGGAAAGTTTTTATATTTCATCCCCATGGCCCCTTTCCCAGAGGCTGATTAAATAGAGCATATTAAGCTAGGGAAAAGAGTTCTCCACATCTTCCTTTGAGGGGTGGAGTTGTCCTCAGAGAATTAACTTGCATGTCCTGGTTAGGAAGGTTCCACAGCTCTTGCTCTTTTCAGATGCCGCTCGCTGTGCTCCGTGCCCTCAAAATCAGCACCCAAACGAGAACCACAACCGGTGCATCCCCAAGGGGATCCACTTCCTTTCCCATGAAGAGACAGTGGGTCTCCTGCTAGTGTCTCTGCTCCTTTTCCTTTGTCTCAGTACGTCTGCTGTGTTGGGAACATTCATTAGATATCGCAACACACCCATTGTCAAAGCCAACAACCGAGACCTCTTGTATGCCCTCCTCTGCTCCCTCCTGCTCTGCTTCCTGTGCTCATTCCTCTTCATTGGTCAACCCACTAAGATCACCTGTCTTCTCCAACAAGCTGCGTTTGGGATCACCTTCTCAGTTGCAGTTTCTTGTGTGTTGGCAAAAACAGTGATGGTTGTGTTGGTCTTTCTGGCCACCAAGCCAGGAAACATGGCGAGGCAGCTCTTGGGGAGGCCACTGACAACCTCCATTGTGGTGTTTTGTCCCCTCATCCAAGCTGTGCTCTGTGTTGTCTGGTTGCTGACCTCACCTCCATTCCCAAATCTGGACCTTCACTCCCTTACTGACGAGATCATTGTGGAATGCAACGAAGGCTCCGTCACCATGTTTTATGCTGTCCTGGCTTACATGAGCTGCCTTGCTCTTCTCAGTTTCCTGGTGGCTTTCCTGGCCAGGAAACTGCCCGACAGCTTCAACGAAGCCAAGTTCATCACCTTCAGCATGCTGGTCTTCTGCAGCGTGTGGGTCTCCTTTGTGCCCACCTACCTGAGCACCAAGGGGAAGTATGCAGTGGCCGTGGAGGTATTTTCCATCTTGGCCTCTGGGACTGGTCTCCTGGGCTGCATCTTTCTCCCCAAATGCTACATCATTCTCTTGAGGCCCAGTCTCAATAGCAGAGACCAGCTCATTAGAAAAAAGTAATCGAAACATTTCATCATTTGGTGAATTTTTGTTCATGCGTAGCATGTAATTAAAACATTCCATGATTACGTGATTTTTTTTTTCAGAATTTGCACCTGAAGAACTCAATATTTTGAAACACATTTTTCTCTGTTAATGCAGAATATCAAGAAAGGCGGTTACCACTTAACAAAATAAGGTATAATTTCATGCTTTGGGTGACCCTTTGAGCATCCACTGGTGATTGTAGTTTTAAGGGAACTGGCAATTGTACCCTGAAGCATTTTTAGGAGCATTTCCTGGTATTTCCTTCAGTTTGATTACTGCAAAATTAGCATCAGATAATAGTGCAACACAAACTTAATATCAGTTAAGTTAAATCAAAGTGATGATAAATAATATATGTTGGAGATGTGAGAAAGAAATTGGAACTTTTAAACATATGTGGTAGGATTGTGATAAAATTCAAATGATTTGGATTATTGTATTTAATGAAATTAGAGAAATTTTAGATTTTGATTTAAAAATGTCACCAAAAATTGTTTTATTGTTGTTGATTGAACAACAAGATATAAATGATGTTAAGAAAGAATTGATCCTAAATTTTATAATGGCAGCTAGGCTAGTGATAGTTAAATATTGGAAAAAGAATTGGGTTTTGTAAGGCATGAAACATATAATGAAATATGGAATATGGTAATTAATTACAAACTGACAGCAGAAATACAAATTAAAAAGAGATAATAAAGCAAATAAATCTAATGAAATATGGGGAGATTTTGTAAAGCAGTATTGATAGAGGGTGAAGGTTATAAGCCTAATCAAGATCATATGACTGTTTGGAGGGGATCAGGATATAATTCAAGTATATTATGGATTATAAATTGCTACAATATATGAATTAAAGTGGAGATATTATTGGTCTCCTCTGTGGCGTGGGCAATGCATTATTTTCCTTTTGTATTCATTAGTTGTATTTTGCGTGTGATACTGTAATGATGTTTGTATTTATGTTCTTTTTTTTCCTGTATTTAAAAAAAATTAAAAAGGGGGACCAAAAAAAAAGTAATTTGTGCAATGTTTGGAGGAACTTGAGCTTCAATAAAGGTAAGGCTTCCAGTGGAAATCGGCATTTTTTGCAGGGAGAGGTTGCCAGGATGTCGCTCCACCCTCTGGCGTTATTTCCTTTGTGTTCAGAGATTTGTAGCACTGTAAAGCAGCAGCAACTGTCTCCTTCCAGAGCCGGCATGGTAGGCCTTGGAGCTGGAGTGTCATGTGAGGACGTGGTATGGACCTTTCTCCCAGGGCCGAAAGGAGACTCGTCTGATGCGTTTGTAGATGTGCCTAGTGCCTCCCCTGCAGTGGATGGCACAGTTCACCTGGGTTCTGGAATAGTGCAGCTCAAATTAGGTTGAGGAAAGGCCTTTCCACCCTTCACAGTAGCTGATCCTAGGCAGAGCATCGCCTCGCCTACCTTCAGTTTATTCTGAAGGCTTAGTTAGTTGGGGAAGAAATGGTGAAAACTAGAAATCAATTTCTAATTGATTTGGCCATTCTACCTCTTTCCAGGCAATACTCTGCAATGCAAGGCAGTCAGTCTTTCATCAGTTTCTGACCAGTTAACAAAAAGGACCTCATTGTGAGCAACATAGTAGGAATTATGTGTTGGCGACACGTAAGGAAACTCATTCCCAGGCTCTGCCAGGTGGGAGTCATTCGGCCTGCTGTTAACCAATCAGCTGCTTTTCACAGCATCATCGCTGGCTGAAAGACTGAAGAATAGCTCTTCCTGCTCTCCATCATCCTCTATTTGCTCTGTCATTTCATATTTGCAAGGAGATTTGCTTGGGCTGGAAACACTTTTCAGTGTCGCAGTCTCCCTCCCTCGAGTGTCTGCCCACTGGAGATTTGTTGCTCACCTTCCCACAGGAAGAATCCCCTCTCTTCTAGTTGCTATTAGAAACATAGAAACAGAGCGAGTCAGAAGGGGCCTCCTGGGTCATCTAGTCTGACCTCCGGCACCAGCCAGCTCTGCTCACGACATGCCCACCATGTGCATGTCCAGCCTGTCTTTGAACACCCTCACCTATGAGGCCTCAACCACCTCTCGTGGAAGCCCATTCCACGCCCTCGGGGTCCTGACTGTCAGGACAGTCCTGACAGTCCTTTTTGCCCTGCTGAGGCGGCAGAGCTGTGCATGACTTCCCCGCTCTCTGTTTTTGCGGCACATTTGGGGCAAGAGGTCCATATTCTGGCAGGGTTGTCATTGGTTTGGTGTCGATATGCTTTGTAAAGACCTCTTTTAAAGAATCTACTTTTATTTTAACTGTGGCTAATGGGTCCAAAATAGGGAGCACAGTTTGCTGTGACCGGGAGATGCGGTACTCACAAGGCAAAGGAAAGTGGCTGCTGAGTAATTAGTTGAATTAGTTTCACTTCTATACTGCCCAGTGGCTGACGATCTCTGGGCAGGCAAAGGAGACCAGCCTGGGGATGCTCATGCCTGGATTCATGCCTGGGGGCTCCCACTCAAAGGATTGCCCTTGTTTCCCAGTGCAAAGAGATAGACAGAATTACTTCTGCATGTGCAGAGCAAGACAGGTGAGGGAGACAGCGGCTGGGTTGGCATGCAGTGGTGACCCTGATGAGCCTGACAGAGGAGCTTTAAAAACATCTGGGCAGGTCAAGAAGCTGTGGCTGATCTGGGCTTAGGCCAGTCCCTCTGGACAGCAAGAGCTGGAGAAGTCTGAGCAGAGCAGACCTGACCTGAGTCATTTTGGCCCAAACAAGCATTTTCCCAGTTTGTCAAGACAGCACCTTCACATGTGCAATGTCCACACCTTGCCACTCTTGGTGTCGCTGGCTTTTTCCATCATTCCGCGTAATTTAATATTGTTCGTATGAGAATATGATATTGTAGAGAAAAGCCAGCTTGGTGGAACTGTGGCCAGAAATCAACCCGCAATGGGAGACAGAATCCTGAGTGAGCTGTTATTGTTCTGGATTCTAATAAAGAGCAGAAGTAAAGCCAAGATTCAATCAGACGAACACACAAGAGCTTACTCCCAAATCATAACGAAGAGAGAAGAGAGACAAACCAATAGTGGTTGAATGTTACACCATTTGGAGGGGAAAATGAGGAAATGGTGTCTCTGGAGGAGAGGGTCCGTCTGGCTGTCTGTTCCATTGAACAGGGATCCATCACCACTGGCGGAAGCGTGTCCACAGCAGTGTTCCATTGCAGGCGTGTCACACTAATTCCCGAAAGTGGGTGAGCAGGACAATTGTATAAGAGTTCAGTTAAAGGCTGTCACAGGGAACTGACACCCATTGGAAAGCCATTTCCATCTGACCAGAAACAGCAAAAACAAAATAGCATGGAAAAATGAATATTCCTTTCCACAAATGAACCTTTGTGAAAGGTCCTCACTGTGAAACACAACATTCAGCACATTAAAGTTTGAATGGTTAGAGAGATTAGATGCAAGAGGAACCTCCGTAGGAAATGAACACTGGGGCAAACAGACAAAAGGGTCTACCGGGAGCAGGAGGCCCGTTGCAGAAGGATTCTTCGCAAGGCTAACGCTGATTATGAGCTGAGACTTGACAAGAATATCAAGAGCAACAAAAAGTGCTTCTTTCAGCATGTAAATAGGAAGAGGGAGACAAGTGGTAGGACCACTAAATAAGGAGGAAGGAGATTCAGTGACTGATATGAGGGAACAGGCACAGATGCTAAATGATTATTTTGCCTCTGTGTTCTCCTCAAAGCAGAATGGGGGAGATCCACATAGGAGATTAAATAAGGCCGGGGACTTAGGGGCACAGATTAGAGTCACCCCCACTAGAAGTGGAGGGGCTCCTCAGGGCATGGGGCATTGCATGAGTTGCACCCGAGAGTACTTAGAGAGTTGGCAGGGGTTCTCTTATGCCTGCTGGCCTCCATTTTTGAGGCCTTGTGGAGAATGGGTGAAGTTCCAGAAGACTGGAGGGTGAGGTCAGTGCTCCCAATTTTCAAAAAGGGTAGTTGACCGGACATGGGGAATTACAGAACTGTTAGTCTGACATCCATTGTAGGAAAAAAAAAAAGGAAAGGCTCATAATACAGAGATCAATTGATGCTAGATAGGGAAGGGAGGCTGGCAGCTGCACTACATGGTCTCTGCAAAAACAAGTCCTTCAGAAAAACCTTGTGGAATTCTACAAAAAGTTTTTGAGGTGGCTAGATGGAGGGGATGCAGTGGATGTGGTTTACTGGATTTCAGCAAGGCCTTTGACAAACTGCCCCATGATATCCTGGTTGAGAAACTGAGGAGGATCAAAGCACTGTCCGCTGGATTAGGGCATGGATAACTGATGGAAAGCAGAGGGTGGGGAATCGTTGGGGTGGCAGCTTGTGACAAGTGGGGTCCCCCAAGGCTCTGTCCTGGGGCCGATCCTGTTTAATCTTTTCATCAACAACATGGAAGAAAGGGTGAACAGTCTGCTGTTGAAATTCACAGATACTAAAACTGGGGCAGTGGCCACAACTGATGACCAGATCCTCCAGATCCAAAAGGATCTGGAAAGGCTATGGAAGTGACAACAGGATGGCGTTCAATGTGGATAAGTATAAGTTCTTGAACTTGGGTCAAATGAACAGGTGTCATGACTACAGGTAAGGGGAGAAGTGGCTGGAGAGTAGCCCTTGTGAATGGGACCTCGGGATGCTTACTTACTGACTTACTGGTGGGAGAAGACGGAAAGTTGTAGCACACTTTCTGTGGGAGCACAGGGTTACTCCTCCAATTTCATTAAGCAGATCTTCTGCTGCCCAATTACCATTGATGTCATGAGAACAGCATTTTGATCATCATTCTTACACTCTGGTACACAAACCATTGGGAAGGGGTGACAGGTGTATAAAAATTGTGAAAGGAAATATGGGGCAACCCACATTGCCTCTTGTTATCAGTTAAGTTTGTTGCTGTTAGTCGCAAAGTCATGTCCAACCCATCGCAACCCCATGGACAACATTCCTCCAGTAATTCCTGTCCTCCAAAATCCTCCGGAGTCCACCTAAGCTCACGCCGGCAGCTTCAGTGACTCCATCCAGTCACCTCACCCTCTGTCATTCCCTTCTCCTCTTGCCATCTATTGTTCCCAGCATTAGGCTCTTCTCCGGGAAGTCCTTCCTTCTCATTAGGTGGCCAAAGTATCTGAGCTTCATCTTCAGTATTGGCCCTCTAAAGAGCAGTCAAGGTTGATCTCTACGATTGACTGGTTTGATGGCCTTGCAGTCCAAGGGACTCGCAGGAGTCTCCTCCAGCACCACAATTCAAAGACCTCAGTTCTCCGGTTCTCAGCCTTCCTTATGGTCCAACTTTCACAGCCATTAATTGCAACTGGGAAAACCATAGCCTTGACTATACACACTTTTGTTGACAGGGTGTTGTCTCTGCTTTTTAGTATGCTGTCGAGATTTGCCATAGCTTTCCTTCCCAGGAGCAAAAGTCTTTTGATTTCATGGCTGCAGTCCCTGTCTGCAGTAATATTTCAGCCTAGGAAGATAAAATCTGTCACTACCTCCATTTCATCCCCATCTATTTGCCAGGAAATGAGAGGACTGGATGCCATGACCTTAGTTTTCTTAATGTTGAGTTTCAAGCCAACTTTTACGCTCCCCTCCTTCACCCACATCAAGAGGCTCTTTAGTTCCTCTTCACTTTCTCCCATTAGAGTGGTATCATCTGCATATCTGAGGTTGTTGATATTTCTCCCAGCTATCTTGATTCCAACTGGTGATTCATCTGGTGATTCATCTATCCCTGCCTTTCTCATGATGTGCTCTGCATATAAGTTAAATAGGCAGGGTGACAGTATACAGCCTTGCCGAACTCCTTTCTCAATTTTGAACCAATCAGTGGTTCCATGTCCAGTTCTCACTGTTGCTTCTTGACCTGCATATAGGTTTCTCAAGAGACAAATAAGATGGTCTGGTACTCCCATCTCTTTAAGAACTTGCCACAATTTGTTGTGATCCACACAATCAAAGGCTTTAGCGTAGTCAATGAAGCAGAAGTAGATCTTTTTCTGGAACTTCCTAGCTTTCTCCATGATCCAGCATATGTTGGCAATTTGATCTCTAGTTTGTCTCCCTCTTTGAAATCCTACCTGTATTTCTGGTAGTTCTCGGTCCACATACTGCTGGAGCCTAGCTTGTAGGATTTTGAGCATCACTTTGCTAGCATGTGGCAGGAGTGCAATGGTGCGGTAGTTTGAACATTCTTTGGCCTTGCCCTTCTTTGGGATTGTAATGTAAACCAAACGTAAACTCCAGGGCTGAGTGAGGACTAGACTCCGGATCGTCTTTCTCCTCCATCATCTTGGCTGCCAGACAGGCAGGTGGTGACAGTTGTGCAATTCCACCCCCGTCCCCACTTAGGGAGCTCAACTGCCTCTACCAACTCAGAACCTCCCACCCCCCTTTTTCCTCTTCTTGCCCACCTGGATGACCTCTGTCAAATAGAGATAGTTCAGAACTACCTGAACCTTCCAGAATACTTTGCAAACATGAGATGGCCCACTCAGAAGGTTTTCCTGGGCAGAAGAAGCCACACCCTGAATGTGTCACCTGATCCCAGCCCATTTGGTTCTGAAATGATACCATGTAGGGCTGTGGAGAAGGTTGATGCAACTACTAAGTGGGCGGGAGGGGGGGACAAAAGGCAGATCAGGACCTGGCAGTGCCCATGTGTCTGCATCCATTGTTGGTCCTGTTCCATGTCACCTGGGTCAGTGAAGGCATTGGCTCACCAAATGACACATCCCATTTCTTTATTCTGTCAGGACAGTACCTCACTCAACTCATGGAGGGCGGCAATCTCCAAGGCCCAGAGGGAAGTGGGCAGGGATGTGGGTACTGGCAAAGAGCCTTGTTGGAGAGTTTGTGGCAAAGAGCCTTGTTGGAGAGTTTGTGGAAGAGTTTGTGAAAGAGGTGGATTTCCCAGGGTGCACAGCTACAGACTTGGAAACAGTCAGGATGTACCCCATTGTGGCTTGGGTGAGCTGGTGGTGGGTGCTCAGCCAGTGTCAGGTTCAGTGCATCTTGAGGGTCTCGGAGTCAGGCTGGATGAGTCCCAGGCAGGAGAGCAATGCCCCTTCCAGCTTCTTATCGGACTCTCAA
The DNA here is from genome assembly GCA_023646645.1 of Varanus salvator macromaculatus. Taxonomy (NCBI): domain Eukaryota; kingdom Metazoa; phylum Chordata; class Lepidosauria; order Squamata; family Varanidae; genus Varanus; species Varanus salvator. Next base: position 404,844 of record JAIXND010000818.1, on the reverse strand, counting down.
ATGGTGGCTCAAGTGCTGGAGATGGAGCTGGGTGTAGGGCTGGGACTAGGGGAATCCCTGCAGAGTGGTGTAACCTTGCATGATGCCCTCCACTCAAGGATTGCAGGGAGCTTGTCGTGAGAAGGCTGGTGCCTGGCCAGACCTGGGAGGGTTTACTGTGGGCTGTCTTGGTTTCCTGCAATTTCTCCAGCCCATGCAGCTGCTCCTTGACAGGTGCAACCAGGCAAGAGCAACTCGAAAGCTGCGGGAAGCAGAACAAGGGTTGTGTGCAGTGCAACAAGCATGAGGGACAGCCCAGCAGTCAGAGAGGGACAGAGCAAGCCCAGTCATGCTCTACAGAGGCCTTATTTTGGCTGTTCCTAAATCTTTTCACACTGCAGTGTAGGCACCGATGCTTGGAGATGTCGCCCTCTGTGTGCGTTTGTGGTGAGGCAGTGGGTGGCCCAGGGATCTGCCCCACCAAACTGCCCAGCCCTCCTGCACTTCCACGCACTGACTTGTCCCCCACACGTCATCCTTGGATGTTCACCCCTCTCCATTGAGACATGACAAGGATGGAGTCCTTGCCACAGTCAGTTTCTTGGGCATAAACATATTGATGATTGCAAGGGGAATGGATGGTCCAACATCCTGGGCCATTTGCCAAAGTGCCTTCCAGGTAGTTGGCTGTCATGATAGTGTACCTGGGGAAATGTGTTGACTTTGGAGAATGAAGGGGCCCAAGAAGTCCACGCCTGGCATGACAGCACTCTGTGTTGCTGATAACAGCACAATAATGCCACAATGCTGACCACCAATACGGATAGAAATAATAATAGTAATAGCAGCAGCAAGGAATAAATTGTAAAGAATTGAGACTGTAGCAAATGTCAGCCTGCTGTTTCTCTTGCTTTGGAGAGATGCAGAACATTGCCTGAAGTGTCCAGATCAGCATCCAAACACGGCCCGGGATCAGTGCATCCCCAAGTCCATCGCATTCCCTTCCTACGAAGGCTATTTAGGAAACATCCTACCCTGTGTGGCCCTACTTTTCTCCATCAACACAGGAGACATCCAGAACAATGCAGTTCCTTCCTCTTGCAGTTGGGGCTTGCTGTTTTAATAGACTGGACTAGACCAGACTAGAATAGTACTTATAGTACCAGGTGCCCCCTCAGTCTTCTCTTCTCAGGGCTGAACAGGCCCAGTTCTCTCAGTCTCTCCTCAGAGGAAAGTGTTTCCAAACTCTGGGTCATTTTTGTTGCTCTCTGTTGGACCCTTTCTAATTTCCCTGCATCTTTCTTCAATCTTGGTGCCCAGAACTGGACTCAGGATTCCAGGTGAATTCTGACTAGCGAGCAGAGGAGAGGAACTATGACTTCTCATGCTTTGGAAGAAATAGTTCTGTTAATGCACCCCAAAAGAGCATTTGTCCTTTTGGGTGCTGCATTGTTTTTTTTATGCTGCCTTATTAACGTCCCTATTTTCTATTGCCAAGAACCCAAGTGGCTTGTTAGTTTGTCCTCCACTCTTTCCCACCCTACAACCACAACACTGGGAGGGAGGTTCCCTTGAGTGATTGACCAAATATCTTCAGTGAGCTTTGAGAATGAGCTGGGACAAGATCCGGAACCTCCAGGGTTTCCCGCTCTGCACTCCACCCACCAGGCCAGCCTGCCTCTCAGGAGACACTCCAGTCTCCTCCTTGCCTTCTCTGCCACAATTCGACACTCCAGCTTGGGGGATTTTTGTTTTGTTGATTATTTTCTCCCTGTAGGTATTAGGTTGCTGTGACCATACTAAAGCGGTCCTTGATTCAGGAAAGAGGAGACTTTCAGGTTTTCAAGGAAAGCCCTTCTCAAAGAGAGACTGAACGCCAGATGTGGTTCTAGACACTATGCATGTAGCATTTATTCTATGATATAAAGAATGCAGAAGTATAAGAATACAAGTTCAGCATTCTTCAGCAACAATATCAAGGGGCCTCATTCACACTCGCATTCATGCAACACTTATACTCACAGCCAATAGACCCTCTTGGTGATCCATCGGGACTGTGTGTGACCAGTTGCAGCGTTGTCCTGGCACACAGGAGTTGGAAAGCCCAGTCATTTTATACCTTTAAGTTGATGCTATCAGCTTCGTCTGACTGGATCAAACAGTGAACTCCTCTGAGCAGAGCAGACACACAGAACATGCTGGTCCTTTTCTTGAACACACGCCCTCTCCTCACATTCCATTCTCTCTCTGGATGGTACAGCTTAGGCTTATCTTATCTGCTAAGTTCCATTCTCCAACCAGTCCTGGCCTCTCCATTTTCTGTCTGGTCAGTCCCATCATGCCTTTTCATTCTTCATTTTCCTCTAGGTCTTAGGCCTTTCAGGAACCCATGCACACTATAACATTCTGAGCGCTTGTCGCTTTCAGGGGGTTGGAGAAACCAGGCAGTTATCTGTCCTCTGAAGTATTGAACTTCTGGCTTTGATGAGGGAAACTCCACTGCCACCTCCCCAGTGTTCCCCATCCTCCCCACACACTAGATGCACCCCAGAGAGCTCAGGGCATTCCCACTGGCTTTTTTCTTGGCTTTGAGGTTCCCAGGCTCCTGTCCCAGCAGTCTTTTCCCCACCAGGTCAGCCTGGCCGAAGAGCAGCAGAGCTTTTGGAAAAGAGAAAGCTTGGCCTGTTTTCTCTCCCTCGTCCCTTGCCTCCAACCTGCAGGAATGTTTTCCGTTCAGGTTCTTTCAGCAGGAAAACGAGGCCAGCCCCAGAGCACCAGAATGGGTGAATGGCTCACCTACTATCTAATCACTCTCAGGCAAATAGCTGGAATATGAATTTCCTAACTCACACTCTAAAAGCAAACACTGAAACCTGTAAAATTCCATATTTTCAGAGGGTTTCTTTATCTGTCATTCAACCTCTCAAGGCATCCATTTTTCCTTATGTTTCTGAGAAGTTTGTGAAACTTCTGAATTGTAATCTTGTGCTTCTACATAATTCTTGCAAATGGCCCATTTAAAGTATCCCTGCAAGGCATACATGCCACCAACTGCATAAAACCCTCTGTGTATGCTCCCTTCCTTGCAGTCAGTCTCAAACTGGCTACCCCTTGGCACTGCAGTAATACAGGAGGGTCTGCTGCTGTCGTGCAGGAGAGCATGACAGTAGCTCCTCCTCATGAGGAGAAGGTAACCATGATTACTAGGATCAGGAAGGAGCAGACACTTCCAGAAGGAGAAACTAATCAGCTGACTCCTGAGATTTGTAAGAGTTCCCTGGCTGCTTCACAGTCGGCTAGCCCTTTAAACCAGACAGACTGTGAAGGAGAAAGGGAGAGGAAAGATACTTTGCTGGAGGAGGAGGAAAGCAGTGGACCGGAAGGGGACAGGCAGCTCGGAGGCATTGACTTGATTGACACTAACCAATGACAAATGATGCGCTCTTATCAGCTTCGCGAAGAACGGAGAAGAAAGAAACAAGGGGAGGGTGAGGGATGAGGTCATTGTCAGGGGAACATTGTTCCTTCACATGCGTGCCTTGCCTTAGGATAGTTGTTTACCGTAAATCTTGTAGATAATGAGCAATAAACCAATTTACAACCTCAGTTCCTGTTTAAAGAATTTATTGCAGCTAAAGCACCTCTAAGCGTGAGTGTGGTTTTACAACACCCTCACTACAGCTGCCAAGGAAGTGCTGGATGCTTGATTGTATGCTCATGTTGGTTCAAGACACTCATTCCTTGCAGGACTGAAATCCTGATAGATTTGACAAACAAGGAGGGATCCAGAGGATCACCGATGGTTATCTGTCTCTTCCTCCCTATTGTGGACCAATTTCTGTGGGTTCTTTTCAGTGAACACACCTAAGAAATTCTCAAGAAACAACATTTGAAATTAGTCCAACAGCTTTTCTGGATAATCACCTGTGCCTTAATCCCGATATCATTGGGGGACACTCCCAGGGCCACACTTCGCACGAGTACCGAGGATTTTTCTTAAGTTGTACCACCATTGTGGGGAGCCCCATTGACTGCAGTGCAGAAAAAAGGAAATTCAAAATTCTGATTTATTCAGGTGCAAATAATGACCACAAATTCACCAAATGATGAAATGTTTCAATTATGTTTTTCTAATGAGCTGGTCTCTGCTATTGAGACTGGGCCTCAAGAGAATGATGTAGCACTTGGGAAGGAAGATGCAGCCCAGGAGACCAGCCCCAGAGGCCAAGATGGAGAAGACCTCCACAGCCACCGCATACTTCCCCTTGGTGCTCAGGTAGGTGGGCACAAAGGAGACCCACACACTGCAGAAGACCAGCATGCTGAAGGTGATGAACTTGGCTTCGTTGAAGCTGTCGGGCAGTTTCCTGGCTAGGAAAGCCACCAGGAAGCTGAGAAGAGCCAAGAAGCCCATGTAAGCCAGGACAGCATAAAACATGGTGACGGAGCCTTCACTGCATTCCACAATGATCTCTCCAGGCAGGGAATGGAAATCCAAGTTCGGGAAAGGGGGAGAGGTCAGCAACCAGACAACACAGATCACTGCTTGGATGAAGGGACAGAGCACCACAATGGAGGTTATCAGTGGTCTCCCCATGAGTAGACTTGCTATGTTTCCTGGCTTGGTGGCCATAAAGACCAAAACAACCATGACAGTTTACGCCAACATGCAAGAAACTGCAATTGAGAAGGAGATGCCAAATGCAGCTTGTTGCAGAAGACAGGTGACCTTAGTGGGTTGTCCGATGAAGAGGAAGGAGCAGAGGAAGCAGAGCAGGAGAGAGCTGAGGAGGGTGTAGCTAAGGTCTCGGTTGTTGGCTTTGACGATGGGTGTGTTGCGATATCTAATGAATATCCCCAAAACAGCAGATGTGCTGAGACAGAGGACAAGTACCAGAGAAACTAGCAGGAGACCAAGTGTCTCTTCCTGGGAAAGGAAGTGGATCTTCTTGGGGATGCACCGGTCATGGTTCTCATTTGGGTGCTGATCTTGAAGGCATGGAGCACAGTGAGCAGCATCTGAAAAGATGAACCATTCAATTCATGACATGCAAATGAATTCTCTGTGGGCAACTCCCACCCTCAAAGGAAGATGTGGAAAACTCTTTTTCCAAGCTTAATATATAACTTTAAATAAAACTTTGGGAAAGAGGCCATGGGGATGAAATATTAAAAACTTTCCATGCCTGCAGATTTCTGTAAGATTCCTGTTCATTCCTTTGTCATGAAGTGCACTCCACATCTAGAAATGAAAACATGGAAGTGCTAACAACCTTCACCTGCACTTTTGCCTGGAAATCACACCCAAACTAAAGTAAGCCTAGTAGGCACAGGTTCTCCTCATCCTGTGCTCTGATCCCTCAGATCTTTCTCCCCTGAGGCTGGAGACCAGGCTGCAGAAACCACCAATGAAAAATTGGCATTCTGGTTCTGGTTGCAGTGAAATCCAGCAATGTTGCAAGATGGATCCTCCAGCTGCCCAAGTCTGAGTTTTGGACAGACTCCTCTGAGTCTCATGTTGACCCTGCACAGGTAAAAACAGGGCATTCAGAAGCATGAGGAAATGCAAGCATGGAAAAATCAGTGCATGATTTCATTCTTTTAATGCTTCTGGGCTGAATGTTATACTGTTTACAAAAGGCATGTCTTCTGGGAATGTTGAACACACTTTCTAAACCAGAAAGGCACAGAGGTCTGCAATGTATAGAGGCAATGAAACCTTCCAAAACTATCCAAACTTCTCCTTTTCTCAAGCTTTTCCTGGGCTCCACATCACTCCCATTTCATTATCGTCTGTGTTAAGGAATGGCTCCCAAAGTCTGAGGTACCTGTGGAGGTGGAGAACATCCCTTCTGCGCACCATTCACAGCTGTAGCAGCAGACCAGCTTCCCCTCTGGGTCTTTCCTCCAGTGCCCCGGAGGGCACCTCTTCACACACCTCCCAAGGGGCATGGCCTAAATTTGAAAGCAAGAAAGATTTTATTTTTATTTATTTGGAAATTTATAGGCCGCCCCTTGCCACAAGCCTCGGGGCGGCTCACAACAATTACACAAAATTAATACATTAAAAACTTCAACATGCTTTAATCGCTGGCAGATGGGGTCACCAGTCTAGGTGGGTTGGACAATATCTGGATGATTCAGGCTTCCTCCGCAACACAGGGAGGGAGGCTTCTATTCCATTCATTCTGGGGCTGAGCCAGGACCTATGGAGGCTGCCTTCCAGTGGATCACACCTAGGACAATTGTGCCCAATCTTCCCAATTATGGGCTGTACCTCTGCAAGGATACAGGTGTAGAACATCTTGAACCTCCTTGGAATGCCCAAGGACAGACTATGGGATTTCTAGTGAGACACGGTTTTCCTTTGCAAGAGGCAAATGACACCCCAATTCCTCACATTCAGTGGAATGGAGGTCACCATGTTTTTTGAAAGAGGGAAATTGTGCCATGTCTCTCCCTCCATGACCCAGATGGTTCATGCCAGCCCCACCTTTGGAGCCCACACGATTCCTGAAGAGTTGATGGAGAAGCCTTGGCCTGCTGGAGCACCATGATCAACCCAGCCAATCTTCACAGGATGCAAAGTTCCATTTTGAGACAACATCCAGTTAAAAATCTCATATTTCTGGTTATTTTCAGTGAAAGAGACTTCTTCCCCAACACTGTTGTTAAACTGGACATTCCTCAAAGGAGCCAGTAGCTGAAATTGCAGAATCATGCAGTAGAGGCTACAGTTAGTGGAATGGTTTTCCAGAGAATTCTCTCCCCCTCCAGTTCAGAGACCTGTCCCCACCCGCACCTCCCATCGTTACACTATAGTGAGCTTTATTTGGTAAATGCAACCTGAACTCATTGGTTTGGATGAGTTTGCCTGTTGATTTGTATATGTTTGCCAGGTGTCCACTTCCAAAGATCACCGGGAGATGTGAGCTAGAAAACATTTGCTAGAAGTAGGCGGGAGTCCAGGTTGTGGGTCCTCCACTGCTGGCATGAAGGAGCATCCAGAACGGGGCAGGCACACTGCCCTCTGAGCATAAGTATATGAAACTGGAATGATTCAATCATTCTCAGTATGTACAATTTGGAAAGCATGAACAATCCAGGAGCACCACCAATCTCTGCTAAGACCCAATCCCTGCTAAGCACCATACCTTCCATGGCTGAATATTCAGCAGCTGCATCGTTTCCTTCATCCATGAATATTTCTGTCCAGATAAGAGCAGATCATGTAGTGCATGTGCCAGAGCATAGACAGCATTGTAGATCCGGTAGCTGTGACTGGACATGTCCAAGTCGAAATTGAAGAAGGATGAATCCTCCCTGATCTCCGTCCCCATACACATGCGATCTGCCCCTGGAGGGGGTTCTCCAGATCTGAAAACCTGACAGTCAAATGCCAGCTCCCACCACTTTTGAAGAAAGATGTCTCCTTGAGGGTGGAACAGATCTAAAGCCTGGAAAAAAGCCTTGAATGCTGGAATATCCCTTGTATGGACCCTGAAGTGCAAAGCTCCATGAAGGAACTTTAAAACAATTCTCATCATAAAATTTTTGCCTGCTTCAATTTCTGAACGGGAGGTCAAGATCCAAACCTTCTGAAATTGGATCTTTGTATTTTTTTCATGATTACGTAGCCGCAATGACAATTGTGCAATCGCAGCGTTGTCACCAAAGAAAACAATTACTTCTGCTCCCAACCACAAAGGAGGAATGTATCCAGCATCCATGTCCTGCACGTATGCAGGATCACTTGGTGAGAACCTTTCAGTGAAGGCCACACAGAGGTCCTCCTGCTGCAGCAGGAGGGTCACTGCCTGGAGGAAACGCTTGCCATGGTCATCGCTCTGAACATGGAGCCCAATCCAGTTCCACTGGAAATGCTGCAGCAGCCAGATGAGACCCTCATACCGAGGAATTTCTTGGGGATGCATCTGGAAGAAAATGAGGAATACACTGATTTTGCCTTGAATACAAGAGAGGAAACAGTTCAAGAGCTGAAGAAAGAACTTCCTGGTAATCATTCATAGCACTGTGTGGTTCCATTTTGAAAACAGAGGTGTTTTTTCTGTGGAATACACTTCCATCCTCTCATGCCCATGACATGAAAAGCATGGAAAACTTTCCCAGGAAAGGTTTCTCTCGTTCAGCTGGAATGCATCAATGGAAGATGAAGCTCTCAGATGCCCCCTCTCTGCCCCATGGAGTATGGGTCTCCTCACCCAGCAGCACAAGCAAATGCCCAGCAATCATGCTGACATGTCTGCCAATGTCAGGACTGAACTGGAGCAGCCTGGCAGAAGGACAACGCATGGGCAGAACGAGAGCTGTTCACATTGCAAGCAGACACCTCCCTGGATGCATTTTCAGAGCTACGGGGTTTTTCGGCTGATCTCCAAAGGCAAGACTTGCTGAAAAATTATTTATTTATTCAGTTATATATTTAATACTTTGGTAGACTGTCCCATTATCAAAGCCCTTCTCTCTTAAAAAACTTAGGGGGTGGGCAGTCACATATGGAAGTTGATGCCCCTTCAGGTAACCAGCCCCTAAACTGTTCAGGGCTTTATAGGTAATGGCCAGCATTTTTTATTGGGATTGGGCTTCAACTGGCAGCCAGTGTAGGTATTCATCCCTGCCACTCCCTGTTAAAAACCTGGAAGCCCTATTCTGGACCAGTTGAATTATCTAGACTGTCTTCAAGGGTTTCCCTACATAGAAACATAGAAACATAGGAACAGAGCGAGTCAGAAGGGGCCTCCCGGGCCATCTAGTCTGACCTCCGGCACAAGCCAGCTCCGCTCATGACATGCCCACCATGTGCATGTCCAGCCTGTCTTTGAACACCCTCACTGATGGGGCCTCAACGACCTCCCTTGGAAACCCATTCCACGCCCTCGGGATCTTAACTGTCAGGAAGTGCTTCCTGGCATCCAAATTGAACCTTGGCTCCCTGAGCTTTGCTCCATTGGAGTGCGTCCTGCCTTCCTCTGCATGGGAGAACAGGCCTCTCCCCATCTCCATGTGACACCCCCTCACATACCTGTATGTCCCCATCATATCCCTTCTGAGTCTCCTCTTCTCCAAGCTGAAGAGACCCAGTTCCCTCAGTCTTGCCTCATACGACATCCCCTGCAAACCAGCCACCATCCTTGTGGCCCTACGCTGCACTGACTCCAACCTGGCTATATCCTTTCTGTAATGAGGGGCCCAAAACTGAACACAATACTCCAGTTGCGGGCGCACCAGAGTCGTGTAGAGTGGTAGTAATACCTCTCTTGATCTAGAAGCCACACTTCTGGCTATGCAACCAAACACTTCTGGCTATGCAACCAAAAAGTTCACCCCAGATGGGACTTGAACCCACAATCCCTGGCTTAGGAGGCCAGTGCCTTATCCATTAGGCCACTAGGGCTACACTCTACATAGAGCGCATTGCAATACTCCAATTGGGAATTTACCTCGGCATTGGTCACTGCTGCCAGGAACTGCCCATTCAGTTAGGGGAGAAGTTGATGGACCAACCAAAGCTGAAGGGAAGCTCTCCTTTCCAGAGTCACCACCTGGGATTCAAGAGGCAGCTCCAGGTCGATGAACACTCCCGAACTGCACAGCCTGTCCTTTAGGGGGAGTGCAACCCTGTCCAGAACGGGGTTAAAAACACCTACCTGGGAAGCTAAACTGATTACCAGCAAGACCTACATCTTGTCTGGAGTAAGGATCAATGTATTAGCCCTCATGCAGCCCATCACCCTGCCCCTGGCGTCCTCACCCCCAGGCCCAGGAGTGGTTGGTGCACAGGTGTAGTGGGGAGGGGAGCTGCAGCAGCAGAAACAGCAGCATTAGCAGAGATGGCCCTTCTCTCTGTGGGTTGTCAAAATCCCAGAATCTCAATTTGAGAAGGGAAATAAAACTCAGGGTCATAGGAAAGATCAGTCCTTATGAACCTCCAATGTCTTTATTGTCTATCCCAGGTCCCCGTGGTTGACTCACAATCAGGCTTTACCGGGCAAGCAGAGATAAACTCGCTGCAAAGCTTCAACAGAAATACAGAGTTTTTATACACTCCCAGTTACATACAGGTACAGGGCAATTGATGATAGAATGCAAAGATTACAATAAGATTCTGCGGTCATCACATACAGAACAGATAAAGGACTGCCAGTCAATCATACTGTAACAATAAGATTACAATATTTATGATTGCCTGTATTGACATTTGAGTTCAATAGCTTGAATCCATCTCCAGGTCTGCTTAAACATGTAAATTCAAGCTACTAAGAAACTATGCATGAACTCAAGACTCTTATCTATACTCTACACATTCTGAATTGACCAGAGCACATGTAGCCCTCTGGGCTATCAAGATACTTCCATGTGAACTGAATTACAACAGTGACTATTGAATCATTGTGAATTAGGACTAAATGGCTTCTTTAGCCCACAGCTAAAGGTGAGAGAAAGGAATGGGGGAATGCCATTTTAAACAGTGACAGCTTGGTTTTGAGAAGGAAGACAGGATTTGATCCTACAATGAAAATGCACACAGTAATGCTTTTCAGACAGAATTTACCCAAATTTTCCCAAAAGGGTCCCTCATACCTCCATCCAGGTGAACGCATTTACCTCTGGGATTTTGAAGATGCCCATTAAGGATGCAATCTCAGATCTGGCATCAAAATCCTGTATGACAGAGATGAGTCGATCCTGCTTGTCACATTTATAATTGGGACTCATTCTCCCCCGTGTAGACAGCAGGTGAAGGTTGTCCACATCCAGTATTCTGACCATGTACATGTGCTCATAGATGCGGAAGCCAAGTGTTGTGTTGGGGAGGAGAAATGGGTCCTTGTTGAGCTCAGTGATGGCAAACACCAAAGCCAGGATGCGCTGGTAATTCCTGATGATTGATCTGTCATGGCAAGAGCAATATCAGGACATGGGGAGAAGGACAGGATGGGTGACATTATTTTCTTCATGAAAAATGTGCCAGGATTCTTTCCACCAGGGTGACTTACCAGGGATATCTTTGTCTTTACACCCTTTACTGAACATGCCTTCTTCAATAATTTACCAAAAGCAAACACAGGAGAAAGAAGATGGGAGAGGAAATTGTTTCCATCCAGGACAGCAAGAAATATCCCTTAGCCAAATATATTGTGGGGGACCCCACAAGGAAGAGTTGAATGCAAGGGCCTCCCTTCTGTCCCCACTCCCCACATTCCTAGGTGGACTCCTGGAATGGAATCTCTCTGTCAGGATCAGGCTGGGGAGCCCCCTTTGTCCTCCAGGAATTCACCTCAGCCTTTTCCAAGCTAACTTAAATCCAGAATCCATTGCTGCATCTCCAAACTCTGTCTGCCACTGAGTCAGCTTTTCCTGAATGATCCAGACATCATCAAGGAAAGGACCATGGGACAGTGTGTGGCCCTTCTTCCCATTCAGGGGCTGCCAAGATCAATCCTGGCTTCTCCAGGGAGGGCTTGGGAAGACCCTCCCTCAAACGCTCCTTCTCAGTCCTGGCACACTGAATTCAGGTCCACTGACCCCCTGAGATGCTATGAGACAGCTTCTATTCAAACATACTGTGGGAGAAGGAAACTAAAACTAAAGGTAGCTAAACAGGTACCCTGGATTTCCAAAAAGCCAACTTTAACCAAGTCTGGCCAATAATGGCAAGCAACTCTTAAGGGAGAACGAGCCCAAAATGAGTGGGTTATCTTAGAAACAACAAGAAGGAAATGCTTCCAGAAAAAGTTCAAATTGTTCCAACAGGAAGGAGGTGTAGAAGACAGGAAAGGATGGACATGTGACTTCACAAAATGCTCGGAGATTATCTGAACACTGAAAAGAACATGAAGAGGAGGCAGGAGGATGGTCAGGCTGCACGGACAAAAGCAGGCAGGTGGCAGGGAAATGCAGGGGAGGCGTCAGAAAGGCTTAGCTGGGAATGAAGTCAGGCAAGTGAGGGATGTGGAAGTCACAAAAAGCCTTCCTCGGATCTGTCCAAAGACAGAGGAAAGCAGGGAACTTTAACTACTCAATGTGGATGGTAATTTTACAATGCATGTGAAGAAATTAGACCCTCTCCAAAAGACAGGATTTGGCCACAGGAGCCCTGCTGGAAACTGATCTTGAGAGGATGGTCTACCTAACCCAGCATGGAGGCTCCTCTGGTCATACTTTTTGGAGCATCCCTTAATTGCAGAGACATGAGGTCTAGCACTCTGCATTTATTTTGCCAAAGGAGTCAGGCAGAACCAGCTTCACACACTGTAGCATCCTGGGAGGGAAACCCACTGTTGCAAAATTTGGATAAAACCAGAGAAAAAAATGTTGCTTTTCTGTTCCTTTGGGATATAAAATCAAACCTGCAGTCCTTCTCAGAAGCACCGGCTTTCCAAGCCAAGTCACTGTTTAGTATTGCTGTAAACTTAGGAGAATGGCACTCCTTCCCTCTCAGTTGTCTTGCTCTTCTTCTCCCCTATAGCTGTAAGCGTGAGCAGACTGGCCATTCAGGCAAATCCACAATCACCACTGCAATGTTGCTGCATCGTCCCTGCAGGAATTCACAGTTTACCAAGAAGTATTTCGTTAGCCAGGCCAGAGCGCTTCCCGTGCTAGAGCCAATCAAAACGGTGCAGAAATTTGTGGATCCCTCACTCAGGGTCTGAGCCTGCCTGATAACAGAAAGCAATAGATGAGCTTCTGAGTTCATGAATGGTTTCTCAATAACTTGAATCCACATGTCTAAGCAGACCTGGCAATGGGTTCAAGCATCTGGAATTTTCTTAACTGAAATCTCAAAACACTGCAATTGGGAATATTGTGATCTTGTATGTTTGGCTGCCCTTCCTTCTCTGGTCTGTATATGAAGACCTCAGAATTTCATTATAAGGTCTGCATTCTGCCCTTAATTGCTCCATATCTGCATAAGTGACCGGGAGAGCGGGAAATGCTCCATACTTTCATTGAAACCTGGCAGTTGAGTTTTTCTCTGCCCGGAAATGCATTATCTTTAGTCAACTGCAGTGCGGGGTGTGGGGGATTTGGGTGGGTTGGGAAAGGACTTTCAATTACTGAAGGAGAAGAGCAGGAAGGGGAACTGAGGACAGAGCTTTCCTTTGCTCCCCCTTTGGGGACTTCTTCCTGGAAAAGGAAAAGACTCTGTTCTTGAATTTATTCTCTGTTTCGAAATATTTGAAGTGCATTGCCCAAGTGTTACTCCATTAATTAAATATATTCCTCCCTGACCATCAGTTATCTCAGCCCCAAATAAGCAGAGCCCCTCTCTGTGCAACTGTGGCACCCACCCAGAGTCTCCTGAGTGCAGAAGTCTCCCGTCTGCTGCCTGGAATTGCCAGATGCATGCAACTCTGGGGAACTCCTGATTTTCCCAGAATCTGACTGGGAATGCTGAAATTTGTGGGTCCAGTGACCACTTGGTGTTCAAGGAAGGGAAGGAGCAGCTCTCCAGCTTATCTGTTTCGCTTGAATAAGCTGCTTCCTTCTGGAGCCTGCACATTGCCTCAAAGTCACGGCCATTAATCCAGTGATGGATTGGAAGATGTTTCTGTGCAAAAAAGTCAGACTGAGCCAAGGGGTCTTCAACTCAGAAAGTCAGTCCAGATTACACCAGAGTTTCTTTCTTTTGAGGTGCATAATTTGGGGTGGGAGGCAGTGCATTTTGGGACAATTTTGACTGAGCTACTTCTCAGAAAGGCTTGCTGAATTCCTTTCTGTGTTAACGCAATCTGCCAGATGATTCAGCACATCGGAAAGGGGAAAGGTCTCAGAGTGGAGCCCACCTTCTCTTCCCCAGCTTGGATGGATTCTGCCTGGGGCAGGAATGGCAGGACAGCCCTTCATCTTACAGGAACTGCCAGCATGAGAAGAAACTGCTGTTTCCCTCTGACTCTTCTGCAGGCTCAGCACACCTTGAACAGGACCAGCAAGGAAGGCCCATGCCTGGCTCTCCCTCTCTGTCCAGAGCCCTTCTGGGATGCTTCTGCAAATCTCATACTCAACAATTCCTCTTGAGCAGCATCCCTAAAACACCTCCCTGGAATGAGGCCCCAATGAGAAAGCAAACATGCACACAGGCATCCCAGGTCCCATGGAGGAAAACATACATTGCATTAAAAGCGACTTTTATTCCTGGTGATGTATTAAGCTGTTCTTGACCTGCATATGAATATCTGCCAAGCAGTAAATTCCCACCAAGAATCAGGTCTCCTGGCTGGTAATAGTCTTGTGGCAATATAAATGGCTGGGTCACCAAGCAACCTTCCCTCGTCATCCTCTGGAAGGCCTGAGGCAGGAGCCAAAGGAGCAGCGAGAGCAGGACCACCATCACTGGAGGAGGGAGGCTGTCCCTGCTGTGGAAGCAAGATGCAGGGGAGGAGCAGTCCTTGCAGCCTCACCAGGAGGAGTGGGTCTCTGGAATAGAAGTGCAGGAGGCCAGACGTCAGATGCAGCTGCAGCCTCACCCCAAGGAGCCCAGGGCACCTTTGCATTCAGTGTGCTTTCTCGGGGATTTCTTTGTTATTGACTTGCTGGATGTAAACCCATCGGGATTTTGTCAAGTAGTTTCCATAATAGCAGAGGAGAGAAATAAGCAGAGAGCAGGAGCCCTGGGGGCAGAATCAGCAGTTTGAGTCACTCTCACCTTCCGTGAGGAGTTTTGGAAATTGACTGCCCCTTTCTGCCTTTTCAAGACTCGAAATCAAATTCCCATAAGTCAGGAAGGAGACTGGGCTTGGGCCAAGGTTCTGAGCTGTATTGTTGGAAAGGAAAGGGGAGGCTCCAGCTTTTAGCAGTGCAGGGACACACCTGACTGGAATGGCTGCCATGTCTGATGGGCATTCAACCTGCGGGACCCCTTAGGATGGCCCACCTGGAAGACCTCTGTCACTGAGCGACCATCAGCATCATTTGGCAGGCTCTTCAGTGAAGTGGTCTGAGTCTGGACCCTTGCCTTTGGAGATGCTGTCCCCCACTATTTATTGGAAAAGTGCTGAATGTGACACAGCCAGGCCCATACTGCCTCTCTGCGAAGGACCCCTTCTCCTCTTCTTCCTCTCCTCACTTGGTTCTCCATATGTGCAAGGAGAGGAAGGGGCCTCCTGCAAGTGCGTTGAAGGATTGCTGGCACTTGGAGTGCAACGTCACTGGAGCTTCCATTCGTTTCTGCACACCAACTTCCCCTGATGGGGGAGCCAGGTTGGAAGTGAGGCAGGGAAGCTTCCCCATGGGAGACCTGGGTGTGCAGGCTGGTTCTGCATTGATAAGTCAGTGGGAGGTGATGAGAGGTTTCCATCTTTTTCCACTGGTTGTGCTCTGGATGGCTTCCCAGAACAGGCTGAAGGCCAGCAGGTTCAAGCCAAAGGCTTCCCGCAGGGGAAGCTTTGGCTGATTCGGAGGATCCTGTTTTACCAGCATCCTCTCCATTGTTCCTGTTCTCATGTGCGGTCAAGTCATCTCAGGCTTCTGGCCACACCATGAATACTTCCACTACTAAGCACCAGTCCTTCTCTGCCCTGATAAGTTCTTCTCAATGCAAGGCAGCTCCTTCCTTGATGGAGGCCTCCTCCTCCTCTTTGGTCTTGCTCCCATTCTTCTTCCTTTGCGTCTCCTGGGGAAGGGGCTTAGCCAGGTGGTGGCTGGCCACATCAAGTCACTCTTGAAAAAAAATTGAGTATCTGGATCAGTTTTACTCTCACTTCAGGCTTGGTTTCCCAATGGAAACCTCATGAGACACTCTATAAAATGAGCTTTGCATGGAGAAGGATTGAGGAACCCTATTGATTGCCTTGGACTGCAGGATGGCTCTGGATCCCATCACCCCCAGTATCCTTTTGGATAGGTTTTGTCAGCTGGGCCTGGAGGTGCTGCACTGCCATGCTTCCATTCCTGCCTGGCTGGACACTCTTCCTTCCCAGAAGGAGACCAAGGTTGATTATCGCCTCGGCTCCTGGTGCTGATGCCATGGAGCACCAGGGGGCCCTCTTCATGCCCCAGACTCTTCCACAAGGACTTGGAACCAGTGGGGAAGGATCACCTGTCCACTCTCAGGTCATGAAGAGGACTTACCGTATTGTTCGCTCTATAAGATGCACCTGACCATAAGACGCATCTAGTTTTTAGAGGAGGAAAACAAGAAAAAAATATTCTGAATCAAATGGGCACATCATCACAGGCACATTCACCATCACTTCCCCATGGGCTGCACATCTGACAGACTTACTGCACACACATATTCGCTCTATAAGACGCACAGAGATTTCCCCTAACTTTTGAGGGGCAAAAAAGTGAGTCTTATAGAGCAAAAAATACGGTACCTTCAGAAAGAAGAAAAGTCTGTGGGCTCAGACCAAGGCAACACCCAGTCCAGCGCCTTCCTCACTCCATGACCAGACTGCTGCCCAGGGAACTCTCTTTTTGCAAAGGTCAACAATTTCATTATTTTTTAACTTTCAGCAATGTACAACAGAAAGAAATAATGTAAATACAAATATTGCCACCTTTCAGTGCACACTTAGCTGCAGTGATGTCTGTGGAAAGCTCCAGTCACAGGCCAGTTTTATACCCTAATTGTTCAACAGCTGCAAATGAGCATCCATCCCAAGTTGTCTTCTTGGTCTCTTGGTTGATAGAAGGGCATGGAAAGTAAATTTGCGCTAACCAAGTGGTAACTTCTGGCAAGTAGGTAGATCATTCAAAGAGCAAGAACACCAGTCAACATTGAATTGCCGAGTGTACAAAGTCATCATGGTAATACTCTCCTCATCACAACAGAGTTAAAAGAAACTTTTGCTGTGTTACAGCTCCACCAAGTGAGGAACTCAGACAAAGCTATATTAAAGGTGTCAAAGCGACCTGGAATGAGGTGCACAAGGTCCCATGCTAGCAATATCTCTGGTGTTCTCCAGTGCCAAATAATCTGGTAATAATGAGCACCTCAGGCCAGAAGGTGTCCAATGTGCTACTGGGGAAGAACAGAAGGCTATTACTAGTAGCGCCAGAAAGAATGAAGCAACTGGGTCAAAGCTGAAAGAACACACAGTTGCAGATGTATCTGGTGGTGAAAGGAAAGTCCGATGCTGCAAAGATCTTTACTCCATAGGAACCTGGAATATAAGATCTAGGAATCCAGGCAAGCTGGACATGGTCAACAAGTGATGACAAGACTGAACATCAACGTCTTAGGAATCAGTGAACTTAAATGGACAGGCATGGGTGAATTTAGTTCAGATGACCATCAGGTATACTACTGCGGACAAGAATCCCCAAGTAGAAATGGAGTAGCCTTCATAGTCAATAAAAGAGTAGGAAAAGCAGTAGTGGGATAAAATCTCCAAAATGACAGAATGATCTCAGTTCGAATTCTGGGAAAACCATTCAACACCACAGCAGTCCAAGTCTATGCCCCCAATCACTGATGCTGAAGAGGCTGAAGGTGACCCGTTCTATCAAGGCCTACAACATCTTCTAGAATTAACCTTCTTTGAGATCAGGGGACTGGGGACGTGCAGCAGGTCGAGCACTTGAAGCTGGAACTTCAAGAGGGTCAACTTTGGCCAACTGAAAACCAAACTGGGGAAAGTCTCCTGGGATGGGTTACTGGAAGACAAACGAGTTGAGGAGGGATGGCTGGCACTCAAAAGGGAGGTTTTGGAGGCACAAGCCTTGATGATACCTCTACTTTGTAAGATGGGGAGGCATAGGAGAGCGCCACCATGGATGCGAAAGGAGGTGGTTAGAGGGATTACATGAAAGAGGAAACTACATAGGATATGGGTATTGGGGCAAATAGACAAAAGGATATACCGGGGGGAGGAGGCCCGTTGCAGAAGGATTCTTC
The DNA here is from genome assembly GCA_023646645.1 of Varanus salvator macromaculatus. Classification (NCBI taxonomy): domain Eukaryota; kingdom Metazoa; phylum Chordata; class Lepidosauria; order Squamata; family Varanidae; genus Varanus; species Varanus salvator. The sequence goes on along the minus strand of JAIXND010000818.1, from coordinate 387,002 downwards.
GCAAGGCTAAGGCTGCTTACGAGTTGAGACTTGCCAAGAATATCAAGAGAGATAAAAAGGGCTTCTTTCAGCATGTAAATAGGAAGAGGAAGGGGAGACAAGTAGTGGGACCACTAAAAAGGGAGGAAGGAGATCCACTGACTGATATGAGGGAACAGGCACAGATGCTAAATGACTATTTTGCCTCTGTGTTCTCCCTAAAGCTGGACAGGAGAGATCTGCATGGGAGATTAGATGAGGCTGGGGACTTATGGGCACAGATTAGAGTCACCCCTCTAGAAGTCGAAGTGCTGCTCAGGCATTGGACATTACAAAGGCACCAGGCCCTGATGGGTTACACCAGAGAGTACTTAGAGAGTTTTCAGGGCACCTGAAATACCCTCCATTGGCCTCCATTTTTGAGGTCTCTTGGAGAACGGGTTTAGTTCCAGAGGACTGGAGGGTGGCATCAGTGGTCCCAATGTTCAAAAAGGATAGTAGAAGGGAAATGCTGAATTACAGACCAGTTAGTCTTACATGCATTGTTGGAAAAACAATGGAAAGGCTCATAATAGAGAGAGATCTACTGATGCTAGATAGGGAAGGGAGACTTACAGCCACACAACACGGCTTCCACAAAAACAGACCGTGCCAGAAAAACCTTGTGGAACTCTATGACAAGGTTTCAAGATGGCTAGATGGAGGGGATGCAGTGGACATGGTATACCTGGATTTCAGCAAGGCCTTTGACAAAGTGCCCCATGATATCCTGGTGGAGTAACTGAGGAGTTTTGGGATGCACCAAAGCAATGTCCAGTGGATACGGGTATGGTTGACTGACTGAAAGCAGAGGGTAATTATTAGTGGGGAGTCATCAGTTTGGCAGCTAAGATCCCTCAGGGCTCTGTCTTGGGCCGATCCTGTTTAATCTTTTTATAAATGACATGGAAGAAGGGGTGAACAGTCTGCTGATCAAATTCGCAGATTATACTAAAACTGGAGCAGTGGCCACAACTAAGGAGCAGGTACTCCAGATCCAAAAGGATCTGGACAGACTATGGAACTGGACTGGAGACAATAGGATGGCATTCAAAGTGGGTAAGTGCAAGGTCTTGCACCAAGGGGCATAGGAATAGGTGTCATAATTAAGGGTTAGGTGACAAGTGGCTGCAATTGTGAAAGGGACCTCAGGGAACTGGTTGACTGCAGGCTAAACATGAGTCAGCAGTGTGAGTGGTGGTCAAGAGGGCAAACTGCACCCATGGTTGCATAGCCAGAAGTGTGGTCACTAGACCGAGAGAAGTAGTAATGAATGACATCGAAGAAGATGGACTATTCGCACCACCATGGCAGGAAGCTCATGCAATGTAGAGACCCGAAAGAGGGAATGATCCCATGTTACCACACTCTGACCAAGCTGTCTCAGTATTAAATGAGGATTATAAACGTTTTACTTCAAAAATGGCAGACAGATTAAGAAAATGTATAGAAAGACAGATTCATACAGTGTTTACAAGTGTTTAGAGGAAAAACAAATTCCTGGTTTTGCTTTGAAAACCTGGTTTTGTTTTGAAAACTTGTTCTGATGGACTAAACTAAAAGCATTGTGGTTGGGATGAATTTCAGCTATGCAGAGGATTGTACTATCTAAACTGAACTTTCTCTTTCAGATGAGATCGCTGTCAATATTCGGAAAAGGTCTCCAAGACTAGCAGAGACAACTGAGTATTATTATTTGGAAAGGCAATACATTGAGGATCAGATTTGATCTTTCAGGATACAAATGAGAGAGGCTACCTTGCAGTATCTAATTGTTTTACTATTAGTTATACTAATTAGTATAATATTATTACAATATTATTATTAAGTATTCTATTAGTATGGAAGTTATACTATTAGGCAGTGGACCCGGTCTATATTGCAGATCAGATTATAAACACCCCTGATAGGTGAGTGAGGTTTGGACAGAGCTGATGTTGAAGTCGGAATACATCATCCCTTGTGGGGAAGAAGTCAGTCTGATCACAATGGTAAATGCTGGAAATGTAAGAGGGTGGATGGGATTTTCTATCACACATGGTGGATTTGTAAAATAATGGGAAAGAAAAAGATCGAAACTGATATATGTGGGGTTGCAGAAAATCATTAAAAAGAAGTGTCTCATGAGTCCAAAGATTTGAAAAATGTGCCACAGCGTCTTTCAAAAATATGTCAGACTTATTTAGCTGTACGAACAACCTCAACAAGATTAGCAATTGCTTTTAAATGGAAATCACAGGAAGCGATTGGGGAAATATGCTGACAGAATCGGCTGTGATGGCAAAGTGGACCATGTGAATGGAAGACCATTAGAAGAATTCAGGGATGACAGAAATTGTAATTGTATGATGCTCAGCATGACTCATGGGAGTTGATCTGAGGGACTGAATGTCCAGGTTACGCTTGTTCCAAATTCACTGGGGAAACTTTGTTCACTTTGCTTACTTTAACCTGCTCTGTTCATTTTGGTTTGCTTTGCTTCACATTTTAATGCACTTGTTTATGTTAAGGAAAGAGAGAAAGAATGATTCTTTGGACAGATGACCTGACAGGAGGAATTGCCTGGTTTCGCATGCCCTCTTGGTAAGCCCCCCAGCAGAAGCTCTCACTCACACGCTCATCTCTGGAGCTTTCCCGCTGCCCAGAGTTTTACGGTGTCGACGGCCAGGAGAGTAGACTCAGGATCGTGATTCGATGAGCTGAGCTTTACCAACCAGTTGATCTTTTCTCAGCTGGATCTAGGATTTGGAATCGCATCAAGACCTCAGGAATGAATGGAAGCCACTCTTTGCATGCAAAATAGGTGTCCCCTGTCAGGGACCTCCTCCACCTTCCAACGCTTGCTGCAACAAAGATTGTCTGAACGTTGAGAAGCCTCTTCTTAACACCAACCTAGCATAGCAATAAAGCTTCAAAACAAGCACCACTCAGCATCTCCCCCTCCTGAAAAGCAGTAAAAACTCTTGCAGGTATACCAAGTGGAAGAGCCCTGAGGGAGGATGATCTGAGCAATGAGGTGCAAGAACTGTGAATGTTTTCACAATGTAAGAAGAACTATTGGCCCTCTTTCGTGTCCTTGAAATGATCTATCGACTTCCCAGAAGTTGGTCCTTGGTTAGCCCAAATGCAATTTACATCCCCCTTTCACAGCTAAAGGACCAGGAATCAAACTTGGGAGAAATGCTCCTTTGCAACAGTTGATCAAGGGGTGCAGAAACTGACTGGTGAAAGCAGCTTTACTGACACGTGTGCTTTCGTTCACATTTGTGTGCAACTTCTAGAAATCCTTCTGCACAAATGCCAGCATTCCATGTACAAGCACTGAAACCGGCAAATTGCTTTTGTTTTCATTGTTGAAATTGTATAAGAGAACCTCAAATTATTGCTCTTTGCAAAAAGAGACTTTCCTTGAGCACCTGATTGGTTGTTGTGTGAAGTGAATGCTGGACTGGGTGTGGCCATGGTCTGAGCCAGCAGGCTTCCTTCTGCCTGAAAGAGACTCCTCTCCACAACCTGAGAATGGACAGGGGATGCTTTCCCCATGGTTCCATGTCCATGTGAAAGAGCCTCAGGGAGAAGAGAGAGTCCCTTGGTGCCCCATGGCATCAGTGCCTGGAGCCAGGCCCACAACCCATCCTGGTCTCCTTCCAGGATGGAGGAGTGGTCAACAGGCAGGAATGAAAGCACCACAGTGCAGCACCCCCAGTCCCAGCTGACAGAGCCACTCCATCATGCTGCAGTGGGTGGTGGGATCCAAGCCACTCAGGGGTCCAAGGGAATCATCAGGGTTCCTCTGTCCTTCTCCCAGAAAAGCTCACTCCAGAGGGTGAATACAGCAGAAATTGAAGCTGAGCAGTGAGTGAAATGGATTGAGACACTCTGTTTTGTTCAAGAGTACCTAGATGTGCCCAGCAAGCACCTGGTCAAGTCACTTGTCCAAGAGAAGCAAAGGCAGAAGTATGGGGGGAAGAACAAGGAGAAGATGGATGGCTTCCATCAAGGAAGGCGCCGCCTTGAGTTGATAACTGGGAGAAGTCCAAGAAGACTTGACTGTACTCAAGAAAATGAACAATCGAATGGATGCCCCTGAGCAGACGCTGCTAAAAGGGGGTCTCTGGCACTGCGAAAGCCTGATTGGCAGCCAGCCTTGGCTGGAACCTGCTGCCTTCAGTCTGTCTAGGGAAGCTGTGCTGAGGGCAACAAGTGGGAAACGATGGCAAGTCCGATCACCTCCCACCGACTGGTCAGTGGAAGGTCGGCCTGCACACCCAGGTCTGCCATGGGAGTGTTTCCCTGCCCCATTTGAAACTTCAGGGTAAGTTGGCATGAAGGAGCACAAGAAACCAGAAATGACATCGCACTCTATGCAGCATCTCCTTCCAGGCTGACAGGGCTTCAGTATCCATAGTTCAAGGGGCAGAAAGGGGCAGTCAATTCCCACAAGTCCCCATGGAAGGTAAGACTGACTTCAACTGTTGATCTGCCTCCAGGCCTCCAGCTCTCTGCTTATTTCTCTCCTCTGCAATTATGGAGGTCCTTGAGGAATTCCACAGGATTGTCCCTCAAGCTGGTCGATAACAAAGAAAGCCCAGAGAAAGCACGCTGAATTCAAATGTGCCCCGGGCTCCTTGGTGTTGGGCTGAAGCTGCGTCTGATGTCTGGCCGCCTGCACGTCTCTTCTGGAGATTTGCTCCTCCTGGTGAGGTTGCAAGGATTGCTCCTCCCCTGCATCTTGCTACCAGAGCAGGGACAGCCTCCCTCCTCCAGTGATGATGGTCCTGCTCTTGCTGCTCCTTTGGCTCCTGCCTCAGGGCACCCAGAGTTTGCGAAGGGGCATGTGTCTTTCTTTCTCCAGGTTAAGTCAGCGAAGAGAGTATTACCGGCCGGGAGACCTGATAATTGGTGGGAACTTACTTCTCGGCAGATATTTCTATACCCACCAAGAAGAGTTTCATACAACACCATTTATGAGACAAAGTGCTATTCGAATGTAGGTTACCCTCAAAGGGGTCTGGGATTCAAATCATTGTGTTTGCTATCACATCAGGGTGCTCATTCCAGGAAGGGGAGTCAGGGATGTTGCGCTTGACAGTCCCAGAGCCTGGCCAGGCGGGCCCTTCACCAAAAGGGAGAGCCAGACTAGGAATTTCTTCATGGGCCTGATCCCGAGGGGTGCTGGACCAGCAGCAGAGTGCGAGAGAACCAGCGGTTTGTTCTCATGTTGACAGTCCCTCTAAGATGCAAGAGCACACCAGCAACCTGCCCCAGGCAGGCTCCATCCTGGACAGGGATGGGAAGGTGGGGCTCTGCTCTGAGATCTTCACACTTTCGGATCTGCTGAATCTGCCGGCCGGTCGCTGGAGCTCCAAGAGTGACTCAGCATGCCTTTGTGACAAGCAGCTCTGTCAGAACAGCATCAAAATGCATTCCCTCCCACCCTCGAAAAAAGGAAACTCTGGCACAATCTTGTCCAAATTTCCGAGCTGGAGACCTCTGGGCTCAGCAATGACATCTGAGCTGAGAGTTCTTTGGATTACTGGCTGTGACATGCAGGTAACATGCAGGATCCAGGTGGAGGACCTCAGGCATCTCATGCAACCCAAGCAGATGCGCTGGACAGCAACGCCTTCCCATCCATGAACCCCAGTTATTTATTTATTTATTTATTTAAACAATTTCTATGCTGCCCCATTCGCAAAGAGCCTCAGGGTGGCTTACAACATAAATAAACAATTATATAATTAGCATTAAAAAAACCGGACACATCTCGGCACACATATAAAAACCCAATAAATACAATCAATAAATTAACAATTAAAATAATTTTTAATTATTATTATTATTATTATTTTAATTTAATAAATAAATTAAAACCCCATGAGGACATTCACCCAGGTCTCCCTGCATTCCCAGTCGGATCCTGGGCAAATCTGGAGATGCCCACGGCTCCATTTCTGGGCAATTCCAGGGGGCAGGCAGGAACCTCCTGCACAAAATCTCTGCCCTCAGGTGCCCTTCCTGCTCTTCTCAGCAAGCGCAGATCCTCTGGACCCCTGGCAGCAACTGCCCCACCCACCGCACTCTAGAACATGATGCTCCTGCATGATGGTTGTCTTCCAACCGCACACACACCCAGGGCCACATGATGGGCTGTTCCTCTACTACTTGGAAATGGATCTGAAGAAAATCAGGAGAGGCAGCCAGGGAGCTTCCTTCTTGGGAAACAAATGCTCACTCTGTCTAGTTCAGCCTCTACAGCTCCGAGTGGCACTTGGTTGCCCTCCCTGGATGGAAGAGTGTGTGAAGTTCATTTGTTCCTTTGCCAAAAACAAATGCAAGGTGCAAGTCCTCATGGCTCAGCATTAAGGCTGCTTTGGATAGTATCCCCAGGGCTACGCAGGCAATCTCCTCAGTGTCAGTCTCTAGCAAGGCCTCTCTGAGTGTGTGGTGGGGTCCCTCCCTCCTTGGATTCCCCGTACATGTGAAGGGCAGAACCTTGGAGAATCTGCAGCTGAGGGAGTTTCTCAGGCATACATGTAAAACAGAGAAATCTGAGTCTGTGCAGGCTTGGCCAGAAGCTCTTTTCATCATCTCATTGCTTTAGTGCACTCAAATTCCCCTTGCCTGCACTGAGAAGGAGCCACAGTCCAGCGTTTGAGGAGGGGCCTTCCCAGACTCCCTGGACATTCCAGGAATGATCCTGACTCCCCCTGCATGGGAAGCAGGCTCCAGCCTGGCCCACGGTCCTTCCCCTGGTCCCTGAGCAAAAGGTGACGCTGCTTTGTAGGCACTGTGGCAACGCACTGATGGTCCCCAGAACTCAATTTCCACAGGCAAGGCTCAGGTGAATTCCTGCAGAACAGAAGGAGACTCTCCAGCCTGAATCCTGAGGAGAAGTTCCATCCTAGGAGTCCATCTAGGCCCATGGGGAAGGGAGAGGAAGGGAGGCTCTTGCATTCACCCCTTTCTTTTGGGGTTCTCCTTTTTCTGTCTGGCTGATGAGAGCAGGAACCCCTTGCAGTCCTGGATGGAAACAGTTTCCTCTGAAGTCTCCTCTCTCCTGTGTTTTCTTTCACCAAATTATTGAAGGAGGCATGTTCTATAAAGCATATTCAGCCAGAGGCATGCTTGGTAATAAACCTGGGGGAAAGATCCTGGCACACCTTTGCTGAAAGAAAAATGGCTGCCCATGATGTGCTTCCTGAGTAGCTCTGCACCGTGGCAGTTCTGCCAGGGCAGTCCTGAACAGAGGGAATGGGCTGGATGAGGGCCAATAAACTGAGACTCAATCCAGCTAAGATGGTGGTCCTTTTGGTGTGTGGTCGGGTTTTCAGGTAAGTGATTTTGGTCCTGTCCTGATCAGGGTTGCACTCCCTCTGAGGGACAGGGTCCGCAGCTTGGGAGTGCTCCTCAACTCAGAGCTGTCCCTGGAAGCCCAGGTGATGGCAGAGGTGAGGGCGGCCTTCCTCCAGCTTCGGCTGGCCAATCAGCTGCATCCTCACCTGTACAAGCACTGCCTTGCAATGGTGATGCATGCTCTGGAAACTTCCCAGTTTGATTACTGTAACACACTGTATCAGGGACTGCCCTTGAAAATGATCTGGATACTTTAATTGGTACAAAATACAGCTGCCAGGCTGCTGACGGAGGCTGGTTGTTCTCATGCGACGCTGGTCCTCTGTCATCTACACTGGCTCCCAATTGAAGTCTGGGTCCAATTCAAGGTGCTGTTTTTAACTTACAAAGCCCTAAGAGGCTTAGGTCCAGAATAACTGAAGAATAACCTCCTTCCATATATGACCTCAGGCCCCTTAGATTGGCAGGGGAAGCCTTGCTCTGGGAACCCTTTTTGAAGGAAGTACAGGGGATCTCTACCCGGAGGAGGGCCTTCTCTGCAGTGGTGCACTGACTATGGAATGAGCTCCCCAGAGAGGTCTGCCTGGCTGCGAACTAATACTCCTGGTGCCACATAAAAACCTTTTTATTTGACCATTATTTTAATAATTAAGGATTTTAGATGTTATAGGATTTTTTCTTTCTTTTCTTTTTTTTCCTTCTCCACAGCTGCATTTTCTATGCATTTATTATGGGGCATTATTTCATATTGTTTCAGTAATTGTGGTTTATTACTGTATTATTGTAATTTTACATTGTGTTACCAGTCTTGAGCACTTATTGAAGGACAGGATATAAAGGTGTGTAATAAATAAATAAATAAATAAATATTGCTCCCACCATGACAGGTCAATCATCAGGAACTACCAGCACATCCAAGCTTTGGTGTTCGCCATCACTGAGGTCAACAGGGATCCGGCCCTCCTTCCCAACATGACACTCGGCTTCCGCATCTATGAGCATATGGACCTGGTCAGAACAATGCATCAGAACAGCCTCCTCCTGCTGTTTACAGGGGAAAGAAGGATTCCCAACTATAGATGTGACAAGCAGGGTCAACTCATCTCCATCGTAGAGGATTTTGACTCTAAAGCTTCATCAGAGATGGCAGCCCTGATGGGTGCCTTCAAGATTCCAGAGGTAAATACTTTCCTCAGGAAAGAGGTGTGAGGGACCTGCAGGGAGAAGGACCGACTCTAAGAAGAGATTCATGCCTGCAGTGGGTGTATCTCGTCAATTCTGGGTAACATGGCAGGGGGCCTTCTCACCTGGTGAGGTTGCCATGGGACAAACTTAGTGGAGGACTGGAAGGAATCTCATGAGAGTCATCAGAGACATACACCTGTTAGCAAGGTGTATGTCCAACTGAGATGACCAATTGAGAGAAATATGAAGGCTTAGTTTAAAAAAGAAGATTCCTTGTTTTCAAAATGCAACCAAAGAGTGGTATGAAGGATTATCAAGAATTTCTTTGCTTCAGCTCCTAAATGGATCATTCCATTTTCTTCAGGAAAAAGTCATGTATTCCTTTTTATTCCAGATTAATACCCAAGAAAATCCTCAGTACGAGGGCCTAGTCTGGCTGCTGCGGCATTTCCACTGGAACTGGATCGGGCTGCTTGTTCAGAGCAATGACCATTGTGAGCGGTTCCTCCAGGAACTAAACCCCCTGCTGCAGCAGGAGGACCTCTGCGTGGCCTTCACTGACAGGTTCTCCACATTGGATCCTGTACACAGGCATGAAAGTGAAATTGGATACATCCCTCCTGTGTGGTCGGAAGCAGAAGTCATAGTTTTCTTTGGTGACATCACTGCACTACTGCAATTAACAATCCGGTTGCATTTTCATGAGGAAAAATCAAAGATCTCATTTGAGAAAGTTTGGATCCTGACCTCCAATTCAGGATTTGAAGCTAGTGCAAACTCTGCCTATGGATTTTATTCAACATTGCTTCATGGAACCCTACACTTCAGGGGACACACAAGGGATGTTCCAGGATTCCAGGCTTTTCTTCTGGCTTTAGATCCATTCCACCCTCAGGGAGACGTCTTCATTCATGAATGGTGGGAAAAGTCATTCACGTGTCAGTTTCTGCGATCAGGAGACCCTCCTGGAGAGTCACATCGAATTTGCACAGGGAGGGAGATGCAGACAGATCCAAGCAACTTTTTTTTTGAGTTGTGCATGTCCAGCCACAGCTACCGCATCTACAATGCCGTCCATTTTGTGGCACACACGCTGCATGCCATGTCTGTGTCTGAGCTGAAATATTCACCAGTACGGGAAGGGAAGCAGCTGCTGGACATTCAGCCATGGCAGGTAAGGTCTGCATCCAGATGGGAGGAACTTATTCATGGAGCTCTTTTGGTACTGAGTCAATGACCCTGGAGGGAAAGGATAGACTGTGAGAATACCTAATTTAGGGAAAGCAGGCGAAACTTTCCCTGTGGAGTTCACTCCATGGATGCGATTTCTCTCTGTGGACATTTGGAAGTGAGCAACGCTTAGCCGGGATCAGTGGTGCTCTTGGAATACAGATGCTTTCCAAATTGTACATATTGTGAACAGAAGAAGCATTCATGCTCCAGCCAAAGACATCTAATTCCAGATTAATATACTTATGGAGAATGGGCAGAGGGTCTGCCCTACCCAGAATGTTCCTTCTGGGCAGCAGGGAGGAAACCTGCTGGACTCCTGACTGCTCCAGGCATATGGTTTATTACTCCCCTGTCATGGTATGAGTACCTGGAAGGAAGCAGAGACCAGGGAAGGATGCTCAAACTAGTGGGCAAACTTACCTGAGCAGATGTCAGCAAAAGGGGAAGCATCTAGAGCATAAAGATTCCAAGAGAATAATGGGGAGTCAGAGTGCATTCCACTTACTGTCAACTGATCTGAAGATGTCTGCATTGTCAGCTCCTGGTCCCACTGAGGAACGTCCGCTTTAACAACAGTGCTGGGGAGGAAGTCTCTTTCACTGAAAAAGGCAGGAAATACGACATCTTGAACTGGAGAGTGTTGCCAAATGGAACTCTGCACCCTGTGAGGATTGGATGGGTTGATCATGGTGCTCCCAAAGGCCAGGACTTCTCCATCCATTCAGCAGCAATCATGTGGGCCACGGAGGTACAGCTGGAACAAACCCTTTGGGTCATGGAAGGGGAGGAATGGCACAAATTCACTTTCATGGAAAAGATGCTGTGATCTCCCACCACCCACTTGAAAGAGACAACTTTGTTCACCAAAAATCCCACATTCTTTCCATGGGCTCTTGGAGAGGTAGCAGTGATAGGCCAGAGAGGGCACAGTGGACCTAGGGTTGGACCCCGTAGAAGGAACCCCCCAAAGATCCTGGTTCTGCCTCAGAAGGGATTTAATAGGAGCCTCTGTCCCGTTGTTGCTGGGGAAGCTGGAGGCATCCAGAAATGTTTCATTCCAAAGAGATTGCGAATCCATCTGCCAAGCAATGCAAAAGCCATGATGGTCGAATCTCTAAGTAGCTCTCTTCCAAATATATGGAAGTGATTCTTTCTTCAATGTTTAGACGGTGCCCAAGGCAAGGTGTGTGGAGAGGTGCACTCCAGGGCACTGGAGGAGAGTTCCAAGGGAGAAGCCGGTTTGCTGCTACAGGTGTGAAAGTTGCACAGCTGGGATGTTCTCCACCTCCACAGGTACCAGAAGTATTGGGAGCCTCTCATCAACTCATAAGATCATGAGAGGAGGGTGGTGGGGGACCAAGAAAGGCTCAAGGGACTTGTTTTCCAATGTTCATATAAAGATGCAATCTGATCCAGGAAAAACAGCTTTTCACATCTTTGTTTGAGGGTGGGAACTTGAACTTGAGTCTCATGGTAGAGATATTTCCACAGATGTTGCTTATTTCAGATGCAGCTCACTGTGCTCTGTGCCCACAAGATCAGCACCCGAACAAGAACCACAACCGGTGCATCCCCAAGACGATCCACTTCCTTTCCCATGAGGAGACACTTGGCATCCTTTCCACTTTCCTGGTCCTTTTCCTCTGCCTCAGCACTTTTGCTGTGTTGGCAACTTTCATTAAACATCACAACACACCCATTGTCAAAGCAAACAACCGAGACCTCAGCTATGTCCTTCTCATCTCTCTCCTGCTCTGCTTCCTCTGCTCTTTCCTTTTCATTGGACGACCCACAAAGGTCACCTGTCTTGTAAGACAAGATGCTTTTGGCATCACCTTCTCTCTTGCAGTTTCTTGTGTGCTGGCAAAAACGGTCATGGTGGTCCTAGTCTTTCTGGCCACCAAGCCAGGAAACATGGCAAGTCGGCTCTTGGGGAGACCACTGACAGCCTCCATTGTGCTGATCGGTCCCCTCATCCAGGCTGTAATCTGTGTTGTCTGGTTGCTGACCGCTCCCCCTTTCCTAAATCTGGACTTCCATTCTCTCTCTGGGGAGATTATCGTGGAATGCAACGAAGGCTCTGTCACCATGTTTTATGCTGTCCTGGCTTACATGGGCTTCCTTGCTCTTGTCAGCTTCAGCGTGGCTTTCCTGGCCAGGAAACTGCCTGACAGCTTCAATGAAGCCAAGTTCATCACATTCAGCATGCTGGTCTTCTGTAGCGTGTGGGTCTCCTTTGTGCCCACCTACCTGAGCACCAAGGGGAAGTACATGGTGGCCATGGAGGTCTTCTCCATAATGTCCTCGGGGACTGGTCTCCTGGCTTGCATCTTTCTCCCCAAATGTTACATCATTCTCTTGCGGTCCAGTCTCAATAGCAGAGGCTATCTCATAAGGAAAATGTAATCCAAACATTTCATGAATTGGTCAAATTTTGTCTCATATTCGATACCTAAATATATCAATAATATGATTCTCCCTATTTCAGTACTTGGGTTAATATGGTACCCCCCAATGATGGTTATTACTTAATAAAATTACTGTCTTCCCTCAAGTGTTTTGTGTTTTGTGGCCATGTGAGTGTCTTCTAATGATAACAGGATTAAGGGGATGGGTTATTCTACACCACCCTTTCTGCAGGGGAGATGTTGACTTAGCTTGGTTGACTTAGAAGGGAGTACAGGATTTGATTCCACAATGCAAAAGCACACAGAAGTAATGCTTTTCAGACAGGATTTATCCAAATTTTCCCAACAGGGACAAGAACACCCATGCACGCCCTTTCTGCAGTGGAGATGTTGACAGCACATCACGCTGCCCTCTGGTCCTAATTTCTGTGGCTTCAGAGAGTTTTTACCCTGTCACACAGCAGGTCTTGTCTCCTTCCATCACTGCCACTGCGGTTCTTGGTTCTTGATTTGTAGCATGAGGATGTGGTTTGGTCCATTCTCCAATGGCTCACGGGAAGATTCTTTCCTCTGGTGTGCTTCTACACATGCTTAGTCTCTCACCTGCAATGGATGGCACATTTCATGTGAGTTATGGAAGGGTCCAGCTTAAAACAGGTGCATGAAAAGGCCTTCACACACTTCAAAGAAGCTTGTAGTGGACAGAGATCTCTTCTACTGACATCAGGATATTTTGCAGAGTAACTTTCATTGGGGGAGAAATTGTAGAAAGTTTCAAAATAAGAGGGAAAGTCTCTGAACATTTTTACTCTGTCCCAGCACAAATCCCTTTAGCACTGTCTCAAAATTTCCATTCTGCTGTACCAGTCTGTCCAACACATGGTGAACACAGCATGACAAAGCTACCATTGCTGAACATGGGCACTCCATAACCTTGCTGATTGCATTGTCTAATGAAGAATGTACTCGGTGATGAAGTTCATCCTGTTGGGTAATTCAGATAAATCCTCGTAGAATGAAACCTACCCCCTTTCTCAGAAAGAAGCCAAATTCCAAGCCAGGCTACTCTTTAGCTTTTCTGCTCCCTTAAGATCTCTGGGTTCACCTGCAGCAGCTACTACATTCAGGTGTACAGTGAACTGCATGGAGACTTTTGTGCTGCTGATCTGCTCAGAGCAGCAACCTGCCTTTGATGAATTCCTGTGCACACTGATAGCCAATGCAAAGAAGGACTCACAATTGTCGTGTCTAACTCCTGCCATCAAATGCTACTGTATTGAGCCCCCTCCGCTGAGCTCTCACATTCTTTTCACAGTGTGCCCCTTATTTCATGATCAGTGAACAGTTGCTATGACATGTGACTCAGAACCTAGAAAACACTCTGTATATGTTCTAGAAGCCCCTAATTAGTCTGGTGTGTGCTCAACAGCACTGGTGAAAGTATGGGGTTTTCTGTAGAGGATGTCTGAGTGAAGTTTGACTAAACTGCTGAAGTTCAAGGTGAAAGGGGTCATCCCCACCGAATCCATTGGTTCATTCCCATGTCTGATTTCATTCCCATTCATTATTTATTTATTTATTTATTTGAAAAATTTCTATGCCGCCCCTTGCCAGCTAGCCTCGGGGTGGCTTACAGCAGGTCCATATAATACAAAAATACAAACATGAAATTGAATCACAGAACGACCTACTGCTAAAACTAAAATTAAAATTAAATTAAAATTGGCCCATCTCATAGTCCCAATTAAAAACTAACAAAAGCTAAAATTCAGAACTAATAAATAATAACACTAATAAATTAATAATTATATTAACAATTAAAATATTTCTTAAATAAAAAGGTCTTTGCTTGGCGCCAAAAAGCAAATAGTGACGGCGCCAGGCAAGCCTCTCTGGGGAGCAGGTTCCATAAGTGGGGTGCCACCACAGAGAAAGCCCTCCTCCGGGTACTCACTCTCTTCACCTCCTTCACAGAGGGCTCCCGGAGGAGAGCATCTGCTGCAGATCATAAGGGGTGGGAGGGCATATAGGCCATTCAGGCCATTCAGTCTTTTCTGTCTGCCAGCATTTCTGGCCTGACAAAATTGGTGCATGCAAGAACAAAAAGGGGCCTACTATAGGCAACTTTGGCCCCATTAATTCATCTTTGCACAAGTCCCACCTGTTTTCATCCATGAAAAGCAGGGGCTACTTACGGGAAGAAGGCCTTGGCCTTGGCAGAAGCAGGCTGCCTTAACTCTGCCAGGTCATGATGCTGGTACAAAACAGAGCATGAAATTTCCTCTGTTTCAGAAAATTCAGAAAGGACTCTCTTTCTGAATTTGGGGCCTGCTCAGGGTGCATCTGCAATATTTGGCAACATTGCTAAAGCGAACTGATCATTGGTAGTTGAGCAGCAGAAGCTCTGCTAAATGAAACTGGAGGAGCAACACTGTGCTCAGACAGAAAGCGTGCTATAGCGTGCTATAACTTTCCATCTTCTCCCACCAGCAAAACCATCCCCCCTATTGGAGTAACTGCCAGGCATTTTTAAATGCTCCGGAATGGCTACAATATCCAGGGCTCCAGCCTCCAAAGACGAAAAGTGGGGGAGTCAAGCAAAGGGCGTGGGGTGTTGCTCTGAGCCATGAGGGAGAAAAAGCCTCTTCTATGAGGAATGAGAAGTCTTCATCTGGAGATGTTTCTGGGTGAGTCAACCAGGGATGGTGTCCATTTCCTCCCTCCCTTCCCAGTGTCTTATGTCACACTTTGATTCCATTGTGGGGCTCTCCTGGCCACCGTCTCCTCATTAGACCCCTTGATTCATGCACCAGGAGTAAGTGTATCTCTTGCAACTGTGAAGCAAGATTCCAGTCCTCATGGTTTTGCGTGAGGGGCTGATTTAAGCAAGGGTGTCAGAAGCTGCCTTTTCTGGAGCCAGGGTGTAAACCTGTCTGCCTCAAAAGTGCATCTGATTCAGGATAGTTCCACCTTGTCTTGCCTTTCTTTTGCAAGGAGCCCGAGGCAGCTTACAGAGTCATCCTTCCAATTTCATCCTTATAGCAGCCCTGTGAGGTAGGTGAGGTGGGGAGTTAATGTCTGGCCCAATATCACCCAGAGACCTTCTTGGCTGAGTGGACTGGAGCCCGGGTATCTCCAGTACCAGCCCAGTTCTCTGACTACTGCAACCCCCTTCCCTCTGGACCAGCTTGCAGTGGCAGCCCAGGCTCAGAGAGGGCTCCTTGCCATGCTGCAAACCAAACCTGGGACCCTCTTTCTGCAAAGCAGTGGCTCTGCCACTGAACGCTGTTAAAGGGAATCAAAGATTCCAGTCTCCTGCAGAAGTAGTATGGACAGTGAGCTCCTGAGCATCTGCAAAGTGCCTTTGGGAGTTATACCAGGTCTGCTTTCAGCCATAGGATGGAGGCAGGCTTGTGGCAACACTCAAAAGTAAGATGTGCCAAAACCACAAAGGGACTGGGCAAAAGAGGCAAGACAAGGCAGTTGCTGACCAGTTAGAGGGAATGAAGGACTGTCCGAAGCTGATACTGCCCCATGGAAAACATCTGTGTGGAAAGAGGAGTTGTCACCCTGAAGGAGCCTTTCAGCACGCTCAAGGAGGGGCTAGGAGATTTTTGGAGGAAGGAAGCCTTCTAAAAGTGATGTTGTGAGCATGCATCATGTTTCTGTCAACCACTAGGCAAGAAATAGCAACTTTTCCGCTCTGTCCAGAGACTGGATGACTTGTGCTGGGACAGAGGTAGAACAGTCAGAGAAGTTCCCTCTTCTCCAATGTTCCATGATTACACCCCAAACTAATGTGAGTCATCAAAAGTACTGACAGCAGGAAGCTGCATTAATGTGCTGTCTCCGCTGGGCTTCTATGAAGTGTGCCAAAGCCGTTCCTTCACCTGTTTGAAGCTGTGCTCTTCCGCAGCCCAGTTGAACTGTGCGATCCATGGCAGGTGACACACAAGGGCATGCACAGTCACATCAGAGGAACGGCCTGTGAGAAAGGTCTGTACCAAATCCTCAAGCTGCCCTCATGTGCCAAGCACTGAAGTGGTGCTGATGAAAGGAGCCAGGAGGTGCTGAGATACAGGGTAAGAAACCCTTGAACCCACAGAAAATAGGGGCAGGGGAAGGTGACGCAGTGGCAACTTCGCCCTGCAACTAAGTTGGATTTCAATTTGAGTGAATTCAGGTGTCACGGTTTGATTCACTCCCCAAGCTGTGCAAATTTCTGTGGCTACTTTTGTAGCTATCAGAGATAAGCAATTACCAGAAATACCATTTGAAATTGGTCAACAAGCTTTTGTGTTGTCTGCTTAATCCTGTAATCATCACAGGATGCTCACAGGGCCACATGACACATGGAAGTAAACATGATCCTGGTTAAATTGTAGCCAGCATGGAGGGGTGTAACACTCACTCCAGAGTGAAAAGAGGTGATTCAGAATATTGATTGACTGAGGTGCAAATAATGAACAAAATTTCCTCTGGAGCCTCTGAAACCCCAGAAATAGGGTCAGAGGTCAGGGAGATGAGTTGGCAAAATTTCTGGTGCAGAAAGGGATGATTTTGATGGGAAGCCATTCCTGTGTCATGGCTCATTTTCCTCCCAGAATTTTAACCATTGTCGTGGCTACTTCTGCCATGAGGATGCTTGAGAGATTCTCAAGAAATGACTTTTGAAACTTCTCCAACTACTTTTGTGGATGAGATGCTGCCCCCTTAATCCTGTTATGATCAGAGGACGCTCATAAAACAACATGAAACATGAGGGTAGTTAAGTTTTTTCTGAGTTGTAGCCATCTTTGTGATGTACCACATTTATGCCAGTGGTGAAAAAAGGAAGCTCAGATATCGATTTATTCATGTGCAAAATAATGGACAAAATTTCACTGAATATTAAATGTTTAGGTTGCTCTTATGAGATGGCCTCTGCTATTGAGACTGGGCCTCAAGAGAATGATGTAGCATTTGGGGAGAAAGATGCATGCCAGTAGGCTAGCCCCAGAGGCCAGAATGGTGAAGACCTCCACAGCGACTGTGTACTTCCTCTTGGTGCTCAGGTAGGTGGGCACAAAGGAGACCCACATGCTGCAGAAGACCAGCATGCTGAAGGTGATGAACTTGGCTTCGTTGAAGCTGTCGGGCAGTTTCCTGGCCAGGAAAGCCACCAGGAAACTGAGAAGAGCCAGGAAGCCCATGTAAGCCAGGACAGCATAAAACATGGTGACGGAGCCTTCGCTGCATTCCACAATGATCTCCCCAGAGAGAGAATGGAAGTCCATGCTTTCGAATGGGGGTTTGGTCAGCAACCATGCAACACAGATCACGGCTTGGATGAGAGAACACAACAGCACAATGGAGGTTGTCAGTGGTCTCCTCATAAGTTGACTTGCCATGTTTCCTGGCGTTGTGGCCAGAAAGACCAGGACCACCATGACTGTTTTTGCCAACACAGAAGAAACTGCAATGGAGAAGGTGATTCCAAATGCAGGTTGTCGCAGAAGACAGGTGACCTTTGTAGGTCGACTGATGAAGAGGAAGGAGCAAATGAAGCAGAGCAGGAGAGAAATGAGAAGGGTGTAGCTAAGGGCTCGGTTATTTGCTTTGACAATGGGTGTGTTGTGATGTTTAATAAAAGTTGCCAACACAGCAGATGTGCCAAGACAGAGGAAAGCAACCACAGATACAAGAAGGATGCCAAGTGTCTCTTCATGGGAAAGGAAGTGGATCTTCTTGGGGATGCACCGTGGTTCTTGTTTGGGTGCTGATCTTGTGGGCACAGAGCACAGTGAGCAGCATCTGGAATGAGCAATAGCAGCAGAAGTTTCTCAACCAGGGAACAGAAGTTATTTCTCTGTACGCCACCAACATCCTAAATCAAAGATGCAGAGATCCCTTTCGCCTAGCTGAAACTGTACCCTACATTAAATATTGGGAAATAGGTCATAAGTGTAAAACTTTAAAAATGTCTTAGCACACTAATTTGCAACAGGTTTGTGTTCAGTCTTTATCTAGAAAAGAAAACAGGGGAGTGCTAAATCTGTCCCCTGCAGTATTACATGCACTTGCCATCAAACTAAAGTAAGACTATTAAGCACAGTTCCTCTTCACATTCTGCTATGAAATTGGAGATCTGTTAGTGCTGAAGAGGGAGACCATGCAGCAGAAAGTATGATGGAAAAGGAGCGATGCTGGAGGGACCCACCAGCTGCCCATATCAGCATTTTGCCCTTTAGGTCTGTCACCAGGGAAGCAACAGTATCTTCAAAAGAATGTCGAAATGGAAGGATGGGAGAGGATCAGTTTACGATGCCATTCATGCTCTTTTATGCATCACTACTAAATTGGGAGGTACCTGTTGAAGTGGAAGCCATCCCTTCTGTGCATGGTTCACACCTGTAGCAGCAGACCGGCTTCCCCTCCAGCACTCTCCTCCAGTGCCCTGGGGTGCAGCTCTCCACACACCTCACATGGGGCCTAGTCTAAAAGTGAAGGAAGGAAAGGCTTCATCATACATGGGACAGAGAAATGCACTGAAGAGATATTCAGTAGACAGTCCCCCAGTACGAGCGTTGCTTTGCTTGGAAAATGGGTCATCATTTTGAGAAGGACGGAATCCCTTCTCCTTCTGAGGAAGGATCTGGATCCTTGGAGGCTGCCCTCTGCTGATCCACCCAAATGTCCATCATGCCCACTCTTGAAAATCACTGGCAGTACCATTCCAGGAACATAGGCAAGGCACTCCCCCGCCCCTGAGTTCTAGGGAAAATCTTGGGATTTAGGTGAGGAAAACTTGACCTTTACCATTTAGATGCCAGGAAGCACTTCTGGACAGTTAGGACCCCGAGGGTGTGGAATGGGCTTCCACGAGAAGTCATTGGAATCCCGTCGGTGAGGGTGGTCAAAGATAGGCTGGACATGCACATGGTGGGCATGTTGTGAGCGGAGCTGTCTGGAGCCGGTGGTCAGACTAGATGGCATGGGAGGCCACTTCTGACTTGCTCTGTTTCTATGTTTCTAACTCCCCACTTCCCCATACTCCGTGGGACTGATGTCTCTCAAAGAAGCACGGCATCTTTTCCCAAACACTGGGATTGTGCCATGCCACTGTCTCCATGACCCACATGGTTTGCTCCAGCCCCACCTTCGTGGCCCACACAATTGCTGCAGGGTGGATGGAGAAGTCTTGGCCTGGGGAAGCACCATGATCAACCCATCCAATCCTCACAGGGTACAAAGTTCCATTTGGGGACAAGCTCCAGTTCAAGATATCGTATCTCCTCTCTTTTTCATGGAAAGAGACTTCCTCCCCAGCACCGTTGTTGAAGCGGACATTCCTCAGAGGATCAAGAATCTGAAAATGCAGAAATACTCAGAACAGGGGCAGTAGGTGGAAGTGACTTCCAAGAGACTCCGAGTCCAATTCAGTTAAGCAACCTATTTTTCCTTCCTTTTCTATCATCTACTTGTGAGATGCAGCCTATTTCGCTGATCTCTGTCCATGTAAGATGGCGTTCAGGCATGGACATCCTAGCTTGGTGTCTTCTTTCTCATGGCAAATTGGCAGGTGAGCTGGAAAACGTCTGCTTGTGGCATCCAGGAGTCCAAAATGTGGGATCTATGAATGCCAGGAAAAAGGAAGTTTCCCAGTGTGGTAGGCCCAATTTCCCTGCTGGTCACCTTCTATGAGAGATGAGCTAAGGATCTGGATTGGGGCTTGCCTGGGCCTCCCTTGCCAATGAGCTCGATGGCAAGAGCATCAGTTTTCAGCAGCCCCATCAGTCTCTGCTGAGCTCTGCCCTCTTTTGTATTCAAATTCAAGGAAAGTGCATCCCTAGAGATGAATCCACAGGGAATGTTTCCCATGATTTCCCTAAGTCAGGCTTCCTTGCAGAATCACCTTGCCCTTGAGGAACAGTTGACAGAGAAACCCCAAAGGCTCCCTGGCTTTGTTCCTGACTTGTGAATTCAGACATTACCTGCATGGCTGTATGTTCAGAAGCCTCTTGTCCTTCCTCATCAGTGAATATTTCAGCCCAGATGAGAGCAGGTCATGTATCACATGTGCCACAGCATAGACTGCATTGTAGATCCGGTAGCTCTTCCTGGACATGTGCAATTTGAACTGGAAATCTGCTGGATCCTTCTGCAGCTCCCTCCATGTACACCTTCTCGTTGATGGTGAATGGGGTTTCCCAGATCTCAGAATCTTACAGTTGAATGCAGTTTCCCACCAGCCTTGAAGAAAGAAGTTTCCATTTGGCTTGAATGGATCTAATCCCAAGAAAAAAGGCTGGAATCCTGGAACTTCTTTTCTGTGAGTGATGAACTGCAAAGCTCCATGAAGAGTCTTGAAAGTTGTTCTTAACTGAGAATGGGAGCTTTCTTCAACTTCCGAGTAGGAGGTGAGAATCCAGACCTTACGAAATGGGATTTTAGTACTTTTTTCATGATTAAATATCCGGAATGCCAATAGCGTTGTAGCAGTGTTGTCACCACAGAAAACTATGGCTTCTGCTTCCAACCACACGGGAGGAATGTATCCATTGTTGTTTTCACGCGCGTGTCCAGGATCACTTGGTGAGAACCTGTCAGTGAAGGCCACACAGAGGTCCTCCTGCTGCAGCTGGGGGGTCAGCGCCTGGAGGAAACGCTCACCATGGTCATCGCTCTGAACACGAAGCCCAATCCAGTTCCAGTGGAAATGCAGCAGCAGCCGGACTAGGCCTTCATACCGAGGAACTTGTAGGGCATTTATCTGGAGGAAAAATGGAAAGAACTTTTTTTTCCTCCTGGAATACATTGCAGCAAGCAGATCCAAGCTGAAGAAGGGAAAATTCTGATGTTTCTTCAGACAAATATTTGGTTGCATTTAGAAAACTAGGATGCTTGTTTTGTGGACTAAGCTTCTGTCCTCTAGTGGCCATGAGTTGAATTGCCTGGAGTGCTTTCCCAGGACAGGCACATTTCAGCTGAGATATGTAAGCAGGAAGGGAAGCTCTCAGTTCCCCTTCTCGGCCTCATTTACACGGGCCTCTTCACCCGCAGACAGGAGCATATGCCCACTCCTAGTGCAGACATGTCTACAAATGTGAGCATTCAGCTGGACCACGCCTGGCAGAAGGACATCCCATGGTGGGAACGAGATTGCTCTTGAGTTCAAGTGTCCATTCAACTTTCTGCATAGGCAGAGCTTTGGAGCTTCAGGGCTGGTCTCCAATGGAAGAATGTCCAGATGAAACAGGGCACCAAAACAGCAAACTAAAATGCTACTGAGGCTTCCTCAAAACCTGAAAGGGCCTTAGTTCCAACCACTTCTGCTATGATCTACAAGCGTATGGCTGAACCTCATGGATGGAAAAACGAGCTTTGTATGAGCCACGTGGGAGAAGTCTCAGGTCCACTGAGGAACATTTTCCACACAGGCCAACTGATTGCTCACAGCGGCCTGTGTGGAGGACGTCTCTCACAGCATGTGTGCCATAGCATTGCTTTCCCTTGTCATGCCACTTGTGTTTTCAACCATTTATTTACCTTAGTTAATGTTGTACTTACAGGCCATTAGGTTTCCATCCAAGCAATTGAAGGCAAATTGTAGAAACATAGAAACAGAGCAGGTCAGAAGGGGCCACCTCCCATACAAGCCAGTTCCCTGCCCTGGGGGTCCTAACCATCAGGAGGGACTTCCCGATATCCACCTTTCCATACATGTGGCATCCTATATGTCAGGAAGTATAGGACTGCTGGAGCATTGCTTTCCCTTGGCATGCAAATTGGGATTTTGCCAGAATTAACCCCAGACGATATATTTGTTAATATATAGTCTTGTATTTACATTGCTTTTTGATTCTTCCCAAGATCTCATGGAAATGTGAGACAACTCAGAATTCTCCTGATCCTTTCAGTGGAGTCCTCCCAATGCAGCCCGTAAGGCAGGCTTGGCTGAGGGTCTGTGACTGGCCCAAAAGCACCCAGAGAACTCCAGGTCTGAGTGGTGCCTGGAACCCAGACCGCCAGACCCCCAGTCCCATTCTTCACCATGAGGCCACCCCAGCTCTTCTGAGGACACGTAGACTTTGAGGGCTCAGTACATCCATTGGGAGATGCTGCATGGATTCTTGTTGCAACCACCCCTGTGAGGCAGCTCATTCGCTGCTGCCAGGAGGACTAATGTCTGTTCTGCACCACCCTCTCTGTCTCTGTCTCTGTCTCTGTCTCTGTCTCTGTCTCTGTCTCTGTCTCTGTCCCTGTCCCTGTCCCTGTCCCTGTCCCTGTCCCTGTCCCTGTCTCTATAAGGCTGCCTAAGAATGCCTGATTTCTCTCTCAGCTGGTCAGCTCAGTAGAACACCCCAACTGCTACCTGGGATTCATTACCCAAGACTCTCACAAGACCCATTTCTGGTCTCCCCCAAGGTTCTCACAATGCATCCTTGCCAGGTGAGAAGCTGCCCTGCCCTGTGATCCAGAATTGAAGGAAAACACCCACTGCAGGGACAGCTCTGTTCTCAGAGTTAGCCCTTCTCTCTACAGGTCCCTCATGCCTGTCTCCAGATGAATCAACTCACCTCTGGGACCTTGAAGATGCCCATGAAGGGTGCCATGTCTGATGCAGAGTTGGAGTCAAAATCCTGTATGAGGGAGAAGAGTTGCCCCTGTTTGTCACATGTATAGTTGGGAATCGGTCTCCTCCCTGTAGTCAGCAGGTAGAGGTGGTTCTCATGCATTCTTCTGACCAGGTCCCAGTGCTCACAGATGCGAAAGCCGATTGTCATGTTGGGAAGGAGAACCGGATCCTTGTTGAGCTCAGTGATGGCAAACACCAAAGCCAGGATGCGCCTGTAGTTCCTGACTATTGATCTGTCATGGCGAGAGGAATATCACCACATGCGTGAGGGTAAGCACAGGATGGGTGGCCATTTTTTCCAAGGAAACGTCCCCCAGGATCCCTGCTTAGAGGCTCATTCTACCCATGTTACCTGTGCCTCAACACCCTTTTTTGTTCCAACTTTTTGCTAATTTGTGAACCTGAACAATCCCCCACAGAGCCTGCCTTCCAGGAACTGATCTGAGCCTTTCCAACGCAAACTGAAGTCCAGGACCCATCATGGATTCCAAAGCCCCCTTTTAAATCTGTCAGCTCTTGCTCAGTGAGCCAGGACTCATTTAGGGGTGAGCATGGAACAGACTGGGGTCCTTCTTCTGATGAAGGGGGTGCCAGGATCAATCCAGGAATCTCCAGAGAGGGCTTGGGATGGCCCTCCCTCAAAACCCTGGATAGCAGCTCCCTCTCGGTGCAGGCAGGGTGAATTCGAGTGAGCCGAAGGAATGATGTAACAAAGAGCATCTTCTGATTGAAGCTTCTACGCCAGACGTCCCAGTTCAAGTGGACCAGAAGTTTTTATTTTTACAAGGGTGGTTGAGGAATGCCTTCAAATGCAGATTCTCCCAGGCTTTGACTTTGCAAAGTCTTAGGAGCTCGGAGGGAGGGAGGGAGATTCCATGACACTTCTGGAGAAGTCCTGCTAACCACTCCCCTTGCCATGATTTGCAGTCCAACCCTTCCCAGATGATGCTCTTGATGCGAGACCAGGAGGACTAGCACCACGCCTTCCTGTTGCCAGAGGACAGAGAGAGAATGGGCTTTCCACCCTCTAATATCCAGGGAAGGCCACAAACTTCCTCTGGGAGCAGAAGAGGATGAACTAGATGGACTTAGGTTCTTTCTGCAAAGAGGAGAGCTCTCGGCTGCCTCCTTTAGTTTTCTTCAGATCCAAAAAGTTAGAGAAGTGTTTCCTCATGTTGTTCTCTTGAGCATATTTTGCAATAAAATTGCTTTTTAGTGTGGCAGGTTGCCTTTCTTTGCATCCCAATCTGAGGACCTCTTGGGAGAGGAATCTACTCTGTGCTTCTTGAAATTAGTTGGTATTTTGAGGTGTTTGGCAGGAGGGTCACTTCATGCACTGAATCTACTGCTGACTGACTCTATATTCTCGCAGCCCTGGTTCTCCAAGCCCATGTTTGGGCATCTGAGAAAAATGCACAACCACAATTGCATGCAAAAGCCCCTCCTCTGCAGCCTGGAATCACCCAAAGCATCCAGTTGCGGGTGCAGCCAAGCTGGAAACGTCTGGGGGTTCAAGGATGGAGGGAGCAGGTCTCCAGCTCACCTGCTGCAGGTCTCCAAGCTGCTTGAGCTTCCCCTCCTGGACCCTGGACCCTGCATGTTACCTGAAAGACTCGGCCATGAAGCCAGTGGGTTGTGGACACGGAGGGCTGTTGTGGCCAAGAAAATCAAACTGAGCCACAATCACTGCTGCCAGAGAACCCAGTCAACCATCTGCATATTTCCTTATTTTGAACTCCATACTTTGAGGTGGGAGCAATGCGTTTTGGTGTTTGGTTGACACAGCCGGGAGTCAGCAAGGCTGGCTGAGGAACCCCAAGTAGTTGAGGGCCCTCCTGGCAAAGGCCTTTCAGGCCCCACCTTTCCCTCCTGAGCAGCATTTCTGACACCACTGCCCTGAATGAGCCCCTGTTCTGAAAGCAAACATTCAGACATGCATGCCAGATCCCTTTGAGGGAAACCTACTTTAGATAAGTCCTGAGCTCTGCTCTGGGAAATTAATGGAAGTCATATCCCGCTTTATAGAAATAGCTGCCAAGCAGTAAATTCCCACCAACAAGCAGGTCTCCCGGCTTGTAATAGTCTCTTGGCTGTGTGAACAGCTGGTTCACAGCACAGCTGTTCCTCAGCATCCTCTGGGCAGCTGGAGGCAGGAGCCAAAGCAACAAGGCCAGCAAGATCCTCAGCATCACTGGCCTCCCCTGTCAGAGAGACACCGGCAGGCAGTCGCTGTGCAGCCCCAACCCAGCAGGGGGGGGGTGGATCTTAGGGAGGGATGCACAGACCCCAAGAGACTGGACACAAGCCGAGCCTCACATGGAGGGGCCAGGAAGGTATTTGTAGCAGCTGCACTTTCTCTGGAATTTCTCTGTTATTGGCCTCCTGCATTGAAATCCCTGTGGAATTGATCCAGAATGTCTGCCAGCTCCATAATTCCAGGGCACAGAAATAATCACACCTGAGGACTGCAGAGTGGAAAGCAGTTTTGCACCACTCCTTCCCTTGAGGTGCAAGCCTTTGGGGACTTGCTTCGAGTAGCCATTTTCTGCTCCTTGACCAGCATCTTTCCAGCCCTGCCATCCATGGTGGAGATCATGCTTGGGCCAACTGTCCCCAAGATGATGTTGGTTCAGAAAGAAAGGGCTGCTTCCAGGCTGTAGAAGCACACTGGCATGTCTGGAAGAAAGGCCTGTAAATTCAGAAGTCAGCCAATCCTGATGGCCAAGTTAGGATGTTCCACTGGCCAAGACGGATCACTATGCCCAGTCACTTCCCCAGCTGCTCAAAGAAGAGGCCAATGTCTGGACATCTGTGTTTTTGGAGATAAGGATCCCACGAGGACTAGCCAAATGGCCATTAGCTGATTCATTGAATTAATGTCATCGCTATACTGCCCAATACCTACGGGGGCTGGCAGACCCCAGAAAACATATCTGGGAGTCACCATGCCTGGACCCATGCCAGGAGCCTCCCATGAATTGGATAGTGCTTGTCTCCTAATGTTAGAAAACTAGGCAGGGTGCCCTTGGATGTGTAGCAGCATGACAAGGTGGATCGTGGAAGGGTTTTCATGTGGGCAGCACATTCCTTGATGCCAGGAAGAACTTCCAGTGATCTCCAGCACTGCATTTGTTTCTGGCCCTACAGGATGTTCAAAGAATGCCTGATGTTTCTCTCAGTCAGCAATCTCAGTCAGACAGGCTCATTTCTAGCTGGGATTTATCACCCAGCTCTCTCAAGAGCCATTCCTGGCCTCCGTTAGGGTGGTCACAGTTCCGAAGAAGCAAAGATCTCTGTGAGGTGAGGACCAAACTCGAGGTCTCTGCCCAAAGGGGAGTTTCCAGCACTCAGCAATTCCTGCTGCAAGTGAGTTGTTCAGATCCAACAGCCAAGGTTTACAGGCGTGACTCACATCCCCACCTTATCCAGGCCAGAGTGCCAAGGGCACCGGGGATGGCTGGGCCAAGTGGCTTATGTAGGCAACTGAGTGTGTCCAGGTGGACCAGGAGGGCTGCCATGGGGGACACTCCGCCAGTCAGCAGAGCGAGAGTGGCAGTGGCAGGGATAAAGGGCTGAGGTTGCAAGGAGGGGAGCACCATCTGCTCCTCTCTCAGTGATGCTTCCTGCCCATAATACAAGCGGGACCAGTTGTTTCCCTGCCCAAGTTGGGAGGGCAGGACAGAAGTTGCAGGATGTGAAGAGAGCCGCACAGTGCCAGTGGTCTCCTTTTCTTCTCCTCGTGGTGTAGCAAGAAGTGAGGGTC
The DNA here is from genome assembly GCA_023646645.1 of Varanus salvator macromaculatus. Taxonomy (NCBI): domain Eukaryota; kingdom Metazoa; phylum Chordata; class Lepidosauria; order Squamata; family Varanidae; genus Varanus; species Varanus salvator. The sequence goes on along the minus strand of JAIXND010000818.1, from coordinate 360,421 downwards.
TTGAGGGCAAGTGGATTCAGCCTTAGGCACTACGTACTGATTGCTGCTGCTGGAATGCCCCTAAGAGGAGACATGAGTTTTGCCGCTCGGAAGATATAAAGTTTTCCTGTTCCCTCCCACCCCACCCCTTCCATGTAGGGTGTTCCCATCCAGGTTTCATGTATGTAGTTATTTATTACATGCGTTCATACCCTGTCCTATTGCTTCAAGCACTCAGGACGGCTTACAAAATATATAAAATACAATAAATATGTAACTACTATAAAAACATTAATTATTAAAACAATACAATGCATCACAATAACATCAATATAAAACGTGACTGTGAAAAAGGGGCTCCGTCTCTGGCCAAAGGAGAGGAGCCCCACAACATGCAATCAGTAATATTTGCATCTATTTTCTTGCCGGAGGCTCCATCCCCCTTCTGCCAGCTCCCCTTCCTCTTTCAGGAAATTCCCACCTCTGACTGTAAAAAGCAAGCATGGGAGCCTGTTAAATTCTGTAACCCCTCCTTGTTTCATTTAATATCTGCTACTCAATATCAGGGTCCCGATCCACTCTGGTGCTTTGTTGGACTGGAGCTGAAGGATTGCCAAGGTGCAGCAAGACCATGTGCCTGAGAGAATGATAGAAACATAGAAACATAGAAACATAGAAACAGAGCGAGTCAGAAGGGGCCTCCCGGGCCATCTAGTCTGACCTCCGGCACCAGCCGGCTCCGCTCATGACATGCCCACCATGTGCATGTCCAGTCTATCTTTGAACACCCTCACTGATGGGGCCTCAACGACCTCCCGTGGAAGCCCATTCCACGCCCTTGGGGTCCGAACTGTCAGGAAGTGCTTCCTGGCATCCAAATTGAACCTTGGCTCCCTGAGCTTTGCTCCATTGGAGCGCATCCTGCCTTCCTCTGCAGGGGAGAACAGGCCTATCCCCATCTCCATGTGACACCCCCTCACATACCTGTATGTTGCCAACATGTCCCCTCTGATTCTCCTCTTCTCCAAGCTGAAGAGACCCAGTTCCCTCAGTCTTGCCTCATACGGCATCCCCTGCAAACCAGCCACCATCCTTGTGGCCCGACGCTGCACTGACTCCAACCTGGCTATATCCTTTCTGTAATGAGGGGCCCAAAACTGAACACAATACTCCAGTTGCGGGCGCACCAGAGTCGTGTAGAGTGGTAGTAATACCTCTTTTGATGTAGAAGCCACACTTCTGGCTATGCAACCAAGGGTGGGAGGGGGAACAAGTTTCCAGATGCAACTCTGCAGAGACTTTCCTGAAAGGAAAGGACAAGGAGTGGGAGATTTCCTGGATGTTGGGAAAAGGTCTGGAAAGCTCCAGGGCATCTTCCTTTATTAAGGAAGGGAATTCTTCTAAAAGCAGATTTGAGAACTTGCATCCTGTTTGTGTTGATGACCAGACAAGAAAAAGGAAGCTTTCTTTTCTGTCCAGAGACCAGACAGTTTCTTCTCTTGCTCATGTGGAATCTGGGCAGGATTAAAAACCCACGTACTGAATACTGAGGTGACAACTTGTCATTGTAATGCCAGAAAATAGTTGGAGTGGAATGGGTGGAACTCTTGGGTTGGTCCATGCATGTATGCATGCGTGTGTGGGGTGGGGGGAGGGGATTCCTTATCCAATCCCTGTTTCAGAGGGAACTTTCAAACTTTGGTTAACAAAGAAGCCAACTTCCTTCTCAGTGCTGCCATGTTCTGCTGGTCCATCCTTGGATGAGAAGCACCTGGCATTGGCGACCCATGCCATGGTCACCTCACAACTGGAGTACTGTAATGCACTCTGTGGGGACTGCCCTTCAAGAAAGTGGGGATACTTCAGTTGGTTCATAACAGCGACTGGCAGATATACACCTATAATGTCCATCCTGTACCATCTGCACCGACTTCCAATGATATGCTGCCCCATGAAATCCTGGTTGAGAAACTGAGGAGTTTTGGGATAGACCAAAGCACTGTCCGATGGATTAGGACATGGTTGTCTGACCGAAAGCAGAGGGTAACCATTAAGGAGGAATCATTGGGATGGCGGCCAGTGACAAGCAGGGTCCCCCAGGGCTCTGTCCTGGGGCTGATCCTGTTTAATCTTTTCATCAATGACATGGAAGAAAGGGTGAACAGTCTGCTGATCAAATTCACAGATGATATTAAAACTGGAGCAGTGGCCACAACTGAGAAGCAGGTACTCCAGATCCAAAAGGATCTGGACAGACTATGGAATGGGCAGGAGACAACAGGATGGCATTGTATGTGGATAAGTGTAAGGTCTTGCACTTGGGGCATAGGAATAGGTGTCATAAGGACAGGTTAGCAGACAAGTAGCTGGAGAGCAGCACTTGTGAAAGGGACCTGGGTGTACTGTTTGAATGCAGGCTAAACATGAGTCAGCAGTGTGATACGGTGGTCAAGAGGGAGAACGTCACCCTTGGTTGCATAGCCAGAAGTTGGCTTCTAGATCAAGAGGGGTATTACTACCACACTATAAGACTCTGGTGTGCCTGCAACTGCAGTATTGTGCTCAGTTTTGGGCCTCTCATTACAGAAAGGATAAAGCCAGGTTAGAGTCTGTGCAGCGTAGGGCCACAAGGCTGGTGGCCAGTTTGCAGGGGATGTCATATCCCCTGTTCAGCCTGGAGAAGAGGAGACTCAAAGGGGATCTGGTGGCGACATAGAGGTATGTGAGGGGATGTCACATGGAGATGGGTAGAGACCTGTTCTCCCCTGTAGAGGAAGGCAGGAAGCGCTCCAAAGGAGCAAAACTCAGGGAACCAAGGTTCCATTTAGATGCCAGGAATCACTTTCTGAAAGTTAGGACCCCGAGGGTTTGAAATTGGCCACCACGGGAGGTGTTTTTGGCCCCATCAGTGAGGGTGTTCAAAAATAAACTGGGCTTGCCCATGGTGGGCATGTCATGAGCGGAGCTGACTGGAGCTGAGGGGTCAGACTAGATGGCCCGGGAGGGTCCTTCTGACTTGCTCTGTTGCTATTTTTCCTCAGTTCTCAACCAGGATATTATGGGGCACATTGTCAAAGGCCTTGCGGAAATCCAGGTAAACCACATCCACTGTGTCCCCTCCATCTAGCCACCTTGAATTCCACAAGGTTTGTCTGGCATGACCTGTTTTTGAGGAAGCCATGTTGTGGCGCTGCCAGCATCCCTTCCCTATCGAGCATCACGAGATCTTTCACTATTATGAGCCTTTCCATTGTTTTTCCTACAATGGATGTAAGGCTAACTGATTATTCCCCATGTCCCTTCTAGTCCTAGGGAACTGGGTCTCTTCAGCTTGGAGAAGAGGAGACTCAGAGGGGATATGTTGGCAACATACAGGTATGTGAGGGGGTGTCACATGGAGATGGGGAGAGGCCTGTTCTCCCCTGCAGAGGAAGGCAGGATGCGCTCCAATGGAGCAAAGCTCAGGGAGCCAAGGTTCAATTTGGATGCCAGGAAGCACTTCCTGACAGTTAGGACCTCGAGGGCGTGGAATGGGCTTCCACAGGAGGTCGTTGAGGCCCCATCGGTGAGGGTGTTCAAAGACAGGCTAGACATGCACATGGTGGGCATGTCATGAGCGGAGCCAGCTGGTGCCGGAGGTCGGACTAGATGGCCCGGGAGGCCCCTTCTGACTCGCTCTGTTTCTATGTTTCTATGTTTCTAGTCCCCTCTTTGAAGACTGGGACAACTGACACCACCCTCCAGGCCTCTGGAAATTCACCCGTTCTCCATGAGACCCCAAAAATGGAGGCCAGAGAGCATGAGAGAACACTTACCAACTCCTGAAGTACTCTCTGTTGCAGCATGTCAGTGTCCGGCACCTTTAAAAAATCCAGTGGCCTGAGGAGCTCCTTGACTTCTAGGGGGAGGACTCTAATCTGTGTCCCTAAGTCCCCGGCCACATCTAATCTCCTAAATGGATCTCCCCCATCCTGCTTTGGGGAGAACACAGAGGCAAAATAGTCATTAAGCCTCTGTGCTTGTTCCCTCATATCAGTCAGTGGATCTCCTTCCTCCTTGTTTAGTGGTCAGACCACTTGTCTCCCTCTTCCTATGTACATGCTGAAAGAAGCCCTTTTTGTTGCTCTTGATATTCTTGGAAAGTCTTAGCTCATAATCAACCTTAGCCTTGCGAAGAATTCTTCTGCAACGGGCCTCCTCCTCCCAGTATATCCTTTTGTCTATTTGCCCCAGTACCCACTTCCTATGCAGGTTCTTCTTGTATCTAATTCGTTTGGAACCTCTTTTCACACCAACGGTGGCCCTCTACTTTGCCTTCCTGCCTTACTGTCACGGCTGAGTGAGTCTCCCAACTAATATCTAGGAGATTGAAAACTCCCTCCATTATTCTGTCTCTCTCGCAAGAGATCCTAAGAATCTGATCTGTCAGGACATTGTCCAGGGTCTCAAGTTGACCTGGAGGGCGATAACATACCCCCAGCTGATAAAAACCTGACCTGTGGCTGAAGCTTAACTAAGATACCACTGCAGTTATGCATGCACTCCCTCTGTGTGCACTGAAGGGTGCAAATATGTGTGTTTACAGTATTTCTTTTTGTTGTGCAGTGGTGAAAGTTAAAAACATAATGAAAATATTCACCTTAGCAAAAAGAGGGTTTCCTGGGGCAGCAGGCTGGTCACGGTGTGAGGAGGATGCTGGACTGGGTGTTGCCTTGGTCTGAGCACCAGGCTTGTCTTCCCTCTGAAGGTGAGTCCTCTCCCTGACCTGAGAAAGGAAGGTGGTCCTTCCCCACTGGTTCCACGGCCATGTGAAAGAGCCTGGGGGATGAAGAGGGCCTCCATTTGCTCCGTGGCACCAGCACCAGGAGCAGGGGCGATAATCCCCATTATTTATTATGTATGTATGCATGTATGCATGTATTTATTTATTTAAAACTGTTATATGCCATCACCACATGCCTGGGCATTTCAGGACAGCTCACAAAGGTACAATTAAAAGAAATAAAACAATAACGAATTCCATAGAATTATATAAAAACAAAAACAAAAAAGCGGCTGTTAATGATAAAAATATTATTATTTTTAAAGCATTGAATGACAAGGTTTTAACCTGATTCTGAAAAGAATATTACCTCGGCACCAGGCGCCCCTCTCCATTGAGCACATTCCACAATCTGGGCGCCTCCACAGAGAAGGCCCTGCTCTGGGTAGTTGTTCTTTTTATCTCCTTTAAAGAAGGCTCCCGGAGCAAAGCCTCGCCTGCAGACCTTAAGGGGCATGAGGGCATCTAAGGGAAGAGGCGCTCCTTCAGGTATCCTGGTCCCAAGCCATTCAGGGCTTTATGGGTTTAAACCAGCACCTGAAATTGGTCCCAGACTTCAAATGGGAGCCAGTGGAGCTGGTAGAGGATGGCATTGGGTCTCCTTCTGGGATGGGGGAGTGGCCAACAGGCAGGAATGGAAGCACCGCAGGGCAGCACCTTCAGGCCCAGCTGACAGAGCCTATCCAAAAGGATACTGAGGGTGGTGAGATCCAAAGGCACTCAGGGCTCCAAGGCAAACAACAGGGTTCCTCTGTCCTTCTCCAAGCAAAGCTCATTTCACAGGGTGACTCAGGAAGTTTCCCTGTGGGAACCAAACCTAAAGAATGAGTAAAATGGGCCCAGATACTTGACTTCATTCGAGAGTTCCAAGATGTGGCCAGCAACCACTTGGCTGAGCCCCTTGCCCAGGAGAGGCAAATGCAAAAGAATGGGAGGAAGACCAAAGAAGGGATGGACGGCCTCCATCAGGGAAAGTGCTGTCTTGCACTTACAAGGACAGATCAGGGTGGAGCAGGACTGGAGCTTTTGGAGGGGAAGCACTCATGGCATGGCCAGAAGTCTGAGATGGCTTGACTGCACACAGGAACAGGAATAATGGAGAGGATGGGATAAAAAAGGAATCAGCCAAAACTCAGCCAAAAAATCAGCCAAATCTGCAGAAAGCCTTTGACTTGAACCTGCTGGCCTTCAGCCTGTCCAGGGAAGCCTTCCTGAGCACAACCAGTGGAACAAGATGGAAACCTCTCATCACCTCCCACAACTGACCAGAGAAAATGTCAGCCTGCACACCCAGGTCTCCCATGGGGAAGCTTCCCTGACTCACTCTCAACCTGGCTCCTCCATCAAGGGAAGTTGGTGTGCAGGAACAAACGAAAGCTCCAATGACGTTGCCCTCCAATTGCCATCACTCTTTCAACGCACTTGCAGGAGGCCTCTTCCTCTGTTTGCATATGTGGAAAACCAACTGAGGAGAGGATGGAGAGGTGGGCATCCCCAGAGAGGCCATGTGGACTGGGCTTCATCAAATTGACCGTTTTGCCCAAAAATGGCGGGGACTGTATCTCCACAGGCAGCTGCCCAGGCTCAGACCAGCTCAGAGCTGGACATTTGACACTAATGTCACTCTTGGACAGATGTCTTTCAGGTGGGCAATCCTGAGGCTCTGGCAGGTTGATTCTCTTTCTGACAAGGAAGCCTTTCCGTCCAACATTGTCCCTGCACTGCTGGAAGCTGGAGCTGCCCCTCCCTGTTGGGGCCAGCAATGCTGCTAACACCTTTGGCTCAGGCTTGGCCTCCTTCCTGGCTGAGGGGCTTCAATTTCCACATTTCCAGGGTCAGAAAGGGGCAGTCAATTCCCAAAGGTCCACACAGAAGATAAGAGTGATGCCAACTTCCTTTTCTGCCTCCAGGTCTCCTGGGTCCTGCTGATTTCTCTTCCCTGGCATTATGAAAATTTCTTGGTGAATTCCCCATGGGTTTACATCCAGAAGTCAATAACAAAGAAGCTCCAAGAAAGCATGCAGAATACAAATGTGCACCGAGCTCTCTGGTGTGGGGTTGCAGCCACGTCTGACGTCTGGCCTCCTGCACATCTCTTCCAGAGATCTGCTCCTCCTGCTGAGGCTGCAAGGACCATTCCTTCCCTGCATCTTGCTACCAGAGCAGGGACAGTGTTCTTCTTCCAGTGGTGATGGTTCTGTTCTCGCTGCTCCTTTGGCTCCTGCCTCAGGCCACCAAGGGAATGACGAGGGCAAGTTGTTTAGTGACCCAGCCATTTACAGATCCAGCAAACTATTACAGACCAGGAGACCTGATTGTTGGTGGGAATTTACTGCTTGGAAAATGTTCATATGCAGCTCAAGAAAGATTTAGTGCATCACCACAAATAACTGTTATATGTGATCCAATGTAGGTTTTCCTCCATGGGACCTGGGATACCTGTGTGCATGTTTTCTTTCTCATTGGAGGCTCATTCTGGGGAGGTGTTAATGGGATGCTGCTCGAGAGGAATTGTTGCGTATGAGATTGCAGAGGCATTTCAGGAGGGCTCTGGACAGAGAGGGAGAGACAGGCGTGGGGCTTCCTCACTGGTCCTGTCCATGGTATGCTGAGCCTCTGCAGAGTCAGAGGGAAACAGCAGTTTCTTCTCATTCTGACAGTCCCTGTAGGAGGAAAGACTGTCCTTCCATCACTGCCCCAGGCAGACTCCATTCGAGATGGGGAAGGGGAGGTGAGCCTTTCTCTGAGTCCTTCCCACTTCCAGATCTGCTGAATCTGCTGGCCGATCATTTTAGCACCAAAAGGGACTCAGAAAGCCTTTTGAGAAGCAGCTTTGCCAAAATTGCACCAAAATGCACTCCCACCCACCGCTAATTATGCACCTCAAAAGAAGGAAACTCTGGTGTAAGCTTGACTGAGTTTCTGAGTTGAGGACCCCTTGGCTCAGTCTGATTTTCTTGCACAGAAAAGTCTTCCAGGCGGAGACTTCATTGGATTGATGGCCAGGATTTTCAGGTAATGCACAGGCTCCACATGGAAACAGCTTCTCCATGTGAAGCAGGTAAGCTGGAGGGCTGCTCCTTCCCTTCCTTGAACCCCAAGTTGTCATTTGAGCCACAACTTTCAGAATTCCCAGTCACATTCTGGGCAAATCGGGAGTTCCTCACAGCTGCATGCATTTGTTGATTCCAGGCAGCAGATGGGAGACTTTTGCGTGAAGGAGACTCTGGGTAGGTGCCAAAGCTGCACAAAGAGGGGCTCTGCTTATTGAGGCTGAGATCATTAATGGTCAGGGAGCAGGACCCTCTTAGCCCTTCTCTGGTCATCTAGAAACTCTCCTGTTTTCCCTTATTTCTTGAAATAATAGAGAGCAGTTCGTTGAGAACTTCCATCATCTCCTTTATGATGCAGGGATGGAGTGCTTTGGGCCCTGGAGATGTGAACTTATTCACCCATAGAGATGACCCTTGATTATTTGCCTGTTAAATTTGGGCTGCCATCCAGCCATCACTGTAGAATTTCATCAGGAGGGTCGCAGGTCTTCTTCTGGGAGGAGACGGAGCCAAATAGGGATTGGCAGCTTTACCTTTTGCCTTTTTTCATTTCTTCTCCTAATTTACCACCCATATTGAGTACTTGAAGTTCACTGCTTTCCCCTGTCTTTGGAGAGAGCCAAGAAAGTCTTTGTTGTGGCTTCCGCATCCCTCACTCGCCTCACTTCATTCCCAGCTCAGGCTTCCTGATGCCTCCCCTTCAATTCCCGGCCACCTGCCTGCTTTTTTCTGTGCAGCCAGGCCATTCTCCTGCCTCCTGTTCATATTCTTCTCAGTTTTCAGATAGTCTCTGAGCATTTTGTGAAGCCACATGTGCTTCCTCTCTCGCCTTCTACACCTTCTTCTTGTTGGAACACTTTGAACTTTTTCTGGAAGCATTTCGTTATTTTTGTTTCTAAACTATCCCACCCATTTTGGGCTCCATCTCCCTTAAGAGCGGCTTGCCATTATTGGCTTGCTTGGTTATAGTTGGCTTTTTGGAAATCCAGGGAACCTGTTTGGCTACCCGTATTTTTAGCTTCCTTCTTCTCCCCCAATAAGTTTGGAAAGAACTGTCTCAAATAATCTCAGGGTGTTGGTGGACTTAAATTCAGTGTGCCTGTACTGAGAGGGAGCTGTAGTTTGGGCATTTGAGGGAGGGGCATTGACCCAAGCCCCTGCAAGGGATAAAGGGCCCCAGACTGCCCCATGCTCCTTCCCTTGATGAGGTCTGGATCATTCCGCAAAAGGCGCAGAGAGCTTGGAGGTGCAGTGGTGGATTCTGGAATTAAGTTAGCTTGGAAAAGGCTGAGGTGAATTCCTGGAGAAGAGAAGAGGACTTGCCAGCCTGATCCCAACAGAGAGATTCCATTCCAGGAGTCCACCTTGGTATGTGGGGAAGGGGGAGAAAAGGGAGGCTCCTGCATTCCTGTCTTCCTTGTGGGGTGCCCCATAATTTCTCTGGTGAGTAAGAGAGAAACCAATTATTTTCCAGGGTGGAAAGAATTTTCAAGGAGGAAGTCATCTTCCTCCTTGATTTCCCTTGGATAAATTATTGAAGGAGACATGCTCAGTAAAGGGTGCAAAGCCAAGAATATCCTTGAGAAGTCACCCTGGGTGAAGGAATCCTGGCACATTTTTCATGAAGAAAAAGTATCACCTTTTCTGTGCTTCTCCCCGTTTCCTTATATTGCTCTTGCCCTGACAGGTCAATAATCAGGAACTACCAGCACATCCTGGCTTTCGTGTTTGCCATCACTGAGCTCAACAAGGACCCATTTCTCCTCACCAACACAACACTCGGCTTTCGCATCTATCAGCACATGCACATGGTCAGAATAATGCAAATTAAAAACCTTCACCTGCTTTCTAATAGGGGGAGACTGAGTCCCAATTATAAATGTGGCAAGGAGCATCAACCTATCTCCATCATACAGGATTTTGATTCCAGACCTGATATTGCATCCTTAATTGACATCTTCAAGGTCCCAGAGGTAAATGCCTTCACCTGGATAGAGGTGTGAGGGAGCCACAGAGAGAAGGGCCTTCTCTGAGAACAATGAAACCTTGCAGTGGGTGTTTCTCCTTCATTCTGGATAAACAGGCAGAGGGCCTGCTCACCTGATGGTGCTGCTTGTGACCACCTTAGGGGAGACCAGGGATGAATGTTGGGAGAATCTTGCATGAGAAATTCCAGCCAGCAATGGGCTTGTCTTCCTGAGATGGCCAGTTGAGAGAAATACCAGGTATTCATATGACCCCCAATACAGACAGAAACAAAGAGGGGTCTAAAAAATGCTTGTGGATCATCCCGGCATCAGAGAATGAGCTGCATTAAAAGGATGGTTTCAAGGACAATCCAGTGCAACATCTCTCAATAGATGTAAGAGGGTGGGTATGGGGCTGTGGCAGTCTTGGTTCCAGGCCTCGTTTAGCCCTGGAGTTCCCTGGATGACTTTGGGCCAGTCACTGACTCTCAGCCAAACTTACCTCACAGTGTTGTTGGGAGGATGTCACTGAGAGGACAAAAATGATATAATTGCTGTGAGTTTCTTGGCATGAAAAAGCGGATGTAAATACGAGACAAAAATCAATGAATGGTCTAAGGTTACCTCAGGCACAATAAAAATTGCCATGCGAAGGGAGAGCAATCCTGTGGCTCACGTGCTCTGGCAGATGTTCCCCACATGGACCTGCTGTGGGCAGTTAGTTGACCTCAGTGTGAAAAGGTCCTCAGGGGACCTGAAGTTTCTCCTGCAGGGCTCATCCCACATTCTTTCCATTCTGAGAGCTTCAGCCACATGCTTTTACAGCCAAACACATGTGGTTTGAAGTCAGGCAATTTCTGCTTCTGAGGAAGCCTCAGTAACCACAGAAGCATTTTCGTTTCCTATTTCATGTGCCCCGTTTTATCTGGACACAGAATAGGTTCATTTGCTGGGCCTTGGACCTTCAATCTGCCTGTGGGCAGTGCAAGAGCAGCTGCCTCTCCCTCTGCCTCTGCCTCTGCCTCTCCCTCTGCCTTCTACCAGAGGGCCTCCCATCTGCATGCCTGCAGCCCGCATGCCACACGAAAGCCCCAGGATGACACTGCCACAGACCTTGAGGTGGTAGGACTGTGCCCACCTGCTCCCTTCAGCACTCCACTTACCGCTCCTAGGCCTGAGGGAGAAGATGTCAGGGGGTGGGTGATGGGCTGCATAAGGGCTAATACAGTGAACCTTAATCCAGAAAAGATATAGGTCTTGCTGGTAGTTGGTTTAGCCTCCCAGGTAGGTGCTTTTAACCCAATTCTGGATGTGGTTGCATGCCCCCTAAAGGACAGGCTGTGCCATTTGGGAGTGCTCCTCGACCTGAAGCTGCCCCTTGAATCTCAGTGGTAGAGGCAAAGAACACTTTTCTTCAGCTTTGGCTGATCCTTCAAGTGCTCCCCTATCTGGATGAGCAGTGCCTGGCTGTGGTGACCCATGCCCTGCTAACTTCCCAATTGGACCACTGTTACATGCTCTAGCTTGGGGTGCCCAGGAAGAGAGTCCAGATACTTTCACTGGTGTATAATAGAGCTTCCAGGTTTTTAAAAGGGGCTGGCAGGTCTGAATACCTACCCTGGCTTCCAGTTGAAATACTGGCCCAATTTAAGATGCTGATGATTACGTATAATACCAGGAGTATCCCAGGTGGCAGCTCTGTCAAGGAGTGCTTCCCTTCAGCTTTTACTGATCCATCAGCTTCTCCCCTAATTGGATGGGCAGTGCCTGGCAGCAGTGACCAATGCCCTGGTAACTTCCCCATTGGAGTATTGTACCACGCTGTATGTGGTGCAATCCTTGTAGACAGACTAGATAGTTCAACTGGTCCAGAATACAGCTTCCAGGTTTTTAACAGGGAGAGGCAGGGATGAATACCTACACTGGCTGCCAGTTGAAGCTCGAGCCCAATTAAAAATGCTGGCATTTACCTATAAAGCCCTAAAAAGCTTAGGGGCTGGTTACCTGAAGGGGCATCTACTTCCCTATCTGACTGTCCACCCCTAAGTTTTTTAAGAGAGAAGGGCTTAGATAATAGGACAGTTTACCAAAGTATTAAATATATAACTGAATAAATAATTTTTCAGCAAGTCTTGCCATGGGAGATCAGTCGTAAAACACTGAAGCTCTGCAAATGCATCCAGGGAGGTGCTTGCTTCCAATGTCAACAGCTCTCATTCCACCCATGCGTTGTCCTTCTTTCAGCTGCTCCAGTTCAGTCCTGACATTGGCAGACAAGTCACCATGAGGGCTGGGCATTTGCCTGTGTTGCTGGGTGAAGACAGCCATGGTCCATGGGGTGGAGATGGGGAAGCTGAGTGCATCTTCTTCCATTGGTGCATTCCAGCTGAAAGTAGGAAACCATTCCTGGGATATTACTCCATGCATTTCATGTCACAGCCACGAGAGGATGGAAGCGTATTCCACATAAAGGGCATTCCTGGTTTCAAAATGTAACCAAAGGGTGTTATGAATGATTACCAGGAAGTTCTTTCTTAAGTTCTTGAACTGTCTCCTCTCTTGTATTCAAGGCAAAATTGGTGTATTCCACTTTTTCTTCCAGATCAATCCCCAAGAAATTCCTTGGTATGAGGGCGTAGTTCGGCTGCTGCGGCATTTCCAGTGGAACTGGATAGGGCTCCATGTTCAGAGTGATGACCATGGCGACCGTTTCCTCCAGGCAGTGACCCCCCTGCTGCAGCAGGAGGACCTCTGTGTGGCCTTCACTGAAAGGTTCTCACCACGTGACCCTAGACAGTGGCGTGAAATGGAAGCTGGAAACATTCCTCGAGTGTGGTCAGGAGCAGAAGTCATAGTTTTCTTTGGTGAAAACACTGCAACCCAACAATTAGCAACATGGTTATATAGCCATGAAAGACATACAAGGATTCGACTTCAGAAGGTTTGGATCCTTACCTCCCATTCAGAAATTGAAGCGCGCATACTTTTTGTATTGAGAATTTTTTTTGTGAAGCTTTTTGGAGCTTTGCAATTCAGTGCCCACACAGTGGATATTCCAGCATTCAAGGATTTTTTCCTGGCTTTAGATCCTTTCCACCCTCAAGGAGACGTCTTTCTTCAAGAGTGGTGGAAAAAGGCATTCCGGTGTCAATCCCCGAGATCAGGAGTACCACCTCCAAAGGCAGATCGCATGTGTACGGGGAGGGAGATGAGAAAGGATTCGAATCAATTCCTGTTCAGTATGGATATGTCCAGTCAAAGCTACCGGATCTACAATGCTGTCTATGCTGTGGCACATGCGGTACATGCCCTGTCTCTGTCTGGACGAAAATATTCACGGATGGGGGAAAGGAAGCAGCTGCTGAACATTCAGCCATGGCAGGTACTGTCCACATCCAGATCTCATGAATTTAGCAAAGGATTCCTCATGATTTCTCAGTGAAGGCATTCTGGAGGGAAAGTTTAGTCTGAGAAGAATCTTTAATAGGGAAATCAGGAGAAACTTTCCCTGTGGTTTTATCACCATCTGTGAAATTTCCTTGAATGGACCTTCCAAAGTGAGCAAAGCTTAGCAGGCATTGGTGGTGCTCCAGGATTATTCAACCTTTCCAAATTTTGCATACTGAGACTGAATGAAGCATTCCAGTTTGATATACTTATGCTGAAAGGGCAGTGGACCTGCCCTGCCCCATTCTGGATGTTCCTTCTTGCCAGCAGTGGAGGACCCACAAGCTGGACTCTCCCCTGCCTCAAGCAAGTGTTTCCCAGCGTGCATGTCCTGGTACTCTTAGGAAGTGGACACCTGGCAAACATATCCAAACCAGTGGGCAAGCTCACCTGAACTAATGAGTTCAGACTGTGTTTACTAAATAAAGCTCACAATACTAGAATGATGGGGGGAAGGTTCTCTGAACTGGTTGGGAGAGAGAAGTCTCTGGAAAACCATTCCACTAACTGTAGCCTCTACTTCATGATTCTGCAATTTCAGCTATTGGTTCCTCTGAGAAATATCCAGTTTAACAACTCTGCTGGGGAAGAAGTCTCTTTCACTGAAAAGGACCAGAAATATGACATTTTTAACTGGATCTTTTCTCCAAATGGAACTTTGCATCCTGTGAAGATTGGATGGGTTGATCATGGTGCTCCAGCAGGCCATGACTTCTCCATCAATTCTACAGCAATCATGTGGGCTGCAAAGGTGGGGCTGGCATTTACTATCTGGGTCCTGGAGGCAGAGACATGGCAAAATTCCCCTCTTTCAAAAAGATGGTGAACTGAGTCCCGCTGTTTGTGAGGAATTTGGGTGTCCTTTTCCACTTGCAAAGGGCAACCTTTGCTCACCAGAAATCCCATATTCTGTCCTTAGGTATTCCAGGGAGGTTCAGGATAATGTCCCACACCTGTATTCTTGTAGAGGTATGGCCCGTAATTGGAAAGATTGGGCAAAATTGTCCTAGGGTGTGATCCACTGTAAGGCAACCTCCATAGATCCTGGCTCTGCCCCAGAAAGAATGGAATAGAAGTCTCTCTGCCTGTGTTGCTGAGGAACCTGGAACCATCCCTATATTGTCCAAACCACCTAGACTGGTGTCCCCATCTGCCAAGCAATTAAACCATTTTGAAGACTATCTTTCTTGCTTTCAAATTTAGGCCATGCCACTTGGGAGGTGTGTGGAGAGGTGCACTCCTGGGCACTGGAGGAGGGTTCCAGAGGGGAACCCGGTCTGCTGCTACAGGTGTGACCGTTGCAAAGCTGGGATGTTCTCCACCTCTACAGGTACCTCAGACATTGGGAGCCATTCCTTAACACAGACGATAATGAAATGGTTGCAGTGTTCTGGATGGATTCATCCATGCAGTGTTCTGGATGGTTTGTTCTGGATGGATTCATCCCCTCTCTTTATTGCAGACCTCTGTGCATTTCTGGTTAACAATGTGTTCAACATTTCCAGAAGACATTCCTTTTGTAAACAATACAACTTTTTGCCCAGAAACTTTAAAGGAATGAAATCATGCACAGAATCTTTTCCATCCTTGCATTTCCTTTTGCTTATGAATACTCCGTTTCTAAATTTGCCGGGTCGACATGAGACCTAGAGGTGCCTGGCCAAAACTCTGCTTGGGGCATTGGAAGGTCCCTCCTGCAACATTGCTGGATTTCACTGCAACCAGGACCAGATTGCCCATTTTTCATTGGTGGTTTCTGCAACCTGGTCTCCAGCCTAAGCAGGGAAAGATCTGAGGGATCAGAGCACAGGTTGAGGAGAAGTTGTGCTTACTAGGCTTCTCTTAGTTTGAGTATGATTTCCATGCAAAATTGCAGCTCAAGACTTTTCGCACTTCCATGATTTCATTTCTAGATGAGGTGTGGTCTTCATGACAAAGCGCTGAACAGGAATTTTACATAAATCTGCGACCATGGAAAGTTTTTATTATTTCATCCCCATGGCCCCTTCCCCAAAGGTTAATTAAAAGGTACATATTAAGCTAGGGAAAAGAGGTTTCCACATCTTCCTTTGAGGGTGGGAGTTGCCCCCAGAGAATTAACTTGCATGTCCTGTTTTAGATGGTTCCACAGCTATTGCTTTTTTCAGATGCTGCTCGCTGTGCTCCATGCGCTCAAGATCAGCACCCAAATGAGAACCACGACCAGTGCATTCCCAAGAAGATCCACTTCCTCTCCCATGAAGAGACACTTGGTCTCCTGCTAGTTTTTCTGGTCCTTTCCCTCTGTCTCAGCACATCTGCTGTGTTGGGAACATTCATTAAATATCGCAACACACCCATCGTCAAAGCGAACAACCGAGAACTCACGTATACCCTCCTCAGCTCTCTCCTGCTTTGCTTCCTCTGCTCCTTCGTCTTCATCGGACAACCCACTAAGGTCACCTGTCTTCTCCGACAAGTTGCATTTGGCATCTCCTTCTCAGTTGCAGTTTCTTGTGTGTTGGCAAAAACTGTCATGGTGGTTTTGGTCTTTCTGGCTACCAAGCCAGGAAACATGGCAAGTCAACTCATGGGGAGACCACTGACCATCTGCATTGTGCTTGTCTGTCCCCTCATCCAAGCTATGATCTGTGTTGTCTGGTTGCTCACCTTCCCCCCTTTCCCAAACATGAACTTCCATTTTCTCTCTGGGGAGATCATCCTTGAATGCAACGAAGGCTCCGTCACCATGTTTTATGCTGTCCTGGCTTACATGGGCTTCCTGGCTCTTCTCAGCTTCCTGGTGGCTTTCCTGGCCAGGAAACTGCCCAACAGCTTCAATGAAGCAAGTTCATCACCTTCAGCATGCTGGTCTTCTGCAGCATGTGGGTCTCCTTTGTGCCCACCTATCTGAGCACCAAGGGGAAGTATGCTGTGGCCGTGGAGGTCTTCTCCATCTTGGCCTCTGGGGCTGGTCTCCTGGGCTGCATCTTTCTTCCAAAGTGCTACATCATTGTCTTGAGACCCAGTCTCAATAGCAGAGACCAGCTCATTAGAAAAATGTAATCGAAACATTTCATCATTTGGTGAATTTATGGTCATTATTTGCCCCTGAATAAATCATAATTTTGAATTTCCTGTTTTTAGCTCTGCAGTCAATGGGGCTCCCCACAATGATGGTACCACTTAATGAATAAGTGTCTCAGTCCATAAGGGAGCATTCGGTCAAGCATCCGGCACTTTCTTGGCAGCAGACCTTCCTATATTACAGCAGTTCCAAGGGGTAGCCAGTTTAAGACTGAGTGCAAGGAATGGAGCATGCACCGAGTGTTTTATGCGGTTGCTGTCTCATATGCTTTGCAGGGAGATTTTGAATGGCCCATTTGCAAGAACTATGTAGAAGCACAAGATTACAATACAGAAGTATCACACAATTCACAGAAACATCTGGAAGACAGGATGCATTGAGGGGTTGAATGACAGATTAAGTAATACTCTTAAGTGATGAAATTTCATGGGTTTCAGTGTTTTTTTTCTTGAGTCTGAGTTAGGGAATTCCCAAAAAACCATGAGGAGTTGGTCCAGGATTTGAATATTCTAGCTATTTCCCTGAGAGTGATTAGATAGCAGGTGAATCATTCACACATCCTAGAGCTCTAGGACTTGCCTCATTTTCTGGAGATGGAACCTGAAGGGAAAACATTCCTGAAGATTGGAGGCAGGGAGTGAGGGAGAGAAAACAGACCAAGCTTTCTCTTTTCCAAAATACAAAACTTGCAGGTTTATTAGGGAAACTCCAGCACTGACAACCACTGACATCCTCCTTTCCTAATCCCAAGCCAGTCTGAAGTGCCCACTTTCCACAGTAAAGGCCACTGAGGCATCTCTTGCCTCATTCTGCATGGAAGGAGAAAAGCATGTTTGTGTCCGAAAATCCCAAGTAGCAGGTCAGGAGGAGGTTCTCTCTGATTCACTGGAAGTCGCTACACTCACTTTCCACAGTTTATCAGCAGGTCAAGAAGGAAGCCTCTCTGAGTGAGAAAAGCAAGGGCATATTGGACAGCCAGGATACCAATCTGGCTGTGAGCTTCTGGATTGTACTCAAAATTTGAGGGGTCCACATACAAATTTTCAGGGCGATGATAAGACTTGAATATGTCCATTTGCAGAAGAGAAAGTGATAATAATGGGACAATGTAGGGCTAATGTCAGGAAGGATAGTGCAAAAGATGCAGTGGCATGGAGTGGCCGAATGACCCATGACTGGACGAACAGCTGAGTGGTAGGAATCATGACAGCTCCCATGTGAATGTTTTAACATGTAGAGAAATGTGTTCGAATTGGCACAATGTGAATGTTTTCAGTGCTGCTTCTTGCAAACAGATAGCATGTAGGGAACGTCTTGGTCATTTTTGACTGGCACAGTAGCTAAGGCACGTGTAAGCATTCCTGAATTGATGACATGCTCTCGCCTGCTGTTACTTTGTATTGAGTAGCCTCTGCCGGGTGTCTGAGCAGTTCTGCAGGAAAATACATTCATCATGGAGCCTCTGGGGCTGCCTGCTTCCCAAGGAATTTGGAGGTGGGTGAAAAGTTCTCATGCTGTCGAGTGGAGAGGCGTAAGGGCACTGCTGTCAGATTTTACTAATAAATGGACTCACGAAAGCATATCTTTTTATTTGAGTATTTGCTTGGACTTTCCCAGCATGTGTAAGTAAAGATTACTTGGCTTTTGGCTTTTGACAGAGCGGTGCTAACAGGGTTCCTCTTTCAGAGCCAGGATTAGTGCAGGAGGCTGTATTATGATGCTCGTGCAGTCACCTGCCCCAACCACAGGCTCTGTTGCTGCTCATGGAGCTCAGATTTATGAAGGCCAAAGGCAGACATAGAAACAAAGAAACGGAGCGAGTCACAAGGGTTCACTGGCGCCATTTAGTGTGACCCCGAACTCCAGCCAGCACCACTCATTACATGACCACTATGTGCATGACTAGCCTATCCTTGAGCACCCTCATCAATGGTTCCTCAACCACCTCCCATGGAAGCCCATTCCATACCCTCAGGGTCCTAACTGTCAGGAAGTGCTTCCTGGCGTCTAAATCAGTTAAAGATAAATCGGTGAAAACCCATTTGGGCAAGAGAGAAGCAGGCAAGAAGGCCAATCTATTTTGCTCCCCCAAATTCCCAGGTGCTCTGGGCTCTACCCAGGCAGTATCAAAATGACCGTAACTCTTTGGGATTATCCCATGGATTTCCATGCAGCAGGTACAAAATGAAGACATGACAGATAAAATATGCTCCCTGGAGGTGTGGCCTGAGCCCTTCTGTGGGGCTTGCGTGAGCTGTGGGGCTGGCATGGCATTACATGACATCTGCTGGCTGTGACGGCTGGCCCAGAGGACCTTGTCCAGATCACTGGCCAAGAAGGGAAGGCCTGCCTGACCACTGATGCTCTTCAGCTCCTGCCACCACAGCTCTGGCTCATGCCTCAGATTGCCAACAGGTGCCCAACTGGCCTGCCACCAGGCCAAGTGAATCAGCCAAAGAGGTGGTGCATCTTTCCATGCTCAACCCCATGGAGGATTGGTGACCTTTGGACTGGATTTTGGTGTGTCACACACTTTCTCTAGAGGTAAATGTGCACACAAATATGCCCCAGAAACAAAGGAGTGGATGCAAACCATGTGGATTGTGCTGCACCTGGATTGGAGCATGCTGGGACACCCACAGGTTGCCCTCCTGGAGATCCAGATTTATCTCTGTCAGTTCTGGATTCTGTAGACTTTCCAGGCATGTGACTGAGAGGCAGAAGAAAATGCAGGGTTTTCTCTTGCTTTGCTCATTCTATGTGCAGCAAAGATGACTTTTCCCACACCACAGTGAGCAAGAGAGCATGGCAGGGCTTTGGGCAGCTGGGGATGATTTCCCTCCCATGCCACCTCCCCCTGGAGAACACAGAAGGCACATTCAAATGCACACACTGCAAACCTCAGAGCCATGTAGATGCGGAGGCCGTTTAGGAGGTTCTCTGCCCTCCGCTGGCAAGGAACAGTCGAGGGGACAGGAGCAACCATGAGGGCCTGCGTGACCTGGGCCTGCACCTCTCAGGGCCATCCTGCCTCATGCCTGCCAAAATTGACCCTGACTGGCCCATCGGACTCCCATGCCCATCTAAATGGGAAGCCTGCAAGGCCGAGGACCAGCCAGCACTCTGCTGCTCTTAAGCCTGGCTGACCCAATGGGGAAAACACTGCCCGGACAGGGGCCTGGGAGCTTCAAAGCCAGGGGAAAAGACAGCAGGAACGCCCTGGGCAATCTGGGCTGCATGCCATGTGTGCCCCTCATGCAGGGAAGATGGGGAAGGCTGGGAAGGTGGCACTGGAGTTGCCCTCATCAAGGCCAGAAGTTCAATACTTCAGAGGATAGATAACTGCCTGTTTCCCCAAACCATCCCCCCAATCTGTAGAATTTTCGCATTCAGGTTCCTTTTATGGGAAAACGAGACCTACATCCAATGGGCACTGATTCTCCCTAATCGCTGGCAAGTTGCTCTCAAGCGCAGAGACCAGCTGGCAGGGGGAGGAGAATGTGCAACTTGTATGAATACTCAAATACTGGGCCAGCTGGTCATTTTCTTTTTGCCATTTCCATCCTCAGACTGTAACAAGCAAAGCTTTCATTCTGTAAATTCTGTAAGAGCTGATTGAAACATAGAAACTGAGTCAGAACAGGCCTCCCGGGATATCTAGTCTGACCCCTGGCTCCAGCCAGCTCCACTCACGACATGCCCGCTATTGAACACACTGCTTCCTTTGTTATCTGTCACTCAAGATCTAAATGAATCATGATTCCTTCCACTGTTTCCCCAATGATTTCTCCATGTTTCTGTATTTTTCTTTGATGCTTCCTTTGGTGCTTCTCCACAGCCAATGCACACTTCCCCTTTATGCTCAGGTAGGTGGGCACAAAGCAGACCCACACACTGCAGAAGACCAGCATGCTGAAGGTGATGAACTTGGCTTCGTTGAAGCTGTCGGTCAGATTCCTGGCCAGGAAAGCCACCAGGAAGAAGACTAGAGCAAGGAAGCCCTTGAAATCCAGGACAACGTGAAACATGGTGATGGAGCCTTCCTTGCATTCCAGGATGAACTCTTCAGAGAGGGAATGGAAGTCCAGATTTGGGAAAGGGGGAGAGGTCAGCAAGCAGCCAAGGCAGATTGCTGCTTGTATGGAGGGACAGATCAGCACAATGGATGTTGTCAGTTGTCTCCCCAAGAGTTGACTTGCCATGTTTCCTGGCTTGGTGGCCATGAAGACCAAGACCACCATGACTGTTTTTGGCAGCACACAAGAAGCTGCAACGGAGAAGGAGATGCCAAACACAAGAGCTGGAAGCTTGCAAGAAAAATTACCCGGAAGAGAAACTTCTCTCGGCAACATTGCTTTACTGAGATATTGCACATTGCATGTTGGGAGAATATTGCAAATGAGGACGTATTAAGAAGATGAGGTACCAAAAGACTCTCTGCTGGGTCACACAATCATTGGTGTGTGAGCACAGCATTGCTTTTAGAAGGGTTCCCTTCCTTAAAAACAATTCCCTAACCCCTCACTGAGTGTGCTGAAAGGGCCTTTTGTTTTGAATCAATCCTCCCTCCATACGGATCTTCCCCATGAGGCAATACAAACTCTGAACTCTCAGAGATTCTCCCTCCAGGTCCAGCAACTGTCGTGCCTCATTTGCACAAACCTTCCATGTTTCAGGCACACCAAGATTCCTTTTGAGTGTCAGCCCAAGCCCGCCTCCACCTGTGGCTGTAAGCAGAGTTGATCTAACTCCCAGGGATGGTTTGTGCTTTGCACATGCTCAGGGGTATGGAATGGGCTTCTACAGGTGGTGGTTGAAGCCCCATTGGTTAGGATGTTCAAAGATAAGCTGGACATATACCTGGCAGGCATGTCATGAGTGGAGCTGGCTGGAGCTGGGGTCAGACTAGGTGGCCTGGGAGGCCCCTTCTGACTTGCTCTACTTCTATGTTCTATATTGATGGGAAATGTCATTCGTAGGCTCTCTTGAATATGCCAACGTGCTTTGCTTCCTGGATCAGACCCCTGAAAACACAAGGATCAGAACTGTTGAAACCATTTTCAATACTGCCAAATGGGGAAGGGAGCACTACCTGCCAGGGCTGGGTTCTTTGAAGCCTCTTACTTTCCCATATCTTTCCAGATTTGGATCCAGATGTTGCATCTAATGCATGTGCTACAGAATAAACTGTATTGTAGATGTTGTAGCTTCGACTGGACATCCTGTGTTCAAAGAAGGATGCTGGCAGGTCCTCCAGCTTCTCCGTCCCTGTACATCTTCTCATTCCCCATTGAAAAGTGTTGCCTGATTTGAGAAAATTGCAACCAAATGCCCTCTCCCACCATTTATGGAGGAAAATGTCTCCTCAAGGATGGAGGGGATCTAAATGCCAGAGAAAAAGCTTGAACCCTGGCACTTCTTGTCTCTTGACCCTGAAGTGCAAAGCACCATGGATGGTCTCCAGATCTTGCCCAGCTATGGAGGATCTCATTCCCCATTGGGATGTCATGATCCACACCTTCCTAAATGGGGTCTTAGTCTTGTCTTCATGAACACCCAACCTTGTTGAGAGTTGTGGAACAACACTGGAGTTCTTAAAGACAATCAGCACTTGAGGCTCAAACCAAGGACTGGGAATATCACCAGATTGTACTCGAAGCAACTGGAGGGGATCCATTGACTTGAACTTTTCAGTGAATGCCACACAGATGTCCTTCAGCTGGAGCATGGGTGTCAAAGTCTGAAGGAAGTTTTCCCCAGCCTCACCACTGTGAACAACCAGCCCGATCCAGTTCCAGTGGAAGTGCAGCAGCAGCCGGACCAAGCCTTTATACTCAGCAGTTTCATCGGGATCAATCTGGTTAAAGGAAGGAAATGTCCCCTGATCTCCCACAAAAGGGGCAACTAAGCCATACCCAAACTGCAGGAAGGAACATTGCATTTGTCTCCTGCAGCAGAATTTTGGGCCATTTTTAAGACTAATATGGGATTTATGGCATACATTTTCCTGACTACAATAGCCGACTTCAGCAGCCTGAAGTTCTATCAAGAAGGGAGATGGCCACTTTTTAAAAGTCAATATTTAATCTAAACTGAAGTTCTGGGACAAGCCATCCCCTCCCCCTGATATCACCTCAAAAGACAAGTCTGCCATGCAGGTGAGCCTCATGCAATGCCAGACTATGGGAATGAAGAGGCACAGAGGTGTATTTTTCTGCACTGGGATCTTTCTCATGCTTTGCAGGGCTTTGCCACTCAAGGGCTCCCCGAAGGCAACATTGACAGCCCAAGGCATGAAAGAAGAAGGGAGCCTCTTCTTGTGAGGCCTTAAGGTGTCACTAGCTTCCTTATTCTATCTCCCAATGTAAATATTTGTTGTTGTTAGTCACAAAGTTGTGCCTGATCCATCACTACCCCATGGACAATATGGGGTGGCTTCTAGCCACCAGAAAGTGGCTAGAAGCCACTTGTGACAGTGCCCTGACACTCATAGAGCAAACTGGCCAATCCTGAACATCAGCAGCACCATTGCTCAAAGCCCCTGGAAGGAGCTCTTTCATCTGACACGAAGCATGCAGGCATCGATCCCAGGTGCCTCTTGGGGAAACTTACCTTGGAATGGTGGCCAAGTCTGAGGGGGCTACACTTTGAAAGTCTTCCATCTTTGTGTAAGAATAACAGCCCAGTGGTAAATTCCAACCAACAATGAGGTCCCCTGGCTGATAGTAGTCCCTCTGCACTGTGTACGGCCAGGTCAAGATGGCCCCAGGGTGGGAATGGGAGGAGGTGGCATTTGGTTGCTGTAGCAATGCAGGCTGCGCAGCAAGGCCTTGCCAGGCAGAAGGACTGGTCTGGCAAGCCAAGGTGTCCCAGAATCCACTGAGGAAGAAGCAGCCCTTGGCTTTCACTCTCATGATGGATGATCATCTTTTGCTTCCCTCATGGTTCATGCGCAAGTGAACCCTCTAATTGTAAGAAGCAGGGCTTCTCTTTGGGGTTCAGAAGACTGGACATTCACAAGAACATGGGAGGAGGTGTTTTATTCCACTTTCCTGCAACAAAAATGGGGCATATTCCAAGTCATGTGTGTTTAGCATCTCAGCACTGGAAGCAGACTCACCTGTGTTCCTGCATAGACTCAGGGCAACTTGCTTCTTTCTCCCCCAGTTCAGGAGAACACTCCTCCCCCCTCCCCATTTCATTGCCTCCAAGCTTCCAGCTCTCTCCAGAGGACCACAACCCAATCATTCCACCCCCCGCCACCAAATGCCCCGTCCTGGGTGCTTTGCCCCTGATCCATCCAATCACCGATGTGCTTTTGAGAGTGAGGGTCCCTTCCTGTTCTTGTTGTGCAACAAGGATGCAATGCGGCCATTGGATGCCATTTTTTTGGGTATTCATTTTAAATTTCTATTATTTTCTACCAATCTAAACAACAACAATAATTATGTGACCATAACAAAGTGGTCCTTGATTCAGCAAAGAGGAGACTATCAGATTTCCAAGGAAAGCTCTTCTCAAAGAGAGACTGAACACCAGATCTGGTTTTAAACACCATGCATGTGACATTTATTCTATGATATAAAGAATACAGAAGTATAAGAAGACAAGCTCAGCAGTCCTCAGCAGCAACATCAAGAGGCCTCGTTCACACTCGCATTCATGCAACACTTACACTCACAGTCAATAGACCCTCTCGGTGATCCATCGGGACTGTGGGTAGCCAGTAGCAGTGCTGTCCTGGCACACACGGAAGCTGGAAAGTCCAGTCATTCTATACCTTTACGTTGATGCTATCAGCTTCGTCTGACTGGATCGAACAGTGAACTCCTCTGAGCAGAGCTGACACACAGAACGTGCTGGTCCTTATCTTGAACACACGCCCTCTTCTCACATTCCATTCTCTCTCTGGATGGTACAGCGTGGCTTAACTTATCTGTTATGTTCCCTTCTCCAACCACTCCCGGCCTCTCAGTTTTCTCAGTCTGGTCAGTCCCATCATGCCTTTTCCATTCTTCATTTTCCTCTGGGTCTTAGCCCTTCAGGAACCTATGCACACTGTAACAGATGGGGTCGTGATGTGTCGTGCATAACCTTGCAATTGAACAAACCACCTGCGGACAAAGAAGGAGCATTCTCCTACCCATTATCCCCCCCTCTCCAAAGATGGTACAGCAAATATGCTGTTATATGCTTTGCAACAGTGGCAGAAAGACTTGGCCTTTCTATTCTGAACAGATCTTTCCCAGGGGATTATCCAGGGGAATTTACATTCATGGCTGGAAAGAGAGGCAGTGCTATTGATCACATGTGAACTAACACAAATTGACTTCCTTTTTTTAAGAACTTTCTGATGCTCCCTGAGTTTTTGTGGGAGCATTTGCGCTGATTGCTCCGCTTGGCCCTTTTAGGCAGCCAGACATACTTTAAAGTCCAGTCTGGGACTCACTCAATACCTTCAGAGAAATGGGGAAGTTGCGCTACATGGACCCCCTTGCTTGAGCAGAAGCTGAAGGTAGTTTCTCCAAAGGAAGGCACGAGAATGTTGCGGGCAGCCACAGTGGGATGGTCCAAGCGGCAGGAACCAAGAACCGCTTATACTGATTTATTGCCCATGTTCAACCCAGTTCTGTCACACGTAGCTGAGTTACAAGCAAAAAGAGTGAGGAAGCAGACTAGGCATTGGTTTGAGAGGCAACACTGGGAAGCAAAAGGGGTGCCCACTTGCACAAGCCACTCTTATGAGAGTGCAGGAATCCTGATCCTTAAGAATCAACTGTTAAAGAAAAGGAAAGCCTAGAGACAGGGAGTGGCTGAAAGGAAGAAAGTGGCATCCAAGCAACGTGGGCACAGGTAACTCAACCATGGAAAGGTGAAGACTCCACAGCTTTCCAGAAATTGACATCTGAATTTTCTCCCAAGGGTGTTTCCCCTCCAGACTCTTTTATTGCACCTGCTATTTGGGGAACACATCTTAGGAACATGTATGCCAAGGGTGTTTGGGAATTGCCCTTGCAGAACTTCGTGGACCTTCCTGAAGGGCCTCCAATTTCAGGAAAAGAAATCAAGTCATGGATTGATCAGCCCGTATGAGGAAAAGTCCCACATATTGTAATATTCCCCCAGAAAACGTGAGAAACTGCACTGACTGGTGGGCGTCCGTCTTGGCTTTGCTGCTTACTTACATGGAGCCCTCAGGGCATCTCCCAAAGAAATGGAGACAGGCCATAATAATCCCTAATTCAAGAAAGGAAAAAGGAAGGATCCAACTAATAACGAACCAATCAGCCTGCTAAGCATTGTCAGTAATCTCCATGGCAGCCATTTGTTAGATAAATTCCAGCTATGGATAGAACAAGAGAATTTGTTGCTGATGGGCCGGCAGGATTCAGGGAGGGAAGATTATCTTTGGGTTATCATAGTTTAATTATGCAACATTGAAATCAGAAGGTATGCAACTTAATCCACAGTTGCAATATATGCAACATTTGTTGGCCTAAAGACTGCATTTGGCTCCCTCTGCAGAGAAAAATTATGGGAAAAACTTGCGACTGCACCTCTTGACTGAAGGGGTTTATATCTGATACAAACCCTAATCTCCTGCACATCCTTGAAAGTTCAATGCAACAAGAATGGACCTCTGACTGATTGCATGAGAACCTCAAAAGGCATGGAAGAAGGACGTGTCCCCATACCACTGCTCTTTGCCTTTACATCAAGGACATGATCATTCATTCATTTATTCATTCATTCATTCATAAAATGTGCATGCTGTCCAATTACTTACTTCTCAGGACTGCTAACAACATAGGCAACTTGACAACCCACATTGGCTGCAAGTTAATAAAATGCAACAATAAAATTCAATATTAAAATATATTAAAATATTGATTAAATAAAAAGGTCTTGACCTGGCACTGAAAAACATATAATGACTGTGCCAGGTGGACCTCTCTGGGGAGCACATTCCATAGTTGGGGCGCCACTGCAGAGAAGGTCCCCCTCCGGGTTCTCTGTCTCCAAACATCTTCCACAGAGTGTTCCTAGAGGAGGACTTCTGTTGCTGATCTTAGGGGGTAGGTGGGCAAATAGGGAAAAGGGTGTTCCTTTAGGTATCCTCGTCCCAAGCCTTTTAGGGCTTTATAGGTAATAACAGGCAGATAAATTAGGTGGTTTAATGATCCTGATAGGCATTTCCCCAAGCTAGCTGAAAGACAGATTCAGCACTCTTATAGGCCAAAGACATGGTGTAACTCTCCAGAATGCCTGTAGGCCTCAGAAGAGCTTTGCAGGCAGTTAGTCTCTTCGGCAATGAGAACGTGTTGTAAATTAACTGTCATAAAACTAAGGTTATGGTTTGAGGAAAAGGATCTAATATCAGGGTCTGTGACTTTAGAAAGAAGCAAGAAAGTATATATGAATTCTTCTTCTGTCCCAGCACAAGTCTCACTACCACCATCTCAAGATAACCTTTTTCCTGTATCCATCAAGCCAGCACTGTGTACTCAAAATAACCAAGCAAACTTCACAGAACTTAGGTACTTCATAAAGCTTCTGCTTTACTTGTATAAAGAAGAATATGCTCCCTGAGGGAGTTCATGCACAGTGAGAATCAAATTTCCCTAACAATTTCTTGCTTGCAGTGATGGTATGGCCCCAGGCACAAAGGCACAAGAGTGACCAGTGTCCAGCCGGGCAGGAATGGAAGCACCACAGTGCGGCATCTCCAGGCCCGGCTGACAGAGCTGATCCAAATGGATGCTGTGGGTGGAGGGATCTGAAGCCACTCGGGGCTCCAAGGCAATGAACAGGGTTCCTCTCGCCTTCTCCAAGCAATGCTAATTTCATATAGTGCTACAGGAATTTTCCATTTGGAAACAAACTGAAGATTGATCAAAATAGATTGGGATACTCAATTTGGTCAAGAGTGTGAAGATGTGGCAGCAACAGCCTGGCTAATCCCCTCCCGCTGAATGGCAAAGGCAGAAGAATGGGAGGAAGACCGAGGAGGAGGAGGATGACCTCCATCAAGGAAGGCGTTGCCTGGAGTTGGCAAGAACCAAACAGGGCGGAGGAAGAGTGGAGGTTTAGGAGGGGAAGCATTCATCGTGTGGCCAGAAGTCTGAGGTGACTTGACTGCACACAGAAACAGTAACAATTGAGGCAATGAACCTCACTAGGAGCAGCTAAACCATGAGCCTCTGAATCAGCCAAAGCCCCATCTGCAGGAAGCCTTTGGCTTGAACCTGCTGGCCTTCAGCCAGTTGAGAGAAGCAGTCCTGAGCACACCCAGTGGAGCAAGATGGAAACCTCTCATCACTTCCCACTGACTTATCTGTGCAGAACCAACCTGCACACCCTGGTCTCCCATGGGGAAGCTTCCCTGCCTCACTTTAAACATGGCTCCCCCATCAAGGGAAGTTGGCATGCATAAACGAATGAAAGATCCAGTGATGTTGCCCTCCAACTGCCATCGCTCCCTCTCTGCAGTTGCAGGAGGCTTCTTCCTCTCTTTGCATATATGGAGAACCAATTGCAGAGAGGATGGAGATGTGGGCATTCCCAGAAAGGCCATGTGGGCTGGGATTCATCACATTCACGGCTCTGCCAAGAAATTTATTTGTTTAGTGAGTAGAAAACAATAAAACATTGAAACCAGAAGGTGTAGGTCTTGCCGGTAGGCAGGTTAGCCTTCCAGGTAAGTACTTCTAACCCCATTCTGGATGTGGTTGCACAGTTCCTAAAGGACAGGGTGTGCAGTTTGCAAGTGCACCTGGTCCCAGAGTTGTCCCTGGGATCTCAGGTGGTGGCGGCAACAAGAAGCAATTTCCTTCAGCTTTGAATGATCATCAACTGCACACCTATCTAGATAGGCATTCCATGGAAGCAGTGACCCATGCCCTGGAAACTTGCCAAATGAACTTGTCGATTGGACTACTGCAACATGCACTATGTGGGGCTGCCCTTGAAGATGGTCAATTGGTCCAGAAAAGAACTTCCAGGTTTTTAACAGGGACCGGCAGGTATGAACACCTACACTGGCTTCCGGTTGAAGTCTGGGTCCATTTTAAGATGCTGATGATGACCTATAAAGCCCTAAACAGCTTAGGTTCTTGTTACTTGAAGGGGCGTCTCCTCCCATATGTGACTTCTCATACATTAAGATCTGGGGCAGACACATATGGATGCTGAGTTTTAATATTATATTCTTTTCAAAATTTTGTACTCCTTCCTGGATCACTGCCTTGTTGTGGTGAAGGGGCTTGCGTAGCTCAATGAAGCTATGAACTATGCTGTGCAGGGCCACCCAAGATGGACAGGTCATAGCAGCGAGCTCTGACAAAACGTGATCAACTGGAGAAGCAAATGGCAATCCACTCCAGTACCCGTGCCATGAAAACCCCATGGACAGTATCAAAAGGCAAAAAGATATGATGCCAGAAGCTGAACCCCTCAAGTTGAAAGGTGTCCAATGTGATACAGGGAAGAGCAGAAGTGTAGCACTAGTAGTGCTGGAAAGGATTAAGAGACTGGCCAAAGGACGCTCAGTTGCTGATGTATCTGGAGTTGAAAGGAGAGTACAATGGTGTAAGTAACTATACACAATAGAAACCATGATTTTAAGAATGATGAATCAAGGAAAGCTGAATATGGTCAAACAAGAGATGAAAAGACTGATCTTAGATATCTTAGGAATCAGTGAACTAAAAAAGGACAGGAAGAAGTGAATTTAGTTCAGATGATCATCGGGTATATTACTGCAGGCAAAATCCATCTGAAGAAATGGAGTAGCCTTCATAGTCAATAAAAAAAGTAGAAAAAGCAGTGTTGTTGTTGTTGTTAGTCGCGAAGTCGAGTCCGACCCATCGCGACCCCATGGACAACATTCCTCCAGGCCCTCCTGTCCTCCACCATCCCCCGGAGTCCACTCAAGCTCACACCAACCACCTCAGTGACTCCATCCAGCCACCTCATCCTCTGCCGTCCCCTTCTTCTTTTGCCTTCTATTGTTCCCAGCATTAGACTCTTCTCCAGGGAGTCCTTCCTTCTCATTAGGTGGCCAAAGTATTTGAGTTTCATCTTCACTATCTGGCCTTCTAAAGAGCAGTCAGGGTTGATCTCCTCTAGGACTGACTGGTTTGATCGCCTTGCGGTCCAAGGGACTCGCAGGAGTCTTCTCCAGCACCACAACTCAAAGGCCTCAATCCTTTTGCGCTCAGCCTTCCTTATTGTCCAGCTTTCACAGCCATACATTGCAACTGGGAAAACCATAGCCTTGACTATACGCACTTTTGTTGGCAGGGTGATGTCTCTGCTTTTTAGTATGCTATCTAGATTTGCCATAGCTGTCCTCCCCAGAAGCAAGCGTCTTTTAATTTCTTGGCTGCAGTCCCTGTCTGCGGTGATCTTGGAGCCCAGGAAAATAAAATCTGTCACTACCTCCATTTCTTCCCCATCTATTTGCCAGGAAGTGAGAGGACCAGATGCCATGATCTTAGTTTTCTTAATGTTGAGTTTCAAGCCAACTTTTGCACTCTCCTCCTTCACCCGCATCAAGAGGCTCTTTAGTTCCTCTTCACTTTCTGCCATGAGAGTGGTATCATCTGCATATCTGAGGTTGTTGATATTTCTCCCAGCAATCTTGATTCCAACTGGTGATTCATCTAGCCCTGCCTTTCTCATGATGTGCTCTGCATATAAGTTAAATAGGCAGGGTGACAGTATACAGCCTTGCCGAACTCCTTTCTCAATTTTGAACCAATCAGTGGTTCCATGTCCAGTTCTCACTGTTGCTTCTTGACCTGCATATAGGTTTCTCAAGAGACAAATAAGATGGTCTGGTACTCCCATCTCTTTAAGAACTTGCCACAATTTGTTGTGATCCACACAATCAAAGGCTTTAGCGTAGTCAATGAAGCAGAAGTAGATCTTTTTCTGGAACTCCCTGGCTTTCTCCATGATCCAGCGTATGTTGGCAATTTGATCTCTAGTTCCTCTCCCTCTTCGAAATCCTGCCTGTACTTCTGGTAGTTCTCGATCCACATACTGCTGGAGCCTAGCTTGTAGGATTTTGAGCATCACTTTGCTAGCATGTGAAATGAGTGCAATGGTGCGGTAGTTTGAACATTCTTTGGCATTGCCCTTCTTGGGGATCGGAATGTAAACTGACCTTTTCCAATCCTGTGGCCACTGTTGAGTTTTCCAAATTTGCTGGCATATTGAGTGTAGCACTTTCACTGCATTGTCTTTCAGGATTTTGAATAGCTCAGCTGGAATGCTGTCACCTCCACTAGCTTTGTTGTTGCTCAGACTTCCTAAGGCCCATTTCACTTCACATTCCAGGATGTCTGGCTCGAGCTCAGTGACCACCCCATCGTGGTCATCAGGGATGTTAAGCTCTTTCTTGTATAGTTCTTCTGTGTAATCTTGCCACCTCTTCTTAATCTCTTCTGCCTCTGTTAGGTCCCTGCCATTTTGGTCCTTTATTATGCCCATCTTTGCATGAAATGTTCCCTTCATATCTCTAATTTTCTTGAAGAGATCTCTGGTCCTCCCTATTCTATTGTTTTCTTCTATTTCTTTGCACTGTTCATTTAGGAAGGCATTCTTATCTCTTCTAGCTGTTCTCTGGAATTCTGCATTCAATTGTTTGTATCTTTCTCTTTCTCCCTTGCCTTTCGCTTCCCTTCTTTCCTCAGCTATTTGTAAAGCTTCCTCAGACAGCCATTTTGCTTTCTTGCATTTCTTTTTCTTTGGGATGGTTTTAGTTGCTGCCTCTTGTACAATGTTGCGAACCTCCGTCCATAGTTCTTCAGGCACTCTGTCTATCAGATTTAATTCCTTAAATCTATTTGTCACCTCTACTGTATATTCATCAGGGATATGATTTAGGTCATACCTGAGTGGCCTAGTGCTTTTCCCTACTTTCTTCAACTTAAGCCTAAATTTTGCCACCAGAAGCTCATGATCTGAGCCACAGTCAGCTCCTGGTCTAGTTTTTACTGACTGTATAGAACTTCTCCATCTTTGGCTGCAGAGCACATAGTCAATCTGATTTCTGTGTTGACCGTCTGGTGATGTCCATGTGTAGAGACGTCTCTTGGGTTGTTGGAAAAGAGTGTTTGTTATGACCATCGTATTCTCTTGACAAAATTCTACCAGCCTGTGTCCTGCTTCATTTTGTACTCCAAGGCCAAACTTGCCTGTTATTCCGGTTATCTTTTGGTTTCCTACTTTAGCATTCCAATCCCCCATGATGATGAGGACATCATTTTTTGGAGTTAATTCTAGCAGGTGTTGTAGGCCTTCATAGAACCGATCAACTTCAGCCTCTTCAGCACCAGTGGTTGGGGCATAGACTTGGACTATTGTGATGTTGAATGGTTTGCCTTGGATTCGAACTGAGAGCATTCTGTCATTTTGGAGATTGTATCCCAGTACTGCTTTCCCTACTCTTTTATTGACTATGAAGGCCACTCCATTTCTTCTGAGGGATTCTTGCCCGCAGTAGTATACCTGATGGTCATCTGAACTAAATTCACCCATGCCTGTCCATTTTAGTTCACTGATTCCTAAGATGTCGACGTTCAGTCTTGTCATCTCTTGTTTGACCACATCCAGCTTGCCTTGATTCATGGATCTGACATTCCAGGTTCCTATGGAGTAAAGATCTTTGCAGCATCGGACTTTCCTTTCACCTCCAGATACATCGGCAACTGAGTGTCCTTTCGGCTTTGACCCAGTCGCTTCATTCTTTCTGGCGCTACTAGTACTAGCCCTCCGCTCTTCCCCAGTAGCATATTGGACACCTTCCGACCTGAGGGGCTCATCTTCCGGTGTCATATCGTTTTGCCTTTTGGTTTTCATGTCCATGGGGTTTTCATGGCAAAGATACTGGAGTGGGTTGCCATTTCCTTCTCCAGTGGATCACGTTTTGTCAGAGCTCTCTGCTATGACCTGTCCGTCTTGGGTGACCCTGCACGGCATAGCTCATAGCTTCATTGAGCTACGCAAGCCCCTTCGCCACGACAAGGCAGTGATCCATGAAGGAGAATTCATTATTAGGCAGCGGTATATTTATTAGCCATAGTGGCACTTGTGCAATTCACATCAAAAATCCAGAAATCAAAAGTTCAAGAATAAGAGTATTTTCCTTTTCTGGAAGAAGCCCTCAAAAAGGGATGCACAAAATCTCTCTCCTCAGTTGCCCTTTCTGCTCGTCTCCTCCAGTGTGCTCAGATCCTTTCAGCACCCAAGCAGCAAATGCCCCCAGCCGCCACACTGTGAAACAGAACACTCCTGCATCATACTTGTCTTCTAACCTCAAAAATACTCCAGGCCACAGGACGGGACAACTCCTCTGTAAGTACTTTGAAATTCACCTCAAGAAAATCAGGAGAGGCAACCAGGGAGCTTCCTTTTTTCCTACACAATCTCAGTCTGTCTAGTTCAGCCTCTTGTGCTATGAGTGGCACTTGGTTGCCCTCCATGGCTGGAAGAGTGTGTGGCACTTCTTTGCTCCTTTGGCAAAAATAAATGCAAGGTGCTGGACCGCATGGCTCTGCATTAATGCCTGCTTTGAAAAGTATCACCAGGGGGTCTCTCATCCTGGGATATGAAGGCAATCCTCTCAAAATCAGTATCTAACAAGGCTTCTCAGGAGGTGTAGTGGGATCTCCCCTCCCTCCCAGGGTTACGTATACATGTGAAGGGCAGAGCCCAGGGGAAACTGCATTTGAAGGAGCTGCTCGGTCATAAATGCAAAAAAATAAGAATAATAAAAATCTAGTCCAAGCAGGCTTGGCTAGAAGCCTTTTTATATCCTCTCATTGCTTTAGTGCACTCAAATTCACCAGCTCAGCACAGAGAGGGAGCCGCAGTCCAGGGGTTTGAGGAAGGGTCTCCCAAGCCTTCCCTGGACATGCCACGCTTGATCCGGAAACCCCCTGCATGGGAAATAGGACCTCCAGACTGTGCCATGGTGTTTCCATGAATAAACTCTGGGTATTTCAGCAAAAGCTGATTCCATGGCAAGAGAGTTTGGAGATGCCCTGATGGCTCCTGGATTTAGGGATGCTTGGAAAAGGCTCCACAGAATTCCTGGAGGACAGAAGGGGGCTCCTCAGTCTGATTCCTACAGGGAGGTTTCTTCAGTTCGAGGAATCCACCTGTGTCAGGGTGGGGGAGAGGAAGGGAGACTTGTGCGTTCATCTCTTCCTTGTGGAGGCCCCATAACCTCGTTGGCTGAAGAATGGAGACACCCATTGCTGTCCAGCATGGAGATCATGTCCTCTGCAGGCTTCTTTCTCCTGTGTTTCCCTTTGACAAATTATTGAAGTAGGGAAGTTCAATAGAAGGTGTTCATCCAGAGTTCTCCTTGCTAAGTCACAGTGCAAAAATGATGCAGGAACATTGTGCTTGAAGAAAACAATGTTGCCTATCCTGTGCTTATGCTCACCCATTTCCGCATATTGCTCCTGCCATGACAGTTCATTCATCAGAAACTACCAGCATGTCCTGGCATTTGTGTTTGCCATCACTGAGCTCAACGAAGACCCACTGATCCTTCCCAACACTACCCTTGGCTTCCGCATCTATGACCACGGGGACATGGTCACACTAGTGCAAGGTATCAACCTCTGCCTAGTGTCCACATTGGGAAGAATGATTCCTAATTATAGATGTGACAAGCAGGGTCATCTCATCTCCATCATACAAGATTTTGACTCCAAATCTTCATCAGATGTAGCAGCCTTCCTGGGCATCTTGAAGATCCCAGAGGTAAGTGCATTCATCTGGAGATGGTTGTGGGGGACCTGCAGGGAGATGGGTCATCTCTGAGAACAAATTTACTCCCTCAGCAGGTGCTTTCTTGGATTCTGGATGGCAGGGAATAGGGCCTTCCCACCTGGCAAGGCTGCCTTGTGACCCTGTAAGAGAGGGAAGACTGAATTTCAGGGGAGTCTTAGGAGATAAATCCCAGTTAGCAATGGATGTGTCTGTCTTACTGAGATCACCAATTGTGAGAAAAATTCAGCAGTCCTGTGACAGCTTATGGAGACAGAAACAAAAAGGGTGCTACAAAATGCAGGCAGTTCTTTCTTACATCAATGAAAGAGCTGTCTCACAGGGATATTTGCAAAAAGAACCCCATGCAGTGTCCCAAATGGGGTGTACAGGGCCATTAATGGCTACGTGGCCTGAAGACAGCCAGGGTGGTGGTGTGGTTCCGAGTGTCTGGCAGTCTTGGTTCAAGTCCCACTGAACCATGAACTTCCCTGGGTGACATTTTGCTACACACTATCTCTCAGAGAAAGCTCCTGTGCAGGGTTCTTTTTGGGATGACATGATTGAGAGGTGATGAAGAGCTGTTCCAGTTGCCTTCAGTTACTGGAATGAAACATAAAGGGGTGGATGGATTAATTTAATTTTGTATTAATTTAATACAAGATGAAATACAAGAAATAAATTGTAAGATTACTTCTTGTATAATCAAAATTGGCATGCTTAGGGAAGCAATGCAATGGCACATGAGCTCTGGCAGATGATCTGCATGTGGCCTTGCTGTGGGCAATTCTTTGGACTTTGTGGAAAAATGTCCTTAGTGGAACAAACACTTCTCCTGAAGGAAACAACCCAGGTTCATTTTTCATTCCTCGAGTTTCAGCAATATGCTTTCTGATCCAAGCAGAAATGGTTTGAAGTGAGGCACTTTCTTCTTCTGATGTCACCTCCCTTATATCTCTTACCCATGTTACCTGCCCTGTGGTATTTGGACAAGGAATCAAAGCATTTTCACCAAGTATTGTAGTGGAGACCATCCCTAAAGTCCCAAAGATCTGCAAATACAGACAGTGAGATGCCCCCTTGGGATCTGAAGAGATCTACTTCCTGCCATGCATAGTGCTTCTGTCGGGGCTCCGTCCATCTCAGTCCTGAAATTGGTGGACAAGTCTCCAGTAGAGGTGGGCATTTGCTTGTGTCCGTGGGTGAAAGGACCCATGGTGTATGGGGGTGGAGATGGCGGAAGCTGAGAGCATCAGTCTACATTGACCCATCACTGCAGAAGGAGGAAGACCTTTTCAGAGATAGCACTCCATGCATTTCACATTTTGCTCACCAGAGGATGGATGCTTAGTCCAGAAAGATGCATCCAGGTTTTCAAAATGCAACCAAATATTTATTGAAGATTACTAGGAATTTCTTTGCTTCATCACTTAAAAGATTGCTCCATTATATTCATGGAAGAAGCCATGTATTCCCCTTTCCTTCCAGATCAATATGCAAGAAGTGCCTCGCTATGAGGGCCTCGTCCAGCTGCTGCTGCATTTCCACTGGAACTGGATCGGGCTGCTTGTTCAGAGCAATGACCATGGTGAGCGCTTCCTCCAGGCACTGACCCCCCTGCTGCAGCAGGAGGACCTCTGCGTGGCCTTCACAGAGATGTTCTCCACATTGGATCCTGCACAAGTGCATGCCAGGAGAAATGGATACATCCCTCGGGTGTGGTGGGAAGCCGAAGTCATAGTCTTCTTCAGTGACAATGCTGCAACACTACAATTCACAATGCAGTTGCATATTCACAAAGAAAATACAAAGATCCCATTTTGGAAGGTTTGGATCCTGACCTCCCATTCAGAATTTGAAGCAGGCACACACTTTATGTGGAGAGAGATTTCAAAGACCCTTCATGGAGCTTTGCACATCAGACCCCACACAGGGGATATTCCAGATTTCAAAGTTTCTTTCATGGATTTAGATCCCTTCCACCCACAGGGAGATGTCTTTCTTCCACAGTGGTGGGAACTGTCATTTCGGTGTATCTTACTGAGATCAGGAGAAGCCTCTCCTGAGTCTCTTCCATTGTGTACGGGGAGGGAGATGCAGCAGGATCCAACCACGTTCATGTTCAACTTGGGCATGTCTAGTCACAGCTACCGCATTTACAATACTGTCTATTCTGTGGCACATGCTCTACACACCCTGTTTTCTTTTGGACAGAAGTATTCAGCAATGGGTGCAAAATCTCAGCTCCTGAATATTCAGCCATGGCAGGTAATACAGGTCTCTGAACTCGTTGGGAGTCCAAGTTATTTGGGAAACAATTCCACTCAATGTGCCCTGGTCTGGATATTTCTGCACTTTCAGATCCTGCTCCCACTCAGGAATGTCCGGTTTAACAACAGTGCTGGGGAGGAAGTCTCTTTCACAGAGAAAGACAGGCGATACGAGATCCTGAACTGGAGATTGTCTTCCAATGGAACTTTCTACCCTGTGAAGATCGGATGGGTTGATCATGGTGCTCCTCCAGGCCAAGACTTCTCCATCCACTCTGCAGATATTGTGTGGGTCACAAAGGTAGGCCTGGGGAGAAGCAGGTGTGATGTTGAGCAGAGGCATGGCACAATTTTACTCTTTGAGAAATGATGCTGTGTATGTTTTTGAGAGCCGTGTCCCACAAACTATGGCAAAGTGGGTGCTAGTTTCTACCTGTAAAGCACAAACTTTGCTCACCAAAAATTGCATGATCTTTCCCTGAATTCTTCATTCCAACAATGTTGGTGATCCCCTCTGCCAAGCCATCCCGTAATGTGGAAGTCTCTCTCTCTCACTCTCACTCTCTCTCTCTCTCCCCCAACCCTGCCCGTTCTTTCCAAGTTCAGACAATGCCCCAGGCAAGGTGTGTGGAGAGGTGCACTCCAGGGCACTGGAGGAGAGTCCCAGAGGGGAAGCCCATCTGCTGCTACAGGTGTGAATGGTGCGCAGTGGGAATGATCGCCACCTCTACAGGTACCTCAACAATAAAGACACAGAAGTTAATCAAATAAGAGTGGTGTGTATTCCAAAAACAACAACAACAACAACTCAAGGAAAGGAAAAGGTTTTGTTGGTTTGGATGGTTTCATCTGCCACTACTTTGCAGACCTGTGTGCTTTTCCGGTTCATAGAGTGTTCAACACTTCCAGAAGATGCATTCCTTGCAGATAGTACAGTGTTTGCCCAGTAGCTCATGAATGCCTCTCTGCGCAGACTCATTTACATCCTTCTAGTGCTGCATGATTCAGAAGGTCAAGCTTCTGAGCTGGCTGTGTTTACAAGAGACCGAAACATGTTTGCTCAGACCTTTGACTGGGGCAGCTGGAGGATCCCTCTTGCGAGAATTTACTGTGACCACAACCTGAATGCTGCCTTTTCAGACCTGGTTTTTGCTCTCCACCATGGTTTCTGGTCCCCACCCTCAGCAGAAACCATGCACAATGTGAAGGAAAATGGTGTTTAATATGCTCACCAAAGTTTGTGTGCAAATTCCAGTGAGAGTGCAGGGGAAGATTTGAGCACTTCCCTGCTCTCATTTCTATACAAGAAAGGCTCTTCCTGGCCAAAGACTGAGCATGAATTGTATAAATGATTGTGAGGAGGGTCTTTTAATATTTTTTAATCCTTATGGACTATTCCCAAAAGCATAATTAAAGGAGCAGATAA
Organism: Varanus salvator macromaculatus; assembly: GCA_023646645.1. Lineage (NCBI taxonomy): Eukaryota > Metazoa > Chordata > Lepidosauria > Squamata > Varanidae > Varanus > Varanus salvator. The sequence continues at coordinate 322,603 of JAIXND010000818.1, read as the reverse complement.
AGCAAGGGAAAAGAGATTTCCACATCTTCCTTGAGGGCAGGATTTGCCGCCAGAAAAATTAGCTCTGTGACTTCATTGAGATGGTTTCACAGCTGTCTCTTCTTTCAGATGCAGCTCACTGCACTCCATGCCCACCAGATCAGCACCCAAACAAGAACCACAACTGGTGCATCCCCAAGACGATCCACTTTCTTTCCCATGAAGAGACACTTGGCATCCTTCTAGTTTCGCAACATTGTACAAGAGGCAGCAACTAAAACCATCCCTAAGAAAAAGAAATGCAAGAAAGCAAAATGGCTGTCTGAGGAAGCTGTACGACTAGCTGAGACAAGAAGGGAAGCGGAAGGCAAGGGAGAAAGAGAAAGATACAAACAATTGAATGCAGAATTCCAGAGAACAGCTAGAAGAGATAAGAATGCCTTCCTAAATGAACAGTGCAAAGCAATAATAGAAAACAATAGAATAGGGAGAACCAGAGATCTCTTCTTCAAGAAAATTAGAGATATGAAGGGAACATTTCATGCAAAGATGGGCATAATAAAGGACCAAAATGGCAGGGACCTAACAGAGGCAGAAGAGATTAAGAAGAGGTGGCAAGATTACACAGAAGAATTATACAAGAAAGAGCTTAACATCCCTGATAACCACGATGGAGTGGTCACTGACCTCGAGCCAGACATCCTGGAATGTGAAGTCAAATGGGCCTTAGGAAGTCTGAGCAACAACAAAGCTATCAGAGGTGACAGCATTTCAGTTGAACTATTCAAAATCTTATAAGACAATGAAGGAAAAATGTTGCACTCTGTATGTCAGCAAATTTGGAAAACTCAACAGTGGCCACAGTATTGGAAAAGGTCAGTTTACATTCTGATCCCAAAGAAGGGCAATGCCAAGGAATGTTCAAACTACCACACCATTGCACTCATTTCACATGCTAGCAAAGTGATGCTCAGAATCCTACAAGCTTGGCTCCAGCAGTATGTGGACTGAGAACTACCAAAAGTACAGGCAGGATTTCGAAGTGGGAGAGGAACTAGAGACCAAATTGTCAACATACACTAGATAATGGGGAAAGCTAGGGAGTTCCAGAAAAACATCTAGTTCTGCTAAAGCCTTTGATTGTGTGGATCACAACAAATTGTGGAAAGTTCTTAAAGGGATGGAAGTACCAGAACATCTTATTTGCCTCTTTAGAAACCTATTTGCGGGTCAAGAAGCAACAGTGAGAAGTGGACATGAAACCAGTGATTGGTGCAAAATTGAGAAAGGAGTTCGGCAAGGCTGTATACTGTTGCCCTGCCTATTTAACTTATGTGCAGAGCACATCATGAGAATGGCAGGGCTAGATGAATCACCAGTTGGAGTTAAGATTGCTGGGAGAAATATCAACAAGCTTATATATGCAGATGATACCACTCTCAAGGCAGAATGTGAAAAGGAATGAAAGCGCCTCTTGATGCGAGTGGAGGAGGAGAGCACAAATGTTGGCTTGAAACTCAACATTAGGAAAACTAAAATCATGGCATCTGGTCCTCTCACTTCCTGGCAAATAGATGGGGAAGAAATGGAAGTAGTGACAGATTTCATTTTCCTGGACTCCAAGATCATCGTTAATGGGGTCTGCAGCCAAGAAATTAAAAGATGCTTGCTCCTGGGGAGGAAAGCTATGGCAAATCTAGACAGCATACTAAAAAGCAGAGACATCACCCTGCCAACAAAGTGTGTATAGTCAAGGCTATGTTTTTCCCATTTGCAAAGTATGGCTGTGAAATTTGGACCATAAGGAAGTCTGAGTGTCAAAGGATTGAGGCCTTTGAATTGTGGTGCTGGAGGAGACTCCTGTGAGTTCCTTGGAGCGCAAAGCCATTAAACAGGTCCATCCTGGAGGAGATCAACCCCAATCGCTCTTTAGAAGGCCAGGCACTGAAGATGAAACACACATACTTTGGCCACCTAATGTGAAGGAAGGACTCCTTGGAGAAGAGCCTAATGCTGGGAACAATAGATGGCAAAAAAGAAGGGGATGGCAGAGAATGAGGTGGCTAGATGGGGTCACTGAAACAGTTGGAGTGAACTTAAGTGGACTCCGGGAGATGGTGGAGGACAGGAAGGCCTGGAGAACTGTTGTCCTTGGGGTTGCAATGGGTCTGACTCGTCATCATGACTAACAACAACAACTTCATTTTGTACAGCTAAATCATCCTGCAACCTCAATAATGGGACAGTCTACTAAAGATTTAAATACATGAACAACTAAAGTTTTGGCAATTCTTGCCATTGGAGTTCATCCCTAAAACCCCAAGCTCTGCAAATGCATCCAGGGAGGTTCCTGCTTGCAATGTGAACAGATCTCATTCCGGCCATGGGGGTCCTTCTGCCAGGCTGCTCCAGTTCAGTCCTGACACTGCTAGACATTTCAGCGCAAGTGTTGGGGATTTGTCTGTGTTGCAGCGTGAGGAGGCCCATGGTACATGGGGTGGAGAGGGGGAATCTGAGAGCTTCTGCTTCCATTGATGCATTCCAGCTGAAAGAGGGTTACCTTTCCTGGGATACTGCTCCATGCATTTCATGTCATGGCCACTAGAAGGCGGAAGCGTATTCCGAATAAAAAGCATCACTCTTTCCAAAATGTAACCAAAGTATGTTATGAATGATTATGAGGAAGTTCTTTCTTCAGCTGTTGCACTGTGTTCTCTCTTCTGTGCAAGGCAAAATCAGTTTATAAATCAGTTTTTTCCTCCTTTTCTCCCAGATCAACTTCCAAGAAATTCCTTGGTACAAGGGCCTAGTCTGGCTGCTGCTGCATTTTCACTGGAACTAGATCGGGCTCCGAGTTCAGAGCAATGAGCATGGTGAGTGTTTCCTCCAGGCAGTGACTCTCTTGCTGCAGCATGAGGACCTCTGTGTGGCCTTCACTGACAGGTTCTCATGAAAAGACCCTGCATACCTTCTGAAAATGAAAGCTGGATACATTCCTCATGTTTGGTCGGGAGCAGAAGTCATAGTTTTCTTTGGTGACACCGCTGCAAATAACACAGTTAATAATACTGTTAGAAACTCATAAAAAAAATACAAAGATCCGATATGAGAAGGTTTGGATCCTCACCTCACATTCAGGAATTGAAGCAGGAATGAATTTTAAGATGAGAAAGCTTTTAGGGCACCTTCATGGAGCTTTTCACTTCAGAGCCCACACAAGGAATATTCCACCATTCAAGGCTTTTTTCTGGGCTTTAGATCCTTTCCATCCTCAAGGGGACGTCTTTCTACAAGAGTGGTGGGAAAGGGCATTCCATTGTCAGTTCCTGAATCCAGGGGAACCTCATCCAAAGACAGAACGCACATGTATGGGGAGGGAGATAAGGAAGGATCAGAGCTTCTTCTTTGTCGATTTGGACACATCCAGTCACAGCTACCGGGTGTACAATGCTGTCTATGCTGTGGCACATGAACTACATGCCCGGTCCTCGTCCGGAGTGAAATATTCACCAATGGAGAAATGGAAGCAGCTGTTGTATATTCTGCCATGGCAGGTAAGGTCCACATCCAGATCTCAAGAATTTATTGAAGGATTCCTCCTGTTTTCAAAGTGAAGGCATTCTGGATGGAAAGGTTAGACTGAAAGGAATACTAAATTAGGGAAATCAGGAGGAAGATTCCCTGTGGATTTATCTGCATGGGTGCAATTTCCTTAAATGGACATTCCAAAGTGAGCAAAGCTTATCAGGGTTTGGTTGGGATCCTGGATTATTCATGCTTTCTAAATTGCACATACTGAGACTGAATGAAACAGTCCAGTTTGATAAAATTATGCTGAAAGGGTAGTGGGGTTGCCCCATTCTGGATGTTCCTTCATTCCAGCAGTGAAAGACCCACAAGCTGGACTCCTGGCTGCTTCAAGCAAATGTTTTCTAGCTCACATCTGCAGGTGCTCTTAGGAAGTGGGCACCAAGCAAATACATACAAACCAGCGGGGAAGGTCACCTGAACCATAGTGTACAGGCCGCATTAACCAAATGAAGCTCAGAATACTTTAATGATGGGGGAGAAAAGTAATCTGAACTGAATGGGACGGGGAGTTCTTTGGAAAACCATTCCACTAACTGTATCCTCTACTGCATGATTCTGCAATTTCAGCTACTGGCTTCTCTGAGGAATGTCCACTTTAACAACAGTGTTGGGGAAGAAGTCTATTTCTCTGGAAAAAACCAGAAATATGAGATTTTTTACTGGAGTTTGGCCCCAAATTTAACTTTGGATCCTGCCGAGATTGGCTGGGTTGATCATGGTGCTCCTGCAGGCCAAGGCTTCTCCATCAACTCTGCAGCAATTGTGTGGGCTGAAAAGGTGGGGCTGACATGAACCATTTGGGGCTTGGAGGCAGACATGGTACAATCCCCTCTTATAAAAAAGATGGTTATCTGAGTCCCACTGAATATGAGGATTTGGGGTGTCATTTTCCACTTGCAAAGTATAAACTTTGCTCCCCAGATATCCCATGTTCTGACCCTGGAAATTCCAGGGAGGTTCAAGAAGGAATCCCACACCTGTACTCTGGGAGAAGTACCGCCAGAAATTGGAAAGATTGGGAGAAATTGTCCTAGGGTGTAATCCACTGGAAGGCAGCCTCCATAGGTACTGGCTCTGCCCCAGAAAGAATGGAATAGAATGTTCTCCCCCAGATTTGCTGAGAAAACCTGAAACTTCCACATATTGTCAATTCACCCTAGACTCTGACCACATCTGCCAAGCAATTAAAGTATGTTGAAGTCTGTCTGTCTTTCTGCCTGCCTGCTGCCTCTTTCTCCCTGTCTTTCTTCCTGTCTTTCTTCCTGTCTTTCTTCCTGTCTTTCTCCCTGTCTTCCTGCCTGCCTTCCTTCCTTCCTTCCTTCCTTCCTTCCTTCCTTCCTTCCTTCCTTCCTTCCTTCCTTCCTTCCTTCTCCCTGTCTCTCTCTCTCTCTCTCCCTCACTCTTTCTTTCATTCATTTTCAGAAAATGCCCCAGGCGAGGTGTGTGGAGAGGTGCACTCCAGGGCACTGGAGGAGAGTTCCAGAGGGAAAGCCAGTCTGCTGCTACAGGTGTGAACAGTGCGCAGCAGGGATGTTCTCCACCTCTACAGGTACCTCAGACATTGGGAGCCATTCCTTAACCAAGAAGAAATTGAAATAGGAGTGGCGGGGAGATCAGGAAAAGCTTGAGCAAAGGAAAAGTTTGGATAGTTTGGGAAGGATTTATCCCCTCTCTATATTGCAGACTCTGTGCCTTTCTGGTTTACGCTGTGTTTGACACTTCCAGAAGGCATGCTTTTTGTAAACAATATGACATTTTGCCCAGAAGCATTAAAAGAATCAAACCATACACAGATCCATCTCCAGCCTTGCATTTCCTCAGGCTTCCAAATGCCAAGTCTCTAACTTTGCTGGGTTTGCATGAGACCTAGAGGTACCTGGCCAAAGCTCTGCTTGGGGCAGCTGGAGGGTCCCTCCTGCAACATTCACTGCCACCAGAACCAGATTGCCCATGTTTCATTGGTGGTTTCTGCAGCCTGGTCTCCAACCTCAGCAGGGAAAGATCTCAGAGATCAGTGCAATGGATGAAGAGAAGCTATGCTTACTAGGCTGCATTTAGTTTGTGTGTGATTTCCATGCAAAAGTGCAGGTGAAGGATTTTAGCACTGCAATGTTTTCATTTCTACATAAAGAATGGTCTTCATGACAAAAGATTGAACAGGAATCCTACATAAGTCTGCCTGGATGGAAAGGTTTCAATTATTCATCCCCATGGCCCCTTTTCCAAAGATCAATTAAACGGAAAATATTAAGCTAGAGAAAAGTGTTTTCAACATCTTCCACTTGGGTTAGGATTTCCCCCAGAGAATTAACTTTTGTGTCCTGATTGTATGACCTGACTGAGTGAATACATCAGATTTGGTTGATTTCAGATGCTGCTCACTGTGCTGTGCCCTCAAGATCAGCACCCAAATGAGAACCACGACTGGTGCATCCCCAAGAAGATCCACTTCCTTTCCCGTGGAGAGACTCTTGGTCTCCTGCTAGTTTCTCTGCTCCTTTTCCTCTGTCTCAGCACATCTGCTGTGTTGGGAATATTCATTAGATATAGCAACACACCCATTGTCAAAGCCAACAACCGAGACCTCAGCTACACCCTCCTCAGCTCTCTCCTGCCCTGCTTTCTCTGCTCCTTCCTCTTCATCGGTCAACCCACAATGTTAGTTTGTCTTCTGAGACAAGTGGCATTTGGCATCACCTTCTCCATTGCAATTTCTTGTGTGTTGGCAAAAACCATCATGGTGGTCTTGGTCTTTATGGCCTCCAAACCAGGAAACATGGCAAGTCGGCTCCTGGGGAGACCACTGACAACATCTGTTGTGGTGATCTGTCCCCTCATCCAAGCAGTGATCTGCGTTGTCTGGTTGCTGACCTCTCCCCCTTTCCCCAAACTGGACTTTTATTCCCTCATGGGGGAGATCATCGTGGAATGCAAGGAAGGCTCCGTCACCATGTTTTATGCTGTCCTGGCTTACATGGGCTTCCTGGCTCTCCTCAGCTTCCTGGTGGCTTTCCTAGCCAGGAAACTGCCGGACAGCTTCAACAAAGCCAAGTTCATCACCTTCAGCATGCTGGTCTTCTGCAGTGTGTGGGTCTCCTTTGTGCCCACGTACCTGAGCACCAAGGGGAAGTATGCAGTAGCCGTGGAGGTTTTCTCCATCTTGTCCTCTGGGGCTGGTCTCCTGGGCTGCATCTTTCTCCCCAAATGCTTCCTCATTCTCTTGAGGCCCAGGCTCAATAGCAGAGAACAGCTTATAAGAAAAACATAATCAAACCATTACAAGATTTGATGAGCAGGTTTTTTTTGTTTTGTTTTAGTATTTGTCACCTGAATAAAACTAAATTCTGGATTACTTATATTCACCCCTGGAGTTAAGGGGGTGCCCAAAAATGATGCCTTCCACTTAAAAAAAAATCATGCCTTCTCCAATCTGTATCTTCCAATTTGTTTACTCTCATATGTACTGACATCCTCTTCACCTCCTCGGATGATAACAGGATTAAAATGCATTCTTGACAAATTTGACAAGTCATTCCTTGAAAATTCCTTATCTGTGATTACTACAAACGTAGCCACAGAAATGGGTATAGTTTGAGGAGAAAATTCACCCTTTCCTCATGAGGTTCATGGATGGGAAGGAGTTGATGTCCAGCGCATCTGCTTCAGTTGTGTCAGATGCCTGACGTCCTCCACCTGGATTCTGTATGTTACCTGCATGTCACGGCCAGTAATCCAATGAACTCTCAGCTCGGAAGTCATTGCTGAGCCCAGAGGTATCCAGCTCAGCAATCTGGGAAAGATTGTGCCAGAATTTCCTTCTCTCGAGGGTGGGAGGGAGTGCCTTTGGTGCTGTTCTGACAGAGCTGCTTGTCACAAAGGCTTTCTGAGTCACCCTTGGAGCTCCAGCGACCGGCCAGCAGGTCCAGCAGATCCGAAAGTGTGAAGATCTCAGAGCAGAGCCTCACCTTCCCATCCCTGCCTAGGATGGATTCTGCTTAAGGCAGGGTTGATGGTGTGCTCTTGCACCTTAAAGGGACTGTCAACATGAGAACAAACTGCTGGTTCTCTCGCACTCTCCTGTTGGTCCAGCACCCCTTGGGATCAGGCCCATGAAGAATTCCCTAGTCTGGCTCTCCCTTTTGGTGAAGTGCCCTCCTGGCCAGACTCTGGGACTTTCAAGCAAAATATTTCCTCTTGAGCATCGTCTCTGACTCCCCTTCCCGGAATGAGCTACCTGGTGTGATAACATACCAGGTGGAGGAATTCCCTGACAGGAGACACCTATTTTGCATGCAAAAAGTTGCTTTCATTCATTCCTCAGGTCTTGATGCAATTCCAAAGTTCTAGATCCAACTGAGAACAGACCAACTGGTTGGTAAAGCTCTGCTCATCAAATTAGGATCCTGAGTCTACTCTCCTGGCCATTGCCACCCTGAAACTCTGGACAGCGGGGATGCTCCAGAGCTGAGCGAGTGAGAGAGAGCTTCAGCTTGTGGATTTACCAAGAAGGCAGGCAAAATCAGGCAATTCCTCCTGTCAGGAGATCAGTCCGAAGAATCATTCTTTCTCTCTTTCCTTAACATAAACAAGTACATAAAAATGTGCAGCGAAGCAAAGCAAAATGAACAGAGCAGGTTAAAATAAGCAAAGTGAACAAAGTTTCCAAGTGAATTTGGAACAAGCATAACCTGAATATTCCATCCCTCAGATCAACTCCCATTAGTCATGCTGAGCATCGTACAATTACACTTTCAGACATCATTGAATTCCTCAATTGATGTTCCGTTCACATTGTCCACTTTGCCATCACAACAGATTCTTCCAGCATATTTCTCCATTCGTCAATTCTTGGGGACTCTGGTGATTTCCATTTACATACAGTTGCTAATCATGCTGCGGTTGTCATATCGCTAAATAAGTCTGACATATTTTTGAAAGACTGGCACATTTTTCAAAAATATCATCTTTGGACTCATGAGACACTTCTTTTTTCAAGATTTTCTTCATTTCCGCATGTATCAGGTTTGATCTTTTTTTTTCCTCATTAGTTTACAAATCACCATGTATGATAGAAAGTCTCGTCCACCCTCTTACATTTCCAGCATTTACCACTGTGATCTGACTGACTCCTTCACCCATAAGGGACGATTTATTCTGACTCCAACATCAGCAATTTCCCAACTACTCTCAGCTATCATGGGTGTTTAGAATCTAATCTGCAATATAGACAGGGTCCACTGCCTAATAGTATATCTTCTATACTAATAGAATACTTAATAATAATACTAAAATAATAGTATACTAATTAGTATACCTAATACCAATTATCTTCAGTATGTTGGCACATAGAGAAGGCAAAAGGACAAAGCACCTCCTCTTACACTTTTTTTCAGGAACATAAGCATTCTCTTCAGCCAAATGCACAAGGATTGGAAATGTGTGTTCTCTGAGAGTCACATGTATTCAAGATGAAACGTGTATTCTAGTCCCTATGTGCCTGAGCCCATACAATTCCTGCAGACAAGAACTTGTTCAGAAACTTGATTCTCAATGAGCATAAACTTCATCAGAGAGCATATTTTTCTTTAGATATGGAAATTAGTGGCTTTCTAGAGCACCTGAGTTCAGCAAAGTTTGCTTATTTTGTGTGCACTTTGTTTTGTTAAGACAGACACAACAACACAAACATTTTGAGATAGTGGTAAAGAGACCTGGACTGGGATAGAGGTAGACTGGAGAGACTTTCCCTCTTCTGTATAACTTTTCTCAGTTTCTTCCCAAACTAATGTGAGCCTTCTGAATATCCTGATGGCAGTTGAAGCGATCCTCAGTCTCCTGCCAGCATCTATAAAATGTCTAAAATCCTTTCATCAATCAGCGTTAAGCTGCACTCTTCCAGATCCTAATGTGCTACCCATTCCAAGTTCACAAATAAGAAGAGTCTTCCCCTCAGCCATGGGAGGAAGGTCCATGCCACCTCCTAATGCTAGACCCAAGTGAGAAGGACTGCAGTGGCAATGGCGGAAGGAACCAGTTGCTGCTGAGTTATGGGGTAGGAAACCCCTGAACCCACAGAAAATAGGGGCACTGGAATACATTGGCACTTCTCCCCTGCAAGTAAGACTGATATCAACTGGAATCCATTTGCTCCAACCTATGAGCACATGTCTGTGGCTACTGTTGCAGTGTTCCCAAAAACAAGAAAGAAAGAGAGAGAGAGAGAGAGAGAGAGAGAGAGAGAGAGAGAGAGAGAGAGAGAGAGAGAGAGACAGACAGACAGACAGACAGACAGACAGACAGAAGAATTCCAAGGAAAGACTTGATTTTGCCCAAAAGATTTTTGCATACTAAGCTATCCCCTAAATATTATCATTGGATGACGTTCACAGGACCACATTACACATGACAGTAAACAAGGCTTTGTTAAGTAGTAGCTGACATTGTGCGGTGTCCTATTAACTACAGCAGTGAACAAAGATAATTCAGAATATGGATTTATTCAGATGCCAAACAATGAACAAAATGTCACCAAATCATGCAATGTTTGTTTTTCTTATCAGATGGCCTCTGCTATTGAGACTGGGCCTCAAGACAATGATGTAACATTTGGGGAGGAAGATGCAGCCCAGGAGACCAGCCCCAGAGGTCAAGATAGAGAAGACCTCCACAGCCATGGCGTACTTCCCCTTGGTGCTCAGGTAGGTGGGCACAAAGGAGACCCACACGCTGCAGAAGACCAGCATGCTGAAGGTGATGAACTTGGCTTCGTTGAAGCTGTCAGGAAGTTTCCTGGCCAGGAAAGCCACACTGAAGCTGAGAAGAGCTAGGAAACCCATATAAGCCAGGACTATGTAAAACATGGTGACAGATCCTTCGTTACATTCCATAATGATCTTTCCAGAAATAGAATGAAAGTCCAGATTTGGGAAAGGGGGAGAAGTCAGTAACCAGGCAACACAGATCACAGCTTGGATAAGGGGACAGACCAGCACAAGGGTGGTTGTTAGTGGTCTCCCCAAGAGCCGACTTGCCAGGCTTCCTGGCTTGCTGGCCATAAAGACCAAGACCACCATGATGGTTTTTGCCAACACACAAGAAACTGCAAGAGAGAAGGAGGTGCCAAAGGCAGCTTGTCGGAGAAGACAGGTGGGCTTTGTGGGTCTTCCAATGAAGAGGAAGGAGCAGAGGAAGCAGTGCAGGAGAGAGATGAGCAGGGCATAGCTCAGGTTTCGGTTGTTGGCTTTCACAATGGGTGTGTCGTGATATCTAATGAACATTCCCAACACAGCAGATGTGCCAAGACAGAGGAAAAGAATCAGAGAAACTAGAAGGATGCCAAGTGTCTCTTCATGGGAAAGAAAGTGGATCGTCTTGGGGATGCACCAGTTGTGGTTCTTGTTTGGGTGCTGATCTGGTGGGCATGGAGTGCAGTGAGCTGCATCTGAAAGAAGAGACAGCTGTGAAACCATCTCAATGAAGTCACAGAGCTAATTTTTCTGGCGGCAAATCCTGCCCTCAAAGGAAGATGTGGAAATCTCTTTTCCCTTGCTTTATCTGCTCCTTTAATTATGCTTTTGGGAATAGTCCATAAGGATTAAAAAATATTAAAAGACCCTCCTCACAATCATTTATACAATTCATGCTCAGTCTTTGGCCAGGAAGAGCCTTTCTTGTATAGAAATGAGAGCAGGGAAGTGCTCAAATCTTCCCCTGCACTCTCACTGGAATTTGCACACAAACTTTGGTGAGCATATTAAACACCATTTTCCTTCACATTGTGCATGGTTTCTGCTGAGGGTGGGGACCAGAAACCATGGTGGAGAGCAAAAACCAGGTCTGAAAAGGCAGCATTCAGGTTGTGGTCACAGTAAATTCTCGCAAGAGGGATCCTCCAGCTGCCCCAGTCAAAGGTCTGAGCAAACATGTTTCGGTCTCTTGTAAACACAGCCAGCTCAGAAGCTTGACCTTCTGAATCATGCAGCACTAGAAGGATGTAAATGAGTCTGCGCAGAGAGGCATTCATGAGCTACTGGGCAAACACTGTACTATCTGCAAGGAATGCATCTTCTGGAAGTGTTGAACACTCTATGAACCGGAAAAGCACACAGGTCTGCAAAGTAGTGGCAGATGAAACCATCCAAACCAACAAAACCTTTTCCTTTCCTTGAGTTGTTGTTGTTGTTGTTTTTGGAATACACACCACTCTTATTTGATTAACTTCTGTGTCTTTATTGTTGAGGTACCTGTAGAGGTGGCGATCATTCCCACTGCGCACCATTCACACCTGTAGCAGCAGATGGGCTTCCCCTCTGGGACTCTCCTCCAGTGCCCTGGAGTGCACCTCTCCACACACCTTGCCTGGGGCATTGTCTGAACTTGGAAAGAACGGGCAGGGTTGGGGGAGAGAGAGAGAGAGTGAGAGTGAGAGAGAGAGACTTCCACATTACGGGATGGCTTGGCAGAGGGGATCACCAACATTGTTGGAATGAAGAATTCAGGGAAAGATCATGCAATTTTTGGTGAGCAAAGTTTGTGCTTTACAGGTAGAAACTAGCACCCACTTTGCCATAGTTTGTGGGACACGGCTCTCAAAAACATACACAGCATCATTTCTCAAAGAGTAAAATTGTGCCATGCCTCTGCTCAACATCACACCTGCTTCTCCCCAGGCCTACCTTTGTGACCCACACAATATCTGCAGAGTGGATGGAGAAGTCTTGGCCTGGAGGAGCACCATGATCAACCCATCCGATCTTCACAGGGTAGAAAGTTCCATTGGAAGACAATCTCCAGTTCAGGATCTCGTATCGCCTGTCTTTCTCTGTGAAAGAGACTTCCTCCCCAGCACTGTTGTTAAACCGGACATTCCTGAGTGGGAGCAGGATCTGAAAGTGCAGAAATATCCAGACCAGGGCACATTGAGTGGAATTGTTTCCCAAATAACTTGGACTCCCAACGAGTTCAGAGACCTGTATTACCTGCCATGGCTGAATATTCAGGAGCTGAGATTTTGCACCCATTGCTGAATACTTCTGTCCAAAAGAAAACAGGGTGTGTAGAGCATGTGCCACAGAATAGACAGTATTGTAAATGCGGTAGCTGTGACTAGACATGCCCAAGTTGAACATGAACGTGGTTGGATCCTGCTGCATCTCCCTCCCCGTACACAATGGAAGAGACTCAGGAGAGGCTTCTCCTGATCTCAGTAAGATACACCGAAATGACAGTTCCCACCACTGTGGAAGAAAGACATCTCCCTGTGGGTGGAAGGGATCTAAATCCATGAAAGAAACTTTGAAATCTGGAATATCCCCTGTGTGGGGTCTGATGTGCAAAGCTCCATGAAGGGTCTTTGAAATCTCTCTCCACATAAAGTGTGTGCCTGCTTCAAATTCTGAATGGGAGGTCAGGATCCAAACCTTCCAAAATGGGATCTTTGTATTTTCTTTGTGAATATGCAACTGCATTGTGAATTGTAGTGTTGCAGCATTGTCACTGAAGAAGACTATGACTTCGGCTTCCCACCACACCCGAGGGATGTATCCATTTCTCCTGGCATGCACTTGTGCAGGATCCAATGTGGAGAACATCTCTGTGAAGGCCACGCAGAGGTCCTCCTGCTGCAGCAGGGGGGTCAGTGCCTGGAGGAAGCGCTCACCATGGTCATTGCTCTGAACAAGCAGCCCGATCCAGTTCCAGTGGAAATGCAGCAGCAGCTGGACGAGGCCCTCATAGCGAGGCACTTCTTGCATATTGATCTGGAAGGAAAGGGGAATACATGGCTTCTTCCATGAATATAATGGAGCAATCTTTTAAGTGATGAAGCAAAGAAATTCCTAGTAATCTTCAATAAATATTTGGTTGCATTTTGAAAACCTGGATGCATCTTTCTGGACTAAGCATCCATCCTCTGGTGAGCAAAATGTGAAATGCATGGAGTGCTATCTCTGAAAAGGTCTTCCTCCTTCTGCAGTGATGGGTCAATGTAGACTGATGCTCTCAGCTTCCGCCATCTCCACCCCCATACACCATGGGTCCTTTCACCCACGGACACAAGCAAATGCCCACCTCTACTGGAGACTTGTCCACCAATTTCAGGACTGAGATGGACGGAGCCCCGACAGAAGCACTATGCATGGCAGGAAGTAGATCTCTTCAGATCCCAAGGGGGCATCTCACTGTCTGTATTTGCAGATCTTTGGGACTTTAGGGATGGTCTCCACTACAATACTTGGTGAAAATGCTTTGATTCCTTGTCCAAACACCACAGGGCAGGTAACATGGGTAAGAGATATAAGGGAGGTGACATCAGAAGAAGAAAGTGCCTCACTTCAAACCATTTCTGCTTGGATCAGAAAGCATATGGCTGAAACTCGAGGAATGAAAAATGAACTCGAGTGGAGTCCTTCAGGAATAGTGTTTGTTCTGCTAAGGACGTTTTCCCACAAAGTCCAACGAATTACTCTCAGCAAGGCTATGTGTAGATCATCTGCCAGAGCTCATGTGCCATAGCATTGCTTTCCCTAAGCATGCCAATTTTCAGTATACAAGAAGTAATCTCACAATTTCTTTCTTGTATTTAATCTTGTATTTACATCCACCTCTTTCTTTTTCATTCCAGTAACTGAAGGCAACTGGTACAGCTCTTCATCACCTCTCAATCGTGTCATCTCAAAAAGAACCCTGCACAGGAGGTTTCTCTGTGAGAGGGTGAGTCGCCAAAAGTCACCCAGGGAAGTCCATGGTTCAGTGGGGACTAGAACCCAGACTGCCAGAGTCCCCGTCTCACCCTGTCAACACTCTAAACCACGACACCACCCTGGCTCTCTTTAGGTCATGTAGCCATTAATGGCCCTGTACATCCCATTTGGGATGCTGCATGGGATTCCTTTTGCAAATCTCCCTGTGAGGCAGCTCTTTCATTGATGACAGAAAGAACTGTCTGCATTTTGTAGCACCCTTTTTGTTTCTGCCTCCATAAGCTGCCACAGGACTCCTGGATATTTCTCACAATTAGTTACCTCAGTAAGACAGACCCATCCATTCCTAGCTGGGACTTATCTAAAAAGAGTCCCCTGAAATTCAGTCTTTCTCTTTCTTACGTGGTCACAAGGCAGCCTTGCCAGGTGGGAAAGCCCCCTGCCCTGTCATCCAGAATCCAAGAAAGCACCCGCTGCAGGGAAATCTGTTCTCAGAGATGGCCATCTCCCTGCTGGTCCCCCACATCCATCTCCAGATGAATGCACTTACCTCTGGGATCTTGAAGACGCCCAAGAAGGCTGCTACATCTGATGAAGACTTGGAGTCAAAATCTTGTATGATGGAGATGAGACGACCCTGCTTGTCACATCTATAATTGGGAATCATTCTCCCTGATGTAGACACTAGGCAGAGGTTGACACCTTGCAATCGTCTGACCACGTCCCCATGGTCATAGATGCGGAAGCCAAGGGTAGTGTTGGGAAGGATCAGTGGGTCTTTGTTGAGCTCAGTGATGGCAAACACGAGTGCCACGACATGCTGGTAGTACCTGATGATTGACCTTTCATGGCAGGAGGAAAATCAGGACATGGGTGAGAAGCATGGAACAGGCAAAATTGTTTTCTTCAAGCACAATGTTCCCAGATCCTTTCCTGTACTGTGACTTAGCAAGGATAACTATGAATGAACAGCCTTTATTGAACTTCCCTGCTTCAATAATTTGCCAAAGGGAAACACAGGAGAAAGAAACCTGCAGAGGAAACATAGAAACATAGAAACAGAGCGAGTCAGAAGGGGCCTCCCAGGCCATCTAGTCTGACCTCCGGCACCAGCCGGCTCCGCTCATGACATGCCCACCATGTGCATGTCCAGCCTATCTTTGAACACCCTCACCAATGGGGCCTGAATGACCTCTCGTGGAAGCCCATTCCACACCCTCGGGGTCCTAACAGTCAGGAAGTGCTTCCTGGCATCCAAGGACCATGGCACAGTCTGGAGACCCTGCTTCCCATGCAGGGGGCTTCAGGATCAAGTCCAGGGAAGGTTTGGGAGACCCTTCCTCAAACCCCTGGACTGCAGCTCACTCTCAGTGCAGACATGGTGAATTTAAGTGCACTAAAGCAATGAGAGGATGTAAAAAGGTTTCTGACCAAGCCTGCATGGGCTAGATTTTTATTATTCTTATGTTTTTGCAATTATGACCGAGCAGCTCCTTCAAGAGCAGTTTGTCCTGGGCTCAGCCCTTCACATGTATACGTAATTCTGGGAGGGAGGGAAGGGGAGATCTCACCACTCCCCCAGAGAAGCCCTGCTAGATACTGATTTTGAGAGAATTGCCTTCATATCCCAGCATATACCACCTCTGGTGATACTTTCAACACAGTCATTAATGCAGAACCATGAGGTCCAGCACCTTGCATTTGGTTTTGCCAAAGGAGCAAATGAGCTTCACACACTCTCTCATCCAGGGGAGGGGGGAGGGCAACCAAGTGCCACTTGGAGTAGGAGCTGCTGAACTAGACAGACTGTGTAGGAAAAAAGGAAGCTCCCTGGCTGCCTCTCCTAATTTTCTTCAGATCCATTTCCAAGCAGTAGAGGAATTGTCCCGTCTTGTGACCTGGAGCCTCTCTGAGGTTAGAAGACAACAGTTATGCAGGAGCATTACGTTTTAGAGTGTGGCGGCCCGGGGCATTTTCTGCCTGGGTGCTGAAAGGATCTGAGCACACTGGAGGAGACGAGCAGAAAGGGCAACTGAGGAGAGAGATTTTGTGCATCTCTTTTTGGAGGGCTTCTTCTGGAACAGGAAAAGACTCTTCTTGAACTTACTTTTGATTTCAGGACTTTTGATGTGAATTGCGCAAGTGCCACTCTGGGTAATAAACATACCGCTGCCTAATCATGAATTCTCTCAGCCCCAATGAGCCGGGCCTCTCGCTGAGCAGCTGTGAGACCATCCAGAGACTCCTGCATGCAAAAGTCTCCCCTCTGCAGTCAGGAAGTGCTCAGCATATGTGGCTGTGGGGACCCCCAGGTTTGCCCAGGATCTGACTGGGAGCTCAGGGAGGTGTGGCTCAATGACCTCAGCTGGTCCGTTCCAGCAGCTGCCTGAGGTCTTCCATCAGGAACCTGCTTGCTACATGAAAACACGGCCACTGATCCAGTGAAGTCTTGGCTCGGAAGACACTTCTGAGCAAGAAAGTCAAACTGAGCCTGATGTCTCCAGCTCAGAAACTTGGTCAAGCTGACCCAGAGTTTCCTTCTTTTGGGGTGTGCACTTCAGGGTGGGAGGGAGAGCATTTCAGTGCTATTCTGACAGAGCTGCTTGCCAGAAAGGCTTGCTGCATGCAAGCCATCTGCCTTCAACAGACTCTGGGATGGAGTCTGCTTAGGGCAGAAACGGCAGGAAAACCTCACCAGACTGTCAACATGAAAGAGAGCCACTGGTTTCCTCTCACTCTGCAGTTTATCCATGACCCTCAGTAGGAGGCTCAGGAAGACACCCCAAGGATGGCTCTCCCTTTTCGTCGAAGGCCCCCCTGGCAAGGCTCTGAGGCTCTCATGCTCAACATTTCCTCTTGTGCAGTATCCCTGATGCAGACCAGTGGGATGAGCACCTGCTGCCAAAGCTGACGTGCACACATGCATCCCAGATCCCACTGGGTAGGACCTACATTTGGTTAAATGTTAACCTCAGTTCTGGTGGGGTATGAAACTCTTCTAGATCAGCATATAAAAATCTTCGAAGAAATAAATTCCCCCCAACAATCAGGTTTCCTGGCCTGTGATACTCGGGAAGCTTCAGAAGCAGCCTAAGCAAATGACAAGCCCTCTGAGTGGCCTGAGGCAGGAGCCAAAGCAGCAGCAAGAGCAGGACCATCATCCCGGGAAGACGGAGGCTGCCTCTCCAAGATCAGCCAGAAGCAGGGGAAGAGTCGTCTCTGCAGCCTCACCAGGAGGAACAAGTGTCTGCAGGAGATGAGCAGGAGGCCAGACACAGCTGCAGTCCCTCAGCAAAGACCTGGGGGCACTTGTGCATTCAACCTGCTTTCTCGGGGATTTCTTTGTTGTTGACCAGCTGGAACGAAGAAACCCATGTGGAATTCCTCAAGGACTTTCCATGATTACTGGGAAAGAAATACACATGGCCCAAGAGGCCTGGGGGCAAAAAAGGGAGCTTGTTTCTTTCCTACCTTCTTTGTGATTAGGTGGGGATTGACTGGGCTTTTCTGGAACTATGGAAATTGAGGTCCTGTCAGCCAGGAAGGAGATGTTGGACAGAGTGGTTTCCTTTGTTCCTTCCTGCCAACTTCCCCTGATGGAGGAACCAGGTTTCAAACATGACAGGGAAACATTCCCCTGGCAGGCCTGGGTGTGCAGGCCGACTTTTGCACTGATCAGTTAGAGGGAGGGGGTAAGACATTTCGGTCCTTTTCCACTTGTTGTGCTCAGTATGGCTCGCCTGGACAGGGTGAAGGACAGCAGGTTCCAACCAAAGGCTTGCTGCAGACTGGGATTTTGCAAATTCACAGGCTCCTGTTTTAGCGGCACCTGCTCAGGGGCATCATCTCTATTGTTTGTTTATTTATTTTTCGATTTATATCCTGCCTTTTTCCTACAAAGGGCTGAAGGCAGCTTACATCTCCTCCTCCATCTTATCCCCACAACAACAACCCTGTGAGGTAGGTTGAGCTGAGAGTCTGTGACTGGCCCAAAGTCACCCAGTTGGCTCCCTGACTGAGCAGGGACAAGAACCCAGATTGTCTGAGTCCCAGTCCCATGATCTTAACCTCTACACCACATTGTTCCTGTTCCCATGTTCAGTCAAGTCTTCCTGGACTTCTGGCAGCCCCAAAAATGCTTCTCCTGCTAAAACTCCCATCCTTCTCTGCCCTGACTGGTTGATGTCAACTCCAGGTGGTGCCTTTCCTCATGGCAGTAACCCATCTCCTCTCTGTTCCTCCCCCAAACTTCTGCCTTTGCTTCTCCTTGGAAAGGGGCTTTGCCAGGTGGCTGCTGGCCACATCTAGGTACTCTG
Source organism: Varanus salvator macromaculatus (assembly GCA_023646645.1). Lineage (NCBI taxonomy): Eukaryota > Metazoa > Chordata > Lepidosauria > Squamata > Varanidae > Varanus > Varanus salvator. The sequence goes on along the minus strand of JAIXND010000818.1, from coordinate 304,017 downwards.
GATCAAAGCAGAGTATCCTCATCTGTTCTATTGATGTATTTATTTTCTTTAAAACTTTTCCATACCGTCCCATCACAGATGTCTTGGGACGGTTTACAATGCATTTATACAGTAAAATTAGAATAGAAAAAAGAGTAACGGTTGTAGAGCATCCACAGTTAAAATATAAAACCACTAAATAAAGCAGGTTAACAAATAAAATAGTGGGAGAATAGAAAGTTTTTCCCCTCACAGCGAAAGGAAGGAAGGGTTGGCATGAGACAAAGCTCTCTGGGGAGCGTATTCCACAGCCAGGGTGCCACCACAGAGAAGGCCCTCCTCCAGGAGGTCACCACCCTGATCTCTTGGAAGGATGGCTTCAGGAGGAGGCCCTGCCCCTCAGATCACAAGTGGGGGGTGGGGGAGCACATAGTGGAGAAGGCGTTCCTTCAGGTATTCTGGACCCAAGCCATTTAGGGCTTTACAGGTCATCACCGGCACCCTAACTGAAACCAGACTTCAGCTGATAGCCAGTGTGGACGAAAGACGACCAGCGTTGTATGGAAGAGCTTCCGGTCCCTGGCAATATCCTGGGAGTTCTACTATGAACCAACTCAATTATCCGGACCGTCTTCATGAGCAGCCCCACATTCACCCCTTGCAAGAATCTAGGCAGGAAATTTCCATAGCGTGGGAGACTTCTGGCCAGAAATGGGAGCACGAGGGTTCCTGTGCTTCCCAATAGCAGTTTGGATCTTTCACGTGTTTAAGCCACCATCCGACCTCCCTGACTGCTGGCCCTTGGTGCAGGCAGCTTCTCCTGGATTGGGCCAAGTTATTGCCTTTGCCATCACAGGAGGGAAGGCGCAGGGGGAGAAGGGTGCCAGCTGCATTGTCCTTGCTGGGAAAAGCAAAACAAGGAAGGTGCTGGGAACACTCCTGGTGGGAATCTGAGGGACCGCCAGAAAAAAATAGAAAGCAAAGCAAGATTTTGTTTACAACACGAGGGAAATTAGTTCTTCAGTCCCTGGAAAACTGTTCTCTGGACTGTGTTCAGCTGGGAACAAAGAAATTGTTCTAAATGAAAGTTCTCAGCACAAAGAGAGACCCTGAGCATGTGCAAAGTGCAAATTGCCTTTGAGAGTTATTTATTTATTTATTTTATTTAAATGCTTATATGCCGCCCCATCGCAACAAAGTCTCAGGGCGGCTCACAACATTTTAAAAAATACAATAGTACATTAAAACCTATCTACCCCACCCCCCCATGCCAGTGCATCTCAGCAAAATTAAACATACAAAAATATGAAACCCTAAACCATATCATTTAAATAATAGACACAGATTAAAGTATGGACAAATGATAAACCATTAACTAAACAAAGTAAAATAAATACATAAATACCTAAAATAAATTATAAAACAAATAAACCATATAACACTTAAAATAAAATTTAAATAAAAAGGTCTTTTATCTTTTATTTTTAAAGGAAGCAGGAGGCAGGGCCACTGGCCTGAGGGACTGATAAGGCCCAGCTCAGCCACTGCAAGCCCTTTTGGCTCAGGCCTCTTGGCAGAGTGGCAGAGCAGCAGAGGCACAGGCTGGGAGAGAGCGCTGAGTGGCCAGGGGACTGGCACAGGCAAGGCAGGAGCTGGGCAGGTGGGAGCAGAGGTCCAGGAGCAGCAGAGGGAGGGGGTGGGCCAGAGAGCGAGAGCAGCCAGGGGGAAGCAGGGGGCGGGGCCACTGGCCGGAGGGACTGAGGAGGCATCGTCCCTCGCCTGCGTCCCTGAGCTGCGGTCCGGACGGTCCAGAGACTCCCTTCCCAGAGACACAGAGGTTGTTTGTTTGATTGTTTGGCTTTTTTTGTTTTGTTTGTGTGTTTTTGTTTTGTTTTGTTTGCGCTTTGCTTTGCTTTGCTTTGTTGTGCTTTGTTTTTCTTCCAATTTAAATTTAAGTTTATTTTCTCCTTGTGTGTGTGTGCAAGTGGGGTTTTTGCCTGGGAGAACTGGGCGAGTGAGAGGAACTGCAGGACTAACAAGGCAGGGGACCAAGGTAAGGTCTCAGAAGGGTTACAGATGGCAGACCAGGAGATGGCCTTGGCGGGAGTCACGGGTGTTGCTGTCCGCTGCAAGAGCTGCGACATGTTCGCCCTTCTCCCCCAGGAGAGGCAGGGATACATTTGCCCTCGGTGCAAGATGGTGACCCTGCTAGAGGAGGAGGTGAGGTGCCTGAGGGCCGAGAGAGCTCTCCGGGGCCCCCCGGAGCAGCCCCCCTCTCGACAGAGGGCTGAGGGAGAGACCATGGGAGGAGCAGCTGCAGAGACATGGAGGTATGTCACCCACAGGAGGAGGAGGCCAGCACGGCCCCCTCCTCCTCCTGGCACCCATCTGGAGCTGGGAAACAGGTTCTCTCCACTTGGGGAGGCTGGGGCTGACGAGGCCTCGGGGGACCAGCAGGACCCCCAGCCTGGGACATCAGGAGGCAAGGGAGCCACTGCAGGAGAGGCGAGGACCAGGACACGGCTGCCCACCAGCACCGAGAAGGCACGGCGGCGGGTGATTGTTGTTGGGGACTCCCTGCTGAGGGGCACTGAGGCGGCGGTGTGCTGCCCCAGCCTTGAGACAAGGGAGGTTTGCTGCCTGCCGGGCGCACGCATCCGGCACGTGAAGGACAGAGTGGAGCATCTTGTTCGCTCCGGGGGTCACCAGCCACTCCTGGTGATCCATGTGGGCACAAACAACGTGGCCAGGCAGGGGGTGGTCGGGATCACCAGGGACTTTTCGGCCTTGGGGAAGAAACTCAGGGAGCTGAAGGCCCAAGTGGCCTTCTCGTCAATCTTACCTGTCCGGGGATTTGGGCCAGGAAGGGACAGGAGGGCCTCTGAGGTGAACGACTGGCTTAGGGTGTGGTGCCAGAAGGAACGCTTCAGGTTCCTCAACCACGGCACTCGTTTTCGTGCCAATGGGCTTCTGGCAAGGGACGGGTTACACCTCACGAGGATGGGGAAAAGGTCCTTTGGAGATGCTCTAGCGAGCTTCTTCCAGAAGACTTTAAACTGAGCCAGTGGGGGGTGGGTTCAGGCCCCCCAGTAACGTGTCTGCACTGGACAAGTGTGCGGGGAGGATCGGGGCTCTGGGAGCAGGGCTTTAGAGATACTGCAGGGGCTGACAGGACTCCTTTAGAGAGGGGCCAGGTAGCAGGGAGGATGGGAGGAAGGAGGATGCTGGGCACTCCAAAGAAAGGAAGCGGTAGGAAGGAGTTGAGGTGCATGTACACCAATGCTAGGAGCATGGGTAATAAGCAGGAAGAGCTTGAAGCTCTCCTGGGAATAGGAGGATATGATCTGGTGGGAATCACAGAAACTTGGTGGGATGAAAGGCAAGTCTGGAATGTGAACATAGAAGGGTATCACCTTTTTAGAAACGACAGGAAGGGAAAGAGAGGTGGGGGCGTGGCTTTATATGTCAGGGAAGGGATAGGATGCAGTGAGATAGAATGCAGCACAGATGGGGATTCAGTAGAGGCAGTCTGGGTGAAACTTAGGGGTTTTGACAGGGAAAGAGACCTGACAGTGGGGGTATGTTATCGCCCTCCAGGTCAACTTGAGACCCTGGATGATGTCCTGACAGGCCAGATTCAAAGGATATCTCGGGGGAGAGACACAGTAATTATGGGGGATTTCAATCTCCCGGATATTATTTGGGAGACTCACTCGGCAGTGACAGCCAGGTCACGTCACTTCCTAGAAGCTCTAGAGGGTGGGTTTTTCACACAGAGGGTCCGAGAGGCAACGAGGGGGGAGGGGGACATCCTGGACTTGGTCTTGACCAATAGGGAGGAGCTGATAGATGAAGTACAGATTAGGGGAGCTCTGGATGCGAGTGATCACTCCATCCTTTGCTTTGAGATCAGGGGACTGGGGCCGTGCAGCAGGGCGAGCACTAGAAGCTGGGACTTCAAGAGGGCCAACTTTGGCCAACTGAAGGCCAGACTGGGGAAAGTCTCCTGGGATAGGTTACTGGAAGGTAAGCGAGTTGAGGAGGGGTGGATGGCACTCAAAAGGGAGGTTTTGCAGGCGCAAGCCCTTACGATACCTCTAGTCAGTAAGGTGGGGAGGCGGAGGAGAGTGCCGCCATGGATGCGAAAGGAGGTGGTTAGGAGGCTTAGACGAAAGAGGAGCCTCCATAGGAAATGGGTACTGGGGGAAATAGACAAAAGGGTATACCGGGAGGAAGAGGCCCATTGCAGAAGGATTCTTCGCAAGGCTAAGGTTGATTATGAGCTGAGACTTGCCAAGAATATCAAGAGCAACAAAAAGGGCTTCTTTCAGCATGTAAATAGGAAAAGGAAGGGGAGACAAGTGGTGGGACCACTAAATAAGGAGGAAGGTGATCCAGTGACTGACATGAGGGAACAGGCACAGATGCTAAATGACTATTTTGCCTCTGTGTTCTCCCCAAAGCAGGACGGGGGATATCCGTATAGGAGATTAGATGAGGCTGGGGACTTAGGGGCAGAGATTAGAGTCACCCCCCTTGAAGTTGAGGGGCTCCTCAGGGCATTGGACATTACAAAGGCGCCAGGCCCAGACGGGTTACACCCGAGAGTACTTAGAGAGTTGGCGGGGGTTCTCTCACGCCCGCTGGCCTCCATTTTTGAGGCCTCGTGGAGAATGGGTGAAGTTCCAGAGGAGTGGAGGGTGGTATCGGTGGTCCCAATTTTCAAAAAGGGTAGTAGGAAGGACATGGGGAATTATAGACCGGTTAGCCTTACATCCATTGTAGGAAAAACAATGGAAAGGTTCATAATAGAGAGAGATCTAGTGATGCTAGATAGGGAAGGGAGGCTGACAGCCACACAACACGGCTTCCACAGAAACAGGTCCTGCCAGACAAACCTTGTGGAATTCTATGACAAGGTTTCAAGATGGCTAGATGGAGGGGATGCAGTGGATCTGGTATACCTGGATTTCAGCAAGGTCTTTGACAAAATGCCCCATGATATCCTGGTGAGAAACTGAGGAGTTTTGGGATAGACCAAAGCACTGTCCGGTGGATTAGGGCATGGTTGACTGACAGAAAGCAGAAGGTAACCCTTAGCGGGAAATCATCAAGATGGTGGCCAGTGACAAACGGGGTCCCCCAGGGCTCTGTCCTGGGGCCGATCCTGTTTAATCTTTTCATTAACGACATGGAAGAAGGGTTGAACAATCTGCTGATCAAATTCGCAGACGACACTAAAACTGGAGCAGTGGCCACAACTGAGGAGCAGATACACCAGATCCAAAAGGATCTGGACAGACTATGGAAGTGGGCAGGAGACAACAGGATGGCGTTCAACGTGGATAAGCGCACGGTCTTGCTCTTGGGACATTGGAATAGCTGTTATAAGTACAGGTTAGGTGACAAGTGGCTGGAGAGCAGCACTTGTGAAAGGGACCTCGGGGTACTGGTTGACCGCAGGCTAAACATGAGTCAGCAGTGCGATGCGGTGGTCAAGAGGGCGAATGTCACCCTTGGTTGCAAAGCCAGAAGTGTGGCTTCTAGATCGAGAGAGGTATTACTACCACTCTATATGACTCTGGTGCGCCCGCAACTGGAGTATTGTGTTCAGTTTTGGGCCCCTCATTACAGAAAGGATATAGCCAGGTTGGAGTCAGTGCAGCGTAGGGCCACAAGGATGGTGGCTGGTTTGCAGGGGATGCCGCATGAGGCAAGACTAAGGGAACTGGGTCTCTTCAGCTTGGAGAAGAGGAGACTCAGAGAGGATATGTTGGCAACATACAGGTATGTGAGGGGGTGTCACATGGAGATGGGGAGAGGCCTGTTCTCCCCTGCAGAGGAAGGCAGGACGCACTCCAATGGAGCAAAGCTCAGGGAGCCAAGGTTCAATTTGGATGCCAGGAAGCACTTCCTGACAGTTAGGACCCCGAGGGCGTGGAATGGGCTTCTACGGGAGGTCGTTGAGGCCCCATTGTTGAGGGTGTTCAATGACAGGCTGGACATGCCCATGGTGGGCATGTCATGAGCGGAGCCGGCTGGTGCCAGAGGTCAGACTAGATGGCCCGGGAGGCCCCTTCTGACTCTCTCTGTTTCTATGTTTCTATGTTTCTATGTCTTTGCCTGGCACTGAAAAACAAATAACGATGGTGCCAGGCGGACTTCTCTGAGGAGCGCTTTCCATAATTGGGGCGCCACCACCGAGAAGGCCCTCCTCTGGGTACTCACCCTCTTAATTTCCCTCACTGAGGTTTCCCGGAGGAGAGCCTCTGTTTCAGATCTCAGAGGGCGGGAGGGCACATAAGGGTGTAAGCGATCCATTAAGGATCCAGGTCCCAGGCCATTTAGCGCTTTGTAAGTCAAAACTAGCTCCTTGAATTGGACCTGGACTTCAATCGGGAGCCAGTGGAGCTGACGGAGGACTGGGGTTATATGAGAATAACGCCCAGTCTCCGTCAACAACCTGGAAGCTCTATTTTGCACCAACTGAAGTATCCAGACCGTCTTCAAGGGCAGCCCCACATAGAGGGCATTGCAGAAATCTAGTCAAGAAGTCACGAATGTGTGTGTCACTGTCGCCAGGCAGTCATAGTCCAGGAAGGGACGCAGCTGATGTACCAGCCGAAGCTGTAGGAAAGCATTCCTTGACTAGTCTGTGGCTGAGAGCAGAGTTCGATCAGCTCTGCTCTCAGCCACAGACTGGAGGCAGGCTCGAGATAACTCTCCAGAGAAACTTTGGTGTGCCTAAAACACCAAAGTTTGTGCCAAAGGGCCAAGGCCAGGCAGATGTTGAAGATCGAGGGGAATTCTACAAGTGTTCAACTCTTGTATTGCCTCATGGAGACCATCACTGTAGGGAGAGGATTAGTTTAAACAAAAGACCCGTCAAGCACGGTCAGGGAGGACTGGAGGATTTTCAGGACGTGGCCTCCTGAAAGGGGTGTTGTGAGGATGCGCCATGTTTGTCTTGAAAGGACAAAGAAAGAAGTGCAAGGACCCAGCTTTCCTCTATGTTCAGAGACCGGGTGGCTTTCCCCTCTTCCTCACTTGGTGTCTGTTGGGCTAAAAGCCATGATCTGCATCCCGGGTGTGCCAGCTTCTCCTTGCAATGCCACAACTGAGTGATGGGATGAGAACTGGGGAAACCCTTGAGTTCGTGTGGGCGTGTTTGGATGGTTGCATTGGTGGGTGCGTGAGATCACTTGCCCCAATCCCTTTGTCAGACTCCTTTCCCCCTATGGCAGGGGTCGGCATCCTTAAACACTCAAAGAGTGATTTGGATCCATTTCCCACAGTAAACACCGGGAGCCGCAAAACCCTTTTGACAACTAAAATGAAGATAACACGGCATATACCGTTTTTTACCATTATGCTATGTATAAAAAAACTATAGTGTGTTGCATTTATGAAATCAATGAACTGCTACACAAAAAACAAATTTTTATTTCTACATGGAACAAAAGCAATTAAGCATACTGGTAAACCAGTCTTATCAGCAGGGAAAACAAATGAATCTGCCCACGTACCATTAAACGTTCCATTTTCTTCTGAAACTTTTCTCTTCTGCGAATTCTTCATGGTTGGCCTACTGGGGGTCAAAAAGCTCAATAAATCGCATGCCAGCAGGTGTCGCACATTGGCAGATGTGACCCACATTTTGAGCAACAGGAAGCCACAGGTTGCTGACCCCTGCCCTGTGGTAGAAATAAGGCATTTTCCATCACCCCAGCGATGCCCCCCAATCAGGCCACGCCATCAGAAAGAGAACCCTGGAGACGGCACTGCGGGTTTTCTACCGGCAGCAAAGCTTGGCTCAGAGCCCACCGCTGTCCTGACTCCACACCTTTCAGGCAGGAACGCTGGAGCCCTGGACCTCGCAGCCATGTCTGGGCTTTGCAACGTGCCGCACAGGGACTCCAACACGGGAGGTGGCTGTGCTTGCAGGAGAACATGGAAATGCTGCATCTTTTCTCACTCAGCATCCAATCGCCCCCCGAATATCTTTCTGCCACCCTTCTGTTTCCTACTGCTAATGCCCTCCTGGAACAGCAGCCTGACCACCGTGCCCTTTCGTCATTTCTCTCTGCCACATCCCTGACCTGACAAAGGGGGTGCGCACAGCGAGGAACACGAGGCTATGATCTGGGGGCGTTGCTGCCATTCGTCAGTCTTCCCAAACTTTCTGCCTGCCCTTTCCCACGACATGCATGGACCAGGGGTGGGAAGAAGGCCTTGCCAAAAGCAGGCAGTTCGACCTCTGCCAACTTTGCGTGCTGGTGCAAAACACGCCCTGCTGTTTCCAGGACTCTCTTTCTGAATTTCCGACCTTATTAGGGGACATCCGCAATATTTGGCCAGAGTGCTAACAGGAACTGACTTCTTGTTAACGAAAGGTAAAAAGCAGCCTAAGGAGTAGAGATTGGGATAAGGAATCCCCTGCCCCAAACCACCCCATGAGTTTTTTTCAGTCCTGTCCAATCATGCAGTTATGGCACTGCAATTACAGGTTTGTAGAATCAGGATTCTGACGATGGGCCTTTACCTGGCTCAAATCCCACATGATTAAAAGAAGAAAGCCATCCAGTCTCTGAAGAGAGAGGAGAGCCTGGGTCTGACACTTCCTTCCTCCGTTCTGGTGGTCGGCACAAACACGATGCACGCTCACCACATCGCTGTCAGAAGGCTTTCCACCCTTGAAATTCCCCCATCCCCCCTGAGAAGGCCTACAGGGTCATTGCTTGAAGCCACCCTCTCTCCACACAGATCCTCTCCATGAGGCCATAGAAGCTTTGAACACTCAGAGATTCTACCTTCATGTACAGAACTGCCCAGCTCTGCCTCTTCTGAGTGTTAGCCCCGTGGATGAAAGCAGAGTGGATCTACTTCCCAGTCTTTGCACTTTGCATATGCTCAGGGGCTCTGTATGTGTGGCATTTCTGTGGCAATCACTAAGTGGTGTGACCTTTCGCTAGAGTACCTTCTTTGTCTCAGCTCTTAGGTCTGGGCTCAGAGGCAAGGACTTGATGGGTTTCCAGCTGGCAGCTGCTCAGCAGCCTGGGCTGGCCAGGCCTCCTCCACCTCCGAGGAAAAACCACTCTGATTTCCTCTCAGTCACTGGCTCAGGCAAACAAGGTGGAGCCTCATGGCGACCTGGTGGCAATTCCAAACATGTGTCTCCCGGAGCCACCCCCTTCCTTTTCCTTTCCCAGAGAGTCCCAAGTTGCATTCCTCTGCCCATTTCATTCCTTCTTTCTCCCACATGCACCGGATCACCATTCACACAGGCCGAGACTCAGCCTCTCCCACAAACCAAGCACCCAGCAAGCAGGGAGCACTCCAACCACATCCTCCATCTAGGCCTCTCTACTAGATGCCCGTCCCACACAGCCTAGGGGGGCCTCCACCCAAAGGGAGGCCCCGTCCTGCCAAACCTCCCAAAGGCTTGGAGGTCCTCTGGTTTAACGCACCAGCAAAATGAAGTCTCTGATTCCCTCCCACATGGCTCACATACATCATCCAGCAATCCTGCCCTTGGGTGTACCTGAATCCAGCAGCGCTGGTCATGAAGGTTCCTCTCTGCAGCGGGGTTCTCCTGGTAGAGGCCCCTCTGAGTATCTAGCCGGCATCCTCACAGGCTGAGGAACCCAGATTCCCTAACACCTCTAATTGCTGGAATTGCTGTTTGGAGCACAGCTGACCAGCAAAGCTCCCCTCACAATTACGTGCCTCCTCCCCACAGGAACAGGTTCCACATCATTCCCACCCACTGTCTTTTCTCTCCCTGATTCCTCACTCCGTAAAACCCAAACCATGGCCGGGCAGCTCCGAAATGGATCCCAAGGCAGGGCCGAGCAGAGGGGCAGCCTGAGCTGGAGACCTTCCTGAGGCTGAAATGCATCCCTGGAGGCAACACCTAAGGAGCATGTGGGGAGCAGGAGGGCCAGGGAGATCCCCAGGCTGAACACCCCCCTGCCCACTTCCTCACCCCACGGGGGGCTCCTGGGGCTGCCTGGCTGGCCCTGTGCGTGCAAAAGGAGGTGCTCCAGAGGAGCTGCCACGGCATCCGGGATGCAGGTTTCTCTCCTGCAACTGCACAATGGCCGCCAGAGATCAGGGCTCCATATCTGCACATCATGGGGTCCAGCCCTGACAGAACCCTGATTCCTGCCCAGCTGCCTTGATGTGGCACAAACTCTGAAAACATGACAATGGGCATGTCATTTCCAGGCAGCCTGGATGCCCACCTGCTTACCGAGGTGTTTCCCGAATTTTCTGCTGGAGTCTTCTTTGGACATTCTTACCACTGTTACTATGATTATGAGCATCACATCGTGCTTTTGTCCTGACCTTTTCCATGCATGAGGAAAGCAAGAACTTTGCTTGCCTCTCCTCACCATTCTCTTCCAGACAACAACCCTGCCAGGTAGGATAGGACAGGAGTGAATGAATGGCCAAAAGTCACACAGTGAGGTTCAGGGATGACTGGGGATTTGGACCTGGCTCTCTCAGCCCCCATCACACTTCTTGCGCACTCGATCCCGTGCACGGATGCGCAACAAATGATCCCCTGCTTCATGTTGTCAAGCAAGAATGGTTTCAATTCTGCTGTTAGACATGCCTATCCCCAACCTTGAGGACAAAAGGAGAAGGAGATGGGCAGAGGATGAGGTGTCTGGATGGAGTCACTGAAGAAGTGGGGATGAGCTTAGGTGGACTCGAGGATGGTGGAGGGCCAGAAGCCTGGAGGAATGTTGCCCATGGGGTTGCAAAGGGTTGGATGTGACTTCAAAATGAACAACAACATTCTCAACCTGCCTTCCTCTCCTGAATTCATGGTGAGTATGTCATGAGCAAAGATGGCTGGAACTGGGGGGAAGACTAGGTGGTCCAGGAGGCCCTTTCTGACCAGCAGGACCCCCAGCCTGGTACATCAGGAGGCAAGGGAGCCACTGCAGGAGAGGCGAGGACCAGGGCACGGCTGCCCACCAGCACCGAGAAGGTACGGCGGCGGGTGATTGTTGTTGGGGACTCCCTGTTGAGGGGCACTGAGGCGGCGGTGTGCCGCCCCAGCCTTGAGACAAGGGAGGTTTGCTGCCTGCCGGGCGCACGCATCCGGCACGTGAAGGACAGAGTGGAGCGTCTTGTTCGCTCCGGGGGTCACCAGCCGCTCCTGGTGATCCATGTGGGCACAAACGACGTGGCCAGGCAGGGGGTGGTCGGGATCACCAGGGACTTTTCGGCCTTGGTGAAGAAACTCAGGGAGCTGAAGGCCCAAGTGGCCTTCTCGTCAATCTTACCTGTCCGGGGATTTGGGCCAGGAAGGGACAGGAGGGTCTCTGAGGTGAACGACTGGCTTAGGGGTTGGTGCCAGAAGGAACGTTTCGGGTTCCTCGACCACGGCACTCGTTTTCTTGCCAATGGACTTCTGGCAAGGGACGGGTTACACCTCACGAGGATGGGGAAAAGGTCCTTTGGAGATGCTCTAGCGAGCTTCATCCGGAAGACTTTAAACTGAGCCAGCGGGGGGTGGGTTCAGGCCCCCCAGTAACGTGTCTGCACTGGACAAGTGTGCGGGGAGGATCGGGGCTCTGGGAGCAGGGCTTTAGAGATACTGCAGGGACTGACAGGACTTCTACGGAGAGGGGCGAGGTACCAGGGAGGATGGGAGGAAGGAGGATGCTGGGCACTCCAAGGAAAGGAAGCGGTGGGAAGGAGTTGAGGTGCATGTACACCAATGCTAGGAGCATGGGTAATAAGCAGGAAGAGCTTGAAGCTCTCCTGGGAATAGGAGGATATGATCTGGTGGGAATCACAGAAACTTGGTGGGATGAAAGGCAAGCCTGGAATGTAAACATAGAAAGGTACAACCTTTTTAGAAAGGACAGGAAGGGAAAGAGAGGTGGGGGCATGGCTTTCTATGTCAGGGAAGGGATAGGATGCAGTGAGAGAGAATGCAGCACAGATGGGGATTCGGTAGAGGCAGTCTCAGTGAAACTTAGGGGTTTTGACAGGGAAAGAGACCTGGCAGTGGGGGTATGTTATCGCCCTCCAGGTCAACTTGAGACCCTGGATGATGTCCTGACAGGCCAGATTCTAAGGATATCTCGGGGGAGAGACACAGTAATTATGGGGGATTTCAATCTCCCGGATATTACTTGGGAGACTCACTCGGCAGTGACAGCCAGGTCACATCGCTTCCTAGAAGCTCTAGAGGGCGGGTTTTTCACACAGAGGGTCCGAGAGGCGACGAGGGGGGGAAACATCCTGGACTTGGTCTTGACCAATAGGGAGGAGCTGATAGATGAAGTACAGATTAGGGGAGCTCTGGATGCGAGTGATCACTCCATCCTTTGCTTTGAGATCAGGGGACTGGGGCCGTGCAGCAGGGCGAGCACTAGAAGCTGGGACTTCAAGAGGGCCAACTTTGGCCAACTGAAGGCCAGACTGGGGAAAGTCTCCTGGGATAGGTTACTGGAAGGTAAGCGTGTTGAGGAGGGGTGGATGGCACTGAAAAGGGAGGTTTTGCAGGCGCAAGCCCTTACGATACCTCTAGTCAGTAAGGTGGGGAGGCGGAGGAGAGTGCCGCCATGGATGCGAAAGGAGGTGGTTAGGGGGATTAGACGAAAGAGGAGCCTCCATAGGAAATGGGTACTGGGGGAAATAGACAAAAGGGTATACCGGGAGGAGGAGGCCCGTTGCAGAAGAATTCTTCGCAAGGCTAAGGCTGATTATGAGCTGAGACTTGCCAAGAATATCAAGAGCAACAAAAAGGGCTTCTTTCAGCATGTAAATAGGAAAAGGAAGGGGACCAAAGCACTGTCCGGTGGATTAGGGCATGGTTGACTGACCGAAAGAAGAAGGTAAACATTAGCGGGGAATCGTCGGGATGGCAGCCAGTGACAAGTGGGGTCCCCCAGGGCTCTGTCCTGGGGCCGATCCTGTTTAATCTTTTCATTAACGACATGGAAGAAGGGGTAAACAGTCTGCTGATCAAATTCACAGACGACACTAAAACTGGAGCAGTGGCCACAACTGAGGAGCAGATACACCAGAGCCAAAAGAATCTGGACAGACTATGGAAGTGGGCAGGAGACAACAGGATGGCGTTCAATGTGGATAAGTGCAAGGTCTTGCACTTGGGGCATAAGAATAGCTGTCATAAGTACAGGTTAGGTGACAAGTGGCTGGAGAGCAGCACTTGTGAAAGGGACCTCGGGGTACTGGTTGACCGCAGGCTAAACATGAGCCAGCAGTGTGATGCGGTGGTCAAGAGGGCGAATGCCACCCTTGGTTGCATAGCCAGAAGTGTTGCTTCTAGATCAAGAGAGGTATTACTACCACTCTACACAACTCTGGTGCGCCCGCAACTGGAGTATTGTGTTCAGTTTTGGGCCCCTCATTACAGAAAGGATATAGCCAGGTTGGAGTCAGTGCAGCGTCGGGCCACAAGGATGGTGGCTGGTTTGCAGGGGATGCCGTATGAGGCAAGACTGAGGGAACTGGGTCTCTTCAGCTGGAGAAGAGGAGAATCAGAGGGGACATGTTGGCAACATACAGGTATGTGAGGGGTGTCACATGGAGATGGGGAGAGGCCTGTTCTCCCCTGCAGAGGAAGGCAGGACGCGCTCCAATGGAGCAAAGCTCAGGGAGCCAAGGTTCAGTTTGGATGCCAGGAAGTACTTCCTGACAGTTCGGACCCCGAGGGTGTTGAATGGGCTTCCACGGGAGGTCGTTGAGGCCCCATCAGTGAGGGTGTTCAAAGATAGGCTGGACATGCACATGGTGGGCATGTCATGAGTGGAGCCGGCTGGTGCCGGAGGTCAGACTAGATGGCCCGGGAGGCCCCTTCTGACTCGCTCTGTTTCTATGTTTCTATGATTAACTCTGTTTCTATGCTTCTATATTTTGCTGTTTCTGTACAAGATCAGGAAACACAAAGTCCCAGCACACGCACCACAAGGGGAACCGGATGCCAGGAATGGGCAGTGGGTACAACCAGAGGGAAAGGAGAAGCTTTTCCAAGGGAAATAGGAGGGGATGGAAGATGAGAGACAGGCAGTCCCTCCCGCCGAGTCCTTCAGAGGCAGCTGAGATGGGGTGGACACGACACTTCCTCCATCAGGGAGTTTCCCTCCTGATGCCCTTCTTGGCCATCCCTGCAGGAGCAATGTTCTGAGTAAATCTCAGCCTGTCCCATCCCTGGAGCAGAAGTCAGCCTCCGAGGGAAAATCCGTCAGAACCGTGATGATTGTGCAGCACTTGGAGGTACCGGTGGCATGAGCATGACATCCAGGGAGCAAGCTGAGCGCTCCAGGAATGAGAAGGGAGAAAGCGAGGCAGGGGCTTTGCAGGGCCAGGATGCCTCACTGTAAAGAAACACTTGCAGTGGGAGGATAGCAAACAGGTGATGAAGCAGGTCACATGTTGAAGGCCAATTATAAAGAACATGAGGGAAAGATCCCTTGGTTCTGCTTGCTTCACATGGGCCTCATTGGCACATTCTCAGAGCGTGCCTCTCTTGCACATGGGAGTGAGAAAAGTTGTCAGGAAGCCGAAGAGGTTCTCCAGTCATGAGGCCGTATAATTAGGGAAATCATCATGCATTGCTGCTCTTCCTCCTAAACCTCATGGGCCCCCCCTCCAGGATCACCCTGAGCCCCCGAGGCCCCCCTGAGATGGCAAAGGAGTGTCTTGTAGCCAGGCACAAAGGGGAGGGTGCCTCCTTCTCTGCTTTCCTGCTCAGGGATCTGGAGGGGGTGGGCGCAGCAGAGGAGTCTGCCATGCAGGCACTTATTCTCATTTCCTTCTGCTGCAGCCTTGCCTGGCCGGGCTCCTTGTCCAATTAGAAGGAAATTTCTCTAACTGCTCCTCCACTGGACTGAAAGGGGCAGGATGGAGGCCGTGCCAAGCGCCGGCAGAGTGGCCCTCTTCGTCCTGCTTCTGCTGCTCCCAGAGGCCTCCTGTGGGAGGCTAGAGGCCAAATGCCCCTGGAGCTGGCACAGGGCTGAGCTGCAGCCACCCAATTATTTCCAGATGAGAGACTTTGTCTTCAGTGCCAGCATCTCTGCAGCACCTGTCCGCTTTGGACCACACACTTTCAATAAACCTGCCTCTAATGAACAGTATCGGTAAGTCACTGGCCTGCTGGACCTGATGCTGCCAAGCGCCAAGGGCAGCCGTGCAGCACAGTTAGTGGCATCAAGCAAAGCCAGAGGGTGTTCAAAGACAGGCTGGACATGCACATGGTGGGCATGTCATGAGCGGAACCGGCTGGTGCCGGAGGTCAGACTAGATGGCCCGGGAGGCCCCTTCTGACTCGCTCTGTTTCTATGTTTCTATGTTTCTAGCTGGCCCCATCCTCATGAAGACTCACCCAGGGAACTCACAAGCTGCAAATCCCAGCGGGGAGTCCAGGACAATGAAGGGCTACAGGCCCCAGAAAATGCCCCACCTTCCTTGCCCCTGCACTCCTCTGCCTTCCCATCCCCATCAGTGGGAATGGCTGCATTGCTGGGCTCCTGCCTGGGATGGGCACCTTTGCTGAAGGTGTCCTGACTTGAGGGATTGACCTGGAGTAAGATGGGAAAGAGGCTGCAAGAATCCAACCTGAGGTTCTTCAGGAATCGGCAGTTGGGCTCTGGCTTTGGGCTGGGACCAGGCTGAACATATGGAAGCCTGAGAAGCAGGATGCAGCCTGAAAGGGCACCGGAACGATCCATGAGATAGGATGGCAGCGTGAAACTTTCGATTCATTTTTTTCCATTTCAGGTTTTCAGCAACATATTACTGGAAGATCCTCTCCTTCCTGTTTGCCATCCAGGAGGTCAACCAGAATCCCAGCCTCTTGCCCAACCTCACCCTTGGCTACAGCATCTACGACAACTGTCATGATGTTAGACTGACATCAGATGCAGCCATAGACCTGCTCTCGACTGCGCAGGCCCACGTTCCCAACTACAAGTGTGGCAGGCGAGATCATCTGCTGGCAATCCTTGAGGAATCTGACTCGGACAACTCCATGCAGCTTTCCAACATGCTTGGCATCTTCAAAATCCCACAGGTGGGAGGCTTGGGAGAAGCGATATGAGGTTTCATGTAGGCTAAGAAAAAGGTTCTCCAAATCAATTCCATGCATGGTATCCCTCCCAGGAAGACAGACAATCCCACAGAATGGTGAACTGAAAAGAGATCAAGGCCCTTTGCTCACACCAGGACCCCATCTGGCACAGTCAGGTTAACAGCAGGTCCCTCTTCTTCATTTTCTGACAGTGGGAGAGAGGAAACTCCAGCCAGTGCTTGTATGAAAAGTCTTCCTCTTGTGGGTGCATCCTCGCATTGAAGAGTGAGCCCATCCCTGTCGAGAGCAGCAGCCACAGCCAGCCTGCACAAGGCCTTTTAGGGTCAGCATTTGCAGTCAGGAGAGGTAGGGAGAACAGCACACAAGATACTTTTTACACGGTTATCTTAAGCTACACTTCTCGTCACAAAATAATGGGCTCCAGGTTGAGCTTCTCCACATTCTCACCTTCTTTGCAGAGGTTTGTATTTCCCACTCTCTTATGTCTCGCTGATTGACTTTATTTTCAGAAAATAGTAAGCATTGCTTCTTTCTTATATGTTTCATGGATATAATTCAGTACTGAGGGGTATGTTCTCATGAGATGAGAAACTTTCATTGAGTACTGAGTTGAAGGAACCCATCAGCCTCGCTCTTCCTTTCTCTCCCGGTCACTTATGCTTTCACTTCTCAGGTCAGGAGAGAAAAAAGTCAGTCGCCTTCCGTGTACAGGATGCTCCCCGAAGAAGGCCTCCAGTACCCAGGGATCGTCAGGCTGCTGCTGCACTTCAGGTGGACGATGGTGGGGCTCTTCTCACTGGACACTGAGAATGGAGACAGGTTCCTGAGAATCTTGAAACCAGAGCTCCTCAGGAATGGCATTTGCGTGGCTTTTTCACGCAGCATCTCACAAATGAAATCAGGTGATGTACCAGTCATGTGGCACTCGTTGCATATTTTGGTGGAAATGAATGTCTTCATTTATTTTGAAGAGTTGCTTTTCTCCTTCTATGGAATATGGCTTCTAAAAAGAGCTATGAAAATTTTAATGCAACCTGTCAATGGGAAAGTCTGGATCTGCACAACTTTGGGTGACTTTACCTTGAATTTAGCTTATGGAAATTATGATTTCCAGCATGTCTATGCATATTTTTCCTTCTTTCCCCCAACAAGTAAAAGGGCCAGCTATGATGGTTTTGATGATTTGTATTCCTCTATGGAGGTATTTATGAACAGTGTGTTCAAGTGTTCGTATTCAAAGCATGTGCTGTCTGTGAAAGAGTGGAAAAGATGCAGAGAGGAGGAGGAACTGGAGGGGCTGCCCCAGGTGGACAAGGAGCAAACACTCTCTCTGGACAGCTTCTTCTCATACAGCACTGTCCAGGCCGTGGCCCGTGCTGTGGATGCGGCTCTTTCCTCTCGATCCAGGAGGAAGTCCATGACTCCTGAAGGCAGGCTAGATGTTCACCAGCTTCATCCATGGCAGGTATTCCCTCCCCTTCTTCTGTATTGTATGGAATTCGGAATATGAGAAACTGGGTCCAGATTTTCCAAATGATGGCACAACTTGAACACTTTCTGCCCTGTCCATCTTTTGGTCCTTTCCCAAAATTGAGTCCCTCTGATCGTGACCCATGGAGTAGCTTCAAGTCATACTGAAGCAGTACGTAGAAGCAGCGTTAGGACCGTACAGGTCCTTGTGCAGATCCCTTGCCTGGGTGCACAACACATGGCAATGCTTTATTTATTCATTCATTCTCTATTACTGGCATTTATATCCCAACTAGAGAAATAGGAGGACAAAATAGAAACTTTGACTGTGGAGGGAACAATCCTAAAGCATCTACAAGCATTGAGTATCAATATAATGGTCGAATAAAAAGTCTAACCCTAACCCTTGTCTATTTCCTAAATTCCCAAAACAGAGCATTGGCATCCAGCAGGAAAAATATAATTCTTTCCATTATTGGAGTCACATGCAGCCCCACTAAACTGGGAGCAGCTCTTAGCAAAAACTGGGATATGAAACGGGTTTTCTCAAATGTTTTTTCTGTGTTGTTCCAGCTCCACCCTTTCCTGAGAGACCCCCAGTTCCACAATCAGTCCATTGAAGGGGTTTATTTAGATGAGAATGGAGACCTGGCAGCTGACCTGGACCTTGTCAGCTGGGTGAAGTTTCCAAATAAGACTGTTGCAAGAGTGAAAGTTGGGAGTCTAGAAAGACGGGGCTTGCCTGGCCCCAAATTCACCATTCAGCGTGATCCGATTGCATGGCCGAGATGGAAAAATCAGGTGAAGAAAGTCATCGCCATTATGCTCTTATTTTCATTTCCCATCCCTTCACTTACAGTCTGGATAATCGGAAGTACAGATTTTAATGAATAAGTCAATCGCCTGAGATGTAATAGGTGTAGTGAACATATGTGATGCTTTTCACTTGGAGGGAAAGTCCAGCTGCTTCCAGTGGGGTTGAGTTATGGAATCCACTGAAGTGCTGGAGGTCCTCCCCTCTCTGCCCTTTACAGCTCTGTCCTCCCAGCCCTCAGCTCCCTCAGCCCCAAACCTCCTGCCCTGATGCTCCATCTGTCTCGCTCAGCCCCTGCCCCAGGCCAGGTGCTTGGAGAGCTGTTGCCCGGGATTCTTCAAGGTGGCTCGGAAAGGAGAGCTCCTGTGCTGCTATGACTGTGCTCCATGTGCGGAAGGAACCATCTCCACTCGGGAAGGTGGGTGAGCACAGAGGGAAAGGCAGTACCTGGGGGGTGCTAAACGATCCTGCAAGGAAATTAGGATGGCCTGGTTTTGTCTGGAGAATCAGGACAGAAATCTTTGTTTTTGGGGTTGGTTTTAACAACCCTTCCCTCCAGACCTGAAAGCATTGCATCGGCCAAGTTCTGTTTGTGTCCTCCACTTCCCAGAATGCCTCATTCCTCATTACTCCCACAACCCCAGGCTCCTTGGCCTTCAGGGCACTCCAGATGTGTTTTCTGTTCACTTATGATTGCTGCGAAGTGTCCCCTGCCCACCATGGTCTCTGCATTTCTCCCTGTCTTCTCCATTTCTCCAGATAGATTTTCCTTCCCCTAGTGGGAAGGGTTTTATTATTGAACTTTTTCACCCACCACAGTAGCTCTCACGACAACTTGGCACAAGAACCCTCCTCTTTTGTGGAGGAAAGCAGGAATAAGAGTCTGGGGGTGGCCCACATTCACCTAGTGTAGTGCTTGGCTGAGTCAAAACTAGACTGCCTGACTGTTCCACTGCCACGTCTTTGCTCCAAGTCAGGCAGGTGCTGCCAAGTGAGGAATTCCACCCACTTCTACCAACTCAGTACAGCCACCAACAAAGCTGATGGGAGAAGTGGCTCTAGCAAATCACAACTCCCCACTCCCCAGCCTTCTTCCTCTTCTCTCCTACCCTGATAACCTCTGTGAAGCAGAGTTGCATCAGAACTCACTGAACCTCCCAGAATATTGTACAAACATGTCAACACTCACCCAGAAGGTTTTCCTGGGTAGAAGGAGCTACATCCTGAACATGTCCTTCATTCCTAGCCCATCTGGTTCTGTGATGGTTCTATGCATGGCTGTGGGGAAGGTTGATGCAGCTAAGAAGGGCAGAAAAGGAAGATTGGAAGTAGGAAGGGCTGGTAGTTTCAGAGTCCTCGTTTGGGTTCTTCCCCATTCTCCTGTCACCTGCGTATGTCAAGGGGATAGCTGACCAAATGACCAGTTCCAATTCCTCAATCCATCCAAACTGGCCCACCCCATGGGGGGGTGGTCTACATTGACTAGAGGGGACTAGGAAGTTCTGCGGTTACAAGGGAAACTCCTTCTTGGAGAGCTTGTGGCAGTGGATGGGCTGGTTGGTGCCTAGTTGGTGCTCCCAAGGCAGACAGTTGGAGGCTTGGAAACAATGTCAGGATGGAGCCCAGAGGTGCTTGGGTGAACTGGTGATGGGTGCTCAACCAGTGTCAGCTTCACGGAATCTTGAAGGCCTGGGAGTCAGGCTAGTTGAGACCCGGCTTGGAGAGGAGCATCCCTTCAACTTCTTCTCTGACACCCAAAGGGCCATTTGCTGAATTGGGTGAAAGACAGGCCCATCAAGTCCAGTCCTGGCAGGTAAACATTCTGTATTTCCTTTTTTACCAGATTCATGTCTTTACTTGTACTAGCACCATTTATACTACTAGTACTAATAGGAACAAGCAGAATGATGAATACAACGTATAGGACAGAAACTGGAAGGGCTCTCAGGTGCTCTTTGTCTTGCTTCTGACAGATGCAGAGCATTGTCTGAAGTGTCCAGAAGATCAGCATCCAAAAGAGACCCGGATTCTGTGCATCCCCAAGGTCATCACTTTCCTGTCCTTTGAAGAATATTTGGGGTCCTTCCTCAGAGGCATGGCCCTAGTCTTCTTCATCGCCACAGGAGGCATCTTGGGGATCTTCAGAAAATTCCAGGAGACTCCAGTAGTCAAGGCCAACAACCGCGACCTCTCCTACATTCTGCTTGTCTCCCTCCTGCTTTGCTTTTTGTGCTCTTTCCTCTACATTGGCCAACCAAGAAGCATCACCTGCCTCCTGCGACAAGCAGCCTTCAGCATCATCTTCTCAGTGGCCATCTCTTCCCTCCTGGCCAAAACCGTCACTGTGGTGCTGGCCTTCCTGGCCACCAAGCCAGGCAACAGGGCAAGGAACTGGCTGGGGAGTAGTTTGGCCAACTCCATTGTCATCTGCTGCTCCAGTGTCCAAGTGGTCCTCTCCACCATCTGGCTGGGGACTGCTCCCCCCTTCCCTGACTCTGACATGCACTCCCAGGCTGGGCAGATCGTCCTGCAGTGCAACGAAGGCTCTGTGGCCATGTTCTATGCTGCCCTCGGCTACATGGGCTTCCTGGCTGCCGTCTGCTTCACGGTGGCCTTCCTGGCCAGGAAGCTGCCCGGGGCCTTCAACGAGGCCAAGCTGATCACCTTCAGCATGCTGGTCTTCTGCAGCGTCTGGGTGTCCTTCGTGCCCACCTACCTGAGCACCAAGGGCAAGTACATGGTGGCCGTCCAGGTCTTCTCCATCTTGGCCTCCAGTGCTGGGCTGCTGGGCTGCATCTTCCTGCCCAAGTGCTACATCATTCTGTGGAGGCCTGACCTGAATAGCAAGGAGCATCTCATGATGAAAAGCAAAGCATAAAATCTGTTTGTTTTGTTCAGCAAGAGTGCAGAATTCCAACTTTTCTGAACAACCCAGAGATACATTCTGGGCAGATGGACAGTGACAAATTGATACAATTGAAAAAAATCATCTTTTGCACTTTTTGGTATTTGGAAAAAAGAAAACCTCCATTTCATACCTTGGGAAGCAGCCTGCAAGGAATCTTTCCTTTTTAGCCTTCTTAGCAAAGCTTTGTGTTTTGTCTTTTTTATTTTTTATAAATAGTTTCTGTTTTCAGTCTTTGACATTTTCATTCTTTATTTTGAAGTGTGAGCCGACAAATACTGTTTGCCCAGAACTTGATAGGGTACCGGCAAAGCAGCTTAGAAATCCCTCCAGCCCCTTTTCCATGATGGGGATCTTGGGGGGGTGGGAGGGATCCTTGGAGAATATCCGTCCGGCACTGCGGATCCCTTCCCTTGGAAGCCTGCACTGGACTTTCTCCCTGGTTTGTGCTCACATACTGGCTTTGCTGCAAGAGCGCACCAGCACAGGATTCCTGCCAGAGCTGTGGGGAGGCCCCCAGGAGTGCTCCTGAGAGCAGGAAGTGAAAGATTCAGAACAGGGAACGTTTTGCTCCACATAAAGAAGGACTGAAGAAATCTGTTCCCAGCCCTGAGAGCTCCAGCTTCACTCAGAGTCAGCAGAAACACTGCCTGAGTATGAAAGTCGCTCGGGTGGAGCAGGAGTCCGCCCAGATTCCTCCTGTATGAGCAACCTTGGCCTTGGTTCCAGCTTGGACTCAGTTGGGAAAGTAGCCGCATGGCTGCGGATGGCTGCTTCAGCCACTGACCGGTGATTCCTGAGCCATGTTGGAAGCCCACTGCATTCAGTGCACCTTTTCCATGATCCCCTGTTTTTTTGGAGGCCACAAGTACATGCACTGAGGGTCTCCCTGCCCCATCACAGCACACACTTGAAGGAGTGCAGCGACTCATTATTAACCCCAGAGGGAAAACATGGAGCATGCAGAGGGAGCAGAAATTTGAGGAATTTGGACTCTGCATTTTGTTTTTATGCTGCATGTATTCTCTGCCTTTTGTCCTCTTGCAAACACCCAAAGTAGCTTACAAGTTTGTCTGCCTCTCCTTTTTCCCTCTGAGGGAGGTGAGCTTAGAGGGAGAGATTGGCCAAGCATCTTCCAGGAGCTGGGCAGATGGGGGGGCAGGAACTTGACCCCCCTTCCCTCCACTTGGCACTCATCCCCTCAGGGCCCCCTACCTCCCAGAAGACACTCCACACTCTCTCAGGCCTTCCATGCCACAGTTCGACTCTTTAGCTATGGGTGGATTTTTCTCCATCCATCATTTTCTCCCTGCAAGTGAGAGGTTGTCGCTGAAGTACAAAACAGAAGGGAAGCGTTCCCAACTTTGCAGGGATGAAGGTGCTTCCATTCTCTGCTTATTGAGCTTTACGTAGAAAAGGCTGGGATTCTCCGTTCCATGCCCACCTGGGAAGCATCACAGGTGGAGCTTCCCTGTTCCCTCAATCCCAGACCAGCCTCTGGATTCAGCACATCACACGCCCAAGCTGGGGGAACACAGCAGTGTATTAAAGGGATAAAAATGCAGCTGGGGGGCTCATGACCATCCATGCTGACTGGATAAATAAGGGTCAAAGAGGGGAAGGAACAGGAAGGGCAGCTTGGCAGCAGCCACAGCTCAGGGAATGTGGTCAGCCAGGAACACACTGCTCCCAGGGCGGCTTGGCCCCCTCTGGCAGGAAGCAGAAGACCCCCCATCCCAGCCTCAGCTCTTCAGACACAGCATCGAGCTCCCAGGGGTCGTCCTGCAATATGCGAACCTGAGCGGTCCTTCATGATTCTCCAGGGACACCGGGATGCCCCCTTCAATGCAATAAGAAAACGGAGCACCATAAAACAAAGATCCCATCACTAAAAGTCACAGGATTCGGTTAGTCATCAAATCATCCTAATTGAGCCAACATGGTAAAAACTGTCACCCGAAAGAAGCCATGAGATGGTCCCTGAGGCAGTGTGTGTGTGTGTGTGTGAGGGGGGGTGGAGCTCAGAGGATTGAGACCAGCTGTGGAGACGGGTCTGGCATCTTCCTGCCCACTCAAGGGACTGCTGCTGGAGGCCCCCCTGGCCAGGCAGGCAGGACACTGTGTTGGGAAAATGAAGCTCCCATGCAGGACCCCTCATGATTCATGTGCCTCCCTTGTTGCCATGTCAACTCTCTGTTATCGCCAATAATTACTTGGCCATTATGTCTACTCTGCTCAGCAGTTTTTCATATTCTCCTAACTCAGGGACTCATTTTCTGCTGAAATGTCCGTATTCTCCCCTCATCATCAACTCCGCTCCTGTTTGCATGGCTAAAAATCTAGAAAACACTCTTTCTATGCTTTGGAAGTTTGCAGTTTTTGCTGGGAGAGTGCCCTATTGGAGAGAGAGTGTGTGAGGTGGAGGATCGGCCTGGGATGCCCCTGGGATGGAGCTTGGTGGGAGAGAGCTTTGAGAGGCTTGACCGGTGAGGGTGGAGAGTTGGTGCATGAGGGAGAGAGAGTGAAAGAAAGTGGGAGAGGGATGCAGCTGCTGAACCATGGGACAGGAAACAAAAATGAGAAGAAAGGGGGGTTGCCTTGCTTGCTAAGAGCCGCTGGGAATGCGAGGCAACACCTGCAGCCCTTCCCTGACGCGGGGAATGCAAGCGGACAGTTTGCACAAACTCTGGGCTTTGCTGCCATGGCCAGTCCTGAGAGCTACAAAAAAGGGGAAAGGCATCACTGCCTTGTACATGTGGTAGTGTTCACAACGAGCACCTGAGCATGTGCAAAGCGCAAAGCATCCCTGGGACTTAGATCAGCTCTGCTGCCAGCCACAGGTGGAGGTGGGCTTGGGCTGGCACTGGAAAGGAATCTTGGTGTGCCTAAAGCGTGGAGGGTTTGTGCAAATGAGGCTCGGCAGTTGCTGGACATGAAGGGAGAACCTCTGAGCGTTCAGAGTTTGTATTGCCTCATGGAGAAGATCTGTATGGAGGGAGGATTGATTCAATGCAAAAGCCCCTTTCAGTACTCTCAATGAGGGGCCGGTGGGCTACAATGGGCTCATTTTGTTCTGCCCTGCTTGTCAATAAACGATCAGGATGTATTTGGCTCTCCTGCCCACGTGCCTGTTTCCCCCCCACCTTGTGCTACCTGAATTTGGCCTATCCCCTCCTCTGGGCTAAGTAATTTTCTTTGTTACCCTTTCAGATCTGTACTCCCTTGTTTCAAATCATCCTTTCACACCGATCAATTCCTCCCTTTTCTTTTCTTCACCCTCATTTGAAACAACAATTCCCAATTCTTAAATCTTGATATCATCATCCTAATCATTTCCTCCTCTCGGTGCATTTTCCCCCAAACGCCTCCCCTTGTTACATGGGGTGCAGGCCAGTATACATTGTAGGCTAATGCAGCAGATTATGTGTATGCCCATTATCCCCAGTATGAGAACAGGTGTCCCAACCACATACACTTGGGCAGCCATTATGTCAGCCGTTCTCCCATTCCTGACCCCTGCCTTATTTTGATCCCTGGCATTACCTGTTGGATTGCTCTTAAGTCTTCACTGACGTCTGTTTACCTAAATCCAACTTACAGGTTTGTCCAATCACCCCACAGGCCCCTCCTTTGGTACCAAGACATGATTCAGAGCCACTCTATTTGGTGGTGTATATAGCTCCATTGGTTGCATCTCTCCAGCCGGCTTCCCTAGTGCGCACAGAGTAGCATTTCCAAGAGCCACTATTGCACAGGTCACTTGCTCCTGAAGAGGTGCTGAACATACATGAGTAGATACTGAAAAAGAGGCAATTCCAATCCCATTCACCCCTTTTTTTGTTGGGATTGTTATTTCCTTTCCCAGCATTTCTTGAGTTACCTGTCTGTCTCTGGCTGGAAAGATGCAACAAATGGTCCACCTGTAAAAGTCCCTGGTGCATCTCCATTTTACACATCTAGCTTCCTTCTTCAAAATGCTCCCCTCTCACCATAGATCCTCTAACCTTTGAAAAGAGGTTCTCTATCCAAGCACTTTTGACTGCCTGGATCAGTCCTCATCTCCCGGTTCATTCCCCAATTTTTTGCTCACTCATATCCAAAATGCCCCTTAATTATCTGATGGGGCCTTTGATGTCCAAAATGAGTTCCCTCTTATCTTTCTTTGCCAACAAGCACCAGAGGGCATCCGTGATGTCTTGCTGCATGGCTCTCCACCCTGGATGAGCCACCGACACTTGCTCTATCCCACTGTAACCCAGCTGTAAAATCTCCACTGAGGCACAGGGATCACTATGTGTTTTGGCCTGCAAATGAGGGTGATTGCAATGCTGTCTACCTGGCAGCGTTATCTGCCCTCCCTGATCAACAAAACAATGGGCCCAACAGCCCCTATACAAGCCACCAGTTCCCATCCTCCTGAACCAACAGCCAATAGCAACAGAGATCTGACAGAGGTGCATGTGCGCAACTCCCCTCTGCCAGGAGAAATTTTTATATTTCTCCAACATTTCCCCCCTTTTGTCATCAGCCAAACAAATGAGCCAGTCCAGATAACTCCTGGTGCTTCCTCTTTCTCAGGAAGCAGCTTCTATCCATGCAGCTCAGGTGGGGATTGTCTCAGTCAGACCCCTTGATCTCTTTGCCCCCTCCTTTGGCTGCAAGGAACTCAGTGCCATCCAGGTCTCACATCTAACCTGCTCCCCTCTCACCTTTCAAGCGCTGTTACCCAATCTATTTGGAGGCCTGGTTACTTTGCTCACTTGGCCCCTCCTTTTCACCCATTGGCCTAAAGATATCATCCTCGTCGGGGCTGCGACCCCCACGATGATGAATACCCTGTCTAAGGCCACCATCCCTTTTGGTCAGCAGTCTTGGATTAGCCTGCTGCACAAGGTGGGAGCAGTGTGAGGTGAGGCCATGGCTCAATGTCCAGTTCAGTTATCTGCTTTGCCCTTTTAGGCGATTCTTCGAGATTTCGTTGTCTAGTCTTCACTCAATTTCTGGACTCAGCTATACACTTGGCTGTAGGACTTGCCTCTCACGGTCTGCCTGGTTAGTCCTTTGCTTCCTCGTGGATGATGCAAAGAGCAAGGCAGAACACAGGAATCAGTCTCCGCAGGTCCAGTTCATCTGGTGTCTGGAAAGTGCAGCTCACAAAACAGGTGGATTAGAAAAAAACAAACTTTTACTTTTCTTCACAGACACTGGTTAACCATGTTAGCTTGGAGAGAAAGCTGAGAAATCTTTGTCCCTTTTCAAGCCTGCTACCCCCCCCCCCCAAGTCTGTTCAGCACAGTCTCAAGAGAAATGTCTGAGATGTTGAAATCAAATCCAACCCATGCCAAAAGCGCACACAAGAGACACCTCTGGTTGAACTTGCGTGCTTCAAACTCATTGCTTGCCTTGGTTAAAGCAACATGTGCCTCCTGATGGCATTTGTCCAGTGAGAACATGGTATCACACAAATGCTTACAGAGATGGTACCCCCTCCCCACATACATAAATACAAAAGTTTCCCAATTCTATTACATATACGTGAAATTTGAACTAGCACCCTTTACAATCAAACAATCAATGCCTGCTCATCTTGATTAGCATGACTGCGTATGCTCCCAGCGAGAAAAATAAAAAAAACCTTGCCATTTCCTGCGGCCAGCAAATGGGCTTACCCCCCCGCCCAAACATTAGGCTACTGTAGGGAAAACTCTCCTTAGCACCATCAATATTTCTTTCTTGTACAAAACACGCTCCGCAGTATCTTTCCTTTTAAACTTTGGGCCTGATCAAAATATTTGGCAACTCGATGGCCTCCATGGCCCCTCCCAGCACCTCCATTTTGTGCTTCGATGAGAAACTTTTAACCATTTCATTTTTTACACGTTTTTCCCATTTTGTACGAAAGCACTCAGCCACCATTTATCCCAAACTCCTAAAAAGCCCACTCACGCACCAAGCCCAATGCCCCCTTAGAACAAGGGATTCCTGCAAAATGCATCACCGGACAGACTCGCATCCCCACGTGGCCTCCAGCACAATTTCCCCTTTGCCCTTTATGCCCCACACACCAAACAATCGCATGTCCAACAGGCACAGAAACCAAATCAGCCCAGAGAAAACAGGAACCTATTCACTACCTGCCTGACGAGGGGGACTTCCAAGAGCAGCCCTTATGCGAGAGGGCAACTGCCAGGCCCAAGCCCACGGGGTCTGCCACTCCCCCCCCATTTCGCTGCCCCCAGGTGCAGTCTTCACTTGTTGAACTCCAGCCTGCCAATGTTCAGGCTGCTCGCTAAACACAACCATCCAATTTCCACAATTTTTCCAACAACCTCCAAAACACATAAAAGAAAACCCTTCCCTTCAGCATCTTTGCTTCACTTTTCCTTCCTTTTTTTTCTTTCATTCTCTGGGAATCCCTTCAGGATTAGCAGGATTCTGGCTGGATGTGGGGTGGCGATCCCACATCAGTCAAGAACAATTCAGGTGTCTTAGCTGGATAATACAGGAGGTTTTCTTAGCATCTGCAAGTTCACGGCATCTCAGTAGATTAGCGTAGAAATTTTTATAAGCCGGATAAACATTGGAACTGCTGAGTAAATATTTTTATGTTTTCTCTGCAACAATCACCTGTGGGAAAGCAGTATTTGGCACGAAGAGCTGAAGGACCCTCTTAATTGCCACAACAGCGAATGAAAATGTGGAGACTTCAGAACTGGTGCGTAAGTTAAACTTAAGTTTTATATGAGTGTCTCTAGGGTTTAACTTTATTGAAAATATATGGTGCATTGATAGAAGTACCAAGATTTGACTGGAAAGAAGAAAAGAGGAGGAAAGGAGACGTGGTCTGAAATGAATCTTCCTGAGAGGAATCTGCATTTGTCCGTCTGCATTTCTCAGACCATTGCCAAAATATCGGGCAACCTGCCAATCCTTTGTCTGTTCGTGTTACGGGAACTATGGGTTCTTTACAAGAATCTCTTCCAGCAATTAATCAACTCTTATCAGCTATAAGATCTTCTCAAGAAATATTTTTGGATAAAATACAAGTTTTTCAAAATCTTCAGCAAAAGGGGCTTGATAGACTCAAGGCTTTTCTCAGGCTGCCGGGAATGAGCAAAGCAGAGCAGAGTATGCAGGAAACGCAACAGCTATGTGGGATTGCAGATGATGAAACAAAGTTCACAGAATCAATAAATAACCTCCCATCAAACTTGTTTGCTACGGTGAAGGAGCGGCGACTTCTGAACTTTCAAGCAATTATGATGGAGCCTGAGATTGTGAAAATGGGAGTTTTTCTGCAAGAGATACAGACACTACAAATGATTAATGATTTCCAGAGGATGAAGGAAGAGGTGAAGGTCTTGTTGCAATTAATCCAGTCATTGCGAATGACGCCACGATTCCTGAGATGGTCTGGTAGAGGTGTGAAACAGAAGAAATGTCTGTCTTAATGATATAAATGGCCTCATATGTTTATTGTGGTATGGAATGGCTAAGATATGTGATTTTAATAGTGGAAGTACATCTATTTTTAAGTGTGTGGAACTAGGAAGAGATGTAGATTTTAAGGGAAGAGGAAGAATTCTTTTCCTCCCTTCTTTTTCTTTTTTCTGTCTCGTCTTTTGCTTTCTCTTTTTTATCTTGCCTTAGATGAATAACTAAGAGCTAAACTGCATGACTTTTCGGTTTGTGAAATGTTAGAATATAAATGACTATTACGGGAGTAAGGTGAGCTGTGTTAAACAGAATCAAGCGTGAACATGAGATTTCTTTCTATTTTACTTTCACTTCTTAGTAGACAGTAGATTGGAATACTGGTAAGCAAAAAACCTATTTTATTGTATTTGTAATTATTATTTTCTATTAAATTAGCTTAAAGAAAACCTGTTTAAAGAACATTATAGATAATTGCTGTTGTTAAATTGGGTAGATAAGATGTCCTAAAAGAAGATGAAGGGATTTTAGACATGTGAACATGAATCTCCCTTTTATTTTTCTTTCTTTTTTAGTAGATATTAGATTAGAATATTTGTAAGCAAAGAATCCATTCGATCATATGTGTAATTATTATAGGGAGAAGTTTATTTGTTTATTACTAGAAAAATGAAAAGATTTGGAACTGTGTAGAGTTGGTCAGGCTGAAATGTTTATTAAAAAAGAAAGAAGATATTGACTTTTACAAAACTTGGAGAGTCTTTCCTCTAATATGAAGAGCTGGACTTTGTAAGAAATGGATGAACTGATTCTATCACAGAAGGAGAAAGAAGATAGTGACTTCTATCAAATTTTGGACTTTGGTTTATTATTGGCTGGAGAAATGGGACCTGGCTTAGATCTAAAACGGTTTTTTTTTTCTTTTTCAGACTTTTTAAATGAATTTGAAATGATCACAGAATGTTAAAAGATGTGTAATAAGTGGCTGACTCAGTAGTTTCAATGTTTGTGATAATGGATGTTTGAGTACTGTTTTGAAATTTAATAAAAAGTAGCATTAAAAAAAAGGATTAGCAGGATTCACCCCTCCCTTTTCTTTCTTTCTTTCTTTTCTTTTTTTGTAATAAGTTTTTATTTGAAATTATAATCCTAAAACAAAACAAAAAAAACAAACAAACAACACCACCAATCATCTAAAACACCAGGCCTGCTGGGTCACCCCCACATTTTTTTCCATTGATGATAGCTTAAAAGCATGTTTAAACCTATGCGAAGTCCCATTTCTCTAGCCAATAGTAAAAAGAGTCCCAAGTTTGATAGAAGTCAGTATCATCTTCCTCCCTGAATGATAAAGTCAATCTATCAATTTCTGCACAGTCCGAACTCTTTTTCAAAATCCGTTTGCCGTGGCTGGTTCTTCGCTTTTCCAGGGGTGAGCGACCCCCTCCCTTTCCCTTCACTGCCACAATCCACCTGCTCACGTGCCTCTACTTCCACTTGCAGCATCCACAAAATCCCACTCCAAACCATGAAATTACAACCGCACCACACAGCGCTTTCCCTGTGCGCGTGTTTCCTCCTGAACAAATCCTCTTCCCTCTTTCCTACCATGCCTTCCTCCACAAAGTCCCTCCAGCGATATCCGATGGGCTTGATTCCCTGAATCCATTTCCCCTTCAGCCTCGCCAGCCCCTCCGGTGCCGTTTTCACCTTTCTTGGCCCAAAGTGCACTTCCTGATTCTAGTTCCTTCTCCGAAAACAACCTGCTGACCTCTCCTCAACTGCACCTCCAGAGAATTTGACTAGTTGTTTCCTGAAAGGCCCCACAATTTAGGCTCATTGTGCAAGAACTCCCTATTACCCATGACTAACAACAGCAACAACAATTATACCTCCCCCCACCCCCATTCATTTAGGCCGGATTTCCATGCAGCACAAATACAAACGCACAGTAGTTTTCTATTTTCCCTTTTCCAGCCACCCCAACACAAAAGCTACCCCAGAACCTGACAATCCCCCCAGGAACTTGCAAGGAAGGCATTTTTCCTTGGTCCCTTTACCCCTATAGAAACAGAAGGGGTCAGGAAGGGCCTCCTGGGCCATCCAGTCTGACCCCCCCCCTTTTTTTGAATACTTTACTCCCCATTCCCTTTCCCTCTGGTGAGAAATAAATATTCCTTACCTAAACTTAGATTCATCTTACCAGGTTTACCCTACCTCAGTAAACCCCCTTTTGATCCCCTCCTGAGGTTCTAGAAGTCTCTGCTGCCGGATTTTTAATAAAACTCGTGTCCCTATCGCCCTCGTTTTGGCCCAAAAGTTACTTGCAAGACTGCTGTTGGGAAAATTTGGGGAAATCCTGTCTGAAAAGCATTACTTTTGTGTGTGCTTTTGAATTGTGGGATCAAATCCTGTCTTCCTCCTCAAAACCAAGCTGACACTGTTTAGAATGGCATTCCCCCACTCCTTTCTCTCACCTTTAGCTGAGGGCTACAGCAGACAAGCCATTTAGTCCAAATTTACATTGTAGACCTTCACAATGATTCAACACTCATTGCTTGAATTCAGTTTTACCAGGAAGTATCTTCCTAGCCCAGGGCTCCATGTGCCTTGGTCAAACTCTGAATGTTTAGAATCTAGATAAGAGTTTGAGTTCATGCCTAGTTTCAGTGGCTTGAATTTACATGTGTAAGGAGTCCTGGAGATGGGTTCAGGCTTCTGGACTAAAGTGTCAATACAGGCAATAAGAAATATTGTGATCTTATTGTTACTGTGTGATTGACTGACATTTCTCTATCTGTTCCGTATCTGTTCTATCTGTTCACTAAGAACCTCAGAATCTTATTGTAATCTTTACATTCTGTCATCATTTGCCCTGTACCTGTATGTGACTGGGAGTGTATAAAAACTCTGTATTTCTGTTGAAGCTTTGCAGTGAGCTTATCTCTGCTCACCCAGTAAGGCCTTATTGTGAGTCAACCGCGGGGCCTGGGATAGACAATAAAGACACGGAGGTTCATAACGACTGATCTTTCCTATGACCCCAAGTTTCATTTCCCGTCTCAAATTGAGATTCCGGGATTCCGGTGACAAAGGTGGGCTCATGCGTTTTTGGCCCTTTATCCTGGGAAGCAGAGATGGTAAGTTTGGCCGAAATTCTCTCCACTGGGGAGCACAGATACTGGCCATCTCTTCTGTTTCGCGGGCGGGTCAATGTGATTAGATCTGGTTTTGAACCCCATTGCACGTGGGCTTTGATTGTGGACACCCAGGAAGCATGGGGGTCTCAGATCTCGGCTTTCTACCCCATGGACTCCTCTGCATCAAATTGCAGGGTGGAGTGAATGGCCATGGGCGCCATCTGAGAGGTTTTTGTGGAAACAAGTGTTTGGTAATTAGATTTCAAACAGCATGGTCAAACCTAACTAATTTGGCCTCAGAGGGCTCATTTGATTGAAATTGGCTACACTTTTTGCAAAAGCATTTGGCGGAAATACATTCTAAGGAGATGGAACAAGTTTTGCTTTGGTCCAAGCTGGTGGAGGAAAAAAGCCAGCTAATATGGTATTGGTGCACCAGGAAAGATCTACACGTGTGAGTATGTTTGCACTGCGGTTTGTGTAAAGTTTTATGTTCAATGTTTGTGAAAGTCTTGTGTTCATTGTTGCTGTCTGTGTTTCTGTCTTGTCTGTCTGTATTTTAAAGTGTTCCCCTTTCTGGGAGGCAGGCATAGCCCAGAGGGGGTTTTGGGGTTCCTCAGGAAATAGACGCTCCCCATGCAGCCGCACCAATCTGTCCTCTTCAGGGCACGGTTGAAAGCAAGGGCGCGAATGGGTCTTCTTGCCCCTGAGCTGAGGATGTGTAAGCCTGGCTTTGGTTGAGATACATGTTCATGAGGTCATTTGCCTGAGCCCAAGCATGGCTGAGTCCGGCTGGGAAAAAGGTGGTGATCAGGGCAGTGTTTGTGTGTGAGATTCTTTCCTTCCCCGATTCCTCCTATATGAGCCAGAACTGGGAAGTAAGGAAATGTGTGGCCCTTGAATTGGGCTTGCAAACATAGGTCCTACCCAGTTCTCTGGACATCCTCAATAAGCTTATCCTGTGTGAAAGCCCTGTGTGAAAGAGGGGCTATATAGGAACATTTTTATGCAGGTCTTGTCCTTGTCAGAATCCGGCAACACTGTTTTAATGTCTTTAATGCAAGTTTTTCTGCCTCTTCCATCAGCCTTACAGCCCTCCTAGGTGGCAAGATTTTCTTGTTAGATTAAATAATGTGCATGTGATATTCCAGGAGGGGATGCTGAAGGGCAGATGAAAGATGGGGGGGGGGGACTTTCTTTGCAAGATCTTGGGGAGGATTTTACAGTTCTGGGATAGCTTTTGGGTTGTACTTTGGAGTATGTTTTGCGAAGGAAGGCATGGAAAGGAAGAGGGTTTGTTCAGGAGGGAACATGTGCAAAAGGAAAGCACGGTGGTGTGGTTGTAATTTCATGGGTTTGGATTGGAATTTTGTAAATGTTGTAAGTAGAAGGTAAAGGCAAGTGAGCAGATGGATTGTGGAAAGGAAGGAAAAGTGAAGCAAAGATGCGGAAAGGAAGGATTTTCTGTTGTGTGTTCAGGAGGTTTTTGGAAAAATACTGGAAATTGGTTGGTTTTTCCCCTCCTGTTGAACTTGCAACTGTTTGCAATGTGAAGTTTGAATGAAAGACAAAGATTTTTTTCCTAGATGTTGTGTGTATGCCATGTGAGAATGAGAGTGTATTTGACAGGAATTCCTTGATTCAAGGGGTGCTTCATGTGAGAGAGAATTTTAAAAGAGTTTTGGTAAATGGTGATCTGGTACTTTTTCTACTGGGAAAAAAAGAGAAATAATGTGTAACTGTTGGAGTAAAGACAAGAAACAAATGGGGAAAAAAAAGGAGGAATGGTCTACCTTGCTAAGAGCACTCCCATTATTTAAAGAGACAGCAACTGCAGCCTCTTCCCTGGGTTTGGTCTGGCCAAGTGAATTCAGGGGAATTTGTGCAGGAAATTCGGATTTCTTGACTCTGTGGGCTTGGCTATTCCACAGAGCCAAGAAATGGGGGGATGCTCTGGCAGGAAGGTACCACCACTTTGTGAGTACTGCAGAGGCAGCACACACAAAGCCTCTGAGCATGTGCAGAGTTCAAAGTTCTTTGAGCAGCTCTGCTTCCAGCCACAGATTGGAGGTGGGCTTCCACTAGTTCTCAGAAAGTCTTTGAGTCTCTAGAAAACTGTCAAAAGAAATCTTGGTGTCTTATAAATATAATAAATAAATAAATGAAAAAAAGGGTTGTGTAAGTGAGGCAAAGCATTTGAGGTTCTTTGAGTATTCAAAGCTTGTATTGCCTCAAGGAAAACTTTTCCATGGGATGGTTTGGGTTAAAACCAGGACACTTAAGCACTCTCAATGAATAGCTAGGGGATTTTTTTTTTTTTTAGGAAGGGAATCCTTCCAAAAGGCAACGTTGTGAGCATGTGTCTTAATTGTGTCAACCATCTAGCATTTTCCCTCTCCAATAACTTCTATTTTTCTATGCAGCATGGATCTGGCTTTGTGTGGGTGTATAAGTTCTGAATTCTGAGTATACCATCCTGTTGTTGCTATGCTGCAACTGAATCACTGGGAGGGAATGGATGAAACTCTGGGGCTGTGTGTGTGTGCATGCGCACGCATGCGGTGGGAAGGGTTTCTTTTCATTTCTATGAAGCTGCTTTTCCCTTTAGAGTTCAACGAAAAGCTTCTGTTTCTTGTTTCCCTTTTGCAATGTTGCCAAATATTAATGATAGTGATAACGAGTGTTACTGTTGTTACTGTTATTGATGGTGCTAAAAGAAATTTTTTCCATACTGTAGCCAAATGTTTGTTGGGGACTGAGCCCATTTGCCAGCCCAAGGATGTGGGCAGCTAAAATGGCAAGTTCCCAAAACTTCTTTCCATGAACATAGGCACTCATATGTTCATCTAAATGTTTGTCTGTGTGAACAATGGGTTGGTGCATTTTGCATCTATGTGGGAGAGTATCATCTCTGTAACAAGAAATTGTGTAAAATTGCTCCCATTGTCCAGCAGGAAGCACATTTCTCTTTAGCCTAGGCAAGCAACAGGTTTGTGCAACACCAGTTCAAAGGAGGAGCTCTTCTGGGTGCATTTTTGCATTGGTTGGATTGATTTCAGCAACCCAAACATTTTCTTCTGGAGACCATGCAAAAGAGACTCAGAAAGGACAGACTTTGCATCTTGAGGTTTCTCTCCAAACTCATGTGGATCTCTCTGCCACTACCTACAACCAGGTCCTGTGAAGAAGTGTGAAACTTGTTTTTTCTCTTAATTAACCTTTTTTCTTTTGAGCTGCAGCTTTCCAGGAACCAAACAGCCAAGCTGGTACCCCAGAAAAGAAAAAAGACTCCTTTTCTCGACAGCCCTGGAAGGAAAACGCCCTCCCGCCCCTTACGATCTGCAGCTGATGCTCTCCTCCGGGAACCCTCCGTGAGAGATATAAGGAGGGTGCGTACCCAGAGGAGGGCTTTCTCTGCGGTGGCGCCCCATCTTTGGAATGCGCTCCCCAGAGAGGCTCGCCTGGCGCTGTCTTTATTTGCTTTCGGCGCCAGGCGAAGACCTTTTTATTTAAGCAATATTTTAAATGTTAAATTATTTTAGATTGGTTGTTTAGATTTTATATTGTATTTGTATGTTTTAATTCGGACCTGGAGATGGGCCAGTTTTTAATATTGTGTATGCTTTTCCATTGTGTATGCTTTTGTGTATGCTTTTAATGTTTTTTTTGAGGTTGTAAGCCGCCCCGAGGCTTGTGGCAAGGGGCGGCATATAAATCTGTTAATAAATGAATAAATAATAAATAAATAAAAGCCCTCCATGGCCCATGCTACATCCTGGCCCCTGGAACTGCAGTGACTGTGATGGGGATCCGTTCCTGGGTTCTGCCTTGCTCCATTGCATCATTTGTAAGGAATAACCAGGCAAACCATGAGAGGCAAGGTCTACAGCTAAAAAGCTTGAGTGAAGCCTAGTCAATGAAATCTCGAATTGCCGAAAAGGGCAAGACAAAGGACTGAACTGGACATCAGGCCATTGCCTCACCTCACACTGCTCCCACCTTGCAAAGAACGAAGTTTTGTGACCAGAAGGGATGGTGGCCGCAGACAGGATATTCACCACCGCGAGGGCCTCAGCCCGGATGAGGATGAAATTCTGGAGGCTGCAAAGGGTCAGAGGAGGCCTAGGGAGCGAAGGAACCAGGCCTCAAAATTGGTAGCAAAACTGGAGGGAGGCTGGGGAGCAGGTGAGGATGAGCGCTGGCTGGCACCGAGTTCTTTGCAGCCAAAGGGGGGCCAAAGTCAGCATGGGGCTTCCGAGGAGGACTGCTAGCATTGGAGTTGCACATCATGTGTTTTGAACTGTTTGCTTTCTTTTTCTTTGCTGCTTTTTCAATTGTTTTTCATTTTTCCTAACCTTTGAATTGAACTCTCAGCAAATACAGAAGTCTCCATTGTATGCAATAACTTTCTTGTCACATTAGTTTAGTTTTGAGATGGAAGCTGTTTTTTGGGGAAAAGCTTGGAACAGGATTCATCCAAAGTTACTCACTTGTTTGTGTCACATAGCAAAGCTAGTGACAAAGGGGTGATTGTTCGGAAAATTTGGATGAATCCTGTCTGAAAAGCATTACTTTTGTGTGTGCTTCTGAATTGTGGGATCAAATCCTGTCTTCCTTCTCAAAACCAAGCTGACACTGTTTAAAATGGCATTCCCCTACTTCTTTTCTCTCACCTTTAGCTGTGGGCTACAGAAGCCATTTAGTCCAAATTTACATTGTATACCTTCACAGTGATTCAATAGTCATTGTTGTAATTCAGTTTGCATGGAAGTATCTTCCTAGCCCAGAGGCTGCATGTGCCCTGGTCAATTCAAAATGTTTAGAATCCAGATAAGAGTTTGAGTTCATGCATAGTTTCAGTGGCGTGAATGTACATGTGCAAGCAGTCCTGGAGATGGGTTCAGGCTGCTGAACTAAGGTGTCAATTAGAAATATTGTGATGGTATCGTTACAGTATGATTGACTGACATTTCTTCATCTGTTCTGTATGTGATGACCTCAGAATCTTATTGTAATCTTTATATTCTGCCATCAATTGCCCTGTACCTGTATGTGACTGGGAGTGTATAAAAACTCTGTATTTCTGTTGAAGCTTTGCAGCGAGCTTTTCTCTGCTTGATTGGTAAGGCCTTATCGTGAGACAACCACAGGAACCTGGGATAGACAGTAAAGACACTGAGGTTCACAATGCTTGATCTTTCCTATGACCCCGAGTTTTATTTCCCTTCTCAAATTGAGGTTCCAGGATTCTGACAACAATCACTTCCTCTGAGCTTACCTGCCTCACAGAGTAAAAGGAGAGGAGGAAACGTGTAAGCAACTTTGGGTGTTTGCAAGAGGAGAAAAGGCAAGGAAACCTATGGCATAAACAGAAAATGCACTGCCCAGGATTCCTCCCCTTTCGTCTCCCATGTCCTCCCCCTGGGGTCAATTTTTGGGAGCTGCACACCTTCAAGTGTGCACTGTGAGGGGCAGGGGGACCCCCAAGTCCATGGAGCACTGGCCTCCCAAATAGGAGGGGATTTTGGAAATGGTGCACTGAGTTCAGTGGGTGAGATGCTTCCCACATGGCCTAGGAATCATTGGGCAGGGGATAATGCAGCCATCCCCATCCGTGTGGCTACATTCCCAGAGGGAATCCTAGGTGGACACAAGGCCAAGTTTGCTCATACTGGAGGAGCCTGGCTGGACTTCAGCTCAAAACAGAGCAAACTCCACCATCAGGGCAGTGCCCCTGCTGCCTCCGAGTGAAGCTGGGACAATCAGGGCTGGGAAAGGACTTCTTCAACCCTTCCAACCCTTGAGGAGAAAGACATTCCCTGCTCTGACTCTTTCTCCACCTGCTCTCAAGAGCAGTCTTGGAGGCCTCCCCACAATTCTGGCAGGAATCCTCTACTGCTGCGCTCTTTCAGCAAAGCCGATATGTGAGCACATCCCAGGGAGCAAGCCCAGTGCAGGCTGAGAAGGGAAGGGATCCACACTGCCACACGGATCTTCTCCAGGGAACCTTCCCAACTCCAAGATCCCCACCATGAAAAAGGACCTGGAGGATTTCCATGCTGAATTGCCGGCACCCTGTCAAGCTCTGGGCAATCGTTATTTGACTGCTCACACTTCCAAATTTAGAATGGAAATGTGAAAGACTGAAAACAAAAACTATTCACAGAAACAAAAAAAGACAGAACACGACACTTCGCTAAGGAGGTTAACAAGGGATGATTCCTTGGGTGCTGCTTCCCCAGGTATGAAATGGAGCTTTAATTTCTCCCAACCACTGAAAAGTGGAAAGGATGATTTTTTCCCCAATTGGCTTAATCTGATACTGTTCATGTGCTTGTTCAGAAAAGTTGGAGTTTCGCGCTCTTGATGAACAAAGCAGACAGCATTATATGCTTTGCTTTTCATCATGAGATGCTCCTTGCTATTCAGGTCAGGCCTCCATAGAATGATGTAGCACTTGGGCAGGAAGATGCAGCCCAGCAGCCCAGCACTGGAGGCCAAGATGGAGAAGACCTGGACGGCCACCATGTACTTGCCCTTGGTGCTCAGGTAGGTGGGCACGAAGGACACCCAGACGCTGCAG
Organism: Varanus salvator macromaculatus; assembly: GCA_023646645.1. Classification (NCBI taxonomy): domain Eukaryota; kingdom Metazoa; phylum Chordata; class Lepidosauria; order Squamata; family Varanidae; genus Varanus; species Varanus salvator. The sequence continues at coordinate 265,614 of JAIXND010000818.1, read as the reverse complement.
AAGACCAGCATGCTGAAGGTGATGAGCTTGGCCTCGTTGAAGGCCCCGGGCAGCTTCCTGGCCCGGAAGGCCACCGTGAAGCAGACGGCAGCCAGGAAGCCCATGTAGCCCAGGGCAGAGTAGAACATGCCCACAGAGCCTTCGTTGCACTGCAGGACGATCTGCCCTGCCTGGGAGTGCTTGTCTGAGTAAGGGAAGGGGGGAGCAGTGCCCAGCCAGATGGTGGATAGGACCACTTGGACACTGGAGCAGCAGATGACAATGGAGTTGGCCAAACTCCTCCCCAGCCAGTTCCTTGCCCTGTTGCCTGGCTTGGTGGCCAGGAAGGTCAGCACCACAGTGATGGTTTTGGCCAGGAGGGAAGAGATGGCCACTGAGAAGACGATGCTGAAGGCTGCTTGTCGCAGGAGGCAGGTGATGCTTCTTGGCTGGCCAATGAAGAGGAAGGAGCACACAAAGCAAAGCAGGAGGGAGACAAGGAGAATGTAGGTGAGGTCTCGGTTGTTGGCCTTGACTACTGGGGTGTCTCGGAATTTTCTGAAGATCCCCAGTATGACTCCTGTGGGGATGGAGAAGAGCAGGGCCATGCCAGAAAGGAAGGACCCCAAATATTCTTCATGGGAGAGGAAGGTGATGACCTTGGGGATGCACAGATCCCGGGCCTCATTTGGATGCTGATCTTCTGGACACCTCTGACAATGCTCTGCATCTGTCCAAGCCAAAAGAGAAAAAAAACGTTGACTTATGTTCCCGTCTCTGCTTTCTATATTTTATTCATTATTGCTGTTCTTGGTATTACTAATACTGTTATTAACTGTGGTAGTAGTGGAAGGGGCATGACTCTGGTGTGATGGGCAGCATAGAGATCTTTCCTGCCAAGCGTGGCTTGCTGGGGCCCCTAATTCTCCCCAGTCAGCAGAGTTCCTCAGATGCTCTGTCAAGGCAGTCTGGAAGGCACATTGGCACGTGGACTGGGATGTATGGCCATATATTTTTTCTTCCAATCATGAATCAATTCATGCACTGGAAACTGACCCTTGCAGGGACTCCATCCTTTGTACGGGGTGAACATCCCAGGATGACGAGTGGGGGACCCATCAATGGCTGCAAGTTCAGAAAGGGAGTGCGGCATTTTCCACCATCAATGCTCAGACTTCAGTGAGAAAGGATTAGGAATGGTGGAAATAGATCCCCTGCAGAGTGTGACTCGATTTGCATGGTGCCTCTCCGACTGCTGTGTTGCCCATCATGAGTGTTGCATCGCACACAGTCCTGTCCCTGCTTCCTGCAGCTGCACATATGCTGTTGCAAGCATGCTCAGGGCAAATTCCTTCAATGGCCCCCAGAAAATCCATCCAGCCACTCTTCTGCCACAAGCCCTCCAACAAGGCACTCTGCCAGCACCCACAGCCCTTCCTACTCCTCCCTGCTCAGTGGTGACCATCACCCATTCATAAGTTGAGCAGAGGGACAATCACGGCAGACTGAGGGTTTGAGTCCCTTCGTTTGCTCAACCATGCCTTTCGCTCATCCAGGTCAGATGTGGAGGGAGGACAGAAAGAGGACAGAAACTCCCGTCCATGTCAAACCCTGCTGCAGCCCACCATGCACAGCTGAGGATCGGACCCACATGTCCTCCCTCGCAACATTCCCATAAATATGTGAAGCCTGCAGGTAGAAACATAGAAAAAGGGCGAGTCAGAAGGTGTCTCTCGGCCATCTAGTCTGACCCCGAGCTCTAGCCGGATCCGGTCATGAGAGCCAGCTCCTCTCCATGCCCCAAAAACACAGGGATTATTCCTAGCACAATCCTCTGGGTCCATCAACCCTTCCTGGCATTCTCCCTGATGAAAAGTGTGTCAGTGAAAGCAAGAAGAAAAGTCCTCCTTCTGCTCTCCGGATGAGGCCACAGAAGCTCCAAAGTTCATGAATGTTCCTTCTCAGCAAACCACCCAGGTCTCCTCTGGGGAGCCGAACAAAGGGGGACTTGCTTTCTGTGTAAGAGGAGTGGAATGACTGCAAAACACGTTTGGCTTCACATGCCAAGATGCAATGAGGGGCACTTTGGAGGGAGAGGAGGGTTTGCTGAAAAGCACCACCGATGAGAAGGGAGAGAGTTTTCTGGAGAGATGGAGAAGACAAGGAGCAATGCAAGGTCACCTCAGGGTCGGATCTTTCTGGGCATTACCTTTCCCTCTGCGCTCACCCACCTTCCGAGTGGAGATGGTCCCTTCCGCACATGGAGCGCAGTCATAGCAGCACTGGGGCTCCCCTTCCCGAGCCATCTTGAAGGATCCCGGGCGGCAGCTCTCCACGCACCTGGCCTGGGGCAGGGGCTGAGCAAGAGAGAAGGAGCGTCAGGGCAGGAGGCTTGGGGTGCTTATTCTGTGGATGGGGAGCCAGACCTGGAAATGTTGGAGAGGAGTTCCAGGATTTCAGCATATTCCATTACTGAACCTCAGCCTGTGAAGCAGGAGCACCTGGACATCCCTCCAAAGGAATGTCCCCTTTAACCTCTCGAGCTTTGTAGTAATGTCTTAAATGACTGAACATCTGATTAGCTCAAATTTTAGCAAAGGGAAGGGAAATGAAAACAGTGGAATGACAGGGATGGTTTTCTTCACCTGAGCTTGCCATCGGGGCCACACAATGGGATCTCGGTGGAGGGTGAATTTGGGGACAGGCAAGCCCCGCCTTTCTAGGCTCCCAACTTTCACGCTTACAGCAGTCATGTTGGGAAACCCCACCCAATTCACAAGGTCCAGGTTGGCTGCCAAGTCTCCGCTCTCATCCAAATATACCCCCTCGATGCACTGATTGTGGAACTGGGGGTCTCTCAGGAAAGGGTGCAGCTGGAGGAACAGAGAAAGAAGCAGCCTCTGAGAAAGCCCATTTCATGCCACCCAGTTTTTTGCAAGTGCTGGTCCCACTTTAATTCGCCTCGGTGTCACTCTTATTATGGCGAAGTCTCTGATTTCATTTCTGGATACCCATTGTGTTCCTTGGACTCTAGGAGGCATTGCTGGAAGCATTGTCACTGAAGGAAAAGAGAGGGGAGCTTCTCTGCAGGCAATATTCCAGCCATCCTCAGAAGCAGCAAAGGGACCTTTCTGCTCCCGAGCATTAGAAGATGACCTGGGAGTTCTTTTAGTGCGCTCAACAGGATTTCCTCCTGAGGAGTCTCCCAGGAATCCCACCACAGGGACTTGGAAGGGGCCGAGAAGAGCTGCTTGTCGCTTGAGCCCTGAATTGCAATCCTGCCCTCTGGAACGATCCATCAGAGGTTGTAGCCTTGACCTGTGACAACCCACCCGGTCCAGGAAGAGTGCTGTGAAACCCCATTCAGTCCATTAACCTCTAGGCTGAGCACGCCCAGGTCATTCTTCTCTCCTCGTGTGCCTGAGTTTCAGGCCCACACATCATCCTTGCTGTCCTCCTCTGGAGGCCTCCCTGTTTCTCCTACTGAGCTCTTGTGCATTTAATGTCTGTCGATGGTGGCACTATAAGGCGCCAGGCGAAGACCTTTTCATTTAAGAAATATTTTAATTGTTAATTTATTATGTCTATATTATTAATTATTTATTGCTATTTATTGTCTATATTTATATGTTTTTTACTTTAAGACTATGAGATGGGCCAGTTTTAAATTGTGTATTGTTTTATATTATATCTTTATATATGTTGTTAGCTGCCCCGAGGCTTGTTTGCAGGGGGTGGCATATAAATTTGTTAAATGAATGAATGAATAAATAAATAAATAAATAAGGAACACATGGGATCTGCAGTTCTCATCAGCATTGCCTGCACTTCCCCAGTGAAATTGCAAACGATGTCTGAATCTCCTGTCTCCAGCACTACACATCCCGTTGCCATTGTGCTCTTCGAACTCATAATCCCCCTTGCCTTGAGGTGCCCACTCACTGCTGCGGCGCTCTCAGGTTTCCTCCAAGACGGCCGCCAGCCTGCCCTTGTTGCACGTGCCTCCCTCTCCGACCTTAGGCAGAGCACCTGGCATGGCATGGAGATTGCAGGCTGCTACAGAGTGGAAGGTTTCCAGGTCCAGATTCCCTGACTGGGGATTCTACCTTTTCCTCCAGCTTGTGACGTGCTGGTCTTTCTTCTCTCCTCCCAGAAAGGTGATCACCAGAGTCTTGGACCCTCTGCCCTGATCTCCTCTTCCACTACACCTGCTCTGCCACCCTCCAACTACCTCCCCATGTCAGCTCACTCACTGGGACCGTGCTTGCTCCCATAGGTCACCCCGACCAGCTGATGCACTATTCCCTGCCCCTCTCAGCCAGGAACTTGCCTGTATCCTGTGGTGAGGAATGCCAAAACAATGAAGGCCACACTGTGTCCAGCTGGGCATTTCAGGTCACACACGGATTGCCTTGTATTCTGAAACCCAACAAGGCAGCAAGTCCTATTATTCCCAGGTCAAGGAATGTGAGCAAGGACCTGTGCAGTCCTTGTACAGAATTGTTCACACACGCATTGCCTCAGTGTGACTTGAAGCAACTCCACTGACCAGTAACAGCTGGACTCAGTCCTAGGAAGCCAGGAGAGGGGACCAACAGGGGGACCAGAACAGAGAGCGTTCCAGCTGCCCCTTCATTGGGAAGATCTCACCCCCATTCTCACATTTTAAGGGTTAAGGCTAAGAAGATGGTGACTGGGGAGAATACCTGCCATGGATGCAGCCGGTGTGCCTCTGGCCTGCCTCCACGTTCCTTGTTCTTCCTCCTGGATCTGGAGGAAAGAGCCGCATGCACGGCACGAGCCACGGCCTGGATGGTGCTGTAAGAGAAGAAACTGTCCAGAGAGAGTATTTGCTCCTGGTCCACTTGCGGGAGGCCCTCCGGTTCATCCTCCTCTCTGCATCTTTCCCACTCTTTCACTGACAGCACATGCTTTGAATACGAACATTTGAAAGCTTTCTTCACAAACCCAACCATACTTGAATACAAATTTGGAAAATCATCATAGTTGGTCATTTTCCCTTTTGGGGGAAGGAAGGAAAAATATGCATACAAGTGCTGAAAGAAAAGTACACTATCTGCATAAGCTAAAGCCAAGGTAAAGTCACACATAGTTGTGGTGATCCACACTTTTCCATTTACAGGTTGCATAAACTTTCGAATAACCCCTTCAAGAATACCTATTCCATAGAGGGTGAAAAACAACTCTTCAAAATAAATGAAGACCTCAATTTCCACCAAAATCTTCCACGACTGCCACCCGACTGGTAAACGATCTGCTTTCAGCTGTGAGATGCTGCGTGAGAAAACCACGCAAATGCCATTCCTGAGGAGCTCCGGTTTAAAGGTCCCCATGAACCTGTCTCCATTCTCAGTGTCCAGTGAGAAGAGCCCCACCATCGTCCACCTGAAGTGCAGCAGCAGCCTGATGATCCCGGGGTACTGGAGGCCTTCTTCGGGGAGCATCCTGTACAAGGAAGGGGACTGGCTTTTTTCTCCCCTGACCTGAGCGGTGAAAGCATAAGTGACCTGGGAGGGAAAGGAAGAGGGAGGCTGATGGATTGCTTCATTTCAGCACCAAATCAAAAGTCTTCATCTTATTTATTTATTTATTTATTTATTTATTGAAACATTTATAGGCCGCCCCATCGCAACAAAGCCTCGGGGCGGCTAACAATATGATTGAAATACAATAACAATAAAACAATTTTAATTTATCCCTCCCCCCCGTTGTTCCCTTATGGGAACAAACCACTCATATGTTACCTGCATGAAACATGATTTGAAAGAAAACAATACAGATAAATTCTGTAATAATAAAGTGTTTATCATAAAACATTTACCCTTTAACTGTCTGCATGAAGAATATTATGTTCTGGCAAAGCTTATTATTTTCTGAAAAATGAAGTGTTTTATCATTCTAAGTTTAAAGCACTGAGAGAATGAGGGCAGGAGCAGCCTGAATTGCTGAGTATCTCCAGTTGTCCCACCCTGCTATACATGTCCCAAGACATCATCCCATAAATGGGAGAGGAAAGGTTTTGTAGGGTTAGTCAAACAGAGATCCCATGATCACCTTCCTGGGCTCTCAGAGTCACAATTGCCCTTCTGCATTCGATGATGGAAAAGAAAACAGAGAAACAGTGAAATAGAGCAGGTCAGAAGGGGTCTCACGAACCATCTAGACTGCCCCCCATTAGGTACATGACTATCATGTGAAGGTCTATCCTACCCTTGAACAAAACTATGATGGATGCACATGAGATGCTTCACCCTGAAGTGCAGAATTATTTGCTCCGTATCTCATCCAAACTAAGAAAACAATTTTTTCCTGAGGACTGAACCACAAGGTTCAAGTATTCAGGCTTCGTTCAAAGAGACAAAAGAAAGTGGCAAATAGAAGCCTCTGCCAGGATGTCAGAATATATAAAAGATCATTCTACATATGATCAGCAAGATCACCTTGCTTTGATATGAGAATTGTAGTTTAAAGATAGCAATGTCCAAAAATAAAATTTTTGATGTGCTCTCTGCATCTAATCCTTCCAAAAAGCTGAACACATGGAAGCCCTGCACATGATGGCCGTGGCAGCTGGTCTTGAGTGGAGATGGACTTCCTCTCGATAAGAAACATATTAGCATGGGAACAAAGCGAATCAGAAGGACCCCTGGCCCCAGCCTGCTCTGCAGCACGAATCCTCCACGTGTGGCTATTGGTTGGGCACCCACAGCACCGAGTCTTTTCCAGACAGTCACTTGCTGTGCTGCCTCCTCTCTCACGGTCTGACAAGGCACAAGAGGGACCTTTGCTTTATCCTCAGCACTAACAGTACCAGATGGGGGCCTGGTGTGGGGCCTGCGGCTTTGAACACTTTTCATCATGGGACTGTGCAGGATGGTCTGCTTTCCTGGGACAAAGATCGTGCTTCCCAATTATTTGGGAATCTTTCAATTTCTCTAATTAGCAACTTATATCTCTTCTCCGAAGCTTCCCACCTGTGGGATTTTGAAGATGCCCAGCATGTAGGAAAGCTGCATGGAGTTGTCCGAGTCAGATTCTTCAAGGACGGCCAGCAGATGATCTCGCCGGCCACACTCGTAGTTGGGAAGGTGGGCCTGTGCGGTCGAGAGCAGGTCTATGGCTGCGTCGGGCGTCAGTCTAACATCGTGAAGGGTGTCATAGATGCTGTAGCCGAGGGTGAGGTTGGGCAGGAGGCTGGGATTCTGGTTGACCTCCTGGATGGCAAACAGGAAGGAGAGGATCTTCCAGTAATCTGTTGATGACATGCTTGGAAGAAAAAGAAGAAGAAGAAGATGGTGTTTCACCAAGCCATCCCTGCTCATGGATCCTTCCGGTGCCCTTTCAGGCTGCGTCCTGCTTTTCAGGCTTCTACATGCTCAGCCTCCTCCAACCCAAACCCAGAGCCCCACCGATTTCTGCAGAAGCCCAGGTGGGATTCTTGCGGCCTCATTCACATCTTACTTCAGGTCCATCCCCCAAGACAAGACCCCTGCAGCCAAGGTGCCCATCCCAGGCAGGAGCCCTGCAAGGCAGCCGTTCCAACTGATGGGGAGAGGAAGGCAGAGGGGTGCAGTGGGAAGGAAGGTGGGGCATGTTCTGGGCCTGTTGCCCCCCATTTCCCTGGGCTCCCTGCTGGCCCTGCTGCCCGTGAGTTCATCGCCTGGGTCTTCAGGAGGGAGAAGTCAGCAGGAAGAAATCACTCTGGCTTTGCTCGCTACCGTTAGCCATGTTGTGTGGCTGCCCATGGTGTCTGGTAGTTACAGGTCCATCAGGCCAGTGACTTACTGTTTCTTTTTATTAGAGGCAGGTTGATTGAAAGTGTGTGGTTGAAATCCACCTTCAGTTGCAGAGATGCTGGCACTGAGGACGAAGTCTCCTGGCCTGAAATAATTGCGCGGCTGCAGCTCAGCCCTGTGCCAGCTCCAGGGGCACTTGGCCTCCTGCCTCCCACAGGAGGCCTCTGGGAGCAGCAGCAGCAGCAGGACGAAGAGGACCACTCTGCCGGCGCTTGGCATGGCCTCCATCCTGCCCCTTTCAGCCCAGTAGAGGAGCAGTAAGAGAAATTTCCTTCTAAATGGACAAGGAGCCCGGCCTCACAAGGCTCCAGCTGAAGGAAGTGGGAATAAGTGCCTGTACGGCAGACTCCTCCAGTGCTCCAAGACCCTCCTGATCCCTGAGCAGGACAGCAGGATAGGGGCGCCCTCCACTTTGTGCCAGGATGCAAGATACTCTTCTGCCATCTCAGCGGTGCTTCGGGGGTTCAGGGTGGCCCTGGGGGAGTGGGGCCCATGAGAATTAACAGAAGAACAGCAATGCATGATGATTTTCATAGTTATTTGACTTCATGACTGCAGCACATCTGTGGCTCCCTGACAAACTTCCTCACTCCATGTGCAGGACAGATACACTCAGATACGCTGTTGGTGACTTCCCGATTGGACTTCTGTAACGAGCTCTATGTGGGGCAACCCATGGCAATGGTCCAGATACTTCAATTGGTGCAAAATGGAGCTTCCAGGGTGCTGATGGGGACTGGATGTTGTTCTCATATCACTCCAGGACTCCGTCAGCTTCACTGGCTTCCCATTGAAGTCCGGGCCCAATACAAGGTATTGGTTCTTACCTATAAAGCCGTGAACTGCTTGGGTCCTGGTTACCCAAAGGAGCACCTGCGACCATATATGCCCTCCCGCCCCCTACGAACGGCAGCAGATGCCGTCCTCCGGGAGGGTTCTGTGGGAGGAGGTTGAGTACCCAGAGGAGGACTTTCTCTGCGGTGGCGCCCCACCTATGGACTGTGCTCCCCAGAGAGGCTCGCCTGGCGCCGTCATTATTTGCTTAACAGCGCCTGGCTAAAACCTTTCTATTCAAAGAGTATTTTAATTTTTAATGTTATTTATTGATTTTAAATTGCCAGAATGTCTCCACCCTTTTTATGTATTTAATGTATTTATATAGTTGTTAGTTGCAAAGTCCTGTCCGACCCATCGCGACCCCATGGACAACATTCCTCCAGGCCTTCCTGTCCTCCACCATCACCCGGAGTCCGCTTAAGCGCAGACCAACCGCCTCAGTGACTCCATCCAGCCACCTCATCCTCTGCCATCCCCTTCTTCTCTTGCCATCTATTGTTCCCAGCATTAGACTCTTCTCCAGGGAGTCCTTCCTCCTCATTAGGTGGCCAAAGTATTTGAGTTTCATCTTCAGGATCTGGCCCTGCAAAGAGCAGTTGATCTCCTCCAGGATCGACTGGTTTGAACACTCCAAACATCCTGAATTGACCGGAGCACATGCAGCCTCTGGGCTAGCAAGATACTTCCATGTAGGCCTTATCGTGAGACCACCCGCGGGGCCCGGGGTAGACAATAAAGACACGGAGGTTCACAACGCTTGATCGTTCCTCCGACCCCGAGTTTTATTTCCCGGGTCAAATTGAGATTCTGGGATTCTGACACCACCTCCTTGGGCTGGCAAATGGGCTCAGTCGCCAACAAACATTAGGCTGCTATAGGGGAAATTTTCTTTTTGCACCATCAGTAACTGTAATGACAGTAACAATCGTTACCACTATCATTCATATTTGGCAACATTGCAAAAGGAAAAGGGAAACAACACTTTTTGTTGAACTGGAAAGGGGAAAGTAGCCTCATAGATTTGGAAAGAAATCCTTCCCACCGCATGCGCGCACACACACACAGCCCCAGAACTGATACACACACACACACATGTAAGACCCAGATCCATGTTGCAAAGAGAAATAGAAGTTATTGGAGAGGGAAAACTCTTGATGGCTGCCACAAATTGCTCCCAATATTGCTTTTTGGAAGAATTCCCTTCCTTAAAAAAAATCCCCTGGATCCTCATTGAGAGTGCTTAAGGGTCTCTGTTTTAACCAAACATTCCCAGGCAGATTTTTTCCTGAGGCAATACAAGCTTTGAACACTAAAAAAAAACCTCAAAGCCTTGCCTCAGTTGCACAATACACACACACACACACACACAATATAGTTACACTATATGTATAAATATATATATATATATATATATTTAAGGCACCATGATTTCGAGAGTTTTCTAGATACTCAAAGACTTTCTTTTGAGGACTAGTGCAAGCCCACCTCCAATCTGCGACTGGAAGCAGAGCTGCTCAAAGCTCCCAAAGTACTTTGACCTCTGCACATGCTCAGAGGCTTTGTATGTGCTGCTTCTGCAGTACTCACAAAGGGTTGGTATCTTCCTGCCAGAGCATCCCTTCTTTTCTTGGCTCAGTGAAATAGCCAAGCCCACAGAGTCAAGAAATCCACATTTTCCAGCACAAATCCCCCCTGAATTCAGTTGGCCAGACCAAACCCAGAGAAGAGGCTGCAGTTGCTGTCTCTTTAAATAATGGGGGTGCTCTTAGCAAGCTAGACCATTCCCCCTTTTTTCATTTTTTTTTCTTGTCTTTACTCCAAAAGTTACACATTTCTTTCATTTTTTTTTCAGTAGAAAAGTACCAAATCACCCATTTACCAAAACTCTTAAAATTCTCTCACGCGAAGCACCAAGCACCCCTTGAATCAAGGAATTCCTGTCAAATACACTCTCATTCTCACATGGCATCCACACAACATCCAAATAAATTTAAATCTGTTTGTCTTTCATTTAAACTTCACATTCCAAGCAGTTGCAAGTTCAACAGGGGAGAAAAACCAGCCAATTTGGGCAGAAATATTTCTCAATGGTTAACTGCAATCTGCCTTCTCCTGATTTTACCCTCTGCCCTGTTGAACTCCAGCCTGCTACTGCTCAGGCTAATTGCTAAACACAACCATCCAATTTCCACTATTTTTCCAAAAACCTCCAAAACACATAAAAGAAAACCCTTTCCTTCTGCATCTTTGTTTCACTTTTCCTTCCTCTTGTTTTTCTTCCTTTCTCTGGGAATCCCTTCAGGATGAGCAGGATTCCCCCTACCTTTTCTTTCATTTCCACAATCCAACTGCTCACTTGTCTTTACTTTCTACTTACCACATCTACAAAATTCCAATCCTACCATGAAACTACAACCGCACCACACAGCGCTTTCCCTCTGCACGTGTTCCCTCCTGAACGAATCCTCTTCCTTCCTTCCTACCATGCCTTCCTTCACAAACTCCCCCCAGCAATATCTGATGGGAAAGAGATTCCCAGAATCCATTTAGCCTCGGCAGCCATTTTATTTTATCTCCCTAGAAATCCTTTCAGCTTTCAGGACTCCTACTTCTGAGAATTCTCAACAGTATATACTTTTTTTTCCATCTTTCATCTGCTCGTCTGAATCCCTCCTGGAATTTCAAACGCAATTATTTAATCTTAACAAGAAGGAAATTTTCCTACCTAGGAAGGTTGTAAGGCAGATGGAAGAGGCAGAGAAACTTGTAAGACATTAAAACAGTGTTGCCGGATTCTGACAAGGACAAGAGCTGCATAACAATGTTCCTATATAGCCCCTCTTTCACACAGGGCTTTCATGCAGGATAAGCTTATTGAGCATGTTCAGAAAACTGGGCAGGACCTGTGTTGGCAAGCCCAATTCAAGGACCACACATTTCCTTACTTCCCAGTTCTGGCTCATATAGGAGGAATGGGGGAAGGGAAAAATCTCACACACAAACACTGCCCTGATCACCACCTTTTTCCCAGCCGGAATCAGCCATGCTTGGGCTCAGCCAAATGACCTCATGAATCTGTATCTCAAAGCCAGGTTCACACATTCTCATCTCAGGGGCAAGAACACCCATCAGCGCCCTTGCTTTCAACCGTGCCCTGAAGAGGACAGATTGGTGCGGCTGCGTGGGGAGTTTCCATTTCCTGAGGAACCCCCAAAACCCCCTCTGGGCTATGCCTACCTCCCAGAAAGGGGAACACTTTAAAATACAGACAAGACAGAAAACGATGAACATAAGACTTTCATGAACAGTGAACCTAAAACTCTGCACAAACCCCAGTGCAAACATGTACTCACACGGGTAGATCTTTCCTGGTGCACCAATACCATATTAGCTAGCCTTTGTTTTTTCCCTCCACCAGCTTGGACCTAACTAACCCTTTTTCCATCTCCTTAGGATGTATTCCCACCAAATGCTTTGGCAAGAGGTGTAGCCAATCAAATGAGTCCCCTGGGGCCAATTTAGATTGGTATCTCTGAGTCAGGTTTGGCCATGCTGGTTTACATCAAAATACCAAGCGCTTCCTCAACAACCCTGCAGGTGCTGCCCATGGCCATCCACTCCACCCTGTAATTTGATGTAGGTGTTCATGGGGTAGAAAGCTGAGATTCTGAGACCCCCATGCTTCCTGGGAGTCCACAACCAAAGCCCACGTGCAATGAGGTTCAGAACCAATCTAATTACCTTGACCTGCCTGCGAAACAGAAGAGACGGCCAGTATCTGTGTTCCACCAGTGGAGAGAACTTCGGCCAAACTTACCATCTCTCCCGCACAGGATAAAGGGCCAAAAACCCACAATCTCACTTTCATCGCCAACTTGTCAGAATCCCGGAAACGCAATTTGAGAAGAGGAAATAAAACTCGGGTTCATGGGAAAGATCAAGCATCCAGACCATCTTGGCTTTATTGGATTACCCAGGCTCCTGCGGTACACTCACGATAATGCATTACCGGGCAGGCAGAGGGGAACTCTGCTGCAAAGCTTCAGCGCCATTACAGGGCGTTTATACTCTCTTGGTCACGTCGCAGGTACAGGGCAACTGATGACAGAATGCAGACATTACAATAAGCTTCTGAGGTCGTCACATACAGAACAGATAAAGGAACGCCAGTCAATCACACTGTAACAATGAGATTACAATATTCCTAATTACAGTGTACTGACACTTTAGTTGAGTAACTTGAACCCATCTCCAGGTCTGCGTAGACATGCAAATGCAAGCTACTGAAAAACAACGCATGAACTCATAACCTTATCTAGAGTCAGACCCACAGCAACGCATCTGCACCATTCTGAATTGGACGGGGCACATGGAGCCCTCTGGGCTAGGAAGAACCTTCCTGGTAAACTGAATTCCAATGCTTTTTTCAACAGTGACTTAGCTTGGTTTTGAGAAAGAGTACAGGATTTGATCCCACAATTCAAAAGCACACAGAAGTAATGTTTTTCTGACAGGATTTATCCAAATTTTCCCAACACAAAGGAAGTCTGATCTAAGCTAGCTCCCAATTTGGGCATCTGCTGTCAGGATCTTGCATTGGTGCACCAGGAGCCATGAAATGCTGATTTGTTTACAGATCAAAACATGGAAGTACATGACACGGTTGCACTGGGTTTTGCTGGCCGTCTGCTTGTGTTTGTGTCTGTCTTGTTTGCATCGTGTTCGTGCAGGTCTTTGCCATAAAGTGATCTCCTTGCAGGGTGAGTGGGGGGCTGGGTCCCTCAGGAAACAGAAGCCCCCATGAAGCCCCCCACCTATTTAGCATGGCCAACCTGCTGATGACCAAGACTAGGCTTCTAGAAGGACATGGAGGGGCTTCCTGGGAGGAGTGTGTGTGCCCCTGGCATGACTGAGGAAGAGCCGTGAGGTCCTTGCCCAACACAAGCGGGGCAGAGTCCAGCAGGGGGCAGCGTGTGTGCGGAGACCCTCCCTCCCCCATCCAGCCTCCTGTGCAGAGAATGAGCCAGAACTGGGAAGTGGGGACACTTTTGCGCCCTGTACTGGGTCTTCTGTACTGGTACTACCCAGCCTGGATGCCCTCAATGAGCTAATCCTGTGTGGAAGCCCAGGGAGAGAGTGGGGACATGGGGAGCAGGTCAGCGGAGGTCCCGTCGTTTGCAGAACGGCCCTGCCCTGCCTCTTTTGAGTGCTAGCCTCGCTGATGAAAGCAGAGTGGATCTAATGACCCAGGATTTGCATTTTGCTGTTTTTTTTAATATATTTTATTAACATTTTAAACTAACACTAAAAAACATCGAACATGGCAAACATTGGATTTACTGGGTCAACCTCCTACTACATATTATTTAACATTCTAAAGTCAAATTTCAAATCAATTTATAATAGTTTAAAAAATGTCTCTAAATTAACGCCAAGTCCCGTTTCTCCAGCCAATTATAGGAAGAGTCCCAAGATCGATAGAAATCAGTATCCTCTTTCTCCTTCAGCGATAAAGTCAGTCTATCCATTTCTGCAAAGTCCAAGATCTTTCTTACAATCAATCCATCGATGGGCAGCTCCTCACTTTTGCAATATTGAGCAAATACAATCCTTGCCGCTGTGATCAGATGCAGTATCAGATGCATTTCCTGTCTAACATCTTCCGGTATGATGCCTAACAAGAAAACTTCAGGTTTAAATACAAAGGGTTTTTGTAATATCTCCTCCATCCATCTATGTATTTTAATCCAGTACTTTTCTGCATTATCACAAGTCCACCACAACACTTTGCATATGCTCAGGGGCTTCCTGTGTGTGGCACTTCTGTGGAATCACTAAGAAGTGTGACCTTTCAATAGAGCACCTTCTTTTGTCTCAGCTCTGAGGTTCGGGCTCAGAGGAAAGTACTGGACGGGTCTCCAGCTGGCAGCCGCTCAGCCTGGGCTGGCCAGGCCTCCTCCACCTCTGAGGAAAACCGCTCCGATTTCCTCTAAGTCACCAGCTACTCAGGCAAAAAGGTGCAGTCTCTGGCAACATGGTGGCAATTCCAAACATGTGTCTTGCGGAGCCACCCCCTACCCTTCCCTTCCCAGAGAGTCCCGAGCTGCGTTCCTCGGCCCATTTCCTCCCTCCTTTCTCCAACAGGAGGGGCAGCCTGAGCTGGAGAACTTCCTGGTGCCATAATGCATCCCTGGATGAAACATCTCAGGAGCATGTTGGGAGCAGGAGGGCCAGGGAGACCCCCAGGCTGCACATCCCCCTGCCCCCTGCCTCACCTCACTGGGAGCTCCGGGGGCTGCCCAGCTGGCCCTGTGCGTGCAGCAGGAGGCACTCCGGAGGACCTGCCGCAGCATATGGGATGCGGGTTTCTCTCCCGCAACCTCATGATGGCCCCCAGGGGTCAGGGTTACCTTTCTGCACACAAGGGCCGGCCCAAACCAGAGCCCTCCACTCCTGCACAGCTGCCTTGATGTGACACGAAGTCTGACAACGTGACCCTGGGCAGGCCATTTCCGGGCAGCCTGGATGCACCTGGCAATGCCTGCTCTGGGAGGTGTTTTCCAATGGATTTTCTGCTGGAGTTTTCTATGAACATTCTTTCCATCGTTGTCACTATAATTGCTAGCACCACATTCTAACCTTTGTTCTGACCTTTTCCAAGCATGAGGCAGGCACGCACTTTGCTGGCTTCTCCTCAGGGCTCTCTTCCTGGCAACAACAACAACCCTGCAAGGTAGGATAGGCCGAGAGTGAATGACCGGCCAGAAGTCATGCAGTGAGCTTCAGGGATGAGCAGGGATTTGGACCTGGACCTCTCAGTCCCCATCCCACTTCTTGCGCACTCGATCCTGTGGAGGGATAAACAACAATCTCCCCTGCTTCGTCTTGTCCCCCGAGGGCATGGAATGGGCTTCCATGAGAGGTTGTTGAGGCCCCATCGAGGAGGGTGTTGAAAGACAGGCTGGACGTGCACATGGTGGGCATGTCATGAACGGAGCCGGCTGGTGCCGGAGGTCAGACTAGATGGCCCGGGAGGCCCCTCCTGACTCGCTCTGTTTCTATGTTTCTATGTTTGTCCAGCAAGAACGGTTCCACTTCTGCTTCTAGATGTGCCAATCCTCAACTTTGAGGACAAAAGGAGAAAGTTACGGCAGAGGGTGAGGTGGCTGGATGGAGTCACTGAGGCAGTTGGTGTGAGCTTAGGTGGACTCTGGGGGTGGTGAACGACAGGAAGACCTGGAGGAATGTTTTTCATGGGGTCGCGATGGGTTGGATGTGACTTTGCAACTAACAACAACAAGAACAACATCCACAACCTGCTTCAATATCCTGGAGAGACAAGCAGGAAACATGCTGTCTCAGCACACACACAGGAAGGGGAACCGGATGCCAGGAATGGGCAGTGGGCACAGCAGGAAGGAAAGGAGAAGCTTTTTCCATGGGAAATAGGGGGGGAGGAAAGAGGAGGGAGAGGAAGACCCTCCTGCCGAGTTCCTCAGAGGCAGCTGGGATGGGACGGACGGAACCGTTCCTCCATCACAGAGTTTCCCTCTCGCTGCCCTTCTTTGCCATTCCTACAGGAGCAGCATTTTGGCAAAACCTCAGCCTGTCCCATCCCAGGAACTGAAACCAGGGACCGCGGGGAAATCTGTTGACACCGTGATGATGGTGTAGCACATGGAGGTACAGGTGGTGTGAGCATGACCTCCTGGGAGAAAGCTGAGTGCAACAAAAAGAGAGAAAGCGAGGCAGGGACTCTGCAGCGCCAGGCTGCCTCACTGCAAGGCAAACACTTGAAGTGGGGGAATAGAAAAGGGGGATGCAGCAGGTCACATGTTGAAGGCCAGTTGCAAAGCACATGAGGGAAAGATCCCTTGGTCCTGCTTGCTTCACATGGGCTGCATGGGCACATTCTCAGAGTGTGCCTCTCTTGCACATGGGAGTGGGGAAGGTTGTCAGGGAGCCACAGAGAGGCTCCAGCCATAGGCGGTATAATCATGGAAATCATCATGCATTGCTGCTCTTCTTGCTAAACCTCGTGGGCCCCCCTCCCTCAGGACCACCTTGAACCCCCAAGGCTCCCCTGAGATGGCAGAGGAGCGTCTTGCATCCAGGCACAAAAGGGGGGGCGCCCCCTTCCCCGCTGTCCTTCTCAGGGATCGGGAGGCTCTTGGAGCAGTAGAGGAGTTTGCTGTACAGACGCTTATTCTGACTTCCTTCTGCTGGAGCCTTGCCTGGCCGGGCTCCTTGTCCATTTAGAAGGAAATTCCTCCTTCTAAATTGGCTGCTCCTCTACTGGGCTGAAAGTGGCAGGATGGAGGCCGTGCCAAGCGCCGGCAGAGTGGCCCTCTTGGTCCTGCTGCTGCTGCTGCTCCCACAGTCCTCCTGTGGGAGGCTGGAGCCCAACTGCCCCTGGAGCTGGCACAGGGCAGAGCTGCAGCCACAGAATTTTTTCCGGTGGGGAGACTTCGTCCTCAGTGCCACCATCTCTGCAGCACAAGCCCAGTTTGGACCACACACTTTCAAGAAACCAGCATCTAATGAAAAGTTTGGGTAAGTCACTGGACTGCTGGACCTGATACGGCTAAGTGCCACCTGGAGCTGCACAGCACAGCTAATGCTAGCAAGCAAAGCCAGGGTGATTTCGTCTAGCTGGCGCCTTCCTCAGGAAGACCCAGCCGGGCAACACACAAGCAGCAAAGCCCAGTGGGAAGAGCAGGGCAATTGGGGGCAGCAGGTCCCAGAACGTGCCCCACCTTCCGTGCCTCTGCACCCCTCTCCCTGGGGAATTTCTCAAGGCATGTTCTTCTACATACCCCTCTTCCCTCTTCTGGAGTCAGTATGTTTTTGGGGGTGGGGGGAATGTGAATTGCACAGTGGTCCCTTTTCAAAATAGGCTGTGCCATTCTCTTTCTTCACTCCTGTTATAGAGCTTCCTTCCAGGTCTTTCTTGACACTAAATGTCTTCAAGGTTAACTTGCATTTTCAAAATGGTGCTGCTTTGGAGCTGCTCTGTATCTGTCATCTCCAGCTGATTTGTGTTTAGTCTGAACTCAGTCAAAAGTTATTTGCACTGTTTTTGTTTTTGCTTTCTCCCAGCAATTTATGGAACACGCTCCCGAGAAAGGTCCGCTTGGTGCCGTCGTTATTTGCTTTTCGGCGCCAGGCTAAGACCCTTCTATTCAAACAGTATTTTTTATTGTTAATGTTATTTCTTGATTTTAAATTGCCAGGATGTCTCCACCATTTTTATGTATTTTATGTATTTATATATTGGTGTTTTTTATGATTTGAAGTCGCCCCAAGGCTCATGCAACGGGGGCGGCATATCAGCTTATTAATAAATAAATAAATAAATTTTAATTCCAACTTATAATTCTTCTAGCCAAGCCTTTCTTGTGATGTGCTCTGCGTATAAGTTAAATAGCCAGGGCGACAGTATGCTTTCTTGCCGATGTCCTCCCTCAATTTTGCACCAATCAGTGATTCCCTGTCCAGATCTCACTGTTGCTTCTTGGCTCACATATAGGTTTCTCAAGAGACAAATAAGATGGTCCTGTACCATCTCTTTAAGAAATTGCCACAATTCGTAATGATCCACAGAATCAAAGGTTTTAGCATTGTCAATGAAGCAGAAGTAGATGTTTTGCTGGAACTTCCTAGCTTTCTCCATGATCCAGCGTATGTTGGCAATTTGATCTCTAGTTCCTCTCCCTCTTCGTCATCCTGCCTGTACTTCTGCTAGTTCTCGGTCCACATACTGCTGGAGCCCAGCTTGTAGGAATTTGAGCATCACTTTGCTAGCATGTGAAATGAGTGCAATGGTGCGATAGTTCAAACAATCTTTAGCATTTTCCTTCCTTGGGATTGGAATGTAAACTGACCTTTTCCAGTGTTGCGGCCACTGTTGAGTTTTCCAAATTTGCTGGCATATTGAGTGTAGCCCATTTAGTGCATCGTCTTTGAGGATTTTGAATAGCTCAGCTGGAATGCTGTCACCTCCACTAGCTTTGTTGTTGCTCAGACTTCCTAAGGCCCATTTCACTTCACATTCCAGGATGTCTGGCTCGAGGTCAGTGACCACCTCATCGTGGTTATCAGGGATGTTTAGCTCTTTTCTGTATAGTTCTTCTGTGTAATCTTGCCTCCTCTTCGTATTCTGCCTCTGTTAGATCCCTGCCATTTTGGTCCTTTTCCATGCCCATCTATTCATGAAATTTTCCCTTCATATATCCCATTTTCTTGAAGAGATCTCTGGTCCTCCCTATTCTTTGTTTTCTTCTATTCTTTTGCTCTGTTCATTTAAGAAGGCCTTATTATATATTCTAGCGCCTCTTTGGAATTCTGCATTCAATTGGGTGTATCTTTCTCTTTCTCCCTTGCCTTTCCGTTCCCCTCTTTCCACAGCAATTTGTAAAGATTGCTCAGCCAGCCATTTTTCTACCCTACTTTCTTTTTTGGGGGTGGGGTGGGGTTCGTTGCTTCCTCTTGTACAATGTTGCAAGTCTCTGTGCTCAGTTCTTCAGGCACAGTGAGCTCCTGGTCTAGTATTTACTGACTGTATGGAGCTTCTGCATCTTTGGCTGCAGAGCACATAGTCAACCTGATTTCTGCTTTGACCGGCTGGTGATGTCCATGTGTAGGGCTGTTTCTTGGGTTGTTGGAAAAGAGTGTTTGCTAGGACCATCGTCTTCTCTTGTCAAAATTCTACCAGTCTGTGCCGTGGTTCGCATTGTACTCCATGGCCAAACTTGCCTGTTATTCCGGCTGTCTTTTCTTTTCCTATGGTGGCATTCCTATATTGGGTGGCCCTGCACGGCACAGCTCATAGCTTCATGGCACTACGCAAGTCCCTTCCCAACATCAAGGCAGTGATCCACGAATGGGTTGGACCCAGTACTCTGTTGATTTCAAGTTATGCTTCCTAGAGAATGGATCCTTAGTGCACAACGAAGCCTCATTGTTTTGAATAGACAACCAAATATTCAAATTGGGGATTACCCGGAACTTATTTTCTTCTGTACTGGAAAGGTTTGCTCCATTATATTCTTAGAAGCAGCAATTTATTCCCCTTTTCTTCCAGATTAATACACAGGGAATCCCTCAGTATGAGGGTCCAGTCCAGGTACTGCAGCATTTCCACTAGAACTGAATCCTCCTCAGCAAACACAGGCTTGCAATCCAGTTTACTTGCCACAAATTTCTGAATCTGCACTGGATTCCACTGAGCATGCACAGAGCTCATTTCTATTAGAAGAGCATCCTCTGTGCTGTGCTGTTGCTCAGCATCAAGCCTAAGAAGCTGCTCACTGTGCATCCAAAGTTTCTTTCCACTTCCATCTGGTGGGGCTTCTGGGCCGTCCACATACATAGACGCTCATTATGCACTGCCTTAATGTCCCACAGCTCTTCAGGGAAGGAGGAGGCGCAGCCCTTCTTGCTCCAAAGCTGAAGAAGCGGAGACTCAGAGGGAATCTTGCAGCAACATGCAGTCATTTGAAGGGGTCCCATTGGAAAGGGTCCTGAGCTTTTCCCCTGCGGGAAGGGAAGGATGTTGCCCAGTGGGGTAAAGCTCAAGGAACTGGGTTTCAGGTTGGATGGCAGGAAGCACTTCCGGATGGTTGGGACCCCGGGGTATGGGATGGGCTTCCCTGGGAGGTGTTTCTGTGAAAACAGGCTCCTTCCAAATGAAAAACCACAGACGAAGACAGGCATCCGTGAGGAATTAGGGAGAGGCCTGTTGGAAGAGGCAGTGGAGAGAGCTCTGGTGTCTGTTTTCTCCTCTCCATCGTGGTCTTTCCTCTGCTCTTCCAGCTTCACCCTTCCTGATGACCCCCGAGCGACATAACCCTTCAGTGGGCAGAGTGTATTTGCGGGAGGACAGAGCTGGAGGCATATTTTGGCATTTTGATCTGAGTGGGTTGTGCAATTCGTCTTCTCAGTCGAGAGACAGGATGGCTTCCCTGTCCTGCTGACCTGGGATCTGGGTTGAGTCTCAGACCCCAAGCCATAAATCCTGTGCCTTCAAACTGGTCCTTACAATGCCATAATGGAATGGTTGGAACGCCTGGGTGGGTGCCGATGTACGTCTCTGTGTGTGTATGTGTGGGGATTCCCATACCAGGACTCCTCAGAGTCTACTTTCTAGGTTGCGGAAAGTCACTGATCAGGTTCCATAATTCACCAAGGGGATTGTGGATGCAGCAGGGTGTGGTTGACATCACCAACAAACAACCAACCAACCCAACAAAATTGGCAAAATCATGATGGTCTGGTTTTGCCCAGGAGATTTTCCCATGCCTAGCCATGCATGGTGGGATATATGGCAGGTAGAAGAAAAGCAAAACTCAAACTCGATTCATGGTGCCAAAAGGCAGGGAGAGATCGAAGGAAGGGAGAGAGACTCTCACACAGCCAAATGTTTCCTGTTCAGGGAGCCCATTTCACAGCCCTTGGATATGGGCAGCCAGAAAGCCCACCGGGCAAAACACATAATGGAGCTTTCTAGTAGGCATCTGTCCCGTTAAGAGACTGCGCTCCCTGCTTGCCTGAAGCGGCCACTACATTTACTTGCAAAGTTTATCCTGTGTGGCAAGAGGTTCTCAGTGAAAGTGGCTTTGTGTCCACTCTTCTGCTGACTCCAAAGTTCTCTGACTGGTTTTGCTCATCTAAACCACTCTTTCAAAGTGTGCCTTTTGCTCAGGGAACCAAATGCTCAGGGAACCAAAGCTCCATTTAGATACCAGGAAGCACTTCCTGACAGTTACGCCCCCGAGGGTGAGAATGGGCTTCCATGAGAGGATGTTGAGGCCCCATCGATGAGGGTGTTCAAAGACAGGCTGGACATGCACATGATGGGCACATGATGAGCGGAGATGGCTGGAACCAGGGGTCAGACTAGATGACCTGGGATAACCCTTATGACTCGCTCTGTTTCTATGTTTCTTTTTCCAGTTAGAAGCAATTGTTAATCATCCTGAACTTGTCATAAAGCAAAACAAGTGTGACATATTTTTGAAAGACTCTCTGGAAAATTTTTCAAATCTTTGGACTTATGTAAGACTTCATTGCATGATTTTCTGCATTTCCGCAAGTATCTGTTTTGGTCTTTTTTTTTCATTCTTTTGCATATCCTCTAGGTATGATAGAAAGTCCTCTTCACCTCTTCCATTTCCAGCGCTTACCATTGCGATCTGACTGACTCCTCCACCCACAATGGATGATGCATTCCGACTTCAACATCAGCTCTGTCCCAACTTCCCTCACCTATCATGGGTGATTATTATCCAATCTGCAATGCAGATCGGTTCCACTGCTTAACAGAGCCACTTCCAATCAGGACCTGCAAGGCACCCCTCCCATTTGCATCCTGAAGGATCAAATCTGATCCTCGACTTCTTGTCTTACAAAATAATAATATGTACTTGTCTCTGCCAGTCTAAGCGACCTTTTCCCAATATTGATAGTGATCTCATATGAAAGGGAAAGTTCAGTTAGGCAGCACATTCATTTCTATAGCTCAAATTCATCCCAACGACGATGCCTTCAGTTTAGTCTACCCAGTGCAGCTCGATCTGTACAAATCTCTTCTTGCTATCCATTTTCTTAATCTCTCTTCCAGTTTTGAAGGAAGACTTCTATAATGCTCCTTTAATACTGAGGGCTGTGGTAACATGGGATCATTCCCATCTTCAGGTATCCGCGTTGTATGAGCTTCCTGTCATCTTGGAGGTATTAGGCCCTCTTCTTTGATTTCATACATTCCTTGTTGAATTGGAAGAATTTGTTTGTCCTCTAAACACTTGTAATACCTAGCAGTAAAATCATCAGGGGCAGGTGCTTTATCTGTTTTTAATTTTCCCGTAGCATGCAATATCACTTGGATACTGGTAGTATGATTCACTAGTTTCCTCTGCTCCCAGGGGAATTAAGCAAGGCATGTTCTTCTACATACCCTCTTCCCTCTTCTGGAGTCAGTATGTGTTTGGGGGGTGGGGGGAATGTGAATTGCACAGTGATGCCTTTTCAAAATAGGCTGTGCCATTCTCTTTCTTCACTCCTGTTATAGATCTTCCTTCCAGTTCCTTCTTAACACTAAATATCGTCCAGGTTTAACTACATGTTCAAAATGGTGTTGTTTTAAAAATCTCAGCTTCTTTGGTGCTGCTCTGTATCTGTCATGTCCAGCTGATTCCTTTATAGTTTAAATTCAGTGAAAATTTATTTGCACTGTTGTTGTTTTTGCTTTGTCCCAGCAATATAAGGAACACGCTCCCCAGAGAGGTCTGCTTGGCCCCATTGTTATTTGTCTTTCTGCGCCAGGCTAAGACATTGCTATTCAAACAGTATTTTAATTGTTAATGTTATTTATTGATTTTAAATTGCCGGGATGTCTCCACCAGTTTTATGAATTTTATGCATTTATATATTGGTGTTTTTTATGATTCGAATCCACCCCAAGGCTCATGCGAAGGTGCGGGGCATATCAGTTGTTTAAATAAAAACTCTGCGTATGAGTTAAATAGGCAGGGTGACAGTATGCAGGCTTGCCGACGTCCTCCCTCAATTATGAACCAATCTGTGGTTCCCTGTCCAGTTCTCACTGTTGCTTCTTGATTCACATATCAATTTCTCAAGAAATAAATAAGATGGTGCGATACCATCCCTTTATGAACTTGCCACAATTTAGAAACATAGAAACATAGAAACATAGAAACAGAGCGAGTCAGAAGGGGCCTCTTGGGCCATCTAGTCTGACCTCCGGCACCAGCCGGCTCCGCTCATGACATGCCCACCCTGTGCATGTCCAGCCTATCTTTGAACACCCTCACCGATGGGGCCTCAACGACCTCCCGTGGAAGCCCATTCCACGCCCTCGGGGTCCTAACTGTCAGGAAGTGCTTCCTGGCATCCAAATTGAACCTTGGCTCCCTGAGCTTTGCTCCATTGGAGCGCGTCCTGCCTTCCTCTGCAGGGGAGAACAGGCCTCTCCCCATCTCCATGTGACACCCCCTCACATACCTGTATGTTGCCAACATATCCCCTCTGAGTCTCCTCTTCTCCAGGCTGAAGAGACCCAGTTCCCTCAGTCTCGCCTCATACCCCATCCCCTGCAAACCAGCCACCATCCTTGTGGCCCTACGCTGCACTGACTCCAACCTGGCTATATCCTTTCTGTAATGAGGGGCCTAAAACTGAACACAATACTCCAGTTGCGGGCGCACCAGAGTCATGTAGAGTGGAAGTAATACCTCTCTTGATCTAGAAGCCACACTTCTGGCTATGCAACCAAGGGTGGCATTCGCCCTCTTGACCACCGCATCACACTGCTGACTCATGTTTAGCCTGCGGTCAACCAGTACCCCGAGGTCCCTTTCACAAGTGCTGCTCTCCAGCCACTTGTCACCTAACCTGTACTTATGACAGCTATTCCTATGCCCCAAGTGCAAGACCTTGCACTTCTCCACATTGAACGCCATCCTGTTGTCTCCTGCCCACTTCCATAGTCTGTCCAGATCCTTTTGGATCTGGAGTACCTGCTTCTCAGTTGTGGCCACTGCTCCAGTTTTAGTGTCGTCTGCGAATTTGATCAGCAGACTGTTCACCCCTTCTTCCATGTCGTTAATGAAAAGATTAAACAGGATCGGCCCCAGGACAGAGCCCTGGGGGACCCCTCTTGTCACTGGCTGCCATCCCGACGATTCCCCGCTAATGGTTACCTTCTGCTTTCGGTCAGTCAGCCATGCCCTAATCCACCGGACAGTGCTTTGGTGTATCCCAAAACTCCTCAGTTTCTCCACCAGGATATCATGGGGCACTTTGTCAAAGGCCTTGCTGAAATCCAGGTATACCACATCCACTGCATCCCCTCCATCTAGCCATCTCGAAACCTTGTCATAGAATTCCACAAGGTTTGTCTGGCAGGACCTGTTTCTGCGGAAGCCGTGTTGTGTGGCTGTCAGCCTCCCTTCCCTATCTAGCATCACTAGATCTCTCTCTATTATGAGCCTTTCCATTGTTTTTCCTACAATGGACGTAAGGCTAACCGGTCTATAATTCCCCATGTCCTTCCTACTACCCTTTTTGAAAATTGGGACCACCGATGCCACCCTCCAGTCCTCTGGAACTTCACCCGTTCTCCACGAGGCCTCAAAAATGGAGGCCAGCGGGCGTTAGAGAACCCCTGCCAACTCTCTAAGTACTCTTGGGTGTAACCCGTCAGGGCCTGGCGCCTTTGTAATGTCCAATGCCCTGAGGAGCCCCTCGACTTCAAGGGGGGTGACTCTAAACTCTGCCCCTAAGTCCCCAGCCTCATCCAATCTCCTATACGGATATCCCCCGTCCTGCTTTGGGGAGAACACAGAGGCAAAATAGTCATTTAGCATCTGTGCCTGTTCCCTCATGTCAGTCACTGGATCTCCTTCCTCCTTATTTAGTGGTCCCACCACTTGTCTCCCCTTCCTTTTCCCATTTACATGCTGGAAGAAGCCCTTTTTGTTGCTCTTGATATTCTTGGCAAATCTCAGCTCATAATCAGCCTTAGCCTTGCGAAGAATCCTTCTGCAATGGGCCTCATCCTCCCGGTATACCCTTTTGTCTATTTCCCCCAGTACCCATTTCCTATGGAGGTTCCTCTTTCGTCTAATCCCCCTAACCACCTCCTTTCGCATCCATGGCGGCACTCTCCTCCGCCTCCCAACCTTACTGACTAGAGGTATTGTCAGGGCTTGCGCCTGCAAAACCTCCCTTTTGAGTGCCATCCACCCCTCCTCAACTCGCTTACCTTCCAGTAACCTATCCCAGGAGACTTTCCCCAGCCTGGCCTTCAGTTGGCCAAAGTTGGCCCTCTTGAAGTCCCAGCTTCTAGTGCTCGCCCTGCTGCATGGCCCCAGTCCTCTGATCTCAAAGCAAAGGATGGAGTGATCACTCGCATCCAGAGCTCCCCTAATCTGTACTTCATCTATCAGCTCCTCCCTATTGGTCAAGACCAAGTCCAGGATGTTTCCCCCCCTCGTCGCCTCTCGGACCCTCTGTGTGAAAAACCCACCCTCTAGAGCTTCTAGGAAGCGACGTGACCTGGCTGTCACCGCCGAGTGAGTCTCCCAAGTAATATCCGGGAGATTGAAATCTCCCATAATTACTGTGTCTCTCCCCCGAGATATTCTTAGAATCTGGCCTGTCAGGACATCATCCAGGGTCGCAAGTTGACCTGGAGGGCGATAACATACCCCCACTGTCAGGTCTCGTTCTCTGTCAAAACCCCTAAGTTTCACCCAGACTGCCTCTACAGAATCCCCATCTGTGCTGCACTCTATCTCACTGCATCCTATCCCTTCCCTGACGTATAAAGCCACACCCCCACCTCTCTTTCCCTTCCTGTCCTTTCTAAAAAGGTGATACCCTTCTATGTTCACATTCCAGACTTGCCTTTCATCCCACCAAGTTTCTGTGATTCCCACCAGATCGTATCCTCCTATTCCCAGGAGAGCTTCAAGCTCTTCCTGCTTATTACCCATGCTCCTAGCATTGGTGTACATGCACCTCAACTCCTTCCCACTGCTTCCTTTCCTTGGAGTGCCCAGCCTCCTCCTTCCTCCCATCCTCCCTGGTACCTGGCCCCTCTCTGTAGAAGTCCTGTCAGTCCCTGCAGTATCTCTAAAGCCCTGCTCCCAGAGCCCCGATCCTCCCCGCACACTTGTCCAGTGCAGACACGTTACTGGGGCGCCTGAACCCACCCCCCACTGGCTCAGTTTAAAGTCTTCCGAATGAAGCTCGCTAGAGCATCTCCAAAGGACCTTTTCCCCATCCTCGTGAGGTGTAACCCATCCCTTGCCAGAAGTCCATTGGCAAGAAAACGAGTGCCGTGGTCGAGGAATCCGAAGCGTTCCTTCTGGCACCACACCCTAAGCCAGTCGTTCACCTCAGAGGCCCTCCTGTCCCTTCCTGTCCCAAATCCCCGGACGGGTAAGATTGACGAGAAGGCCACTTGGGCCTTCAGCTCCCTGAGTTTCTTCCCCAAGGCCAAAAAGTCCCTGGTGATCCCGACCACCCCCTGCCTGGCCACGTCGTTTGTGCCCACATGGATCACCAGGAGTGGCTGGTGACCCCCGGAGCGAACAAGACGCTCCACTCTGTCCTTCAAGTGCCGGATGCGTGCCCCCGGCAGGCAGCAAACCTCCCTTGTCTCCAGGCTGGGGCGGCACACCGCCGCCTCAGTGCCCCTCAGCAGGGAGTCCCCAACAACTATCACCCGCCGCCGTACCTTCTCGGTGCTGGTGGGCAGCCGTGCCCTGGTCCTCGCCTCTCCTGCAGTGGCCCCCTTGCCTCCTGATGTCCCAGGCTGGGGGTCCTGCTGGTCCCCTGAGGCCTCCTCAGCCCCAGCCTCCCCAAGTGGAGAGAACCTGTTTCCCAGCTCCAGATTGGTGCCAGGAGAAGGAGGAGGCCGTGCTGGCCGCCTCCTCCTGTGGGTGACATACCTCCATGTCTCCGCAGCTGCTCCTCCCGTGGTCTCTCCCTCAGCCCTCTGTCGAGAGGGGGGCTGCTGCGGGGGGGCCCGGAGAGCTCTCTCGGCCCTCAGGCACCTCACCTCCTCCTCTAGCAGGGTCACCATCTTGCACCGAGGGCAAGTGTATCCCTGCCTCTCCTGGGGGAGAAGGGCGAACATGTCGCAGCTCTCGCAGCGGACAGCAACACCCGTGACTCCCGCCAAGGCCATCTCCTGGTCTGCCATCTGTAACCCTTCCGAGACCTTACCTTGGTCCCCTGTCTTGTAAGTCCTGCAGTTCCTCTCACTCGCCCAGTTCTCCCAGGCAAAAACCCCACTTGCACACACACACAAGGAGAAAATAAACTTAAATTTAAATTGAAAGAAAGAAAAAAAAAAAAAAGCACAAGAAAGCAAAGCAAAGTGCAAACAAAACAAAACAAAACAAGAACACACAAACAAAACAAAAAACAAACAAACAATCAAATCAACAACCTCTGTGTCTCAGGGAAGGGAGTCCCTGGACCGCCCGGACCGCAGCTCAGGGACGCAGACGAGGGACGCCGCCCGAGCTGGGCCCTCTCAGTCCCTCCGGCCAGTGGCCCTGCCCCCTGCTTCCCCCTGGCTGCTCTCGCTCTCTGGCCCGCCCCCTCCCTCTCTGCTGCTCCTGGACCTCTGCTCCCACCTGCCCAGCTCCTACCTTGCCTTCGCCCGTCCCCTGGCCACTCAGCGCTCTCTCCCAGCCTGTGCCTCTGCTGCTCTGCCAAGAGGCCAGAGCCAAAACCAAATTAAATTTATAATATTATTTATAAGAAGACCTTTTAATTTAAACAATATTTTAATAACTTTCCATATCATCTTTAGGATTTAATTAGCAGCCAGGTTGAATCTGGATGTTATTTGTACTATTTGTATTATGTTTGTTTATTTTATGTAAGCCGTCCCGAGGCTATGCGATGGGAAGGCATACAAAAATTCTAAATAAATAAATAAATTGTGGTTACTTTTTCAATTTTGCCCTGAAGAGAAACAGTGCTAGGAGAATCAAGAAATGTTGTTGCTGCTGCTGCTGGTGATGGTGCGGTTGTTGTTTTTGTGAATGGTTAGGAACCAAAACTAGGAACTCATTCTTGCACTCACCCTCCAAAGTGTATGAGGACCCTCATCTGCACTCTGGAAATAGGGTACCTAGATGTCGGTTTAGATTTTCAGGCCCCTGCACTTCATTTCCTGCCTTGCGTGGAAGCAGGCCCCTTCCCAAGACTTCTTCAGGTGAGCCAAAGGGAAGGCTCCCTCCCCCAAAGCCCACCAAGCCGTCCCCACAGGGGTCTCTGGCCCCCTGCTCCAGCTGCCTCCAGCCGCCCCTGACTTCCTCCTTCCCTGCAACATGATGCCTCATTCCCAGCAGAGCAGAGGGAAGGATCCTGCACCCCCAAAGCACAGTCCAAGGAGGGGGAATCTGCAGAAATATACAGGCGGTTGTGGGAAAGGGAGGGAGAGAAACAACTGCTTAGAAAAAGTTGGGATACATAATTTACCATAGAAGAAAAGGAACGGTGTCCCAAAGAGAAGAAATATAGCCATTTGAATAAATAAATACGACATTACTAATCCAGTGTTGTCTTTTATGGGATGTCAGTTAACAGTGTTCCCTCTCTTGGCATGCATTTGTTCATAGTTTCTTTCCCAGTTCAAGGCTTTTTACACGGCTTGGGGCAGGTTACTGAGGAGCCAATACAAGAAGTGGTGGAAAGACACAGCCCATGGGCTTTTCTGAGAGATTTTTCCAAAGTTAAAATCTATCAGGAGCTCAGTGTGCTGGAAAGAGAACAGATTCTCCAAACTGCCACCGAGGGCATCAGTCCCAGGTTCTTGCACTGGAGTGAGCGACTGAAGGTGAAGGCCTTGGGGCTGCTGGTGCCGGGCCGGAGGGACTCTGGGGGAAAGAGCCCGCCTCTGGCTCTCCACTCCAGCGCTGGGGAACGTCCTGTGGAGCACCACTTTGAAAAAATCTTGGAAGAGCAGATCCAAGGTGTGGCAGGCCAGTCATATTAACTTTCGTTCTCGGTAAATCCATGCAAAGCATTCTGCAAGTGCTAACCAGCCAGGTCATAGCAGGCCTAGAAATGCTGGCAAACATTCAACAGAACTTCTGCGAAAGGAAATGCCTTTTACTTGTTCGACATCTTTGGCAGTGTGCAAAGCACATGACCGGGGCAAATCTGATAGACATCCTTGACCTGGACTTCCACATGACTTTTGAAAGACTACCCCACAATGGCCTTCTCAGCAAGCTTAGCAGCCGTGGAATAAAGGGGGAAGCTCTTCTTGCCACAGAAGCGACAGTGGAGACAGCTGGAGGGCTGCAACCGGGGGTCCCGCAGGGTTCCATATTGGGGTGAAGGCTTGGCCAAGCCTTGGTTCCTGAAGGACACCAAAGAAACTCAGAGGATCAACCTGTGCTTTCAGGAGTATTAGACTGTGTGCATTCTGGAAAATGAGGATGGTCCAGAAAGAGCTCCGTGTGCCTGGGAACCTGGATGTCCGGAGGGGATCTCTGCAGCTTGGACAGGAAGCTGCTGTGAGCCAGTGGAGCCAATGGGGAGCCAGTGGAGCTGATGGAGAACCGGGGTGATATGAGAATCATGCCCAGTCCCCATCAACACCCTGGCAGCTCTATTCTGCACCAGTTGAAGTATCTGGACCGTCTTCAAGGGTGGCCCATGTAGAGCGTGTTACAGTAATCTAACGGGGAAGTCACCAACGCATGTGTCACCATCACCAGGCAGTCGGAACTCCAGGAAGGGACGCAGCTGATGGATCAGCCAAAGCTGATGGAAAGTGCTCCTCGCCACTGCTGACACTTGGGCTACCAAGGTCAGCTCCGGGTCAAGGAGCACTCCCAAGCTGCAGACCCTGTCCTTCAGAGGGAGTGCAACCCCATTCAAGACTAGGGCCAGGTCCCCCACTCCAGGGCCCGACCCACCCACCAACAGAACCTCCGTTTTTTCTGGATTCAGTTTATGGGCCCTCATCCAGCGCATTACCTCGGCCAGGCACCGGTTCAGCACAGCCACTGCCTCACTTGGATCGGTAGAAAACGAGAGGTAGAGCTGGGTATCATCAGCGTACTGGTGACTCCGCAGCCCACACCTCCTGATGACCACTCCCAGCGGTTTCATGCAGATGTTGAATAGCAAGGAGGACAAAATGGAACCCTGCGGAACCCCATGGCATAGCTGCCATGGCGCAGAGCCATAGTCCCCCAGCACCACCTTCTGGAATCGGCTGTTGAGGTAGGAGTGGAACCACTGCAATGCAGTGCCTCCAACCCCCAACCCCGCCAGCCTCTCCAGAAGAATACCATGGTCGATGGTATCGAAAGCCGCCGAGAGGTCCAGGAGAGTGGGGCTTCAGGTTGGATGTCAGGAAGGATTTCCTGATGGTTGGGAGCCCAGGATATGGAATTGGCTTCTATGGGAGGTGTTTCTGTGAAAACAGGCTCCTTCCAAACAAAAACACACAGAAAAAGAGAGAAAGCTGTGAGGACTTAGGCAGAGGCCTGACTCTGGAAGAGGTAGCGGAGAGAGCTCCGGTGCCTGTCTTCTAACCTCCATTGTGGTCTTTCCATCTGCCCTTCCAGCTTCACCCTTTCCTGAGCAGCCCCAAGCGTCATAACCCTTCCGTGGGCAGAGTGCACTTGGGGGTGGGCAGAGAGCTGGGGGCAAATTTTGGCATTGTGACCTGAGGGGGTTGCGCAGTTGGCTTTCTCAGTGCAGAGACAGGATGGCTTCCTTCCCTTCCTGACCTGGGATCTGGGTTGGGTCTGAGACCCCACGTCCTGAATCCTGAGCCTGCCAACTGCTCCTTGCAATGTTGCAATGGATTTGTTGGAGCGCCTGTGTGTGTGTGTGTGTGTGGAGATTCCCCTACCCAGATCCCTCTGAGGCTACTTTCCTCCTTTGAGTACCAGGCAGTTATTTCCCTTTTACTCAGATTGCCAACAGTCTCTGATCAGGTCCCAAAATTCACCAAGGGAGTCAGGGAAGCAGCAGGGTGTGTTTTACACCACCAACAACCAACCAACCAAACCAACAAAATTGGCAATGTAGTGATTGTCCGGTTTTGGCCAGGCTTTCTTCCCATACCTTGGCCATGCAGGAAGAAAAGCAAGTAAAATTCCAGCTCGATTGATGGTGCCAAAAGGGAGGGAGGGAGGGAGCAAGGGAGGGAGGGAAGGGAGAGAGAGCCTCACAGTAACCAAATGTTTCCTGTTCGGGGAGCCCATTACACAGCCTGTGGATGTGGGCAAGCAGAAAGGCCAACGGGCTAAACACCTCCCCGAGCTTTCCATTAGGCACCTGCCCCTATAAGAGACTGAGCTCCCTGCTTGCGTGAAGCGGCCACTACGTTTACTTGCAAAGTGAATCCTGTGTGGAAAGAGGATTAACTTTGCAAGAGGTGTCCACTCCTAGCTGACTCCAAAGTTCTCAGGCTGGTTTTTCTAATTTAAAACCCTTTCAAAGTGTGCCTATTCCTCCCTCAGCATCAACCGTGTGGCGATGTAAGTGACTCAATCGTATGAAACGCTCTGCTTAAGTTCTGGAACTCTGTGGTTGGGTGTTCCTGTTCCCAGCAGTGCCGGTCATGATAGAAACATAGAAACATAGAAACATAGAAACAGAGCGAGTCAGAAGGGGCCTCTTGGGCCATCTAGTCTGACCTCCGGCACCAGCCGGCTCCGCTCATGACATGCCCACCCTGTGCATGTCCAGCCTATCTTTGAACACCCTCACCGATGGGGCCTCAACGACCTCCCGTGGAAGCCCATTCCACGCCCTCGGGGTCCTAACTGTCAGGAAGTGCTTCCTGGCATCCAAATTGAACCTTGGCTCCCTGAGCTTTGCTCCATTGGAGCGCGTCCTGCCTTCCTCTGCAGGGGAGAACAGGCCTCTCCCCATCTCCATGTGACACCCCTCACATACCTGTATGTTGCCAACAGATCCCCTCTGAGTCTCCTCTTCTCCAGTCTGAAGAGACCCAGTTCCCTCAGTCTTGCCTCATACGGCATCCCCTGCAAACCAGCCACCATCCTTGTGGCCCTACGCTGCACTGACTCCAACCTGGCTATATCCTTTCTGTAATGAGGGGCCCAAAACTGAACACAATACTCCAGTTGCGGGCGCACCAGAGTCATGTAGAGTGGTAGTAGTACCTCTCTTGATCTAGAAGCCACACTTCTGGCTATGCAACCAAGGGTGGCATTCGCCCTCTTGACCACCGCATCACACGGCTGACTCATGTTTAGCCTGCGGTCAACCAGTACCCCGAGGTCCCTTTCACAAGTGCTGCTCTCCAGCCACTTGTCCCCTAACCTGTACTTATGACAGCTATTCCTATGCCCCAAGTGCAAGACCTTGCACTTATCCACATTGAACGCCATCCTGTTGTCTCCTGCCCACTTCCATAGTGTGTCCAGATCCTTTTGGATCTGGAGTACCTGCTTCTCAGTTGTGGCCACTGCTCCAGTTTTAGTGTCGTCTGCGAATTTGATAAGCAGACTGTTCACCCCTTCTTCCATGTCGTTAATGAAAAGATTAAACAGGATCGGCCCCAGGACAGAGCCCTGGGGGACCCCGCTTGTCACTGGCTGCCATCCCGACGATTCCCCGCTAATGGTTACCTTCTGCTTTCGGTCAGTCAGCCATGCCCTAATCCACCGGATAGCTCATCTCTGCAGCATGGTTTCATCTGGGAGATCTCACCAAGAAATCGCCTCAGGCTTGCAACAGAGAGGTCCCATTGCTATCCAGCTGGCTGTCTTACTGGCTGTGAAACCCAGATTCCCAAACACCACTAATTGCAGGAATTGCCGTTTGGAGCACACGCGCCCAAGCAAAGCTCCCCCTCTCAATTATCTGCCTCTTCCCCTCAGGAACAGGCTGCACGTCATTTCCACCCACTGCCTTTTCTTTCCCCGATTCCTCCCTCCATACAACCCCCACTGTGACAGGGCAGCTCTGAAATGGGTCCCAAGAAAGTGCTGAGCAGAGGGGGAGCCTGAGTTGGAGACCTTCCTGGGGCCATAATGCATCCCTGGAGGCAACATCTCAGGAGCACATGGGGAGCAGGAGGCCCAGGAGTTCCTTAGGCCACACACACACTCTCCCCACTGCTGCACCCCACGGGGTGCTCCTCGGGGCTGGTCGGTTTTATGTATTTATTTATTTATTAAAACATTTCGATGCTGCCCCATAGAAACCAAGCCTTGGGGCAGATCAAAGCACCGGCCCAGTGCGTGCAACAGGAAGCGCTCCAGAGTACCTGTCGCAGCATCCGGGATGTGAAATTCTCTCCCGCAACCACACGATGGCCGGCAGGGGTAAGGGCTCCATTTCTGCACATCACGGGGTCCAGCCCGGACCAGAACCATGACTCCTGCCCAGCAATCTCTGCACAGTTGCCTTGATGTGGCACAAAGTCTGAAAACATGACAGTGGGCAGGTCATTTCCCGGCGCTCTTGATGCTCCCCTGGCAATGCCTGTTTTCAGAGGTGTTTTCCGTTGAATTTTGTGGTGGGGTCTTCTCTGAACATCCTTACCATCATTATCACTATGATAATGAGCATCACATCACACCTTTATCCTGACTTTTTCCATGCATGAGGAAAGCAAGCACTTTGCTGCCTCTCCTCATCGTTCTCTTCCTGACATCAACAACCCTGCCAGGTAGGATTGGCCGAGAGTGAATGACCGGCAAAAAGTCATGCAGTGAGCTTCAGGGATGTGCGGGGATTTGGATCTGGATCTCTCAGTCCCCATCCCACTTCTTGAACTCTTGATCCCGTGCGGAGATGCACAATGATCTTCCCCTGTTTCGTCTTGTCCAGCAACAACGGTTACAATTCTGCTTTTAGATTTGCCAGTCCTCAACTTTGAGGGCAAAAGGAGAAGGGGGCGGCAGAGGTTGAGGTGTCTGGATGGATTCAATGAGGCAGTTGGTGTAAACTTAGGTGGACTCTGGGGATGGTGAATGAAAGGAAGACAAGGAGGAATGTTTTCCATGGGGTCGTGATGGGTTGGATGTGACTTTGCAAGTAACAACAGCAACAACATCAACAACCTGGCTTCCTCTCGTGGATAGACGAGCTGAAAACATGCTGCCCCAGCACACACACAGGAAGGGGAACCGGATGCCAGGAATGGGCATTGGGCACAGCCAGATGGAAAGAAGAAGCTTTTCCAAGGGAAATAGTGGGGGAGGGAAGAGGAGACAGGGGAAGACCCTCCTACTGAGTCCCTCAGAGGCAGCTGCAATGGGACGGACGGAACTGTTTCTCCATCACGGAGTTTCCCTCTCGCTGCCCTTCTCAGCCATTCCTTCACGAGCAGTGTTTTGGGAAAACCTCAGCCTGTCCCATCCATGGAGCTGAAGCCAGGCACCGCAGGGAAATCCGTGGGCACCATGATGACGGTGTAGCACATGGATGTACAGGTGGCGTGAGCACGACATGCCGAGAGCAAGCTGAGCGCACCAGAAATGAGAAGAGAGAAAGCGAGGCAGGGGCTTTGCAGGGCCAGGCTGCCTCACTGCAAGGCAACACTTGCGGTGGGAGGAATAGAAAAGGGGGATGCAGCAGGTCACATGTTGAAGGCCAGCTGCAAAGTACATGAGGGAAAGATCCCTTGGTCCTGCTTTCTTCACATGGGCCACATAGGCACATTCTTGCACATGGGGGTGAGGAAGGTTGTCAGGAAGGACCTGAGGTTCTCCAGCCAAAACACCCTGTAATTATGGAAATCATCATGCATTGCTGCTCTTCTTCGTAAACCTCATGGGCCCCCCTCCTCCAGGAGCACCTTGAACCCCCGAGGCACTGCTGAGATCGCCAAGGCATGTCTTGCACCTGGCACAAAGGGGAGGGCACCTTCTTCCCTTCTGTCCTGCTCAGGGATTAGGAGAGGCTGGGGGCAGCAGAGGAGTCTGCCGTGCAGGCACTTATTCTCACTTCGTTCGGCTGAAGCCTTGCCTGGCTGGGCTCCTTGTCCATTTAGAAGGAAATTTCTCTAACTGCTCCTCTACTGGGCTGAAAGGGGCAGGATGGAGGCCTTGCCAAGTGCCGGCAGAGTGGCCCTCTTGGTCCTGCTACTGCTCCTCCTCCCAGAGGCCTCCTGTGGGAGGCTGGGTGCCAAATGCCCCTGGAGCTGGCACAGGGCAGAGCTGCAGCCACGCAATTATTTCCGGCGGGGAGACGTCGTCCTCAGCGCCAGCATCACTGCAGCACAAGGCCTTTTTCGACCACACACTTTCAACAAACCTGCTTCTAATGAACAGAAAAGGTAAGTCACTGGCCTGCTGGACCTGTTACTGCTAAGTGCCACCGTCAGCTGCACAGCACAGCTGCTGCTAGCAAGCAAAGCCAGGGTGATTTCTCCTAGCTGGCGCATTCCTCAGGAAGACCCAGCCAGGCAACTTACAAGCAGAAATGCCCAGAGGGAAGAGGTGGGCAATTGGGGGCAGTAGGTCCCAGAACTTGCCCCACCATCCGTGCCTCGGCACCCCTCTGCCTTCCACACGGAGTCCTTCCTTCTCTTTCCGTGGCCAGCATATTTGAGTTTCCGCTTCAGTATCTTGCCATCACAAGAGCAGTCAGAGTTGCTCTCCTCTAGGACTGACTGGATTGATCCTACCTTTGGGGCATAGGATTGAGGGTGGCGCCAGTGGTCCCAATTTTCAAAAACGATAGTAGAAGGGACATGGGGAATTACACAAAATTTAGCCTTATGTCCATGGTAGGGAAAAATATGGAAAGGCGCATAATAGCTAGAGATTCCATGATGTAAGAAACTTAAGAGAGGATGGCAGCCACACAACAGGGCTTCCACAAGAAAAGGTCCTGCCAGACAACCCTTGTGGGATTCTACAACAAGCTTTCGAGGTGGCGAGACGGAGGGGATGCGGTAAAGGTCGTTTACCTGGATTTCAGCAAGGCCTTTGAAAAGTGCCCCATGATATCCTGGTTGAGAAACTGAGGAGTTTTGGAATAGAGCAAAGCACTGTCCGGTGGATTAGGGCACGGTTGACCCACCGAATCAGAAGGTAACCATTATTGGGCAATCACTGGGATGGTGGCCAGTGACAAGCGGGGTCCCCCAGGACTCATTCCCGGGGGACATACTGTTTACTCTTTTAGTGGCAGGAGAGAACAGGTTTTCGCTCAATATAGATAAGGGCAAGAAATTGCACTTGGGGCATAAAAATGGTGTCATAAGTAAAGGTTAGGTGAGAAGAGGCTGGAGAGCAGCACTTGTGAAAGGGACCTTGGGGGGGTGGTTGACTGCAGGCTAAACTTGAGTCAGCCGTGTGATGCCAAGAGGGCAAACGCCACCCTTATTGGCATAGGCAGAAGTGTGACTTCTAGATGAAGAGAGGGATTTCGGCCACTCCATACGACTCTGGTGCGCCCACAACTGGAGTATTGTACTCAGTTCTGGGCCCCTCATTGCAGAAACGATATGGCCAGGTTGGAGTCAATGCAACACAGGGCCACAAGTTTGGTTGCCTGTTTTCAGGGATGGGGAATGAGGCGAGACTGAGGGAACTGGGTCTCTTCAGCCTGGAGAAGAGGAGACTCAGAGGGGATGTGTTGGCGACATACAGGTATGTGCGGGGATGTCACATGGAGGTGGGGAGAGACCTGTTCTCCCAGGTCTCTGGGAGAAAGGAAGGCATGACGGTGCAAAGCTCAGGGAACCAACGCTCAATTTAGATACCAGGAAGCACTTCCTGACAGTTATGACCCTGAGGGTGAGAATGGGCTTCCATGAGAAGATGTTAAGGCCCCATCGGTGAGGGTGCTCAAAGACAGGCTGGACATGCACATGATGGGCATATGAGCGGAGATGGCTGGAACCAGGGGTCAGATTATATGACCTGGGATACCCCTTATGACTCGCTCTGTTTCTATGTTTCTATTTCCAGTTAGAAGCAATTGTTAATCGTCCTGAACTTGTCATAAAGCAAAATAAGTGTGACAT
Organism: Varanus salvator macromaculatus; assembly: GCA_023646645.1. Classification (NCBI taxonomy): domain Eukaryota; kingdom Metazoa; phylum Chordata; class Lepidosauria; order Squamata; family Varanidae; genus Varanus; species Varanus salvator. The sequence continues at coordinate 228,459 of JAIXND010000818.1, read as the reverse complement.
ATTTTTGAAAGACTCTCTGGCAAATTTTTGAAATCTTTGGACTTATGTAACACTTCATGATTTTCTGCATTTCTGCATGTATCAGTTTTGGTCTTTTTTTTTTTCCATTCTTTTGCGTATCCTCCCTGTATGATAGAAAGTCCGGTCGACCTCTTACATTTCCAGCATTTACCAGTGCGATCTGACTGACTCCTTCACCCATAATGGATGATGCTCTGTCCCAACTTCTCTCACCTATCATGGGTGATTGTTGTCTAATCTGCAATGCAGACCGGTTCCACTGCCTAACAGAGCCACTTCCAATCAGGACCTGCAAGGCACCCCTCCCATTTGCATCCTGAAGGATCAAATCTGATCCTCGACTTCTTGTCTTACCAAATAATAATAATATGTACTCGTCTCTGCCAGTCTAAGTGACCTTTTCCCAATATTGGCAGTGATCATCTGAAAGAGAAAGTTCAGTTAGGCAGCACATTCATTTGTATAGCTCAAATTCATCCCAACGACAATGCCTTTAGTTTAGTCTACCAAGTACAGCTCGATCTGTACAAATCTGTTCTTCCTATCCATTTTCTTAATCTCTCTGCCAGTTTTGAAGTAAGACTTCTATAATGTTCATTTAATACTGAGGGCTGTGGTAACAAGGGATTATTCCCATCTTCAGGTATCCGTGTTGGATGAGCTTCCTGTCATCTTGGCGGTATTAGGCCCTCTTCTTTGATTTCATACATTACTTGTGAAATTGGAAGAATTTGTTTTTCCTCTAAAAACTTGTAATAGCTAGCAGTAAAATCATCGGGGCAGGTGCTTTATCTTTTTTTAATTTTCCAGTAGCATGCAATATCACTTGGATACTGATAATACAATTCACTATTTTCCTCTGCTCCGTGGTGAATTTTGCAAGGCATGTTCTTCTACATACCCCTCTTCCCTCTTCTGGAGTCAGTATGTGTTTGGGGGGTGGGGGGAATGTGAATTGCACAGTAAAGTCTTTCCAAAATAGGCTGTGCCATTCTCTTTCTTCACTCCTGTTATAGCCCTTCCTTCTATTTCTTTCTTAACACTAAATATCTTCTAGGTTTACTTGCATGTTCAAAATGGTATTGTTTTAAAAATCTCAGCTTCTCTGGAGCTGCTCTGTATCTCTCATGTCCAGCTGATTTCTTTATAGTTTACATTCAGTCAAAAGGTATTTGCACTGTTTTTGTTTTTGCTTTCTCCCAGCAATATATGGAACACGGTCCCCAGAGAGGTCCGCTTGGTGCCGTCGTTATTTGCCTTTTGGCGCCAGGCTAAGACATTTCTATTCAAACAGTATTTTAATTGTTAGAGTTATTTATTGATTTTAAATTGCCGGGATGTCTCCACCAGTTTTATGTATTTTATGTATTTATATATTGGGTTTTTTTATGATTCGAATCCACCCCAAGGCTCATGCGAAGGGGGCTGCATATCAGTTGTTTAAATAAAAACTCTGCGTATAATTTAAATAGGCAGGGTGACAGTATGTAGCCTTGCTGACGTCCTTCCTCAATTATGAACCAATCAGTGGTTCCATGTCCAGTTCTCACTGTTGCTTCTTGACTCACATATCAATTTCTCAAGAGAGAAATAAGATGGTCCGGTACCATCCCTTTAAGAACTTGCCACAATTTGTTGTGATCCACACAATCAAAGGCTTTAGCATAGTCATAGAAGCCAAAGTAGATGTTTTTCTGGAACTACCTGGCATTCTCCATGATTCAGCGTCTGTTGGCAATTTGATCTCTACTTCCTCTGCCTCTTCGAAATCCTGCCTGTACTTCTGGTAGTTCTCGGTCCACATACTGCCGGAGCCTAGCCTATAGGATTTGGAGCATCACTTTGCTAGCATGTGAAATGAGCACGATGGTGCAGAAGTTTGAACATTCCTTCGCATTGCCCTTTTTTGAATTGGAATTTAAACTGACCTTTTCCAATCCTGGGGCCAATGTTGAGTTTTCCAAATTTCCTGGCATATTGAGTGTAACATTGTGACTGCATCATCTTCTAGGATTTGGAACAGTTCAGCTGGAATACTGTCTCCTCCACTAGCTCTGTTGTTGCTCCGGCTTCCTAAGGCCCATTTGACTTCACAATCCTGGATGTCTGGTTCGGGCTCAGTGACCACCCATCGTGGTTATCAGGGATGTGAAGCTTCTTCTTGTATAGTTCCTCTGTGTAATCTTGCCACCTCTTTTGAATTTCTTGTGACTCTGTTTGGTCCCTGCCATTTTGGTCCTTTATTATGCCCATCTTTGCATGAAATGTTCCCTTCAAATCTCCAATTTTATTGAAGAGATCTCTGGTCTTCCCTATTCTTTGTTTTCTTCTATTTTTTGAATTTTAGATTTAAGAAGGCACTCTTATATCTTCTAGATATTCTCTGGAATTCTGCATTCAATTGGGTGTATTCTTCTCTTTCTTCTGTACCTTTTACTACACTCCTTTCCTCAGCAATTTGTAATGATTCCTCAGCCAGCCATTTTTCTGTCCTACTTTCTTTTTTTGGGGTGGGGTGGGCTTAGTTGCTTCCTCTTGTGCAATGTTGCAAATCTCTGTCCTCAATTCTTCAGGCACAGTGAGCTCCTGGCCTAGTTTTTACTGACTGTATGGAGCTTCTCCATCTTTGGCTGCAGAGCACATAGTCAATCTGATTTCTGTTTGACCGTCTGGTGATGTCCATGTGTAGGGTTGTCTCTTGGGTTGTTGGAAAAGAGTGTTTGCTATGACCATCGACTTCTCTTGACAAAATTCTGCCAGCCTGTGCCCTGCTTCGTATTGTAAACCATGGCCAAATTTGCCTGTTATTCTGGCTATCTTTTCTTTTCCTAAGTTAGCATTCCTATCCCCCATGATGATGTGGATCTCATTTTTGGGTGGTAATTCTAGAAGGTGTAGGCCTTCATAGAACCAGTCAACTTCAGGTTCTTCTGCACCATTTGCTGCGGTATAGACTTGGACTACTGTGATGTTGAACGGTTCGCCTTGCATTAGAACTGAGATCATTCTGTCATTTTCGAGATTGTATCCCAGTACTGCTTTTCCTGCTCTTTTATTGAGTATGAAGGCTACTCCATTTCTTCTGCGGGATTCTTGCCCACAGTAGTATACTTGATGGTCACCATAATGAAATTCTCCCATCCCTGTCCTTTTTAGTTCACTGATTACTGAGCTGTCGATGTCTAGCCTTGTCCACTCTTTTTTAAAATTGTCCAGCTTGCCTTGATTCATGGATCTTACATTCCAAGTTCCCATGTAGTATACATCTTTCCAGCTTCGGACTGTCCATTTACCCCCAGATACATCCACAACTGAGTGTCCTTTTGGCTTAGACCCAGTCGCTTCACTCTTTCTTGCACTACTAGTACTAGCACTCTGCTCTTCCTCAGTAGCACATGGGACACCTTCCAACCTGAGGGGCACATCTTCCGGCGTCGTATCTTATTGCATTTTGGTACTGTCTGTGGGGTTTTCATTGCAAGGACATAGGAGTGGGTTGCCATTTCCTTCTCCAGTGGAGCAGATTTTTTGAAAGCTCTCAGCTATGACCTGCCCTGCACAGCACAGCTCATAGCCCCATGGCGCTACGCATGCCCCTTCCCAACGTCATGGCAGTGATCCATGAATGGGTCGGAGACAGTACTCTGTTAATTTCAAGTTATGCTTCGTAGAGGATGGATCCTTAGTCCACAATGAAGCCTCATTGTTCTGAAAAGGCAACCAAATATTCAAATTGGGCATTACCAGGAATTTATTTTCTTCTGTACTGGGATGGATTGCTCTGTTATATTATTACAAAAAGCAATTTATTCCCCTTTTCTTCCATATCAATACACAGCGAATCCCTCGGTACAAGGGTCCAGTCCAGGTGCTGTCCCTTTAGGAGACTGAGCTCCCTGATTGCCTGAAGCGGCCACTACATTCACTTGAAAAGTTAAATCTTTGTTGAAATTGGTTCCCATGGACAGTGGCTTTGAGTACCACTGTACTGCATGAGAAAAGAAAGCACTTTGCTGCCTCTCCTCATCGTTCTCTTCCTGACATCAACAGCTCTGCCAGGTAGGATTGGCCGAGAGTAAATGACCGGCGAAAAGTCACGCAGTGAACTTCAGGGATATTTGGAGATTTGGACCTGGGTCTCTCATTTCCCATTCACCTTATTGCACACTCGACCCCATGCAGAGATGCTCATCAATCTCCCCTGCCATGTCTTGTCCAGGAAGGACCGTTCCAATTTGGCTTTAGATATGCCTATCGTCAAGGGCAAAAGGAGAAGGGGGCGAAGAGGGTGAGATGGCTGGGTGGAGCCACTGATGTAGTGGGTATGAGCTTAGGTGGACTCTGTGGGATGGAGGATGACAGGAAGGCCTGGAGGAATGTTTTACCTGGGATCGTGATGGGTTGGGTGTGACGTTGCAACTAAGAACAGCAAAAACATCCACAACCTGGCTGTATCTCCTGGATAGAGAGTCATCTGGAAGGGGAAAAGGATGCCAGGAATGGGCAGTGGGCACAGCCAGATGGAGAGAAGATACTTTTTGCAAGGGAAATAGGAGGGGATGGAAGAGAAGATATGGGAAGACCCTCCCGCTGAGTCCCTCATAGGCAGCTGGGATGGGACCAATGGAACTGTTCATCCCTCAGGGAATTTCTATCTCGCTGCCCTTCTTGGCCATCCCTTCAGGAGCAACGTTCTCACAAAATCTCAGCCTGTCCCATCCATGGAGTGGAAGTTGCCCCTGAGGGAAATTCTGTCTGAACCATGATGATGGTGCATCACTTGGAGGTACAGGTGGTGTGAGCAGGGCCTCCAGGGATAAAGCTGAGCACACATGGAATGAAAAGGGAGAAAGCGAGGCAGGGGCCTTGCAGGGTGAGGCCGCCTCACTGCAAGGCAACACTATTTATTGATTGATTGATTTATATCCTGCCATTTTCCTCAAAGGGCTCAAGGCAGCTTACATCATTTGCCTCCTCCATCTTATACCGACAACAACAACCGTGTGAGGTAGGTTGGGCTGAGATCCTGTGCCTGGCCCAGAGTTACCCAGTTGGCTCCATGGCTGAGTAGGGACTCGAACCCAGGTCATCTGCGTCCCAATCCCATGCTCTTAAAGACTACACCACACTGGCTCTCTTGCAGTGGGAGGGATAGCAAATGGGGGATGCAGCAGGTCAAATGTTGAAGGCCAGTTGCAAAGCACATGAGGGAAAGATCCCTTGGTCCTGCATGTTTCACATGGGCGGCATGGTCACACTCTCTGAGTGTATCTGTTTTGCACATGGGAGTGAGGAAGGCTGGCAGGAAGCCACAGAGGTGCTCCAGGCATGAGGCCATACAATTATGAAAATCATCATGCATTGCTGCTCTTCTTGTTAAACCTCATGGGCCCCCTTCATTCAGGACCACCCTGAACCCCCGAGGCACTGCTTAGATGGCAGAGGAGTGTCTTGCATCCAGGCACCAAGTGGAGAGCGCCCCTTCCCCGCTGTCCTGCTCAGGGATCAGGTGAGGCTATGGGCAGCAGGGGAGTCTGCCGTACCGGCACAATTCTCACTTCCTTCAGCTGGAGCCTTGCCAGGCCGGGATCCTTGTCCATTTAGAAGGAAATTCCTCTTACTACTCCTCTACTGGGCTGAAAGGGGAAGGAGGGAGGCCGTGCCAAGCGCCGGCAGAGTGGCCCTCTTCGTCCTGCTGCTGCTACTTCTGCTCGCAGAGGCCTCCTGTAGGGGGCTGGAGTCCAAATGCCCCTTGAGCTGGCACAGGGCTGAGCTGCAGCCGCGCAATTATTTCTGGACGGGAGACTTCGTCTTCAGTGCCAGTATCTCTGCAACTGAAGGTGGATTTCAACCGCACACTTTCAATCAACCTGCCTCTAATGAAAAGATTGAGTAAGTCACTGGTGTGCTGGATCTGTAACTACTAGACACCATGGGCAGCAACACAGCATGGCTAACAGTAGTGAGCAAAGCCAGAGTGAATCTTCCTGCTATCTTCTCCCTCCTGAAGACCCAGCCAATGAACTCACGGGAAGCACAGCCAGCAGGGAGCCCAGGGAAATGAGGTGCAAAAGGCCCCAGACCATGCCCCACTTTCCTACCCACTGCACCCGTCTGCCTTCCCATCCCCATCAGTCGGAACGGCTGCCTTGCTGGGCTCCTGCCTGGGATGGGCACCTTGGCTTCAGGGGTCTTGTCTTGGGGGATGGACCTGGAGTAAGATGTAAATGAGGCCGCAGGAATCTCACCTGAGCTTCTGCAGAAATCAGTGGGGCTCTGGGTTTGGGTTGGAGGAGGCTGAGCATGTAGAAGCCTGAGAAGCAGGACGCAGCCTGAAAGGGCACCGGAAGGATCCATGAGCAGGGATGGTTCGGTGAAACACCCTCTTCTTCTTTTTTTTCCTCCCAAGGATGTCATCAACATATTACTGGAAGATCCTCTCCTTCCAGTTTGCAATCCAGGAGGTCAACGAGGATCGCAGCCTCTTGCCCAACCTCACCCTCGGCTACAGCATCTATGACAGCCTTCACGATGTTAGACTGACATCCGACACAGCCATCGACGTGCTCTCAACAGCTCAGGCCCACGTTCCCAACTACAAGTGTGGCAGACGAGATCATCTGCTGGCCATCCTTGAAGAATCTGACTCGGACAGCTCCATGCAGCTTTCCAACATGCTGGGCATCTTCAAAATCCCACAGGTGGGAGGTTTGGGAGAAGCAATATGAGTTGCTAAGTAGAGAAAGTGAAAGATTCCCAAATAATTGCGAAGCATGATCTTTGTCCCAGGGCAGTAGACCATCCTACACAGTCCCATGATGAAAAGGGTTCAAAGCCGCAGGCCCCACACCAGCCCCCACCTGGTACTGTTAGTGCTGAGGATAAACCAAAGGTCCCTCTTGTGCCTTGTCGGACCGTGAGAGAGATGACAGCACAGCAAGTGACTGTATGGAAAGACTCAGTGATGTTGGTGCCCAACCAATAGCCACACATTGAGGATTCGTGCTGCAGAGCAGGCTGGGGCCAGGGATCCTTCTGATTCGCTTTGTTCCCATGCTAATATGTTTCTTATCGAGAGGAAGTCCACCTCCACTCGAGACCAGCTGCCCTGGCCATCATGTGCAGGGCTTCCATATGTTCAGCTTTTTGGAAGGATTAGATGCAGAGAGCACATCAAAACATTTATTTTTGGACATTGCTATCTTTAAACTACAATTCTCGTATCAAAACAAGGTGATCTTGCTGATCGTATGTAGAATGATCTTTATATATTCTGAAATCCTGTCAGAGGCTTGTATTTGCCACTTTCTTTTGTCTCTTTGAACGAAGCCTGAATACTTGAGCCTTGTGGTTCAGTCCTCTGAAAAAATTGTTTTCTTAGTTTGGATGAGATACAGAGCAAGGAATTCTGCACTTCAGGGTCAAGCATCTCATGTGCATCCATCATAGTTTTGTTCAAGGGTAGGATAGAGGCGCACAAGATAGGCCTGTACTGAACACGGGGCAGTCTAGATGGCTCGTGATACCCCTTCTGACATGCTCTATTTCACTGTTTCTCTGGGTTTTTTTTGCTTTCCCATCATCGAATGCAGAAGGGCAAGAGTGACTCTGAGAGCCCAGGAAGGTGTCCATGGGATCTCTGTTTTACTAACCCTACAAAACCTTTCCTCTCCCATTGATGGGATGATGTCTTGGGACATGTATAACAGGGTGGAACAACTGGAGATACTCAGCAATTCAGGCTGCTCCTGCCCTCATTCTCTCAGTGTTTCAAACTTAGAATGATAAAACTCTTCATTTTTCAGAAAATAATAAGCTTTGCCAGAAAATAATATGCTTCATGCAGATAGTTAAAGGGTAAATGTTTTATGATAAACACTTTATTATTAGGAAAATTATCTGTATTGTTTTCTTTCACATCATGTTTCATGGAGATAACATTTGAGTGGTTTGTTCCCAAAAGAGAACAACGGGGGGGAGGGATAAATTAAAATTGTTTTATTGTTGTTGTATTTTTATCATGTTAGCTGCCCCGAGGCTTTGTTGCGATGGGGCGGCCTATAAATGTTTTAATAAATAAATAAATAAATAAGATGAGGAATTTTCATTTGGTGCTGAAATGAAGCAATCCCTCAGCCTCGCTCTTCCTTTCCCTCCCAGGTCACTTATGCTTTCACCGCTCAGGTCAGGGGAGAAAAAAGCCAGTCCCCTTCCTTGTACAGGATGCTCCCCGAAGAAGGCCTCCAGTACCCAGGGATCGTCAGGCTGCTGCTGCACTTCAGGTGGAAGATGGTGGGGCTCTTCTCACTCGACACTGAGAATGGAGACAGGTTCATGAGGACCTTGAAACCAGAGCTCCTCAGGAATGGCATTTGCGTGGTTTTTTCACGCAGCTTCTCACAGCAGAAAGCAGCTCATTTACCAGTCGGGTGGCAGTCATGGAAATTTGTGGTAGAAATCAATGTCTTCCTTTATTTTGAAGAGTTGGTTTTCTCCTTCTATGGAATATTTCTTGTTGAATCACTTATTCAAAGTTTCATGCTACCTGTTAATGGAAAAGTCTGGATCACCACAACTATGAGTGACTTTACCTTGGATTTATTTTATGCACCAGATACAACAATATTCCAGTACTTGTATGCGTATTTTTCCTTCCTTCCCCCGAAAAGGAAAATGACCAACTATGATGGTTTTCTGAATTTGTATAGAAGTATGGATGCGTTTGTGAAGACAGCTTTCAAGTGTTCGTATTCAAAGCATGTGCTGTCAGTGAAAGAGTGGATGAGATGCAGAGCGAAGGAGGAACCGGAGGGCCTCCCCCAAGTGGACCAGGAGCAAGCACTCTCTGTGGACAGTTTCTTCTCTTACAGCACCGTCCAGGCCCTGGCCAGGGCCGTGCATGTGGCTCTTTCCTCCAGATCCAGGAGGAAGAACAAGGAACGTGGAGGCACGCCAGAGCTACACGGGCTGCATCCATGGCAGGTATTCCCCCCAGTCACCATCTTCGTAGCTGTTACCCTTAAAAATGTGAGAATGGAGACGAGATCTTCCCAATGAAGGGGCAGCTGGAACACTCTCTGTTCTGGTCCCCCTGTTGGTCCCCTCTCCTGGCCTCCTAGGATTGAGCCCAGCTGTTCCTGGCTGGTGGAGTTGCTTCAAGGCACACTGAGGCAACACGTGTGCATACAAGTCCAAAGTATACGATGGGTATCCAGAAATGAAATCAGAGCCTTCCCCAGAATAGGAGTGACATCGAGCCACAACAAGCAGGGAGCACCTCTTAGAACAAACTGGGGTGCGAAATGTGCCTCCTCAAATGCTGCTTCTTGCTCTGTTCCTCCAGCTCCACCCTTTCCTGAGAGACCCCCAGTTCCACAATCAGTCCATCGATGGGGTGTATTTGGATGAGAACGGAGACTTGGCAGCCAACCTGGACCTTGTGAATTGGGTGAGGTTTCCCAACTGGACTGCTGTAAGCGTGAAAGTTGGGAGCCTAGAAAGGCGGGGCTTGCCTGGCCCCAAACTCACCATCCACCGACATCCTATTGTGTGGCCCCGATGGCAAGATCAGGTGATGAAAACCATCCCTTTCATTCCATTGTTTTCTTTTCCCTTCCCTTTGCTAGCATTCTGGCTAATCAGATGTGCAGCCATTTGAGACATTAATACAAAGCATGAGAGGTAAAAGGGGACATTCCTCTGGAGGGATGTCCAGGTGCTCCAGCTTCACAGGCTGGGGTTCAGTAATGGAACATGCTGAAATCCCTGCCCTCCCCTCCAACCTTTCCAGCTCCGTCTCCCCATCCGCAGAATCAGCACCCCAAGCCTCCTGCCCTGATGCTCCTTCTCTCTCGCTCAGCCCCTGCCCCAGGCCAGGTGCGTGGAGAGCTGCCGCCCGGGATTCTCTAAGGTGGCTCGGGAAGGGGAGCCCCTGTGCTGCTATGACTGCGCTCCGTGTGCAGAAGGGACCATCTCCACTCGGGAAGGTGGGTGAGTGCAGAGGAAAGGCAGTGCCCGAAAAGATCCGAGCCAGGGATGACCTTGCATTAGTCTTTGACTTCTCCATCTATGCAGAAAATTCCCTCCCTTCTCGTCGGTGGTGCTTTTCAGCAAACCCTCCTCTCCCTCCAAAGTGCCCCTCATGAAATATTGGCATGTGAAGCCACACGTGTTGTGAGTCATTCCCCTCCTCCTATACAAAAGGCAAGTCCCCCTTGTGCAGCTCCCCCAAGGAGACCTGTGTGGCTTGCAAAGAAGGAACATTCTTGATCTTTCGGAACTTCTATGGCTTCATCTGGAGAGCTGTTGGAGGACTTCTCATCTTGCTGGCACTGACGGGCTTTTCATCAGGGAGGATGCCAGGAAATGATAATGGACTGGGAGGATTATGCTAGGAATGGTCTCTGTGTTTTTTGGGGCATGGAGTGCATCTGGCTGTTGTGAGTGGAGCTGGCTGGAGCCGGGGTCAGACTAGATGGCCCGGGAGACCCTTTCTGACTCGTTCTCTTACTATGTTAAGGAGTCACATATTCAAGAGAATGGTGGGAAGGAGGACCTTTGGGTCTGATGTTCAGCTGCACATGGTGGGCTGCAGAATTTTTTTAAATCAAAACGGGAACTGGTGTGCATTCCCGGAATTCTAAACAACTGGAGGGTCCAGTCACGTCCTATATTTGTCTAATGTTACGAAAAGAGGCATAAAATTTATGAAAAAGTATGTGCTTTCATGTGTGCTGATGCTGGAATCCCATACCATAAGTAATCCAAGATATCTCTATTCAGTTTACTTATATCCTGCAAGTTTCCTTCAAGGAACTCCTAGTGGTTTCTGTAATTATCCTTCATTGCACAGTGCTGTCCTCACAAGAACCCTCCGAGGTAGGCTGGGCTGAGAGTCTAAGTGTGGCCCACAGGCACCCAGTGAGCCCCAGGGCTGAGTCAGAACTGGCATCTGGATCGCCTTTGTACTGAACCAGGTTGGCTCCCAGTCAGAAAAGTGCTGCCAGGTGTGGAATTCCACCCACACCTTTGGGGGAGCAGAACTTTCTCGACCAACTCAGAACCCCCAACCCCCGTCCTCATCCTCTTTCCTGCTCAGATGGCCTCTGTGCAGCAGACGTAGTTCAAAACTCATAGGACCTCCATGGAATACTTTGCAAAGAAAAGGCGCCTCACTCCAAAGGTTTCCCCGGGGCAGAAGGAGCCAAAGGCAGGATGTGTCATTGAGTCACAGCCCCTTTGATTCTGACATGGTTCAATGCATGGCTGTGGAGCAGCTAATGAAATGACTTGGGGAGGGGCATAGAAGACATATCTGGTTGCTCCTAGTGCCCCTGTGTGAGAGTCCTCTTTTGGTCCTCCTCCATCCACATCTCACGTGGGTAAGTGAAAAGGGTGGTTGAGCAAACAAAGGGACTCAATTCCTCAGTTTGCCCTGATTTTATTTATTTAGTAATTTAGAAACATAGAAACATAGAAACATAGAAACAGAGCGAGTCAGAAGGGGCCTCCTGGGCCATCTAGTCTGACCTCCGGCACCAGCCGGCTCCGCTCATGACATGCCCACCATGTGCATGTCCAGCCTATCTTTGAACACCCTCACCGATGGGGCCTCAACGACCTCCCGTGGAAGCCCATTCCACGCCCTCGGGGTCCTAACTGTCAGGAAGTGCTTCCTGGCATCCAAATTGAACCTTGGCTCCCTGAGCTTTGCTCCATTGGAGCGCGTCCTGCCTTCCTCTGCAGGGGAGAACAGGCCTCTCCCCATCTCCATGTGACACCCCCTCACATACCTGTATGTTGCCAACATATCCCCTCTGAGTCTCCTCTTCTCCAGGCTGAAGCGACCCAGTTCCCTCAGTCTCGCCTCATACCCCATCCCCTGCAAACCAGCCACCATCCTTGTGGCCCTACGCTGCACTGACTCCAACCTGGCTATATCCTTTCTGTAATGAGGGGCCCAAAACTGAACACAATACTCCAGTTGCGGGCGCACCAGAGTCATGTAGAGTGGAAGTAATACCTCTCTTGATCTAGAAGCCACACTTCTGGCTATGCAACCAAGGGTGGCATTCGCCCTCTTGACCACCGCATCACACTGCTGACTCATGTTTAGCCTGCGGTCAACCAGCACCCCGAGGTCCCTTTCACAAGTGCTGCTCTCCAGCCACTTGTCCCCTAACCTGTACTTATGACAGCTATTCCTATGCCCCAAGTGCAATACCTTGCACTTCTCCACATTGAACGCCATCCTGTTGTCTCCTGCCCACTTCCATAGTCTGTCCAGATCCTTTTGGATCTGGAGTACCTGCTTCTCAGTTGTGGCCACTGCTCCAGTTTTAGTGTCGTCTGCGAATTTGATCAGCAGACTGTTCACCCCTTCTTCCATGTCGTTAATGAAAAGATTAAACAGGATCGGCCCCAGGACAGAGCCCTGGGGGACCCCGCTTGTCACTGGCTGCCATCCCGACGATTCCCCGCTAATGGTTACCTTCTGCTTTCGGTCAGTCAGCCATGCCCTAATCCACCAGACAGTGCTTTGGTGTATCCCAAAACTCCTCAGTTTCTCCACCAGGATATCATGGGGCACTTTGTCAAAGGCCTTGCTGAAATCCAGGTATACCACATCCACTGCATCCCCTCCATCTAGCCATCTTGAAACCTTGTCAAAGAATTCCACAAGGTTTGTCTGGCAGGACCTGTTTCTGCGGAAGCCGTGTTGTGTGGCTGTCAGCCTCCCTTCCCTATCTAGCATCACTAGATCTCTCTCTATTATGAGCCTTTCCATTGTTTTTCCTACAATGGACGTAAGGCTAACCGGTCTATAATTCCCCATGTCCTTCCTACTACCCTTTTTGAAAATTGGGACCACCGATGCCACCCTCCAGTCCTCTTGAACTTCACCCGTTCTCCACGAGGCCTCAAAAATGGAGGCCAGCGGGCGTGAGAGAACCCCTGCCAACTCTCTAAGTACTCTTGGGTGTAACCCGTCAGGGCCTGGCGCCTTTGTAATGTCCAATGCCCTGAGGAGCCCCTCAACTTCAAGGGGGGTGACTCTAATCTCTGCCCCTAAGTCCCCAGCCTCATCCAATCTCCTATACGGATATCCCCCGTCCTGCTTTGGGGAGAACACAGAGGCAAAATAGTCATTTAGCATCTGTGCCTGTTCCCTCATGTCAGTCACTGGATCTCCTTCCTCCTCATTTAGTGGTCCCACCACTTGTCTCCCCTTCCTTTTCCCATTTACATGCTGGAAGAAGCCCTTTTTGTTGCTCTTGATATTCTTGGCAAGTCTCAGCTCATAATCAGCCTTAGCCTTGCGAAGAATCCTTCTGCAACGGGCCTCCTCCTCCCGGTATACCCTTTTGTCTATTTCCCCCAGTACCCATTTCCTATGGAGGTTCCTCTTTCGTCTAATCCCCCTAACCACCTCCTTTCGCATCCATGGCGGCACTGTCCTCCGCCTCCCCACCTTACTGACTAGAGGTATTGTCAGGGCTTGAGCCTGCAAAACCTCCCTTTTGAGTGCCATCCACCCCTCCTCAACTCGCTTACCTTCCAGTAACCTATCCCAGGAGACTTTCCCCAGCCTGGCCTTCAGTTGGCCAAAGTTGGCCCTCTTGAAGTCCCAGCTTCTAGTGCTCGCCCTGCTGCACGGCCCCAGTCCTCTGATCTCAAATAAAGGATGGAGTGATCACTCGCATCCAGAGCTCCCCTAATCTGTACTTCATCTATCAGCTCCTCCCTATTGGTCAAGACCAAGTCCAGGATGTTTCCCCCCCTCGTCGCCTCTCGGACCCTCTGTGTGAAAAACCCACCCTCTAGAGCTTCTAGGAAGCGACGTGACCTGGCTGTCACCGCCGAGTGAATCTCCCAAGTAATATCCGGGAGATTGAAATCCCCCATAATTACTGTGTCTCTCCCCCGAGATATCCTTAAAATCTGGCCTGTCAGGACATCATCCAGGGTCTCAAGTTGACCTGGAGGGCGATAACATACCCCCACTGTCAGGTCTCTTTCCCTTCCTGTCCTTTCTAAAAAGGTGATACCCTTCTATGTTCACATTCCAGACTTGCCTTTCATCCCACCAAGTTTCTGTGATTCCCACCAGATCGTATCCTCCTATTCCCAGGAGAGCTTCAAGCTCTTCCTGCTTATTACCCATGCTCCTAGCATTGGTGTACATGCACCTCAACTCCTTCCCACTGCTTCCTTTCCTTGGAGTGCCCAACATCCTCCTTCCTCCCATCCTCCCTGGTACCTGGCCCCTCTCTGTAGAAGTCCTGTCAGTCCCTGCAGTATCTCTAAAACCCTGCTCCCAGAGCCCCGATCCTCCCTGCACACTTGTCCAGTGCAGACATGTTACTGGGGGGCCTGAACCCACCCCCCACTGGCTCAGTTTAAAGTCTTCCGGATGAAGCTCGCTAGAGCATCTCCAAAGGACCTTTTCCCCATCCTCGTGAGGTGTAACCCATCCCTTGCCAGAAGTCCATTGGCAAGAAAACGAGTGCCGTGGTCGAGGAATCCGAAGCGTTCCTTCTGGCACCACACCCTAAGCCAGTCGTTCACCTCAGAGGCCCTCCTGTCCCTTCCTGTCCCAAATCCCCGGACGGGTAAGATTGACGAGAAGGCCACTTGGGCCTTCAGCTCCCTGAGTTTCTTCCCCAAGGCCGAAAAGTCCCTGGTGATCCCGACCACCCCCTGCCTGGCCACGTCGTTTGTGCCCACATGGATCACCAGGAGTGGCTGGTGACCCCCGGAGCGAACAAGACGCTCCACTCTGTCCTTCACGTGCCGGATGCGTGCGCCCGGCAGGCAGCAAACCTCCCTCGTATCAAGGCTGGGGCGGCACACCGCCGCCTCAGTGCCCCTCAGCAGGGAGTCCCCAACAACTATCACCTGCCGCCGTACCTTCTCGGTGCTGGTGGGCAGCCGTGCCCTGGTCCTCGCCTCTCCTGCAGTGGCTCCCTTGCCTCCTGACGTCCCAGGCTGGGGGTTCTGCTGGTCCCCTGAGGCCTCCTCAGCCCCAGCCTCCCCAAGTGGAGAGAACCTGTTTCCCAGCTCCCGATTGGTGCCAGGAGAAGGAGGAGGCCGTGCTGGCCGCCTCCTCCTGTGGATGACATACCTCCATGTCTCCGCAGCTGCTCCTCCCGTGGTCTCTCCCTCAGCCCTCTGTCGAGAGGGGGGCTGCTGCGGGGGGGCCTGGAGAGCTCTCTCGGCCCTCAGGCACCTCACCTCCTCCTCTAGCAGGGTCACCATCTTGCACCGAGGGCAAGTGTATCCCTGCCTCTCCTGGGGGAGAAGGGCGAACATGTCGCAGCTCTCGCAGCGGACAGCAACACCCGTGACTCCCGCCAAGGCCATCTCCTGGTCTGCCATCTGCAACCCTTCCGAGACCTTACCTTGGTCCCCTGTCTTGTTAGTCCTGCAGTTCCTCTCACTCTCCCAGTTCTCCCAGGCAAAAACCCCACTTGCACACACACACAAGGAGAAAATAAACTTAAATTTAAATTGGAAGGAAAAAAAAAAAGCACAAGAAAGCAAAGCAAAGTGCAAACAAAACAAAACAAAACAAAAACACACAAACAAAACAAAAAACAAACAAACAATCAAACAAACAACCTCTTTGTCTCAGGGAAGGGAGTCCCTGGACCGTCCGGACCGCAGCTCAGGGATTTATTTTTCGATTTATATCCAGTCTTTTTTCTGCAAAAGGCTCAAGGCAGCTTACATCTCCTCCTCCATCTTATCCCCAAAACAAAAACTCTGTGAGTTAGTTTGGGGTGAGAGTCTCTGACTGGCCCAAACCAACCCAGTTTGCTCCATGGCTGAGTGAGGACTACAATTGCCCTTCTGTTTAACTCATGGAGGGGTGACTGTCTCCACCAAGTAGAGCACAGTAGGAAATGATCCTGGTGCAGGAAAGTGCCCTGTTAGAGAGCTTGTGGAAGAAGATCGGCTGGATGGAGGCTGGGGAGGCATTGATGGAATTTGCAAGGTGCGCAGCTGGAACGTTAGAAACCATTTCAGGAAGGGATCCCATGTGGCTTTCCTGCACTTGTGCTGGGTTCTCACCCAGCGTCAGGCTCAATGAATCTTGAGGCACTGGGGTTCAGCCTGGACGTGTCGTCGCTGGGAGAGCAGCACCCCTTTCTGTTTCTTACCTGACTCTCAATGGGAGGATGAAGCATAGGAATTCGGGCTGGGATTAGTAATGGGGCTGGGGAACCCCAGCAGAGAGCAGCAACCTTGCATTGAAACCATGCGCTCAGGCAGGAGTGAAGCGAGCTTGTCATGAGAAGGCTGCTTGCATGGCCTGACCTGGGAATGCTTGTTGAGGGCCGTCTTCATCTCCTTGAACTTGCACAGCACATGCAGGTTCCCCTTGGCCTGAGCGCACTTGCAAGAGCAAATCTGCAGCTGCAGGAAGCAAGGACGGGGCTGCGTGCCATGCACAACCCTGATGGGCAACCCAGGAGTCAGAGAGGGACTGTGCAAATCGAGTCAGACTCTGCAGGGCATCAATTTCAACCATTCCTGGCCTTTTACCACAGAAGTCGGAGCACCAATGCAGGGAAATGCAGTTCCCAAAGTGGGTTTGTGGTGGGGCAGTGGATAATCGCGGGATCCGCCCAGCGCACTACACAGCCTTTCTGAACCTCCAGCCATAGACGTGTCCCCCACACTTCATCCTGGGATCTTCACCCTGTACAAGGGATGGAATCCCTGCCTGGGTCAGACATTTTTTGGTGCATGAATTGATTCATGATTGCAAAGAACAATAGACGGACACACATCCTAGTCCGCTTGTCAATGTGCCTTCGAGGCTGTGGGCTGCCTTGACAGTACATCTGAGGCACTTTGCTGAATTTGGAGAGTGAAGGGGCCCTGCAAGCCTCGCTTGGCAGGAAAGCTCTCTGTGTTGCCTCTCATAAAACACTCATGTCCCTTCCAGTACTACTACAATTAATAACACTACTAGTAATAAGAAAAACAACAACAATAATGAATAAAATATAAAGAGCAGAGACGGGAACAGAAGTCCACGTGCTGTTTCCCTTGCTTTCAACAGATGCAGAGCGTTGCCTGAAGTGTCCGGAAGATCAACATCCAAATGAGGCCCGGGTTCAGTGCATCCCCAAGGTCATCACCTTCCTGTCCTATGAAGAATATTTGGGGTCCTTCCTCACTGGCATGGCCCTATTCTTCTCCATCACCACAGGAGGCATACTGGGGATCTTCAGGAAATTCCAAGAGACTCCAGTAGTCAAGGCCAACAACCGAGACCTCTCCTACATTCTGCTTGTCTCCCTCCTGCTTTGCTGTTTGTGCTCCTTCCTCTTCATTGGCCAGCCAAGAAGCATCACCTGCCTCCTGCGACAAGCAGCATTCAGTGTAATCTTCTCAGTGGCCATCTCTTCCCTCCTGGCCAAAACCGTCACTGTGGTGCTGGCCTTCCTGGCCACCAAGCCAGGCAACAGGGCAAGGAACTGGCTGGGGAGGAGTCTGGCCAACTCACTTGTTGTCTTCTGCTCCAGTGTCCAACTGGTCCTCTCCACCATCTGGCTGGGGACTTCTCCCCCCTTCCCTGACTCTGACATGCACTCCGAAGCTCGGCAGATCGTCCTGCAGTGCAACGAAGGCTCTGTGGCCATGTTCTACGCTGCCCTCGGCTACATGGGCTTCCTGGCTGCCGTCTGCTTCACGGTGGCCTTCCTGGCCAGGAAGCTGCCCGGGGCCTTCAACGAGGCCAAGCTGATCACCTTCAGCATGCTGGTCTTCTGCAGCGTCTGGGTGTCCTTCGTGCCCACCTACCTGAGCACCAAGGGGAAGTACATGGTGGCCGTCCAGGTCTTCTCCATCTTGGCCTCCAGCACTGGGCTGCTGGGCTGCATCTTCCTACCCAAGTGCTACATCATTCTATGGAGGCCTGACCTGAATACCAAGGAGCATCTCATGATGAAAAACAAAGCATAAAATCTGTTTGTTTTGTTCATCAAGAGTTCAAAATTCCAACTTTTCTGTACAAGCCAGCACTCCCTTCTGGTCATATGGACAATATCAAATTGAAACAATTGAAAAAAATAATCCTCTGCACTTTTCGGTAGTTGGGAAAAATAAAGCTCCTTTTCATGCCTGGAGAAGCAGCACACAAGAAAGCTTCCCTTGTTATCCTCCTTAGCGAAGCTTTGTGTTTTGTCTTTTCAATTTTCTTGAAATAGTTTCTGTTTTTAGTCCTTGACATTTTCATTCTATCTTTTGAAGTGTGAACAGGCAAATCATATTTGCCCAGAACTTGACAGGGTACCGGATATGCGGCTTAGAAATCCCTCCAGCTCCTTTTCCAGAGTGGGGGTCTTGGGGGTGGGTGGGTTCCTTGGAGAGGATCTGTCCAGAACTGTTGATCACTTCCCTTGGCAGCCTGTCCTGTGCTGGCTCCCTTGGAGTTGCACATAAAGAGGCTTTGCTGCAAGAGCGCACCAGCAGAGTCATCCTGCCAGAGCTGCGGGGAGGCCCCCAGACTGCTCCTGAGAGCAGGAAGGGAAAGATGCAGAGCAGGGGATAGAAACATAGAAACAGAGCGAGTCAGAAGGGCCTCCCGGGCCATCTAGTCTGACCCCCGGCTCCAGCAGGCTCCGCTCATGACATGCCCACCATGTGCATGTCCAGCCTATCTTTGAACAACCTCACCGATGGGGCCTCAACGACCTTCCGTGGAAGCCCATTCCATGCCCTCGGGTTCCTAACTGTCAGGAAGTGCTTCCTGGCATCCAAATTGAACCTTGGCTCCCTGAGCTTTGCTCCATTGGAGCGCGTCCTGCCTTCCTCTGCAGGGGAGAACAGGCCTCTCCCCATCTCCATGTGACACCCCCTCACATACCTGTATGTTGCCAACATATCCGCTCTGAGTCTCCTCTTCTCCAGGCTGAAGCGACCCAGTTCCCTCAGTATCGCCTCATACCCCATCCCCTGCAAACCAGCCACCATCCTTGTGGCCCTACGCTGCACTGACTCCAACCTGGCTATATCCTTTCTATAATGAGGGGCCCAAAACTGAACACAATACTCCAGTTGCGGGCGCACCAGAGTCATGTAGAGTGGAAGTAATACCTCTCTTGATCTAGAAGCCACACTTCTGGCTATGCAACCAAGGGTGGCATTCGCCCTCTTGACCACCGCATCACACTGCTGACTCATGTTTAGCCTGCGGTCAACCAGTACCCCGAGGTCCCTTTCACAAGTGCTGCTCTCCAGCCACTTGTCCCCTAACCTGTACTTATGACAGCTATTCCTATGCCCCAAGTGCAATACCTTGCACTTCTCCACATTGAACGCCATCCTGTTGTCTCCTGCCCACTTCCATAGTCTGTCCAGATCCTTTTGGATCTGGAGTACCTGCTTCTCAGTTGTGGCCACTGCTCCAGTTTTAGTGTCGTCTGCGAATTTGATCAGCAGACTGTTCACCCCTTCTTCCATGTCGTTAATGAAAAGATTAAACAGGATCGGCCCCAGGACAGAGCCCTGGGGGACCCCGCTTGTCACTGGCTGCCATCCCGACAATTCCCCGCTAATGGTTACCTTCTGCTTTCGGTCAGTCAACCATGCCCTAATCCAATGGACAGTGCTTTGCTCTATCCCAAAACTCCTCAGTTTCTCCACCAGGATATCATGGGGCACTTTGTCAAAGGCCTTGCTGAAATCCAGGTATACCACATCCACTGCATCCCCTCCATCTAGCCATCTTGAAACCTTGTCATAAAATTCCACAAGGTTTGTCTGGCAGGACCTGTTTTTGCAGAAGCCATGTTGTGTGGCTGTCAGCCTCCCTTCCCTATCTAGCATCACTAGATCTCTCTCTATTATGAGCCTTTCCATTGTTTTTCCTACAATGGACGTAAGGCTAACCGGTCTATAATTCCCCATGTCCTTCCTACTACCCTTTTTGAAAATTGGGAGCACCGATTCCACCCTCCAGTCCCCTGGAACTTCACCCGTTCTCCACGAGGCCTCAAAAATGGATGCCAGCAGGCGTGAGAGAACCCGTGCCAACTCTCTAAGTACTCTCGGGTGTAACCCGTCAGGGCCTGGCGCCTTTGTAATGTCCAATGCCCTGAGGAGCCCCTCGACTTCAAGGGGGGTGACTCTAATCTCTGCCCCTAAGTCCCCAGCCTCATCCAATCTCCTATACAGATATCCCCCGTCCTGCTTTGGGGAGAACACAGAGGCAAAATAGTCATTTAGCATCTGTGCCTGTTCCCTCATGTCAGTCACTGGATCTCCTTCCTCCTTACTTAGTGGTCCCACTACTTGTCTCCCCTTCTTTTTTCCTATTTACATGCTGAAAGAAGCCCTTTTTGTTGCTCTTGATATTCTTGGCAAGTCTCAGCTCATAATCAGCCTTAGCCTTGCGAAGAATCCTTCTGCAATGGGCCTCCTCCTCCCGGTATACCCTTTGGTCTATTTCCCCCAGTACTCATTTCCTACGGAGGCTCCTCTTTCATCTAATCCCCCTAACCACCTCCTTTCGCATCCATGGCAGCACTGTCCTCCGCCTCCCCACCTTACTGACTAGAGTTATCGTCAGGGCTTGCGCCTGCAAAACCTCCCTTTTGAGTGCCATCCACCCCTCCTCAACTTGCACCTCAACTCCTTCCCACCGCTTCCTTTCTTTGGAGTGCCCAGCATCCTCCTTCCTCCCATCCTCCCTGGTACCTGGCCCCTCTCTGTAGAAGTCCTGTCAGTCCCTGCAGTATCTCTAAAGCCCTGCTCCCAGAGCCTCGATCCTCCCCGCACACTTGTCCAGTGCAGACACGTCACTGGGTGGCCTGAACCCACCCCCCACTGGTTCAGTTTAAAGTCTTCCGGATGAAACTCTCTAGAGCATCTCCAAAGGACCTTTTCCCCATCCTCGTGAGGTGTAACCCATCCCTTGCCAGAAGTCCATTGGCAAGAAAACGAGTGCCGTGGTCGAGGAATCTGAAGCGTTCCTTCTGGCACCACACCCTAAGCCTGTCGTTCACCTCAGAGGCCCTCCTGTCCCTTCCTGGCCCAAATCCCCGGACAGGTAAGATTGACGAGAAGGCCACTTGGGCCTTCAGCTCCCTGAGTTTCTTCCCCAAGGCCGAAAAGTCCCTGGTGATCCTGGCCACCCCCTGCCTGGCCTTGTCGTTTGTGCCCACATGGATCACCAGGAGTGGCTGGTGACCCCCGGAGCGAACAAGACGCTCCACTCTGTCCTTCACATGCCGGATGCGTGCACCCAGCAGGCAGCAAACCTCCCTTGTCTCCAGGCTGGGGCGGCACACCGCCGCCTCAGTGCCCCTCAGCAGGAAGTCCCCAACAACTATCACCCACGGCCGTACCTTCTCGGTGCTGGTGGGCAGCCGTGCCCTGGTCCTCGCCTCTCCTGCAGTGGTTCCCTTGCCTCCTGATGTCCCAGGCTGGGGGTCCTGCTGGTCCCCCGAGGCCTCCTCAGCCCCAGCCTCCCCAAGTGGAGAGAACCTGTTTCCCAGCTCCAGATCGGGGGGAGAAGGGCGAACATGTCGCAGCTCTCGCAGCGGACAGCAACACCCGTGACTCCCGCCAAGGCCATCTCCTGGTCTGCCATCTGTAACCCTTCCGAGACCTTACCTTGGTCCCCTGCCTTGTTAGTCCTGCAGTTCCTCTCACCCGCCCAGTTCTCCCAGGCAAAAACCCCACTTGCACACACACACAAGGAGAAAATAAACTTAAATTTAAATTGGAAGGAAAAAAACAAACAAACAAACAAAGCACAACAAAACAAAGCAAAGCGCAAACAAAACAAAACAAAACAAAAACACATAAACAAAACAAACAAACAATCAAACAAACAAACAACCCTCTGTGTCTTAGGGAAGGGAGTCCCTGGACCGTTTGGACCGCAGCTCAGGGAGGCAGACAAGGGACGATGCCCGAGCTGGGCCCTCTCAGCCCCTCCGGCCAGTGGCCCTGCCCCCTGCTTCCCCCTGGCTGCTCTCGCTCTCTGGCCCACCCCCTCGCTCTCTGCTGCTCCTGGACCTCTGCTCCCACCTGCCCAGCTCCTACCTTGCCTGTGCCAGTCCCCTGGCCACTCAGCGCTCTCTCCCAGCCTCTGCCTCTGCTGCTCTGCCGCTCTGCCAAGAGGCCAGAGCCAAAAGGGCTTGCAGTGGCTGAGCTTGGCCTTATCAGTCCAAGGTATGTCTTGCTCCACATGAGGAAGGACTGAAGAAGACCGTTCCCAGCCCTGACAGCTCTGGCTTCACTCGGAGTCAGCAAGGAGACCTCCTGAGTATGAAGGTCGCTCGGGTGGAGCAGGAGTCCGCCCAGATTCCTCCGGTATGGGCCACCTTGGCCTGGCTTCCAGCTTGGGCTCAGTCTGGGAAAGGAACCGCAGGGCTGCGGATGGCTGCTTCAGCCCCGGCCCGGTGATTCCTGAGCCATGTTGGAAGCCCACTGCACTCATTGCACCTGTTCCATGATCCCCTGTTGTTTTGCAGGCCATGAGTACATTGACTGGGGGGTCTCCCTGCCCCATCACAGCGCACACGTGAAGGAGTGCAGCAACCCAAAATTGACCCCAGGAGGAGAACATGGATCATGCAGAGGGAACAGATAAGTGAGGAATTTGGGCTCTCTGTTTTGTTTTAATGCTAAATTTTTCCTTGCCTTTTCTCATCCTGCAAACACCCAAAGTAGCTTACAAGTTTGTCCGCTTCTCCTTTTTCCCTGTGATGGAGGTGAGCTCAGAGGGAGAGTTTGGCCAAGCATCTTCCAGAAGCTGTGCAGATGGGGGAGGGGGGGAGGAACTTGACCCCCCTTCCTTCCACTTGGCACTCATCCCCTCAGGGCCCCCTGCCTCCCAGAAGACACTCCACTCTCCCTCAGGCCTTGCACGCCACAGTTCGACTCTTCAGCTATGGGAGGATTTTTCTTCATCCGTCATTTTCTCCCTGCATGTGAGAAGTTGTCACTGAAGTGCAAAACAGAAGGGAAGCATTCCCAGCTTTGCAGGGATGAAGGTGAGCTTGTTGAGCTTCACGTAGAAAAGGCCAGGATTCTCCGTTCCACGCCCACCTGGGAAGCATTGGAGGTGGAGCTTCCCTGTTCCCTCAATCCAGGATCAGCCTCGGGATTCAGCACAACACACACCCAAGCTGGGGGAACTCGGCAGTGTATTAGAGGGATTAAAAGGGCGGTGGGGGGCTGTGACCATCCAGGCTGACTGGATAAATGAGGGTCAAGGGCGGGAAGGAACAGGAAGGGCAGCTTGGCGGATGCAACAGCTCAGGGAATGTGGTCAGCCAGGAACACGCAGCTCCCAGGGCTGCTTGGCCCCCTCTGGCAGGAAGCAGGAGACCCCCATTCCAGCCTCAGCTCTTCGGACAGAGCATCCAGCTCCCAGGGGTCATCCTGCAATATGTGAAACAGAGCGGCACTTCATGATTCTCCAGGGACACCGGGATGCCCCCTTCTATGCAATAAGAAAACGGAGCACCATGAAACAAAGATCCCACCACTAAAAGACACAGGATTCAGTTAGTCATCAAATCATACCCATTGAGCCAACATGATAAAAAGTGTCACCCGGGAGAAGCCATGAGATGGTCCCAGAGGCAATGTGTCTGCGTGTGTGGAGGGGGAGCACAGAGGATTGAGACCAGCTGTGGAGACGGGTCTGGCACCTTCCTGCCAACTCAAGGGACTGATGTTGGAGGTCCCCCTGACCAGGCAGTCAGAACACTGTGCTCGGAAAATGAAGCTCCCATGCAGGATCTGTCATGATTCATGTTCCTCCCTTTTTGCCATGTCATCTCTCTGTTATCACCAATAATTACTGGGCCATTATGTCTACTCTGCTGAGCAGTTTCTCATATTCTCCTTACTCAGGAACACATTATCTGCTGAAATGTCCCTTTTCTCCCCTCATCATCAACTCCGCTCCTGTTTGCATGACTAGAAATGTAGAAATCACTCTTTCTACGCTCTGGAAGTTTGTAGTTTTTGCTGGGAGAGTGCCCTATTGGAGAGAGAGTGTTTGAGGTGCAGGATTGACCTGGGATGCCCCTGGGATGGAGCTTGGTGGGTGGCTTTGAGAGGCTTGGCCAGCTTGGAGAGTTGGTACACGTGGAAGAGAGAGTGAAAGAAAGTGGGAGAGGGATGCAGCTGCTGAACCATTGGACAGGAAACAAAAATGAGAAGAAAGGGGGGTTGCCTTGCTTGCTAAGAGCCGCTGGGAATGCGAGGCAACACCTGCAGCCCTTCCCTGACAGGGAATGCAAGGGGACAGTTTGCACAAACTCTTGGCTTTGCTGCCATGGCCAGTCCTTAGAGCTACAAAAAAGCGGGGAGGTATCACCGTCTTGTGAGTGTGGTAGTGTTCACAATGAGCCCCTTAGCATGTGCAAAGCACAAAGCATCCCTGGGAGTTAGATCAGCTCTGCTGCCAGCCAGAGGTGGAGGTGGGCTTGGGCTGGCACTGGAAAGGAATCTTGGTGTGCCAGAAACATGGAGGGTTTGTGCAAATGAGGCTCGGCAGTTGCTGGACACGGAGGGAGAACCTCTGAGGGTTCAGAGTTTGTATTGCCTCGTGGAGAAGATCCGTATGGAGGGAGGATTGATTCAAAGCAAAAGCCCCTTTTGGTACTCTCAGTGAGGGGCTGGGGGATTTTTTTTAAAGTTCAGAAAACTTATAAAAGCAATGCTGTGTGCAGACACCAACGATTGTGTCACCCAACAGAGAGTCTTCTGGTACCTCATCTTCAGCGCAGCGTAGGGCCACAAGGTTGGTGGCCAGTTTGTAGGGGATGGTGTATGAGGCAAGACTGAGGGAACTGGGTCTCTTCAGACTGGAGAAGAGGAGACTCCGAGGGAATCTGTTGGCAACATACAGGTATGTGAGGGGGTGTCACATGGAGATGGGGAGAGGCCTGTTCTCCCCTGCAGAGGAAGGCAGGACGCGTTCCAATGGAGCAAAGCTCAGGGAACCCAGGTTCCATTTGGATGCCAGGAAGCACTTCCTGACAGTCAGGACCCCGAGGGTGTGGACTGGGCTTCCACAAGAGGTTGTTGAGCTCCATCAGTGAGGGTGTTCAAAGACAGGCTGGACATGCACATGGTGGGCATGTCATGAGCGGAGCCGCCTGGAGCCGGAGGTCGGACTAGGTGGCCCAGGAGGCCCCTTCTGACTTGCTCTGTTTCTCTGTTCCATGTTTCTTAATACGTCCTCATTTGCAATATTCTCCCAACATGCAATTTGTAGTACCTCTCTAAGGCAACATTACCAAGAGAAGTTTCTCTTCCGTTTAATTTTTCTTTCAAGCTTCCCGTTCTTACTTACAATCTGCACAGCAATGTCACTAAATGATCTGCACCTCCTTATGATATCCATGGGGGACAAGCTGCAAACAAGTACACATATCGGGACACAGCAGTTGGGTTGCCTATCCAGCCCTTCTCCTCTGCTTCGGTCCCACATCTGCGTCCATAATACCTCCCAGATAACAAAACTGCTACACAGATCCTAGGACTTGCACCTCTGCTGTGACGGGGCTGCTTTCTGGGACACGGCCACCTTGCACCACCTTGGCCTCGGCTTCACTCGTTCCTCGGCCCACTTTCTGCTGCGAGGACCGGCGTCACGTCTCCCTGCTGCTCCACAGCATTTGCACGCAGGCCAAAACCACCGGCAAAACCCGGTCGGTCACATGGCCTCATTCTTCCGTGGGAGGCTGATGTCATTGTTCTTCGTTGTTTGGTTTCTCGTGGGACAATCCAGAATGATCAAGAAGTGAAAAGGGGGATCACATGTAGCCCTGCCTGGCAGGATCAGTTGTTAAGAATCAGTGGCACCATTCTCAGTTCTCAGAAGGCCCCTGAATTATTCTGAGGATGTTTAGAGATGTGATCATATTTCTTGTGAATGCCCTATATTTGCCATGTATTCCATCATGGTTCCCTGTTTGAAGGGAGCGGTATACACCAACCTTTAAAAACTGGTAAAATTAAGATGGCCTGGTTTTCCACAGGCCACCTTCCAAGACCAAGTGCAGGCATGCTGTGGGATGTGGCAGGCAGAGAAAAGCAAACCGCAAGCTTGATTGATGGTGCCAAAAGGGGGGGGGGGACGCACTGCCTTGCAGGAGGCTGATGTTTGCAGGTGGATGACCGCTGTCTCAGTGCAAGGATGTGGCAGCCAGAAAGACAGAGGGGGAAGCACCCACTCCTGGAGCTTCTCCATGAGCATCAGAATTCATTTCATCCAAATGCCAAGCATTGACTGTTTGGTCGAAGCGTGTGCTAGTTCAGTTGTGGGTGTATTCACAACGAGCTGGGGCATTTTGTCCCTATGTGCTATTGTTAGTTGCGAAGTCGTGGCTGACCCATCGCGACCCTATGGACCACATTCCTCCAGGCCTCCCTGTCCACCATCCACCACAGTCCACCTAAGCTCACACCGACTGCTTCTGTGACTCCATCCAGCCACCTCCTCCTCTGCCGTCCCCTTCCTCTTTGGCTGTCAATTTTTCCCTTTAGAAGGACAGATACTGAGGATGAAACTCAAACACTTTGGCCACTTAATGAGAAAGAGGGACTCCCTGGAGAAGCGCCTAATGCTGGGAGGAGAGACTGAGGGAAGTGGGCATGTTCAGCCTGGAGAAGAGAAGGCTGAGGGGGGACATGAGACCCCTCCAGAAGGACTTCAAAGGCTGTCCCAAAGAGGAATGTCAAGATCTCTCCTTGCTGATGCCAGACTGCAGAACACGGAATAACCAATGTCAGCTGGGGCAACCCAGATTCAGGCGGGACATCAGGAAAAGCTTCCTCACGGTCAGAGCAATACGACCGTGGGATCAGCTCCCCGGAGTCGTGGAGGCTCTCCCCCACTGGAGATGCTCAGAAAGATGCAGGACAGCCGCCTGAGTGCAACACGGCATCCTGCAACAGGTCGGACTCGATGGCCTTCCTTGCCCCTTCCAGCTGTGCTATGATTCTCTGATTCCTTTGGCTAGCACACCCATGCTCCCCCCCACACCAACTTTGCTGGCTTGGGATCACGCTGGACCCTCACTTGCCCACACTTTGCAGAGAGCAGAGCAGGCCTTGAAGTTTTGCAGCACTCGCTCCTCTGCCCAAGGCCCCCGCCGTGCCCTTCCCCAGAAGAGTGGGGTCCCCCTCTGCCCCCACCCCATCCCTCGCAGGCACTGGTCCTTATAGACTCACGGAAAAGAAGAGTTGGCAGGGCCAGGAAGGCCCTGGGGCCCCACGCTGCTGCTGCAGGGCACCCAGGCGCACCTTCCCTCTCGGGTGGCTGCCCAGGTTCTCTCTGAATGTCCCCCATGTGGGAGAGCCTCCACCTCTCCGGGCGGCTGGATCCACTGCCGTATTGCTCCGGCAGTCAGGGAGCTTTCCCTGATGTCCATCTTTGTTATGAACACTCTTTCCCTTCCGTCAGAAGAGAAAAATATTCCCGGCATGCAGAAAGTTCGTTTTAAAACGTTATTGCAACGAAGGGAACAGAAAGGAGTGTTTCCTTTCCATCCTTCTGTTCCCCTGAGCACATGTTCACACCCCGCTTTTGAACCCTGCTCCCGGCCGCTTGCTCCCTCCTCCTTTCCCCTAATTGAGTAAAAGGGTACTTAGAGTTACACTCTTTCCACCCGCCTGCTCCACGCTGCCCCAACACAGGCCCTTCTCCCCAATCCAGCCCTGTCCCTGGTGGGCTGGAATGGGCTCATTTTGTTCTGCCCGGCCTGTCAATAAACAATCAGGAAGTATTTGGCCCACCTGCCATGTGCCTGTTTCCCCACACCTTGTGCTGTCTGATTTTGGCCACTCCCCTCCTTTGGGCTAAGAACTTTTCTTTGCTACCTTTTTAAATCTCTTTCCTTCCTTGTTTCAAATCATCCTTTCACACCTATCACAACCAAGAAGTGGGTACATATTTGCATATGTGGTGAAAGTGTAAATATATACATGAGTTTTGGGGAAGGATTTTTTTATAGAAATTGGTAAAGTATTGAATTTGACTCCTTCATGGATCACTGCCTTGTCGTGGCGAAGGGGCTTGCGTAGCTCAATGAAGCTATGAGCTATGCCATGCAGGGTCACCCAAGACGGACAGGTCATAGCAGAGAGCTCTGACAAAACGTGATCCACTGGAGAAGGAAATGGCAACCCACTCCAGTATCTTTGCCATGAAAACCCCATGGACATGAAAACCAAAAGGCAAAACGATATGACACCGGAAGATGAGCCCCTCAGGTCGGAAGGTGTCCAATATGCTACTGGGGAAGAGCGGAGGGCTAGTACTAGTAGCGCCAGAAAGAATGAAGCGACTGGGTCAAAGCCGAAAGGACACTCAGTTGCCGATGTATCTGGAGGTGAAAGGAAAGTCCGATGCTGCAAAGATCTTTACTCCATAGGAACCTGGAATGTAAGATCCATGAATCAAGGCAAGCTGTATGTGGTCAAACAAGAGATGACAAGACTGAACATCGACATCTTAGGAATCAGTGAACTAAAATGGACAGGCATGGGTGAATTTAGTTCAGATGACCATCAGGTATACTACTGCAGGCAAGAATCCCTCAGAAGAAATGGAGTAGCCGTCATAGTCAATAAAAGAGTAGGGAAAGCAGTACTGGGATACAATCTCCAAAATGAAAGAATGATCTCAGTTCGAATCCAAGGCAAACCATTCAACATCACAATAGTCCAAGTCTATGCCCCAACCACTGGTGCTGAAGCGGCTGAAGTTGACCGGTTCTATAAAGGCCTACAACACCTGCTAGAATTAACTCCAAAAAATGATGTCCTTATCATCATGGGGGATTGGAATGCTAAAGTAGGAAACCAAAAGATAACCGGAATAACAGGCAAGTTTGGCCTTGGAGTACAAAATGAAGCAGGACACAGGCTGGTAGAATTTTGTCAAGAGAATACGATGCTCATGACAAACACTCTTTTCCAACAACCCAAGAGACGTCTCTGCACATGGACATCACCAGACGGTCAACACAGAAATCAGATTGACTATGTGATCTGCAGCCAAAGATGGAGAAGTTCTATACAGTCAGTAAAAATTAGACCAGGAGCTGACTGTGGCTCAGATCATGAGCTTCTGGTGGCAAAATTTAGGCTTAAGTTGAAGAAAGTAGGGAAAAGCACTAGGCCACTCAGGTATGACCTAAATCATATCCCTGATGAATATACAGTAGAGGTGACAAATAGATTTAAGGAATTAGATCTGATAGACAGAGTGCCTGAAGAACTATGGACGGAGGTTCGCAACATTGTACAAGAGGCAGCAACTAAAACCATCCCAAAGAAAAAGAAAGGCAAGAAAGCAAAATGGCTGTCTGAGGAAGCTTTACAAATAGCTGAGGAAAGAAGGGAAGTGAAAGGCAAGGGAGAAAGAGAAAGATACAAACAATTGAATGCAGAATTCCAGAGAACAGCTAGAAGAGATAAGAATGCCTTCCTAAATGAACAGTGCAAAGAAATAGAAGAAAACAATAGAATAGGGAGGACCAGAGATCTCTTCAAGAAAATTAGAGATATGAAGGGAACATTTCATGCGAAAATGAGCATAATAAAGGACCATAATGGCAGGGACCTAACAGAGGCAGAAGAAATTAAGAAGAGGTGGCAAGATTACACAGAAGAACTATACAAGAAAGAGCTTAACATCCCTGATAACCACGATGGGGTGGTCACTGACCTGGAGCTAGACATCCTGGAATGTGAAGTCAAATGGGCCTTAGGAAGTCTGAGCAACAACAAAGCTAGTGGAGGTGACAGCATTCCAGCTGAGCTATTCAAAATCCTGAAAGACAATGCAGTTAAAGTGCTACACTCAATATGCCAGCAAATTTGGAAAACTCAACAGTGGCCACAGGATTGGAAAAGGTCAGTTTACATTCCGATCCCCAAGAAGGGCAATGCCAACGAATGTTCAAACTACCACACCATTGCACTCATTTCACATGCTAGCAAAGTGATGCTCAAAATCCTACAAGCTAGGCGCCAGCAGTATGTGGACCGAGAACTACCAGAAGTACAGGCAGGATTTCGAAGAGGGAGAGGAACTAGAGATCAAATTGCCAACATATGCTGGATCATGGAGAAAGCCAGGGAGTTCCAGAAAAAGATCTACTTCGGCTTCATTGACAACGCTAAAGCCTTTGTGTGGATCACAACAAATTGTGGCAAGTCCTTAAAGAGATGGGAGTACCAGACCATCTTACTTGTCTCTTGAGAAACCTATATGCAGGTCAAGAAGCAACAGTGAGAACCGTACACGGAACCACTGATTGGTTCAAAATTGAGAAAGGAGTTCAGCAAGGCTGTATACTGTCACCCTGCCTATTTAACTTATATGCAGAGCACATCATGAGAAAGGCAGGGCTAGATGAATCTCCAGTTGGAATCAAGATTGCTGGGAGAAATATCAACAACCTCAGATATGCAGATGATACCACTCTCATGGCAGAAAGTGAAGAGGAACTAAAGAGCCTCTTGATGCGGGTGAAGGGGGAGAGCGCAAAAGTTGGCTTGAAACTCAACATTAAGAAAACTAAGATCATGGCATCTGGTCCTCTCACTTCCTGGCAAATAGATGGGGAAGAAATGAAGGTAGTGACAGATTTTATTTTCCTGGGCTCCTGGGCTCCAAGATCACCGCAGACGGGGACTGCAGCCAAGAAATTAAAAGACGCTTGCTTCTGGGGAGGAAAGCTATGGCAAATCTAGATAGCATACTAAAAAGCAGAGACATCACCCAGCCAACAAAAGTGCGTATAGTCAAGGCTATGGTTTTCCCAGTTGCAATGTATGGCTGTGAAAGCTGGACAATAAGGAAGGCTGAGCGCAAACGGATTGAGGCCTTTGAATTTTGGTGCCGGAGGAGACTCCTGCGAGTCCCTTGGACCGCAAGGCGATCAAACCGGTCAGTCCTAGAGGAGATCAACCCTGACTGCTCTTTAGAAGGCCAGATAGTGAAGATGAAACTCAAATACTTTGGCCACCTAATGAGAAAGAAGGACTCCCTAGAGAAGAGCCTAATGCTGGAAACAATAGATGGCAAAAGAAGAAGGGGACGGCAGAGGATGAGGTGGCTGGATGGAGTCACTGAGGCGGTTGGTGTGAGTTTCAGTGGACTCCGGGGGATGGTGGAGGACAGGAGGGCCTGGAGGAATGTTGTCCATGGGGTCGCGATGGGTCGGACTCGACTTCGTGACTAACAACAACAACAATTGAATTTGAATATTGAAGTTGACCCTGGATTAGCAGTACTGTTGTACTTTAGAGAACGATGGGATAAAATACTAAAGAACTGATGATAAATGTATCCACAGCAGTAAGATTAATACTAGTAAGGAATGGGAAGAGAAAAGGTGAATATGATAAACTGCTATAAGGAAGTCTGGAATAGAGCTACCAAGGATAGGTTATCCTATTCTATGGAATGGAGAAAAGATTGTACAACTGAAAGTAAATTTGAAAGCATCTGGAAACCTTTTCTTGAATATGTTTTAATGGAAGGAAGGGGTGTGACCCACCCCCAGAGTCCAACGCAGCTCTGGAGGGGAGGTGGGGCACCCCGAACGAATCAATGGTCTCACTCTAAGTAGTTCGAGTTGTTGGTCCTGGTGGAGGTAGCACTACTGTTGGCGTCCTCTTTCATCAGTGATTTTTAGTGACAGTGACCTTGTTTAGTGACCTTGTTGTTCTGTTGATTGTATTGTTTTTCTTAGTTGTAAAAAATAAAATAAAATTGAATAAAGCTATAAAAACAAAAGGACATTTAAAAAGAAATACTGTCCTGCACATTCAGACCCCCACCTTCTGCACCCCTCCCTGTCAGCGCTGTTGTGCTGGCAATTTCACTGCGAGCCCCACTTACATGGGCGCCAATTGTGTAACACGCGATGATTCTGCAGGGCCATTGCTTCCGAAGGAGCAGCACACTGACAACAGGATGGGGCACCCCGTGTGCCCAGGGCCCTGGTGCCGGCACCAAGACAAAAACGTGAAGCGGGCTGTCGAGCCACAAGTTCATGTGTCCTTCTGAAGCCAAGTCAAGCAAAAGACTCCAAAGGTCCTCTTCAGCTGGTCTGATCACGGAAGGTGCAGCTGCACCCGTGGGATTGCCAGAACCCAGACGCAAAGGCCAGGTCGACTGTATGTGCATGAGCTGACCATGAGGGTTCACCAGGCACAGATGGGTGGGGACCCCGCCTTGGCAAGGGCCTTCATGGCAGCCACAGCTCCAGCCCCCAGCCGCACGCTCTCCCTCATCTGGACCTCCCACTCCCTGCCCCACTCTTCCTGGGCCCTCCCCTTTGGGATACACCAATGTTTCATGGATGGACCTCCTTCCATTTCCTCTCCAGTTCTCCTCCCTCCACTTCTCTTTTCCTCAAGGACCCTAGGCTAGGGCTGTGAGCGGCTGCCATTTCGAGCCCCTGCCCACCTGGGCAGCCCCCCCTGCTCTCTGCCCAGTCCTTCTCAAGAAGGGTCTCTGGATCTGGGCAGAACTGCTCAGCCCAACAGGATTGGGAAGGGGCTTCCTGAGCCAGGGACCCCCGAATCAGGCCATTCTGTCGCTCTGGTGGCATGCAGGGCAATTCCTCCCCCACCTGTGTGCAGAGAACCAAGCCAGAAGTCTGCTTCCCACGTGTTCTGATGGTTTCCCCAAACACACTGACTCTTTCCCAGCAACGGACGTGGGCATCCTGAGAAAGTGCCTTCTGCCACTCTCTCCTGGTCTATTTCTAAGAATGGGGCAGAATCCTCTCCAAAAGTTCAACTTCTGTGAGGTCCAGAAAGAAACGAGCCCTTCTGTCTCCTGCCAGGTATCCTGCCGGGTGGGGAGGAGGCTGGGCAGGAGATTGTGCCTGGCCTCTGGGTTTTGTACAGCACCTTGCACCATGCAAAGCAGGCCCATGGTCCGGGCAAGCCGCCCTTTCCAGCTGCTATTCCTGGCCGGGCTCTTCCAAGCAGCGCCACCCTCAGGCCCTTCTGCAAGCCTTTCAGGCAGGCCCGGGGTTCTCCCGGGGACTCCTTCTCCTGCTCACACCCACAGGGTCTCCAACCGTGGCGGGCAGAGTCCACACTGGACACTGATCCAGGCTGCACTCTCAGGGTATCGCATGGCTTCCCACAGGACCACACACTGGCAGGGCTGAGGGGGCTGGAGGGACAGCAGTCCACCCTCTGCCCAGAGCAGGACCCCAAGTTTAGCCGCGGGGCTGCTGGACCTCTCACACCTGGCCTTTCCTGACCAGCTGGCTGACGGTGGGCTCTCCCTGCCCAAGCGAGGCCTCCTACCTCAACCCAACCCAACCCCCCATCACTGGCATCTCAGCTCACCTGGACAGACCTGGAACTTGGGGGTGCCTCTGATTTCCTCCCCGTGCCTAAACATGGAGCTTCCCCTGCCTCAATTTTCAAGGAACACCAATTTACTCAATCAGGATGAAGCTGGGCTGCCACTGCCCAGAGACTGATGACGCTGCAGAAGGGCGAATTCTCACTGGTGCTCTTCTGCAGCATCTCTGGACCGGGATGCTTCCTTCTCCTCTTTCCCGACCCCAAACCTGCCCTTGTGGGGCTGAAGCTGACTTCCTTTTCTTCCACTTCTCGGCAGCCGCCGCCGCGGGGCCTGCCTGGATTTCTCCAGCAGTGCTGGTGATGCTGCCTGGCCACTGGCTGGGGAGGCCATCTCTGGCCCAGGAAGCAGCATGGCAGCCATGAGCGGTCCTCCGAGGGATTCCCAGCAAGGACCACCACACCTCTTGCCTGGACCTGCAGAGCATCACATCCACAAGCCACTGGCTCGGACGGACCAAATGGAAATGGCCACAAGAGTAGGGTCCTGCTGAACCCACTGGGGTGGTGCAGCTTGCTGGACTACCACTCCCAGCATTCCCAGTGTGCACTAGGATGGAAATTGCATTCCAATACATCTGGAGGGCACTGGTTTGGGGGACGGGGCAGTCCGGGAGAGTCTCACCGGCACAAGGGTTTGCATGCCGCGCAATGCGTCAAGGTGCTCAGGCACAGCCGGGAACACTGAGAGCCACACACAAAGCACAAAGCACCCCTCACTTCCCTTCCTGCGAAAGGTCCCTCCAGCACGAAAGTGGTGCTTCAAGACCAGCACGGTCAGTGCCCCCTGTCAGAGCAGGCATCGTGTGGCATCTCATTCTGCAAGCACAAACCCACCACGCTCACGTGTGTCTCTCCGCTGTTCCACCACCCCACAGTGCCCTCCGGAGGGGACGCAGCTGGAAACCAGGGAGCGAAACAGCGCTTGGCAAGGCGTGGAGCCCGGGCGTGTGATGATAGCGAAAACAGGCACGGTGGAGTCACCCACCCCGCAGCCCCGTGAAGTTGCCCACCCTGGTTCAGGGGGAAGCGACGCATCTCTGAGGCAGCCCCCAGCAGCTCCAGGGGGAGGATCAAAGCTGTCCCATTGTTGGCAGGATGGAGGGGAGGGGTAACTGCTCTCCATCACAGGATTTTGGGAGCTTTCGAGATTCGTAGTGCATACAGGTAAAGCAACAACATCTGGGGGAGACTGGGGAATCCTTACGAAGCACTTGAGGAAGTGTGAGGTGACCGGTGGCTGTCCTGAACCGGTGCCTGCTGAGGTTATGGGTTGGATGAGGGCCATTAACCTGAGTCTCAGTCCAGATAGGGCAGAAGTCCTGTCGGGGGGCCGTGCGGGGCCCCAAGTTGGTGATTTGGACCCAGTTCTGGGAGGGCAGCACTCCCTCTAAAGGACAGGATTCGCAGCTTGGGAGTACTCCTTGAACGACAGCAGTCACTGGAGATCCAATCGGTGGCAGTGGAAAAGAGGGCTTTCCGGCATCTTTGGCTGGTGCACCAGCTGCGTCCATTCCTGGGTGAGCCCTCCCTGGCAACAATGACCCATACTGTGGTCACGTCCCGCTTGGATTACTGCAAGGCGCTCTGCATGGGGCTGCCCTTGAAAACGGTCCGATTGCTTCAGCTGGTGCAGAATAGAGCTGCCAGGCTGCTGACCGGGACAGACCATGACTCTCACGTAACGCCGGTCCTCTACCAACTCCACTGGCTTCCGGTTGATGTCCGGGCCCAAGTCAAGGTGCTGGTTTTGACCTAGAGAGCCCTGAACGGCTTGGGACTGGGATACCTGAAGGAACGGCTCCTTCCTCATATGCCTTCAGGCCTCTGAAGAACTGCAGGAGAAGCTCTGCTCCGGGGACCCTCTCTAAGAGATGCAAAAAGGTCATCAACTTAGAGTTGGGCCTTCTCTGCTGTGGCTTTTTATTTATAATAAATATTATAAATTTATAATATTATTTATAGGAAGACCTTTTTATTTAAACAATATTTTAATAACTTTCCATATCATCTTTAGGATTTAATTTGCAGCCAGGTTGAATCTGGATTGTATTTGTACTATTTGTATTATGTTTGTTTATTTTATGTAAGCCGTCCCGAGGCTATGCGATGGGAAGGCATACAAACATTCTAAATAAATAAATAAATAAATAAATTGTGGTTACTTTTTCAATTTTGCCGTGAAGAGAAACCGTGCTAGGAGCATCAAGAAATGTTGCTGCTGCTGCTGCTGGTGATGGTGCAGTTGTTGTTTTTGTGAATGGCCAGGAACCAAAATTAAGGACTCATTCTTGCACTCACCCTCCAAAGTGTATCAGGACCCTCATCTGCACTCTGGAAATAGGGTACCTAGGTGTCGGTTTAGATTTTCAGGGCCCCTGCACTTCATTTCCTGCCTTGCGTGGAAGCAGGCACCTTCCCAAGACTTCTTCGGGTGAGCCAAAGGGAAGGCTCCCTCCCCCAAAGCCCACCAAGTCGTCCCCACAGGGGTCTCTGGCCCCCTGCTCCAGCTGCCTCCAGCTGCCCCTGCCTTCCTCCTTCCCGGCAGTGTGAGCACCTCATTCCCAGCAGAGCAGAGGGAGGGATCCTGCACCTCCCAAAGAGCAGTCCAAGGAGGGGGAGTCTGCAGAAATATACAGGCGGTTGTGGGAAAGGGAGGGAGAGAAACAACTGCTTAGAAAAAGTTGGGATACACAATTTACCATAGAAGAAAAGGAACGGTGTCCCAATGAAAAGAAATATAGCCATTTGAATAAATAAATACGACAATACCAATCCAGTGTTGTCTTTTATGGGATGTCAGTTAACAGTGTTCCCTCTCTTGGCATTCATTTGTTCATAGTTTCTTTCCCAGTTGAAGGCTTTTTACACGGCTTGGGGCAGGTTACTGAGGAGCCAATACAAGAAGTGGTGGAAAGACACAACCCAGTGGCTTTTCTGAGAGATTTTTCCAAAGTTAAGGACTATCAGGAGCTCAGTGTGCTGGAAAGAGAACAGATGCTCCAAACCGCCACTGAGGGCATCAGTCCCAGGTTCTTGCACTGGAGTGAGCGACTGAAGGTGAAGGCCTTGGGGCTGCTGGTGCCGGGCCGGAGGGACTCTGGGGGAAAGAGCCCGCCTCTGGCTCTCCACTCCAGCGCTGGGGAACGTCCTGTGGAGCACCACTTTCAAAAAATCTTGGAAGAGCAGATCCAAGGTGTGGCAGGCCAGTCACATTAACTTTCGTTCTCGGTAAATCCATGCAAAGCATTCTGAAAGGGCTGACCAGCCAGGTCATAGCAGGCCTAGAAATGCTGGCAAACATTCAACAGAACTCCTGCGAAAGGAAATGCGTTTCACCTGTTCGACTTCTTTGGCAGTGTGCAAAGCACAAGCACATGACCGGGGCAAATCTGATAGACATCCTTGACCTGGACTTCCACATGACTTTTGAAAGACCACCCCACAAAGGCCTTCTCAGCAAGCTTAGCAGCCATGGGATAAACGGGGAAGCTCTTCTTGCCACAGAAGCGACAGTGGAGACAGCTGGAGGGCTGCAACCGGGGGTCCCGCAGGGTTCCTTATTGGGGTGAAAGCTTGGCCAAGCCTTGGTTCCTGAAGGACACCAAAGAAACTCAGAGGATCAACCTGTGCTTTCAGGAGCATTAGACTGAGCGCATAATGGAAAATGAGGATGGTCCAGAAAGAGCTCCGTGAGCCTGGGCACCTGGTTGTCCGGATGAGATCCCTGCAGCTTGGACAGGAAGCTGCTGTGAGGACCGTGGATGCAGAGGCAGAATTGTCTCCACAGGTCAATGCAAGGGACCCTGTGCATTCTCTCTCCCTCTCTCTACCATCCCTGGGATGAAGATGTCCCCGGGAGGGCTGGATCAGGATCAGAGGAAGAAAGAGGCAAAACTGGCAGAAGAAGCCTCAACCGCCTTCCATGTGCATAGGAGGCAGTATCACTGGCAGAATGCAGCCGTCTCTTGACAGGTTTCTGAAGAAAGTGAGGAAGAAAGTGCAAAGGCAGCCGGACAAGCGGAAACTGCAATCATCACTGCCCTTGGTTGGATGAGCTGGTGCTCTGCGGCACCTGAATCTGGGTTGGCTGTTCACCTGGCACCTCCTGAGAGTTTATTTATCATTTATTTACACATTTATATTCCGCCCCTTGCAATAAGCCTCGGGGCGGCTCACAATTTCAAACAGACAACCAAATAATAATAGAAAGCAGCTTAAATTTGAAAACATTATTAAAAACTAGCCCATCTCTCAGTCAAAACTAAAAACAACAACGTATCTAAAATACAAACAAACCAAACTATAAAGTTAACAATTAAAATATTTCCTGAATAAAAATGTCTTCGCCTGCTGCCAAAAAGGAAATAACGACGGCGCCATACGAGCCTCTCTGGGGACCACATTCCATAGGTGGGGCGCCACCGCAGAGAAAGCCCTCCTCCGGGGACTCACCCTCTGCACTTCTTTCACAGAGGGTTCCCAGAGGAGAGCATCAGCCGCAGATCGTAGGGGGTGGGAGGGCATATAAGGTCGCAGGCGCTCCTTTAGGTAGCCAGGTCCCAAGCCGTTTAGGGCTTTATAGGTAAGAACCAACACCTTGAATTGGGCCCAGACTTCAATGGGGAGCCAGTGGAGCTGATGGAGAACCGGGGTGATATGAGGACCACGCCCAGTCCCCGTCAGCACCCTGGCAGCTCTATACTGCACCAGTTGAAGTATCCGGAACATCTTAGAAACATAGAAACATAGAAACAGAGCGAGTCAGAAGGGGCCTCCTGGGCCATCTAGTCTGACCTCCGGCACCAGCCGGCTCCGCTCATGACATGTCCACCATGGGCATGTCCAGCCTATCTTTGAACATCTTCATGGGTAGACCCATGTAGAGCGCGTTACAGTAATCTAACTGGGAAGTCACCAACGCATGTGTCACCATCACCAGGGAGTCGAACTCCAGGAAGGGACGTAGCTGATGGATCAGCCAAAGCTGATGGAAAGTGCTCCTCGCCACTGCTGACACTTGGGCTACCAAGGTCAGCTCTGGGTCGAGGAGCACTCCCAAGCTGCGGACCCTGTCCTTCAGAGGGAGTGCAACCACATTCAAGACTAGGGTCAGGTCCCCCACTCCAGGGCCCGACCCACCCACCAAAAGAACCTCCGTCTTTTCTGGATTCAGTTTATGGGCCCTCAACCAGTGCATTACCTCGGCCAGGCACCAGTTCAGCACAGCCACTGCCTCACCTGGATCAGTAGAAAATGACAGGTAGAGCTGGGTATCATCAGCGTACTGATGACTCCGCAGCCCACACCTTCTGATGACCGCTCCCAGCGGTTTCATGTAGATGTTAAAGAGCAAGGAGGACAGAATGGAGCCCTGTGGAACTCCATGGCATAGCTGCCATGGTGCAGAGCCATAGTCCCCCAGCACCACCTTCTGGAATTGGCTGTTGAGGTAGGAGTGGAACCACTGCAACGCAGTGCCTCCAACCTCCAACCCCGCCAGCCTCTCCAGAAGAATACCATGGTCGATGGTATCGAAAGCCGCCGAGAGGTCCAGGAGAGTGGGGCTTCAGGTTGGATGTCAGGAAGGATTTCCTGATGGTTGGGAGCCCAGGATATGGAATTGGCTTCTATGGGAGGTGTTTCTGTGAAAACAGGCTCCTTCCAAACAAAAACACACAGAAAAAGAGAGCTGTGAGGACTTAGGCAGAGGCCTGACTCTGGAAGAGGTAGCGGAGAGAGCTCCGGTGCCTGTCTTCTAACCTCCATTGTGGTCTTTCCATCTGCCCTTCCAGCTTCACCCTTTCCTGAGCAGCCCCAAGCGTCATAACCCTTCCGTGGGCAGAGTGCACTTGGGGGTGGGCAGAGAGCTGGGGGCAGGTTTTGGCATTGTGACCTGAGTGGGTTGCGCAGTCAGTCTTCGCAGTCCAGAGACAGGATGGCTTCCTTCTCTTCCTGACCTGGGATTTGGGTTGAATCTCAGACTCCATGTCCTGAATCCTGAGCCTGCCAACTGGTCCTTCCTATGTCGCAATGGAATGATTGGAATGCCTGGGTGGGTGTGGATGTACGTTTGTGTGTGTGTGTGTGTGTGTGTGTGTGGAGACTCCCCTACCCAGATCCCTTTGAGTCTACTTTCCCCCAATGAGTATCAGGCAGTCACTTCCCTTTTAGCCAGATTGCCAAATGTGGCTGATCAGGTCCCAAATTCACCGAGGGAGTCATGGAAGCAGCAGGGTGTGTTTTACACCACCAACAACCAACCAACCAAACCAACAAAATTGGCAATATAGTGATTGTCCGGTTTCGGCCAGGCTTTCTTCCCATACCTTGGCCATGCAGGAGGAAAAGCAAGTAAAATTCAAGCTCGATTGATGGTGCCAAAAGGGAGGGAGGGAGCAAGGGAGGGAGGGGAAGGAGAGAGACCCTCACAGTAACCAAATGTTTCCTGTTTGGGGAGCCCATTACACAGCCCGTGGATGTGGGCAGTCAGAAAGGCCAACGGGCAAAACAGCTCCCCGTGCTTTCTATTTGGCACCTGTCCCTTTAAGAGACTGAGCTCCCTGCTTGCCTGAAGTGGCCACTACATTTACTTGCAAAGTGAATCCTGTGTGGAAAGAGGATTAACTTTGCAAGAGGTGTCCACTCGTAGCTGACTCCAAAGTTCTCTAGATGGTTTTGCTCATCTAAAACTCTTTCAAAGTGCCGGTCATGATAGCTCATCTCTGCAGCGTGGTTTCATCTGGGAGATCTCACCAAGAAATCGCCTCAGGCTTGCAACAGAGAGGTCCCATTGCTATCCAGCTGGCTGTCTTACTGGCTGTGAAACCCAGATTCCCAAACACCACTAATCGCAGGAATTGCCGTTTGGAGCACACGCGCCCAAGCAAAGCTCCCCCTCTCAATTATCTGCCTCTTCCCCTCAGGAACAGGCTCCACGTCATTTCCACCCACTGCCTTTTCTTTCCCCAATTCCTCCCCCCATAAAACCTCCACCATGGCAGGGCAGCTCCGAAATTGGTCCCATGAGAGGGTTGAACAGAAGGGCAGCCTGAGCTGGAGACCTTCCTGGTTCCATAATGCATCCCTGGAGGCAACATCTCAGGAGCACATGGGGAGCAGGAGGCCCAGGAGTTCCTTAGGCCACACACGCACTCTCCCCACTGCTGCACCCCATGGGGTGCTCCTCGGGGCTGATCGGTTTTATGTAGGTATTTATTTATTTATTAAAACTTTTCTATGCTGCCCCATAGAAACCAAGCCTCGGGGCGGGACAAAGCACCAGCCCAGTGCGTGCAACAGGAAGTGCTCCAGAGTACCTGCCCCGGCATCCGGGATGCGAAATTCTCTCCCGCAACCGCACGATGGCCGGCAGGGGTCAGGGCTCCATTTCTGCACATCACAGGGTCCAGCCTGGACCAGAACCATGACTCCTGCCCAGCGATCTCTGCACAGTTGCCTTGATGTGGCACAAAGTCTGAAAACATGACAGTGGGCAGGCCATTTCGGGGGCTCTTGATGCTCCCCTGGCAATACCTGCTTTCAGAGGTGTTTTCCGTTGAATTTTGTGGTGGGGTCTTCTCTGAACATCCTTACCATCATTATCACTATGATAATGAGCATCACATCACACCTTTATCCTGACTTTTTCCATGCATGAGGAAAGCAAGCACTTTCCTGCCTCTCCTCATTGTTCTCTTCCTGACATCAACAACCCTGCCAGGTAGGATTGGCCGAGAGTGAATGACCGGCGAAAAGTCATGCAGTGAGCTTCAGGGATGTGCGGGCATTTGGATCTGGATCTCTCAGTCCCCATCCCACTTCTTGCACGCTTGATCCTGTGCGGGGATGCACAACAATCTTCCCCTGTTTCGTCTTGTCCAGCAAGAACGGTTACAATTCTGCTTTTATTTTTGCCAATCCTCAACTTTGAGGGCAAAAGGAGAAGGGGCCAGCAGAGGTTGAGGTGGCTGGATGGATTCAATGAGGCAGTTGGTGTGAACTTAGGTCGACTCTGGGGATGGTGAATGACGAAGACCTGGAGGAATGCTTTTCATGGGGTCATGATGGGTTGGATGTGACTTTGCAAGTAACAACAGCAACAACATCCACAACCTGGCTCACTGTCCTGGATACAGAATCATCTGGAAGGGGAACCGGAAGCCAGGAATGGGCAGTGGGCACAGCCAGATGGAAAGAGGAAGCTTTTCCAAGGGCAATAGTGGGGGAGGGAAGAGGAGACAGGGGAAGACCCTTCTGCCGAGTCCCTCAGAGGCAGCTGCGATGGGACGGACGGAACTGTTTCTCCATCACGGAGTTTCCCTCTTGCTGCCCTTCTTGGCCATTCCTTCATGAGCAGCATTTTTGCAAAACCTCAGCCTGTCCCATCCATGGAGCTGAAGCCAGGGACCGTGGGGAAATCCGTGGGCACCATGATGACGGTGTAGCACATGGAGGTACAGGTGGCATGAGCACGACCTGCCGAGAGCAAGCTGAGCGCACCAGAAATGAGAAGAGAGAAAGCGAGGCAGGGACTCTGCAGGGCCAGGCTGCCTCACTGCAAGGCAACACTTGCGGTGGGAGGAATAGAAAAGGGGGATGCAGCAGGTCACATGTTGAAGGCCAGCTGCAAAGTACATGAGGGTAAGATCCCTTGCTCCTGCTTGCTTAACATGGGCCACATAGGCACATTCTTGCACATTGGGGTGAGGAAGGTTTTCAGGAAGCCACAGAGGTTCTCCAGCCAGAACACCCTGTAATTATGGAAATCATCATGCATTGCTGCTCTTCTTCGTAAACCTCATGGGCCCCCCTCCTCCAGGAGCACCTTGAACCCCTGAGCCACTGCTGAGTTCGCCAGGGCATGTCTTGCACCAGGCACAAAGGGGAGGGCACCTTCTTCCCTTCTGTCCTGCTCAGGGATCAGGAGAGGCTGGAAGCAGCAGGGGAGTCTGCCGTGCAGGCACTTATTCCCACTTCGTTCGGCTGAAGCCCTGCCTGGCTGGGCTCCTTGTCCATTTAGAAGGAAATTTCTCTAACTGCTCCTCTACTGGGCTGAAAGGGGCAGGATGGAGGCCGTGCCAATTGCCGGCAGAGTGGCCCTCGTGGTCCTGCTGCTGCTGCTCCCAGAGGCCTCCTGTGGGAGGATGAAGGCCAAGTGCCCCTGGAGCTGGCACAGGGCAGAGCTGCAGCCACGCAATTATTTCCAGCGGGGAGACTTCGTCCTCAGTGCCAGCATCTCTGCAGCACAAGGCGTTTTTCGACGACACATTTTCAACAAACCTGCCTCTAATGAAAAATTTGGGTAAGTCACTGGCCTGCTGGACCTTATACTGCTAAGTGCCACTTGCAGCTGCACAGCACAGCTGCCGCTAGCAAGCAAAGCCAGAGTGATTTCGTCTAGCTGGTGCCTTCCTCAGGAAGACCCAGCCAGGCAACTTACAAGCAGCAATGCCCAGCGGGAAGAGCAGGGCATCTGGGGGCAGTAGGTCCCAGAACTTGCCGCACCGTCTGTGCCTCGGCACCCCTCTGCCTTCCACAATGAGTCCTTCCTTGTCTTTCCGTGGCCAACATATTTGAGTTTCAGCTTCAGTATCTTGCCATCAAAAGAGCAGTGAGAGTTGC
Organism: Varanus salvator macromaculatus; assembly: GCA_023646645.1. Taxonomy (NCBI): domain Eukaryota; kingdom Metazoa; phylum Chordata; class Lepidosauria; order Squamata; family Varanidae; genus Varanus; species Varanus salvator. The sequence goes on along the minus strand of JAIXND010000818.1, from coordinate 185,424 downwards.
TCTCCTCTAGGACTGACTGGCTTGATCCTACCTTTGGGGCATAGGATTGAGGGTGGTGTCAGTGGTCCCAATTTTCAAAAACGATAGTAGAAAGGCCATGGGGAACTACACAAAATTTAGCCTTATGTCCACTGTAGGGAAAAATACGGAAAGGCACATAATAGCTAGAGATTCCGTGATGTAAGAAACTTAAGAGAGGCTGGCAGCCACACAACACGGCTTCCACAAGAAAAGGTCCTGCCAGACAACCCTTGTGGGATTGTATGACAAGCTTTCGAGCTGGCGAGACAGAGGGGATGTGGTGGATGTGGTTTACCTGGATTTCAGCAAGGCTTTTGAAAAGTGCCCCATGATATCCTGGTGGAGAAACTGAGGAGTTTTGGGATGGACCAAAGCACTGTCCAATGGATTAGGGCACGGTTGATCCACCGAATCAGAAGGTAACCATTAGTGGGGAATCATTGGGATGGTGGCCAGTGACAAGCGGGGTCCCCCAGGACTCATTCACGGGGCCCATCCAGTTTAGTTTTTTAGTGGCAGCAGAGAACAGGTTTTCGCTCAATATAGATAAGGGCAAGGAATTGCACTTGGAGCATAGGAATGGTGTCATAAGTGCAGGTTAGGTGAGAAGAGGCTGGAGAGCAGCACTTGGGAAAGGGACCTCCGGGTGCTGGTTGACTGCAGGCAAAACATGAGACAGCCATGTGATGCGGTGATCAAGAGGGCGAACGCCACCCTTGGGTGCATAGCCAGAAGTGTGGCTTCTAGATGAAGAGAGGGATTTCTGCCACTCCATACGACTCTGGTGCGCCCGCAACTGGAGTATTGTACTCAGTTCTGGGCTCCTCATTACAGAAAGTATATGGCCAGGTTGGAGTCAATGCAGCACAGGGCCACAAGGTTGGTTGCCTGTTTTCAGGGATGGGGCATGAGGCAAGACTGAGGGAACTGGGTCTCTTCAGCCTGGGGAAGAGGAGACTCAGAGGGGATGCGTTGGTGACATGAAGGTATGTGAGGGGATGTCATGGAGGTGGGGAGAGACCTGGTCTCTCAGGTCTCTGGGAGAAAGGAAGGCATGACGGAGCAATGCTCAGGGAACCAATGCTCCATTTAGATACCAGGAAGCACTTCCTGACAGTTATGACCCCGAGGGTGGGAATGGGCTTCCATGAGAGGTTGTTGAGGCCCCATCAGTGACGGTGTTCAAAGACAGGCTGGACATGCACATGGTGGGCATATGAGCGGAGTTGGCTGGAACCAGGGGTCAGACTAGATGACCTGGGAGACCCCTTTTGACTCGCTCTGTTTCTATGTTTCTATTTCCATTTACAAGCAAATGTTAATCATCCTGAACTTGTGATAAAGCAAAATAAGTGTGACATATGTTTGAAAGACTCTCTGGCAAATTTTTCAAATCTTTGGACTTATGTAACACTTGATTTCTTGATTTTCGGCATTTCCGCATGTATCAGTTTGGTCTTTTTTTTTTTTTTTTCATTCTTTTGCGTATCCTTCTGGTATGATAGAAAGTCCTGTCCACCTCTGACATTTCCAGTGTTTACCTTTGCGATCTGACTGACTCCTTCACCCACAATGGATGATGCATTCCGACTTCAACATCAGCTCTGTCCCAACTTCCCTCACCTATCATGGGTGATTATTAGCTAATCTGCAATGCAGACCGGTTCCACTGCCTAACAGAGCCACTTCCAATCAGGACCTGCAAGGCACCCCTCCCATTTGCATCCTGAACGATCAAATCTGATCCTCGACTTCTTGTCTTACCAAACAGTAATAATATGTACTTTTCTCTGCCAGTCTAAGCGACCTTTTCCCAATATTGGCAGGGATCTCATCTGAAAGAGAAAGTTCAGTTAGGCAGCACATTCATTTGTATAGCCCAAATTCATCCCAACGACGATGCCTTTAGTTCAGTCTACCAAGTACAGCTCGATCTGTACAAATCTCTTCTTCCTATCCATTTTCTTAATCTCTCTGCCAGTTTTGAAGAAAGACTTCTATAATGCTCCTTTAATACTGAGGGCTGTGGTAACATGGGATCATTCCCATCTTCAGGTATCCGTGTTGTATGAGCTTCCTGTCATCTTGGTGGTATTAGGCCCTCTTCTTTGATTTCATACATTACTTGTGAAATTGGAAGAATGTGTATTTCCTTAAACACTTGTAAAACCTAGCAGTAAAATGATCAGGAGCAGGTGCTTTATCTTTTTTTAATTCTCCAGTAGCATGCAATATCACTTGGATACTGATAGTACAATTCACTATTTTCCTCTGGTCTGTGGTAAATTTCTCAAGGCATGTTCTTCTACATACCCCTCTTCCCTCTTCTGGAGTCAGTATGTGTTTGGGGGTGGGGGGAATGTAAATTGCACAGTGATGCCCTTCCAAAATATGCTGTGCCAAGTCTCTTTCTTCACTCCTGTTATAGATCTTCCTTCCAGTTCCTTCTTAACACTAAATATCTTCCATGTTTACTTACATGTTCAAAATGGTGTTGTTTTAAAAATCTCAGCTTCTCTGGAGCTGCTGTGTATCTGTCATGTCCAGCTGATTTCTTAATAGTTTAAATTCAGTCAAAAGTTATTTGCACTGTTTTTGTTTTTGCTTTCTCCCAACAATTTATGGCACACGCTCCCCAGTGAGATCTACTTGACGCCGTCGTTATTTGCTTTCCGGCGCCAGGCTAAGACATTTCTATTCAAACAGTATTTTAATTGTTAATGCTATTTATTGATTTTAAATTGCCAGACTGTCTCCACCAGTTTTATGTATTTTATGTATTTATACATTGGTGTTTTTTATAATTCGAATCCACCCCAATACTCATGCGAAGGGGGCTGCATGTCAGTTGTTTAAATAACAACTCTGCGTACAAGTTAAATAGGCAGGGTGACAGTATGCAGCCTTGCTGACGTCCTCCCACAATTATGAACCAATCAGTGATTCTCTGTCCAGTTCTCACTGTTTCTTCTTGACTCGCATATAGGTTTCTCAAGAGAGAAATAAGATGGTCCGATACCATCCCTTTAAGAACTTGCCACAATATTGTTGTGATCCACACAATCAAAGGCTTTAGCATAGACAATGAAGAAGAATCAGATGTGCTTCTGGAACTACCTGGCTTTCTCCATGATCCAGCGTATGTTGGCAATTTGATCTCTAGTTCCTCTCCCTCTTCGAAATCCTGCCTGTACTGCTGGTAGTTCTTGGTCTACATACTGCCAGAACCTAGCCTGTAGGATTTTGAGCATCACTTTGCCAGCATGTGAAATGAGTGCAATGGTGCGGTAGTTTGAACATTCCTTCACATTCCCCTTTTTGGGATTGGAATTTAAACTGACCTTTTCCAATCCTGTGGCCACTGTTGAGTTTTTCAAATTTGCTGGCATATTGAGTGTAACTCTGTGACTGCACCGTCTTCTAGGATTTTGAAAAGTTCAGCTGGAATACTGCTTGATCCACCAGCTTTGTTGTTGATCAGGCATTCTAAGGCCCTTTTGACTTCACAATCCTGGATGTCTGGCTCGGGCTCAGTGACCACCCCATCGTGGTTATCAGGGACGTTAAGCTTCTTCTTGTATAGTTCTTCTGTGTAATCTTGCCACCTCTTCTTAATCTCTTCTTCCTCTGTTAGGTCCCTGGGAGTTTGGTCCTCTACCATGCCCATCTTTGCATGAAATGTTCCCTTCATATCTCCAATTTTATTGAAGAGATCTCTGGTCCTCCCTTAACTTATATGCAGAGCACATCATGAGAAAGGCAGGGCTAGATGAATCACCAGTTGGAATCAAGATTGCTGGGAGAAATATCAACAACCTCAGATATGCAGATGATACCACTCTCATGGCAGAAAGTGAAGAGGAACTAAAGAGCCTTTTGATGCGGGTGAAGGGGGAGAGCGCAAAAGTTGGCTTGAAACTCAACATTAAGAAAACTAAGATCATGGCATCTGGTCCTCTCACTTCCTGGCAAATAGATTGGGAAGAAATGGAGGTAGTGACAGATTTTATTTTCCTGGGCTCCAAGATCACCGCAGACGGGGACTGCAGCCAAGAAATTAAAAGACGCTTGCTTCTGGGGAGGAAAGCTATGGCAAATCTAGATAGCATACTAAAAAGCAGAGACATCACCCTGCCAACAAAAGTGCGTATAGTCAAGGCTATGGTTTTCCCAGTTGCAATGTATGGCTGTGAAAGCTGGACAATAAGGAAGGCTGAGCGCAAAAGGATTGAGGCCTTTGAGTTGTGGTGCTGGAGAAGACTCCTGCGAGTCCCTTGGACTGCAAGGCGATCAAACCGGTCAGTCCTAGAGGAGATCAACCCTGACTGCTCTTTAGAAGGCCAGATAGTGAAGATGAAACTCAAATACTTTGGCCACCTAATGAGAAGGAAGGACTCCCTAGAGAAGAGTCTAATGCTGGGAACAATAGATGGAAAAAGAAGAAGGGGACGGCAGAGGATGAGGTGGCTGGATGGAATCACTGAGGTGGTTGGTGTGAGCTTGAGTGGACTCCGGGGGGATGGTGGAGGACAGGAGGGCCTGGAGGAATGTTGTCCATGGGGTCGCGATGGGTCGGACTCGACTTCGCGACTAACAACAACAACTGGTCCTCCCTATTCTATTGCTTTCTTCTATTTTTTTGAATTTTTGATTTAAAAAGACACTCATATCTTCTAGCTATTCTCTGGAATTCTGCATTCAATTGGGTGTATTATTCTCTTTCTTTATTGTCTTTATTATTCTCTTTCCACTGGAGAAGGAAATGGCAACCCACTTCAGTATCTTTGCCATGAAAAACCCATTGACATGAAAACCAAAAGGCAAAACGATATGACACCGGAAGATGAGCCCCTCAGGTCGGAAGGTGTCCAATATGCTACTGGTGAAGAGCGGAGGGCTAGAACTAGTAGCGCCAGAAAGAATGAAGCGACTGGGTCAAAGCCGAAAGGACACTCACTTGCCGATGTATCTGGAGGTGAAAGGAAAGTCCGATGCTGCAAAGATCTTTACTCCATAGGAGCCTGGAATGTCTGATCCATGAATCAAGGCAAGCTGGATGTGGTCAAAAAAGAGATGACAAGACTGAACATCGACATCTTAGGAATCAGTGAACTAAAATGGACAGGCATGGGTGAATTTCGTTCAAATGACCATCAGGTATACTACTGCGGGCAAGAATCCCTCAGAAGAAATGGAGTAGCCTTCATAGTCAATAAAAGAGGAGGGAAAGCAGTACTGGGATACAATCTCCAAAATGACAGAATGCTCTCAGTTCGAATCCAAGGCAAACCATTCAACATCACAATAGTCCAAGTCTATGCCCCAACCACTGGTGCTGAAGAGGCTGAAGTTGACCGGCTCTATGAAGGCCTACAACACCTTCTAGAATTAACTCCAAAAAATGATGTCCTTATCATCATGGGGGATTGGAATGCTAAAGTAGAAAACCAAAAGATACCCGGAATAACAGGCAAGTTTGGCCTTGGAATACAAAATGAAGCAGGGCATAGGCTGGTAGAATTTTCTCAAGAGAATGCGATGGTCATAGCAAACACTCTTTTCCAAAACCCAAGAGACGTCTCTACAAATGGACATCACCAGACGGTCAACACAGAAATCAGATTGACTATGTGCTCTGCAGCCAAAGATGGAGAAGTTCTATACAGTCAGTAAAAACTAGACCAGGAGCTGACTGTGGCTCAGATCATGAGCTTCTGGTGGCAAAATTTAGGCTTAAGTTGAAGAAAGTAGGGAAAAGCACTAGGCCACTCAGGTATGACCTAAATCATATCCCTGATGAATATGCAGTAGAGGTGACAAATAGATTTAAGGAATTAGATCTGATTGACACAGTGCCTGAAGAACTATGGACGGAGGTTCGCAACATTGTACAAGAGGCAGCAACTAAAACCATCCCAAAGAAAAAGAAATGAAAGAAAGCAAAATGGCTGTCAGAGGAAACTTTACAAATATCTGAGGAAAGAAGGGATGCGAAGGGCAAGGGAGAAAGAGAAAGATACAAACAATTGAATGCAGAATTCCAGAGAACAGCGAGAAGAGATAAGAATGCCTTCCTAAATGAACAGTGCAAAGAAATAGAAGAAAACAATAGAATTAGGGAGGACCAGAGTTCTCTTCAAGAAAATTACATATATGAAGGGAACATTTCATGCAAAGATGGGCATTATAAAGGACTAAAATGGCAGGCAGCTAACAGTGGCAGATGAGATTAAGAAGAGGTGGCAAGATTACACAGAAGAACTATACAAGAAAGAGCTTAACATCCCTGATAACCACGATGGGGTGGTCACTGACCTCGAGCCAGACATCCTGGAATGTGAAGTGAAATGGGCCTTAGGAAGTCTGAGCAACAACAAAGCTAGTGGAGGTGACAGCATTCCAGCTGAGCTATTCAAAATCCTGAAAGACAATGCAGTTAAAGTGCTAAACTTCATAAGCCAGCAAATTTGGAAAACTCAACAGTGGCCACAGGATTGGAAAAGGTCAGTTTACATTCCGATCCCCAAGAAGGGCAATGCCAAAGAATGTTCAAACTACTGCACCATTGCACTCATTTCACATGCTAGCAAAGTGATGCTCAAAATCCTACAAGCTAGGCTCCAGCAGTATGTGGACCGAGAACTACCAGAAGTACAGGCAGGATTTCGAAGAGGGAGAGGAACTAGAGATCAAATTGCCAACATACGCTGAATCATGGAGAAAGCCAGGGAGTTCCAGAAAAAGATCTACTTCTGCTTCATTGACTACGCTAAAGCCTTTGATTGTGTGGATGACAACAAATTGTGGCAAGTTCATAAAGGGATGGGAGTACCGGACCATCTTATTTGTCACTTGAGAAACCTATATGCAGGTCAAGAAGCAACAGTGAGAACCGGACACGGAACCACTGATTGGTTCAAAATTGAGAAAGGAGTTCGGCAAGGCTGTATACTGTCACCCTGCCTATTTAAATAATATGCAGAGCACATCATGAGAAAGGCAGGGCTAGATGAATCACCAGTTGGAATCAAGATTGCTGGGAGAAATATCAACAACCTCAGATATGCAGATGATACCACTCTCATGGCAGAAAGTGAAGAGGAACTAAAGAGCCTCTTGATGTGGGTAAAGGAGGAGAGCGCAAAAGTTGGCTTGAAAACATTAAGAAAACTAAGATCATGGCATCTGGTCCTCTCACTTCCTGGCAAATAGATGGGGAAGAAATGAAGGTAGTGACAGATTTTGTTTTCCTGGGCTCCAAGATCACTGCAGATGGGGACTGCGGCCAAGAAATTAAAAAACACTTGCTTCTGGGGAGGAAAGCTAGGGCAAATCTAGATAGCATACTGGAAAGCAGAAACATCACCCTGACAACAAAAGTGCATATAGTCAAGGCTATGGTTTTCCCAGTTGCAATGTATGGCTGTGAAAGCTGGACAATAAGGAAGGCTGAGCGCAAACAGATTGAGGCCTTTGAATTGTGGTGCCGGAGAAGACTCCTGCGAGTCCCTTGGACCACAAGGCAATCAAACCGGTCAGTCCTAGAGGAGATCAACCCTGACTTCACAGCCAGACAGTGAAGATGAAACTCAAATACTTTGGCCACCTAATAAGAAGGAGGGACTCCCTGGAGAAGAGCCTAATGCTGGGAACAATAGATGGCAAAAGAAGAAGGGGACGGCAGAGGATGAGGTGGCTGGATGGAGTCACTGAGGTGGTTGGTGTGAGCTTGAGTGGACTCCGGGGGATGGTGGAGGACAGGAGGGCCTGGAGGAATGTTGTCCATGGGGTCGCGATGGGTCGGACTCGACTTCGCGACTAACAACAACAACATATTTTTTAACATTCTATGGTCAAATTTCAAATCAATTTGAAAATTTAAAAAAATCTCTGAATTTACACCAGGTCCTGTTTCTCCAGCCCATTATAGAATTAGTTCCAAGTTTGATCGAAATCAGTATCCTCTTTCTCCTTCGACGATAAAGTCAGTCTATGCATTTCTGCACAGTCCAAGACCTTTCTTACAATCAATCCATCGATGGGCAGCTCCTCCCTTTCCAGTATTGAGCAAATGTAATCCTCGCTGCTGCCATTAGATGTAGTATCAGATGCATTTTCTGTCTGTTAATGTCTTAATGTATGATGCCTAACAAGAAAACTTCGGCTTTAAAATCAAACGGTTTTTGTGAAATCTCCTCCATCCATCTATGTATTTTAATCCAGTACTTTTTTGCATTATCACAAGTCCACCACAGCACTTTGCACATGCTCAGGGGCTCCGTGTGTGTGGCACTTCTGTGGCACTCACTAAGAAGAGTGACCTTTCACTAGAGCACCTTCTTTGGCCTCAGCTGTGAGGTCCAGGCTCAGAGGAAAGTCCTGGACGGGTCTCCAGCTGGCAGCCGCTCAGCCTGGGCTGGCCAGGCCTCCTCCACCTCTGAGGAAAAACCGCTCCGATTTCCTCCAAATCACCAGCTACTCAGGCAAACAAGGTGCAGCCTCTGGCAACATGGTTGCAATTCCAAACATGGGTCTCCCGGAGCCGCCCCCTTCCCTTCCCTTCCCTTCCCTTCCCTTCCCTTCCCTTCCCTTCCCTTCCCTTCCCTTCCCGTCCCGTCCCGTCCCGTCCCGTCCCGTCCCGTCCCGTCCCGTCCCTTCCCTTCCCTTCCCTTCCCTTCCCTTGCCAGAGAGTCCCAAGCTGCGTTCCTCGGCCCATTTCATTCCTCCTTCCTCCCACAATAGGGGCAGCCTGAGCTGGAGACCTTCCTGGAGCCCAAATGCATCCCTGGAGGAAACATCTCAGGAGCACGTGCAGAGCAGGAGGGCCAGGGAGACCCCCAGGCTGAATACCCCCCGCCCACCGCCTCACCCCACGGGGAGCTCCTGAGGCTGTCCGACTGACCCTGTGTGTGGAGCACGAGGTGCTGCAGAGGACCAGCCATGGCATATGGGATGTGGGTTTCTCTCCCGCAACCTCATGATGGCCCCCAAGGGTTGGGGCACCATTTCTGCATGTGAAGGGCCGGCCCAAACCAGAGCCCTCCACTTCTGCACAGCTGCCTTGATGTGGAACGAAGCCTGACAACGTGACCCTGGGCAGGCCATTTCCGGGCAGCCTGGATGCCCCTGGCAATGCCTGCTCTGGGAGGTGTTTTCCGCCGAATTTTCTGCTGGAGTTTTCCATGGACATTCCTTCCATCGTTGTCACTACGATTGTTAGCACCACATTCTGACATTTGTTCTGACCTTTTCCATGCATGAGGAAAGCAAGCAGTTTGCTGGCTTCTCCTCAGGGTTCTCTTCGTGACAACAAAAAAACCCCTGCAAGGTAGGATAGACTGAGTGTGAATGACTGGCCAGAAGTCATGCAGTGAGCTTCAGGGAAGAGCGGGGATTTGGACCTCGAACTCTTAGTCCCCATCCCACTTCTTGCGCACTCGATCCTGTGGAGGGATAAAAAGCAATCTCCGCTGCTTCGTCTTGTCCCCCGAGGGCGTGGAATGGGCTTCCACGAGAGGTCGTTGAGGCCCCATCGGTGAGGGTGTTCAAAGACAGGCTGGACATGCACATGGTGGCATGTCGTGAACGGAGCCGACTGGTGCTGGAGGTCAGACTAGATGGCCCGAAGGCCCCTTCTGACTCGCTCTGTTTCTATGTTTCGATGTTTGCCCAGCAAGAACGGTTCCACTTCTGCTTCCAGATGCGCCAATCCTCAACTTTGAGGACAAAAGGAGAAAGGGATGTCAGAGGGTGAGGTGGCTGGATGGAGTCACTGAGGCAGTTGGTGTGAGCTTCGGTGGACTCTGGGGGTGGTGAACGACAGGAAGACCTGGAGGAATGACTTTGCAACTAACAACAACAAGAACAACATCCACAACATAGAAACATAGAAACATAGAAACAGAGCGAGTCAGAAGGGGCCTCCTGGGCCATCTAGTCTGACCTCCGGCACCAGCCGGCTCCGCTCATGACATGCCCACCATGTGCATGTCCAGCCTATCTTTGAACACCCTCACCGATGGGGCCTCAACGACCTCCCGTGGAAGCCCATTCCACGCCCTCGGGGTCCTAACTGTCAGGAAGTGCTTCCTGGCATCCAAATTGAACCTTGGCTCCCTGAGCTTTGCTCCATTGGAGCGTGTCCTGCCTTCCTCTGCAGGGGAGAACAGGCCTCTCCCCATCTCCATGTGACACCCCCTCACATACCTGTATGTTGCCAACATATCCCCTCTGAGTCTCCTCTTCTCCAGGCTGAAGAGACCCAGTTCCCTCAGTCTCGCCTCATACCCCATCCCCTGCAAACCAGCCACCATCCTTGTGGCCCTACGCTGCACTGACTCCAACCTGGCTATATCCTTTCTGTAATGAGGGGCCCAAAACTGAACACAATACTCCAGTTGCGGGCGCACCAGAGTCATGTAGAGTGGTAGTAGTACCTCTCTTGATCTAGAAGCCACACTTCTGGCTATGCAACCAAGGGTGGCATTCGCCCTCTTGACCACCGCATCACACTGCTGACTCATGTTTAGCCTGCGGTCAACCAGTACCCCGAGGTCCCTTTCACAAGTGCTGCTCTCCAGCCACTTGTCCCCTAACCTGTACTTATGACAGCTATTCCTATGCCCCAAGTGCAAGACCTTGCACTTCTCCACATTGAACGCCATCCTGTTGTCTCCTGCCCACTTCCATAGTCTGTCCAGATCCTTTTGGATCTGGAGTACCTGCTTCTCAGTTGTGGCCACTGCTCCAGTTTTAGTGTCGTCTGCGAATTTGATAAGCAGACTGTTCACCCCTTCTTCCATGTCGTTAATGAAAAGATTAAACAGGATCGGCCCCAGGACAGAGCCCTGGGGGACCCCGCTTGTCACTGGCTGCCATCCCGACGATTCCCCGCTAATGGTTACCTTCTGCTTTCGGTCAGTCAGCCATGCCCTAATCCACCGGACAGTGCTTTGGTGTATCCCAAAACTCCTCAGTTTCTCCACCAGGATATCATGGGGCACTTTGTCAAAGGCCTTGCTGAAATCCAGGTATACCACATCCACTGCATCCCCTCCATCTAGCCATCTCGAAACCTTGTCATAGAATTCCACAAGGTTTGTCTGGCAGGACCTGTTTCTGCGGAAGCCATGTTGTGTGGCTGTCAGCCTCCCTTCCCTATCAAGCATCACTAGATCTCTCTCTATTATGAGCCTTTCCATTGTTTTTCCTACAATGGACGTAAGGCTAACCGGTCTATAATTCCCCATGTCCTTCCTACTACCCTTTTTGAAAATTGGGACCACCGATGCCACCCTCCAGTCCTCTGGAACTTCACCCATTCTCCACGAGGCCTCAAAAATGGAGGCCAGCGGGCGTGAGAGAACCCCTGCCAACTCTCTAAGTACTCTCGGGTGTAACCCGTCAGGGCCTGGCGCCTTTGTAATGTCCAATGCCCTGAGGAGCCCCTCGACTTCAAGGGGGGTGACTCTAATCTCTGCCCCTAAGTCCCCAGCCTCATCCAATCTCCTATACGGATATCCCCCGTCCTGCTTTGGGGAGAACACAGAGGCAAAATAGTCATTTAGCATCTGTGCCTGTTCCCTCATGTCAGTCACTGGATCTCCTTCCTCCTTATTTAGTGGTCCCACCACTTGTCTCCCCTTCCTTTTCCTATTTACATGCTGGAAGAAGCCCTTTTTGTTGCTCTTGATATTCTTGGCAAGTCTCAGCTCATAATCAGCCTTAGCCTTGCGAAGAATCCTTCTGCAACGGGCCTCCTCCTCCCGGTATACCCTTTTGTCTATTTCCCCCAGTACCCATTTCCTATGGAGGTTCCTCTTTCGTCTGATCCCCCTAACCACCTCCTTTCGCATCCATGGCGGCACTCTCCTCCGCCTCCCCACCTTACTGACTAGAGGTATTGTCAGGGCTTGCGCCTGCAAAACCTCCCTTTTGAGTGCCATCCACCCCTCCTCAACTCGCTTACCTTCCAGTAACCTATCCCAGGAGACTTTCCCCAGCCTGGCCTTCAGTTGGCCAAAGTTGGCCCTCTTGAAGTCCCAGCTTCTAGTGCTCGCCCTGCTGCACGGCCCCAGTCCTCTGATCTCAAAGCAAAGGATGGAGTGATCACTCGCATCCAGAGCTCCCCTAATCTGTACTTCATCTATCAGCTCCTCCCTATTGGTCAAGACCAAGTCCAGGATGTTTCCCCCCCTCGTCGCCTCTCGGACCCTCTGTGTGAAAAACCCACCCTCTAGAGCTTCTAGGAAGCGACGTGACCTGGCTGTCACCGCCGAGTGAGTCTCCCAAGTAATATCCGGGAGATTGAAATCTCCCATAATTACTGTGTCTCTCCCCCGAGATATCCTTAGAATCTGGCCTGTCAGGACATCATCCAGGGTCTCAAGTTGACCTGGAGGGCGATAACATACCCCCACTGTCAGGTCTCTTTCTCTGTCAAAACCCCTAAGTTTCACCCAGACTGCCTCTACCGAATCCCCATCTGTGCTGCACTCTATCTCACTGCATCCTATCCCTTCCCTGACATATAAAGCCACACCCCCACCTCTCTTTCCCTTCCTGTCCTTTCTAAAAAGGTGATACCCTTCTATGTTCACATTCCAGACTTGCCTTTCATCCCACCAAGTTTCTGTGATTCCCACCAGATCGTATCCTCCTATTCCCAGGAGAGCTTCAAGCTCTTCCTGCTTATTACCCATGCTCCTAGCATTGGTGTACATGCACCTCAACTCCTTCCCACTGCTTCCTTTCCTTGGAGTGCCCAGCATCCTCCTTCCTCCCATCCTCCCTGGTACCTGGCCCCTCTCTGTAGAAGTCCTGTCAGTCCCTGCAGTATCTCTAAAGCCCTGCTCCCAGAGCCCCGATCCTCCCTGCACACTTGTCCAGTGCAGACACGTTACTGGGGGGCCTGAACCCACCCCCCACTGGCTCAGTTTAAAGTCTTCCGGATGAAGCTCGCTAGAGCATCTCCAAAGGACCTTTTCCCCATCCTCGTGAGGTGTAACCCATCCCTTGCCAGAAGGCCATTGGCAAGAAAACGAGTGCCGTGGTCGAGGAATCCGAAGCGTTCCTTCTGGCACCACACCCTAAGCCAGTCGTTCACCTCAGAGGCCCTCCTGTCCCTTCCTGTCCCAAATCCCCGGACGGGTAAGATTGACGAGAAGGCCACTTGGGCCTTCAGCTCCCTGAGTTTCTTCCCCAAGGCCGAAAAGTCCCTGGTGATCCCGACCACCCCCTGCCTGGCCACGTCGTTTGTGCCCACATGGATCACCAGGAGTGGCTGGTGACCCCCGGAGCGAACAAGACGCTCCACTCTGTCCTTCACGTGCCGGATGCGTGCGCCCGGCAGGCAGCAAACCTCCCTTGTCTGAAGGCTGGGGCGGCACACCGCCGCCTCAGTGCCCCTCAGCAGGGAGTCCCCAACAACTATCACCCGCCGCCGTACCTTCTCGGTGCTGGTGGGCAGCCGTGCCCTGGTCCTCGCCTCTCCTGCAGTGGCTCCCTTGCCTCCTGATGTCCCAGGCTGGGGGTCCTGCTGGTCCCCTGAGGCCTCGTCAGCCCCAGCCTCCCCAAGTGGAGAGAACCTGTTTCCCAGCTCCAGATTGGTGCCAGGAGAAGGAGGAGGCCGTGCTGGCCGCCTCCTCCTGTGGGTGACATACCTCCATGTCTCCGCAGCTGCTCCTCCCGTGGTCTCTCCCTCAGCCCTCTGTCGAGAGGGGGGCTGCTGCGGGGGGGCCTGAAGAGCTCTCTCGGCCCTCAGGCACCTCACCTCCTCCTCTAGCAGGGTCACCATCTTGCACCGAGGGCAAGTGTATCCCTGCCTCTCCTGGGGGAGAAGGGCGAACATGTCGCAGCTCTCGCAGCGGACAGCAACACCCGTGACTCCCGCCAAGGCCATCTCCTGGTCTGCCATCTGTAACCCTTCCGAGACCTTACCTTGGTCCCCTGTCTTGTAAGTCCTGCAGTTCCTCTCACTCTCCCAGTTCTCCCAGGCAAAAACCCCACTTGCACACACACACAAGGAGAAAATAAACTTAAATTTAAATTGAAAGAAAAAAAGAAAAAAAAAGAAAAAAAAAAAAGCACAAGAAAGCAAAGCAAAGTGCAAACAAAACAAAACAAAACAAGAACACACAAACAAAACAAAAAACAAACAAACAAACCAACAACCTCTGTGTCTCAGGGAAGGGAGTCCCTGGACCGCCCGGACCGCAGCTCAGGGACGCAGACGAGGGACGACGCCTTATCAGCCCCTCAGTCCAGTGGCCCTGCCCCCTGCTTCCCCCTGGCTGCTCTCGCTCTCTGGCCCACCCCCTCCCTCTCTGCTGCTCCTGGACCTCTGCTCCCACCTGCCCAGCTCCTACCTTGCCTGTGCCAGTCCCCTGGCCACTCAGCACTCTCTCCCAGCCTGTGCCTCTGCTGCTCTGCCAAGAGGCCAGAGCCAGAGCCACAACCTGCTTCAATATCCTGGAGAGACAAGCAGGAAACACGCTGTCCCAGCACACACACAGGAAGGGGAACTGGATGCCAGGAATGGGCAGTTGACAGAACCGGAAGGAAAGGAGAAGCTTTTTCCATGGGAAACAGGGGGGGAGGGAAGAGGAGGGAGAGGAAGACCCTCCTGCCGAGTCCCTCAGAGTCAGCTGGGATGGGACGGATGGAACTGTTTCTCCATCACGGAGTTTCCCTCTCGCTGCCCTTCTCAGTCATTCCTTCAGGAGCAGCGTTTTGGCAAAATCTCAGCCTGTCCCATCCCAGGAGCTGAAGCCAGAATCTGCAGAGAAATCCGTTGGCACCGTGATGATGGTGTAGCACTTGGAGGTACAGGTGGCGTGAGCACGACCTCCAGAGAGGAAGCTGAGTGCAACAAAAAGGGAGAAAGTGAGGCCAGGACTCTGCAGGGCCAGGCTGCCTCACTGCACGGCAACACTTGCAGTGGGCGGGATAGAAAACGGGGGATGCAGCAGGTCACAGGTTGAAGGTCAGTTACAAAGCAAAGGAAGGAAAGATCCCTTGCTCCTGCTTGCTTCACTTGGGCCACATCGGCACATTGAGTATTGAGAGCATGCTTCTCTTGCACATGGGAGTGGGGAGGGTTGTCAGGAAGCCACAGAGGGGCTCCAGCCATGAGGCCAAATAATTATGGAAATCATCATGCATTGCTGCTCTTCTTGCTAAACCTCATGGGCCCCCCTCCCCCAGGGCCACCTTGAACCCCTGAGGCCCCCCTGAGAAGGCAGAGGAGTGTCTTGCATGCACGCACAAAGGGGAGGGCGCCTCCTTCTCTGCTCTCCTGCTCACGGATAGGGAGAGTCTGGGAGCAGCAGGGGAGTCTGCCGTGCAGGCACTTATTCTCACTTCCTTCAGCTGGAGCCTTGCCTGACCAGCCTCCTTGTCCATTTAGAAGGAAATTCCTCCAACTGCTCCTCTACTGGGCTAACAGGGGCAGGATGGAGGCCGTGCCAATTGCCGGCAGAGTGGCCCTCGTGGTCCTGCTGCTGCTGCTCCCAGAGGCCTCCTGTGGGAGGATGAAGGCCAAGTGCCCCTGGAGGTGGCACAGGGATGAGATGCAGCCACAGAATTATTTCCAGCGGGGAGACATTGTCCTCAGTGCCAGCATCTCTGCAGCACTAGGCTACTTTGGACCACACACTTTCAATCAACCTGCCTACAATGAAAATATTCCGTAAGTCACTGGCCTGCTGGATCTGATACGGCTAAGTGCCACCTGCAGCTGCACAGCACCACTAGTGGTAGCAAGCAAAGCCAGGGTGATTTCTTCTAGCTGGCTCCTTCCTCAGGACGACCCAGCCAGGCAACTCTCAAGCAGCAAAGCCCAGCGGAAAGAGCAGGGCAATGGGGGCAGCAGGTCCCAGACTTGCCCCACCTTCCGTGCCTCTGCACCCCTCTGCCTTGCACAGTGAGTCCTTCCTTCTCATTCTGTGGCCAACAGATTTGAGTTTCCTCTTCCGTATCTTGCCATCTAAGGAGCAGCCAGAGTTGCTCTCCTCTAGGAGTGACTGGCTTGATCCTACCTTTGGAGCATAGGACTGAGGGTGCTGTCAGTGGTCCCAATTTCCAAAAACGGCAGTAGAAGGGACATGGGGAATTACAGACCATTTAGCCTTATGTCCATTGTAGGGAAAAATATGTCCATTGTAGGGAAAAACAAGGAAAGGCAGATAATAGCTAGAGATTCAGTGATGTAAGAAAATTAAGAGAGGCTGGCAGCCACACAACACAGCTCCCACAAGAACAGGTCCTGCCAGACAACCGTTTTGGGATTCTACGACAAGCTTTCGAGTTGGATAAAGGGAGGGGATGCAGTGGAGGTGGTTTACCTGCATTTCAGTAAGGCCTTGAAAAGTGCCCCATGATAACCTGGGTGAGAAACTGAGGAGTTTTGGGATAGACCAAAGCACTGTCCGATGGATTAGGGCATGGTTGACCCACCGAATCAGAGGGTAAGTATTTGTTGGGAATCATCGGGATGGCGGCCAGTGACAAGCGGGTTCCCCCAGGACTCTGTCCTGGGGCTCATACTGTCTAATATTTTAGTGGCAGGAGAGAACAGATTTTCACTCAATATAGATAAGGGCAAGAAATTGCACTTGGGGCATAGGAATGGTGTCATAAGTGCAGGTTAGGTGAGAAGAGGCTGGAGAGCAGCACTTGTGAAAGGGACCTCAGGGTGCTGGTTGACCGCAGGCTAAACATGAGCCAGCAGTGTGATGCGGTGGTCAAGAGGGCGAACGCCACCCTTGGGTGCATAGCCAGAAGCGTGGCTTCTAGATCAAGAGAGGTACTACTACCACTCTGTATGACTCTGGTGCACCCGCAACTGGAGTATTGTGCTCAGTTTTGGGCCCCTCATTACAGGAAGGATATGTTCAGGTTGGGGTCAAGGTTGGTGGCTGGTTTGCAGGGGATGCTGTGAGAGGGGAAACTCAGGGAAATGGGTTTCTTCAGCCTGGAGAACAGGAGACTGAGAGGGGATGTGTTGGCGAAATACAGGCATGTGAGGGGGTGTCACAGGGAGGTGGGGAGAGACCTGTTCTCCCAGAAAAGTAGGCACGATGGAGCAAAGCTCAGGGAACCAACGCTCCATTTAGATACTAGGAAGCACTTCCTGACAGTTAAGACGCCCAGGGTGAGAATGGGCTTCCATGACAAGTCATTGAGGTCCCATCGGTGAGGGTGTTCAAAGATAGGCTGGACATGCACATTGGTGGGCATATGAGCGGAGTTGACTGTAACCAGGGGTCAGACTAGATGACCCAGGAGACCCCTTTTCACTCGCTCTGTTTCTATGTTTCTATTTCCATTTAGAAGCAAATGTTAATCTTGCTGCAGTTGTCATAAAGGAAAATAAGTCTGACATATTTTTGCACATTCATTTGCATAACTCAAATTCATCCCAACGACAATGCCTTCAGTTTAGTCTACCAAACACAGTTCGATCTGTATGAATCTCTTTTTCTATACATTTTCTTAATCTCTGCCAGTTTTGAAGTAAGACATCTATAATGCTCATTTAATACTGAGTGGTGTGGTAAGATGGGATCATTCCCATCTTCAGGTGTCCGTGTTGTATGAGCTTCCTGTCATCTTGGTGGCAATAGGGCCTCCTGTTTGATTTCACACATTACTTGTTGAAGTGGAAGAATTTTTCCCCCCCTAAACAGTTGTAATACCTAGCAGTAAAATCATCAGGGGCAGGTGCTTTATCTTTTTTTACTTTTCCACTAGCATGCAATATCACTTGTATAGTGATAGTGCAATTCAATATTTTCCTCTACTCCCTGGGGAATTTCTCAAGGCATGTTCTTCTACATACCCCTCTTCCCTCTTCTTGAGTGAGTATGTTTTTGGGGGTGGGGGGAATGTGAATTGCACAGTAATGCCTTTTCAAAATAGGCTGTGCCATTCTCTTTCTTCACTCCCGTTATAGACCTTCCTTCCAGGTCTTTCTTGACACTAAATATGTTCAAGGTTTACTTACATTTTCAAAATGGTGTTGCTTTGGAGCTGCTCTCTATCTGTCATCTCCAGCTGATTTCTGTTTAGTCTAAACTCAGTCAAAAGTTATTTGCACTGTTTTTGTTTTTGCTTTCTCCCAGCAATTTATGGAACACGCTCCCCACAAAGGTGTGCTTGGGGCCATCAATATTTGCTTTTCGGCGCCAGACTGAGACCTTTCTATTCAAACAGTATTTTTTATTGTTAATGTTACTTCTTGATTTTAAATTTCCAGGATGTCTCCACCATTTTTACGTATTTTATGTATTTTTATATTGGTGCTTTTTATGATTCGAAGTCAGCCCAAGGCTCATGCAAAGGGGGCAGCATATCAGTTTTTTTAATAAATAAATAAATAAATAAATAAATAAAATTTTAATTCCAACTTATAATTCTTCTAGCCAAGCCTTTCTTGTGATGTGCTCTGCGTATAAGTAAGATAGGCAGGGCGACAGTATGCTGCCTTGCCGACGTCCTCCCTGAATTTTGCACCAATCAGTGATTCCCTGTCCAGATCTCACTGTTGCTTCCTGACTCACATATACGTTTATCAATGGACAAATAAGATGGTCCGGTACCATTTCTTTAAGAACTTGCCACAATTTGTTTTAATCCACACAATCAAAGGTTTTAGCATAGTCAATGAAGCAGACGTAGATGTTTTTCTGGAACTCCCTGGCTTTCTCCATGATCCAGCGTCTGTTGGCAATTTGATCTCTAGTTCCTCTCCCTCTTCGACATCCTGCCTCTACTTCTGCTAGTTTTCGGTCCACATCCTGCTGGAGCCCAGCTTTTAGGATTTTGAGCATAGCTTAACTAGCATGTGAAATGTGCGCGATGGTGCAGTAGTTCTAACAATCTTTGGCACTTCCCTTCCTTGGGATTGGAACGTAAACTGACCTTTTCCAATCCTGTGGCCTCTGTTGAGTTTTCCAAATTTGCTTACATATTGAGTGTAGCCCTTTAAGTGCATCGTCTTTTAGGATTTTGAAAACTTCAGCGGCAATACTGTTTCCTCCACTAGCTCTGTTGTTGCTCAGGCTTCCTAAGGCCCATTTGACTTCACATTCCAGGATGTCTGGCTCGAGGTCAGTGACCACCCCATCGTGGTTATCAGGGATGTTAAGCTCCTTCCTGTATAGTTCTTCTGTGTAATCTCGCCACCTCTTCTTATTCTCTTCTGCCTCTGTTAGATCCCTGCCATTTTGGTCCTTTATCATGCCCATCTTTGCACGAAATTTTCCCTTCATATCTCCCATTTTCTTGAAGAGATCTCTGGTCCTCCCTATTCTTTGTTTTCTACTGTTTTTTGCACTGTTCGTTTGAGAAGGCCTTCTTACATCTTCTAGCTCCTCTCTGGAAGTCTGCATTGAATTGGGTGTATCTTGCTCTTCCTCCCTTGCCTTTCATTTCCCTTCTTTCCACAGCAATTTGTAAAGATTGCTCAGCCAGCCATTTTTCTATCCTACTTTCTTTTTTGGGGATGGGGTGGGGTTTTTTGCTTCCTCTTGTTCAATGCTGCAAGTCCCTGTGCTCAGTTCTTCAGGCACAGTGAGCTCCTGGTCTAGTATTTACTGACTGTATGGAGCTTCTCCATCTTTGGCTGCAGAGCACATAGTCAACCTGATTTCTGGTTTGACCGCCTGGTGATGTCCGTGTGTAGGGCTTTTTCTTGGGTTGTTGGAAAAGAGTGTTTGCTATGACCATCATATTCTCTTGACAAAATTCTACCAGTCTGTGCCCTGGTTCGCATTGTACTCCAAGGCCAAACTTGCCTGTTATTCCGGCTGTCTTTTCTTTTCCTATGTTAGCATTCCCATATTGGGTGGCCCTGCACGGCACAGCTCATAGCTTCATGGCGCTACGCAAGTACCTTCCCAATGGCAAGGCAGTGATCCACGAATGGGTTGGACCCAGTACTCTGTTGATTTCAATTTATGCTTCCAAGAGGATGGATCCTTAGTGCACAATGAAGCCTCATTGTTTTGAATAGACAACCAAATATTCAAATTGGGGATTAGCCGGAATTTATTTTCTTTTGTACTGGAAAGGTTTGCTCCATTATATTCTTAGAAGAAGCAATTTATTCCCCTGTTCTTCCAGATTAATGCACAGGGAATCCCTCGGAATGAGGGTCCAGTCCAGGTACTGCAGCATTTCCACTAGAACTGGATCCTCCTCGGCCAACACAGGCTTGCAATCCAGTTTACTTGCCACAAATTTCTGAGTCTGCACTGGATTCCACTGAGCATGCACAGAGTTCATTTCTTTTAGAAGAGCATCATCTGTGTCGTGCTGTTGCTCAGCATCAAGCCTAAGTAGCAGCTCACAGGGCATCCAAAGTTTCTTTCCACTTCCATCTGATGAGGCTTCTGGGCCGTCCACATACATTGACACTCATTATGCACTGTCTAAATGCCTCGCATCTCTTCAGGGAAGGAGGAGGTTCAGCCCTTCTTGCTCCAAAGCTGAAGAAGCGGAGACTCAGAGGCCATCTGGCAGCTACATGCAGTCATTTGAAGGGGTCACGTGGGAGAGGGTCATGACATTTTCCCCTGCACGAAGGGAAGGATGTTGGGGTAAAGCTCAGGGAACTCGGTTTCAGGTTGGATGCCAGGAAGAGCTTCCTGATGGTTGGGATCCCGGGATATGGGATGGGCTTCCATGGGAGGTGTTTCTGTGAAAACAGGCTCCTTCCAAATGAGAACACACAGAGGAAGACAGGCAGCCATGAGGAATTAGGGAGAGGCCTGTCTGGAAGAGGCGGCAGAGAGAGCTCAGGTGTCTGTTTTCTCCTTCCATCGGGGTCTTTCCTCTGCTCTTCCAGCTTCACCCTTCCTGATGACCCCCAAGCGACATAACCCTTCCATGGGCAGAGTGCATGTGGGGGAGGACAGAGAGATGGAGGCAGAGTTTGGCTTTTTGATCTGAGTGGGTTGTGCAGTTGGTCTTCTCATTCGAGAGACAGGATGGCTTCCCTGTCCTGCTGACCTAGGATCTGGGTTGAGTATCAGACCCCAAGCCATAAATTCTGTGCCTTCAAACTGGTCCTTACAATGCCATAATGGAATGGTTGGAACGCCTGGGTGGGTGCCGATGTACGTGTCTGTGTTTATTTGTGTGTGGGGATTCCCGTACCAGTACTCCTCAGAGTCTACTTTCTAGGTTGCGGATAGTCGCTGATCAGGTTCCATAATTCACCAAAGGATTCATGGAAGCAGCAGGGTGTGGTTGACACCACCACTGACAAACAACCAACAAATTCAAGAAAACTAGCAAAATCATGACGGTCTGGTTTTGCCCAGGCGATTTTCCCATGCCTAGCCATGCATGGCGGGATATATGGCAGGTAGAAGAAAAGCAAAATTCAAACTCGATTCATGGTGCCAAAAGGCAGGGAGAGATGGAAGCAAGGGAGAGAGACTCTCACACAGCCAAATGTTTCCTGTTCAGGGAGCCCATTTCACAGCCCTTGGATATGGCCGGCCAGAAAGCCCACCGGGCAAAACACATAATGGAGCTTTCTAGTAGGCATCTGTCCCGTTAAGAGACTGAGCTCCCTGCTTGCCTGAAGAGGCCACTACATTTAATGCAAAGTTAATCCTGTGTGGAAAGAGGTTCTCAGTGAAAGTGGCTTTGTGTCCACTCTTCTGCTGAATCCGAGGTTCTCTGGCTGGTTTTGCTCATCTAAACCACTCTTTCAAAGTGTGCCTTTTCCTCCCTCATCATCAACCCCATGCCTATGCATGTGACTCAAACCCATGAAACACTCAACTTATGATCTGGAACTCTGTGGTTGGGTGTACCTGTTCCCTTCATTGCTGGTCATCATGGTTCATCTCTGCAGCTCGGTTTCTCCTGGGAGATCTCTAAAGAAAACTTCTCAGGCTTGCAACAGAGTTGTCCCATTCATATCTAGCTCGCCTTACCACAGGTTGTGAAACCCAGATTCCAAAATATCAATTATTGCAGGAATTGCAATGTGGAGCACATGTGCCCAAGCAAAGCTCCCCCTCTCAATTATCTGCCTCTTCCCCTGAGGAACATGCTCCATGTCATTCCCACCCACTGCCCTTTCTCTCCCCGATTCCTCACTCCTTAAAACCCCCACCATGGCATGGCAGCTCCGAAATGGGTCCCAAGAGAGGTCCGAGCAGAGGGGCAGCCTCAGCTGGAGACCTTTCTGGTGCCATCATGCATCCCTGGAGGAAGCACATCAGGAGCTCATGGAGAGCAGGATGGCTTGGGTGTTCCCCAGGCCACACCCCCCTCCCACCACCTCACCCCACAAGGACCTCCTTGCGGGGTGGCCAGCTGGCCCTGGGCGTGCAACAGGAGGTGCTCCGGAGGACCTGCCATGGCGTCCGGGATGCAGGCTTCTCTCCCACAACCGCCCTATGGCCGCCAGAGGTCGGGGCTCCATTTCTGCACATCATGGGGTCCAGCCCAGAGAAGAACCCTGACTCCTGCCCAGCAATCTCTGCACAGCTGCCTTGATGTGAAACGAGCCTGAAATCATGACAGTGGGCAGGCCATTTCTGGGCAGCCTGGATGCCCCCACCCGGGAAATGCCTGCTTTCGGAGGTGTTTTGCGTTGAATGTTGTGCTGGGGTCTTCTATGAACATCCTTACCATCATTATCACTACAATAATGAGCATCACATCACACCTTTATCCTGATTTTTTCCATGAATGAGGAAAGCAAGCACTTTGCTGCCTCTCCTCATTGTTCTCTTCCTGACAAGAACAACCCTGCCAGGTAGGATTGGCCGAGAGTGAATGACCGGCCAAAAGTCACAGAGTGAGCTTCAGGGATGAGTGGGGATTTGGACCCAGATCTCTCAGTTGCCGTTCACCTTATTGCACTTTCGACCATATGCAGAGATGCACAACAATCCCCCCTGCCTTGTCGTGTCCAGCAAGTATCATTCCAATTTGTCTTTAGATACGCCTATCCTCAAGCGGAAAGGAGAAGGGGGCCGCAGAGGGTGAGATGGCTGGGTGGAGCCAATGATTTAGTGGGCATGAGGTTAGGTGGACTCTGGGGGCTGGTGGACGACAGGAAGGCCTGGAGGAATGTTTTTGTTGGAATTGTGATGGGTTGGGCTTGACTTTGCAACAAACAACAGCAACAACATCCACAACCTGGCTGACTCTCCTGGATAGAGAGTCTTCTGGAAGGGGAAAAACATGCCAGGAATGGGAATAGGGCACAGCCAGCTGGAGAGGAGATACTTTTTGCCAAAGGAAATAGGAGCGGAGGGAAGAGGAGAAAGGGGAAGACCCTCCTGCTGAGTCCCTCAGAGGCAGTTGGATGGGAACGACGGAACTGTTCATCCATCCGAGAATTTCCATCTTGCTGCCCTTCTTGGCCATTCTGCTGGAGCAGCGTTTTGGCAAAATCTCAGCCTGTCCCATCCCTGGAGCGGAAGTCGGGCACTGAGGGAAAAACCATCAGAACCATGATGATGGTGGAGCACTTGGAGGCACAGGTGGCGTGAGCATGACCTCCAGGGAGCGAGCTGAGAGCACCAGGAATGAGAAGGGAGAAAGCGAGGCAGGGGCTTTGCAGGGCAAGGCCGGCTCGCTGCAAGGCAACTCTTTTTTATTTATTTATTTATTTACTTATCGATAAATAAATAAACCTACCTAGTGAGGTAGGTTGCGCTGAGAGCCTTTCACTGGCCCATACTCACCCAGTGGGCTCCATGGCCGAATGGGGACATAAACCCAGGTCGTCTGAGTCCCAATCCCATGCTCTTAACCATTGCACCACACTGGCTCTCTTGCAGTGGGAGGGATAGCAAACGGGGGATG
Organism: Varanus salvator macromaculatus; assembly: GCA_023646645.1. Classification (NCBI taxonomy): domain Eukaryota; kingdom Metazoa; phylum Chordata; class Lepidosauria; order Squamata; family Varanidae; genus Varanus; species Varanus salvator. Next base: position 161,565 of record JAIXND010000818.1, on the reverse strand, counting down.
AAGCAGGTCACATGTTGAAGGCCAGTTGCAAAGCACATGAGGGAAAGATCCCTTGCTCCTGCATGTTTCACATGGGCTGCTTTGTGACACTCTCTGAGTGTATCTCTCTTGCAAATGGGAGTGAGGAAGGTTGTCAGGGAGCTGCAGACGTGCTCAAGTTATGGAACCTAGTAATTATGGAAATAATCATGCATTGCTGCTGTTCTTGCTAAACCTCATGGGTCCCCATCCCTCAGGACAACCCTGAATCCCCAAGGCCCCCCTGAGGTGGCAGAGGAGTTTCTTGCACCCAGGCACAAAGGGGAGGGCACCTCCTTCTCTGCTCTCCTGCTCAGGGATTTGGAGAGGCTGGTAACAGCAGAGGAGTCTGCCGTGCAGGCACTTATTCTCTCTTCCGTTGGCTGGAGCCTTGCCAGGCCAGGTTCCTTGTCCATTTAGAAGGAAATTCCTCCAACTGCTCCTCTACTGGGCTGAAAGGGGCAGGATGGAGGCCATGCCATGCGCCGGCAGAGTGGCCCTCTTGGTCCTGCTGCCCCTCCCAGAGGCTGAAGGCCAAGTGCCAAGTTGGAGGCTGAAGGCCAAGTGCCCCTGGAGCTGGCACAGGGCAGAGCTGCAGCCACGCAATTATTTCCGGCCAGGCGACTTTGTCCTCAGTGCCAGCATCTCTGCTGCAGAAGGCGTCTTTCACCCACACACTTTCAATCAGCCTGCCTCTAATGAAAAGATTGTGTAAGTCACTGGCCTGCTGGACATGATGCCACAAAGCACCATGGGAATCTGGTCAGTGCTTCAGTAGCTTGCAAAGCTGGAGTAATGTCTTCCAGGTGGCTTCCTCTTCATGAAGACGCAGCCGATGAACTTGCAGGCAGCAAGGCCAGCAGGGGGGCCAGGGCAAAGGGGGGCCCAGAACATGCCCCAGCTTCCCTGCCTCTGCACCCCTCTGCCTTCCCTTCCCAATCAGAGGGAACTGATGGGGAACCCTGCTGGGCTACTTCCTGGGATGGGCACCTTCGCTGCAGTTGTGTTGTTTTGGGAGATTTACCTGGACACAGATGTGAATGAGGCCGCAGGAATCCCACCTGAGGTTCTGCAGGAAGTGGCAGCTGGGATCTGGCTTTTGCCTGAGAGGAGGCTGAGCATGTTGAAGCCCGAGAAGCAGGAAGCAACCTCAAAGTTCAGGGAAATGATTAATGAACAGGGATGTCAGGGTGACCATTTCTGTTTTTGTTCTTTTTTTAAGTATGGGATTAACACTTTACTGGAAGATCCTCCCCTTCCTGTTTGCCATCCAGGAGGTCAACCAGAATCCCAGCCTCCTGCCCAACCTCACCCTCGGCTACAGCATCTATGACAGCCTTCACGATGTTAGACTGACATCCGACACAGCCATAGACCTGCTTTCGACCGCTCAGGCCCACGTTCCCAACTACAAGTGTGGCAGGCAAGATCATCTGCTGGCCGTCCTTGAAGAATCTGACTCGGACAACTCCATGCAGCTTTCCAACATGCTGGGCATCTTCAAAATCCCGCAGGTGGGAGGCTTGGGAGATGTGACATGAGGTTTCATGTAGACTAAGAAGAAGATTGTTCAAATCACTTCCATGCATAGCATCCCTCCCAGGACAAGAGACAATCCCACAGAACCCTGAGATGAGAACAGTTCAAGGTCCTCTGTCCACACCTGGTCCCCATCTGGCACTGTCAGGTGATCCGCAGGTCCCTCTTATTCATTTTCATGCAAATAGTTAAAGGGTAAACATTGTATGATAAACACTTTATTATTAGGAAAATTATCAGCATTGTTTTCTTTCAAATAATGTTTTCTGCATATAATATTTCAGTAGATTGGTCCCATAAGATGAGGAATTTTGATTTGGAGCTGAAATGAAGCAATCCATGAACCTCTCTCTTCCTTTCTCTCCCAGGTCACTTATGCTTTCACCACTCAGGTCAGGAGAGAAAAAAGCCAGTCCCCTTCCGTGTACCGGATGCTCCCGGAAGAAGGCCTCCAGTACCCCGGGATCGTCAGGCTGTTGCTGCACTTCAGGTGGACGATGGTGGGTCTCTTCTCACTGGACACTGAGAATGGAGAGAAGTTCATGAGAACCTTGAAACCGGAGCTCCTCAGAAATGGCATTTGCGTGGTTTTTTCACGCAGCATATCACAAATGAAAACGCATTGTTTACCAGTCGGATGGCAGTCGTGGAATATTTTGGTAGAGATCAATGTCTTCATTTATTTTGAAGAGTTGCTTATCTCCATCTATGGAGCACCTATTGTTGAATCACTTATTGAAATGGTCATGCAACCTGTCATTGGGAAAGTCTGGATCAGCACAACTTTCTGTGACATTACCTTTGATTTAGCTTTTGGAAGTGATGATTTATTGCATGTCTACGCATTTTTTTCCTTCCTTCCCCAAACGAGAAAAAGGAACCGCATTGATGGATTTTGGGATTTTTATTTCTCTATGAAGGAATATATGAACACTGTGTTCAAGTGTTCGTATTCAAAGCATGTGCTGTCAGTGAAAGGGTGGAGAAGATGCAGGGAGGAGGAGGAACCGGAGGGGCTGCCCCAAGTGGACAAGGAGCGAACACTCTCTCTGGACAGCTCCTTCTCTTACAGCACCGTCCAGGCTGTGGCCCATGCCGTGGATGCAGCTCTTTCCCACAGATCCAGGAGGAAGTCCATGAATTCTGAAGGCAGGCTAGATGTGCTCCGGCTTCACCCTTGGCAGGTTTTTCCTCCCCTTCTTGGGTGTTATATAGAATTCGGAGTATGAGAAACTGGGAAAGATTTTCCACATGATGGCTAGCTTGAACAGTTTCTGTGCTGTCCCTCCTTTGGTCCTTTCCCAGAACTGAGTGCATCTGATTGTGGCCCATAGAGTTTCCTCAAGTCATCCTGAAGCAGCAGAGAGAAGCAGTGTGGGGACTGCACAGGTCCTTGTACTGATCCCTGACCTGAGTTTAGTCAAGCTTGCTATCTAGCCTCAGTTCAGAACTCAAGGCAATCCTTTCTTTTTTCATTCTTTATAAATTACTGGCATTTATATCCTATCCCATATTCAAAAGTACAATATAAAGTATAAAAGCATAATATAAAATGTCATTATAAAAACAATATAAAACACATCACAACTAGAGAAAAAGGAGGAATAAATAGAAAGTGTGACTGTGAAAGGAAAAATCCTAATATATCTAAAAGCATTGATTATTGAAATAATGGTCAAATACAAATGTCTTTAGCTGGCACCGGAAAGAGTATAATGGTTGGCCTGCTGTTCCCATGTTTGATCCATGTTGGACCTGCTATGCCGGCTGAGCACACCCCACCCTTGGTGTGCCTGCATTCCAGATCCCAGTAAACATTCGGATTCGTGGCTGAGGAGAGGAGTGAATGGGTCCCCAGCTGCTCTGGGACTGTGGAGAAGCAAGCCAGCTTCCAGTGAGCAAGCCGACTTAGAGAGGTCGTAGGAGTTTGGCAGTGCAGTGACAGGGGAAGAGGAGACCAAGACAGAGCAAAGGGGGCTCTGCTCATCACATTCCAGGTAGCAGAGGAGAAAGTCTTGAATGGTGCTGTATGCAGAATCCAAAATCAGGGAATATGGACCAAGGACCCTCCCCATGGCAGTGGCCTGCAACCCCCATGCCATGTCTGGTTTCTGCATAAGGTCAGAAAGGCTGGAGTATGCAAACAGGGCCAGCAAGCAGCCATCCCAGCAGGACGAGTGAGAGCGCTGGAGCGGCAACTGCGCACCCTCAAGGAAAGGAGAAGAAGTCAAGTATTGGGGTCGAGCAGTTCATCTGCAACACTAAGAGCAGTAAAGGAGCCTGAAGAGGAACAGGGAGCTGAGCCCAGGGAAGGGAATCCGGAGGGAACTGGAATGAGGTGCCAGTCAAGAGCAAAAGTGCTGGAAGATGCTCTGCACTACTGAAGGCAGGGAAATCCTGTGTCTGATGTCATTACCCCGAAATTCCGACTCGCTGGCTGCAGGTAACACAAGGGGAAGACCCAAAGCACAAAGCGGCAGCTACAGGAACTGTGGGGCAAGCACCCGTGCTGTGCGCTAACTCTGAGAGAACGACATCCAACTGTGGTACCCCTAACGCCTCAAATGGCAGGACAGCCCATTTTAAGACACTCGGAACAATGCTAAACAAAGGCCCATGGCTAAAAACTGGAAGGAGAAAAGCAGTCCCAAGTGTTGGGGATGTTTAAAAAAGGCGATTCTAAAGGAAGAGCTACGTATATACTTCTCATCCTAGAAAAATATTAGAAGTCAACAGAGAAAGGCTGTCCAAATTTTTTTCTCCAAAACAGGCCTGATGATGATCTGAAAATGACATTCCCTTCCCAAACTGGGATAAAAGGTCCATTTGCTACTTCCCAGTATTCCTGAAAAATTTCCCTTACAGACACTGCCCTCCCTTTCCCTATCCCTACCTCTTTCCCTTCAGTGATGAGACTTCCCTTGTTTACTTCCTGAATTCCCAAAGCAGAGAGTGGACATTGAGCAGGAAAATCATAATCCTCTCCATTATCGGGGTCCCACCCAGCCCCACTAACCAGGGAGCAGCTCTGAGCAAAACCTGGGTTATGAAATGGGTCTTCTCATAGGCTTTCCTTTCTGTGTTGTTCCAGCTCCACCCTTTCCTGAGAGACCCCCAGTTTCACAATCGTGCTATTGAGGGGGTGTATTTGGATGAGAACGGAGACTTGGCAGCCAACCTGGACCTTGTCAGCTGGGTGAAGTTTCCAAATAAGACTGTTGTAAGAGTGAAAGTTGGGAGTCTAGAAAGAAGGGGCTTGCCTGGCCCCAGATTCACCATTCAGCACGATCCCATTGCGTGGTCGAGATGGAAAGACCAGGTGACGAAAGTCATCCCCATTATTCTCTTGTTTTTATTATCCATCCCTTCACTAACATTCTTGATGATCGAAAATACAGAGAGGGAGTGGATGAATCAATAGCCTGATATGTAGAGGTGCAGAGAATGGAGATGTGTTCACCAGGAGGGAAAATCTATCTTCTTCTGATTGGGTTCACTTATGCAATCCCCTGACGAGAAAGAGGTCCTCCACTCTCTTTCCTTTGCAGCTCAGACTCTCCAGCCCCCAGCTTCCTCAGCTCCAAGCCTCCTCCCCTGACGCTCCTTCTCTCTCGCTCAGCCCCTGCCCCAGGCCAGGTGCGTGGAGAGCTGCCGCCCGGGATTCTTCAAGGTGGCTCGGGAAGGGGAGCCCCTGTGCTGCTATGACTGCCCTCCGTGTGCAGAAGGGACCATCTCCGCTCGGGAAGGTGGGTGAGTGCGGAGAGAAAGGCAGAGCCTGGGGGGAGGGCAAGGATCTGGCCATGGTAAGTGGCACGTGTGGGGGCGCTAAACCATCCTGCAAGGGAATTTGGACTGCTGGGTTGCATCTGGTGTATCAGGGCAGAAAATGTTTGTTTGTGGACATGGTATTGTCAACCCCTCTTTCCACACCTGGAAGTATTGCATGGCCCAGTTCTGCCTTGCGTTCCCCACCTCCCAGAATGCCTCATTCCTCATGGCTCACACAGCCCCAGGCTCCTTGATCTTCAGGGCACTCCAGGTGTTTTTTCCATTCACTTTTGCTTGCTGCGAAGCCTCCCCTGCCCACCATGGCCCCTGCATCTCTCCTTCCCTTCTCCATTTCTCCAGATAGCTCTTCATCCCCTGCATGGGCAGGGTTTTGTCATTCCACTTTTTTCACTCATGAGAACGTGGTGCAAGAACCCTCTCCTTCTGTGGGAGGAAAGCAGGACAAAGAGTCTGGGGGTGCCCACAGTCACCTAGAGGATTGCTTGGTGGAGCCAGAACAATGCTCTGGGTTCCCATTCCATGGCAACCTCTTGGCTCCAGTCTGACAGGTGCAGCCAAGTGAGGAATTCCTCCCACCTCTACCAGCTCAGTACAGCCACCAACCAACCCTCACCAACAGACCTCCCACTGGGGGAGCAGAAATTGCTCTGGCAAATCACAACTACCAACCCTCATTTCCTCCCACACCAGAATCATGCCTTTACTTGCACTAGTACCATTTATACTACTAGTAGTAATAGGAGAAACCAGAATGATGAATACAATGCACACAACAGAAACTGGAATGTCTATCAGGTGCTCTTTGTCTTGCTTCCGACAGATGCAGAGCACTGCCTGAAGTGTCCAGAAGATCAGCATCCAAATGAGGCCCGGGATCAGTGCATCCCCAAGGTCATCACCTTCCTCTCCTATGAAGAATATTTGGGGTCCTTCCTCACTGGCTTGGCCCTACTCTTCTCCATCGCCACAGGAGGGATATTGGGGATCTTCAGAAAATTCCAAGAGACTCCAGTAGTCAAGGCGAACAACCGCGACCTCTCCTACATTCTGCTTGTCTCCCTCCTGCTTTGCTTTGTGTGCTCCTTCGTCTTCATCGGTCAGCCAAGAAGCATCACCTGCCTCCTGCGACAAGCAGCCTTCAGCATCATCTTCTCAGTGGCCATCTCTTGCCTCCTGGCCAAAACCTTCACTGTGGTGCTGGCCTTCCTGGCCACCAAGCCAGGCAACAGGGCAAGGAACTGGCTGGGGAGGACTTTGGCCAACTGCATTGTCATCTGCTGTTCCAGTGTGCAAGTGGTCCTCTCCACCATCTGGCTGGGGACTGCTCCCCCCTTCCCTGACTCTGACATGCACTCCCAGGCTGGGCAGATCGTCCTGCAGTGCAACGAAGGCTCTGTGGCCATGTTCTACGCTGCCCTCGGCTACACGGGCTTCCTGGCTGCCGTCTGCTTCACAGTGGCCTTCCTAGCCAGGAAGTTGCCCGGGGCCTTCAACGAGGCTAAGCTGATCACCTTCAGCATGCTGGTCTTCTGCAGCGTCTGGGTGTCCTTCGTGCCCACCTACCTGAGCACCAAGGGCAAGTACATGGTGGCCGTCCAGGTCTTCTCCATCTTGGCCTCCAGCGCTGGGCTGCTGGGCTGCATCTTCCTGCCCAAGTGCTACATCATTCTATGGAGGCCTGACCTGAATACCAAGAAGCATCTCATGATGAAAGCCAAAGCCTAAATTATGCTTGTTTTTTTCATCAAGCGATCAAAATTCCAAATTTTTGGAACAAGCCAGAGATCCATTCTTGGCATTTGGACTGAATCACATTGAAACATTTGAGAAAAATCATCCTTTGCACTTTTCAGTAGTTGGGAAAAATAAAAGCTCTATTTCATACCCCGGAAAGCAGCATGCAAAAATTCTTCCCTTGTTAACCTCCTATGCTAAGCTTTGCATTTTGGCTTTTTTATTATTTCAATAAATACGTTTTGTTTTCAGTCTTTTACATTTTCATCTGATATTTTGAAGTGTAAGCAGACAAACAATGTTTGCCCAGAACTTGAAAGGGTACCAGCAGTGCAGCTTGAAAATCCCTCCAGGGTCTTTTCCAGGGTGAAGAAGTCCTTTCCCAGCCCTGAGCGCTCCAGTTTCACTTGGAGTCAGCAGGGACACAGCCCTGAGGGAGGAGGTCGCTCTGCTTGGAGAATTAGTCCAGCCGGACTCCTCCTGCATGAGCAACCTTGGTCTTGGTTCCAGCTCAGACGCCTTCTGGAAATGTAGCTGCCTGGGTGGGGATGGCTGCTTCAGCTTCTGTCCGGCGATTCCTGGGACATGTGGGGAGCAGCTGGCCCACTGAACAGTGCACCTTTTCCAAAATCCCCTCATACTGGGGAGTCCCGGGGTCCATGTACATGGGGGTCCCCATGCCCCTCACAGCAGACACTTGAAGGAGTGCAGCAGCCGAAAATCAACACCAGGGGAGAACATGGGGCATGCAGAGGGAGCAGAAAGGGGAGGAATTGTGTGTTTATGCCTCAGATATTCTCTGCCTTTTCTCCTCTTGCAAACACCCAAAGTTTGTCCTCCATTCCTTTTGGCCTGTGAGGGAGGTGAGCTCAGAGGGAGTGATTGGACAAGCATATGCCATGAGCTTTGAGGATGGTGGGGGGGGTCTGAAATGGGGCCCCCCTGGCTCCCGCTCGGCACTCACCCCACCAGGACCCTTGCCTCCCATAATGCACTCCAGTCTCCCTCAGTGCTTCCCCACCACAGTTCAGCCCTGCAGCTTAGGGGAAATTTCATTCCAATGTTTGATCAGCATTACAGAAAGCAGCTGGATATCACTGCTCCACCACCTGGGAAGCAGGTGGAGCTTCCCTTTTTCCTCAGCCAGGAACAGCCTCGGCAGTCAGCACACCAGACACACAAGTTGGGGGGAAAGAGACGTCAATTAAAGGGATTAAAATAAAGGAGGGGGCTTGTGCGGATCCAGGCTGAAAGGATGGATGAGGGTCTAATAGGGGAAGGGTTCGAAAGGGCCACTTAACAGCAGTCAGAGCTCAGGACATGCGGCCAGCCAGAAACATAAATATTTAAATAAATAAATAAATAAATAAATAAATAAATAAATAACCAAAAAAAAACATGAGGCTCTCTGGGCTTTTTGGCCCCATGAGCAGGAAGCAGGAGACCCCCATCCCAGCCTCAGAGCTCCATACAGAGCATGGAGCTCCCAGGGGCTTTTCTACAATATGAGAAACGGAGAGGTGCTTTATGATTCTCCAGGCACACAGGGATGCTCCTTTCGTTGCAGAGAGAAAAGAAGCCATGAGATGGTCCCAGAGGCAGTGTGTGTGTGAGTGGAGGGGGAGTCCAAGGAATTGAGACCCGCTGAGGACACGGGTCTGGTGACTACCTGTCCACTCAAGGGACTGCTGTTGGAGGTCCACATGGCCAGGCAGAGAAGACACAGTTGTCTGCAAATCAAGCTCATATGCAGTACCCATCATGTTTAATGTGCCTCCCTTGTTGCCATGTCAACTCAATGTAATCACCCATAATTACTGTGCTATTCTGGCCACTCCGCTCAGCAATTTCTCATATTCTCCTTACTCAAGAACACATAATCTGCTGAAATATCTCTATTCTTACCCTCATCATCAACTCCTCTCCTGTGTGCATGACTAGAAATCTAGAAAATATTAAATATATTCTCTGGGAGTTTGCAGTTTGTTTGTGCTGGAAGCTTTCTTTGTGGGAGAGAGATTCTGTGAGGTGGAGTGTTGGCCTGTGATGCCCCTGGGATGGGGCATGGTGGGTGAGGACCCTGAGACACTTGACCAGAAAGGGTGGAGATTTGGTTCACGAGGAAGAGAGAGCGAGGGAAAGGGGGAGAGGGATGCAGCCGCTGAATCTTTGGAAAAGGAAACAAATATGAGAAGAAAGGGGGTTGCCTTTCTTGCTACGAGCAGCTGATGATGCGAGAAAACACCTGATGTCCATCTCTTGTTTTTTTGTGGGCGTCTCTTGTTTGGTTTGGAAGGTATCACCTTCCTATGAACGAGGTAGTACATAAACAGAGCATCTGAAAGTACCCAAATCATCTTAGGGAGGTAGATCTGCTCTGCTTCCAGCCACAGGTGGAGGCAGGCTTGGGCTGACACCCGAAAGGAATCTTCGTGTACCTGAAGCATGGAGGGTTTGTGCCAATGAGGCACGGCAGTTGCTGGACATGGAGGGAGAACATCTGAGAATTCAGGGCTTTTATTGCCTCAAGGGGAAGATCTGTATGGAGGGAGCATTGATTCAAAACATAGAAACATAGAAACAGAGCGAGTCAGAAGGGGCCTACCGCGCCATCTAGTCTGACCTCCGGCACCAGCCAGCTCCACTCATGATATGCCCACCATGTGCATGTCCAGCCTATCTTTGAACACCCTCACCGATGGGGCCTCAACGACCTCCCGTGGAAGCCCATTCCACGCCCTCGGGGTCCTAACTGTCAGGAAGTGCTTCCTGGCATCCAAATTGAACCTTGGCTCCCTGAGCTTTGCTCCATTGCAGCGCGTCCTGCCTTCCTCTGCAGGGGAGAACAGGCCTCTCCCCATCTCCATGTGACACCCCCTCACATACCTGTATGTCGCCAACATATCCCCTCTGAGTCTCCTCTTCTCCAAGCTGAAGAGACCCAGTTCCCTCAGTCATGCCTCATACGGCATCCCCTGCGAACCAGCCACCATCCTTGTGGCGCTACGCTGCACTGACTCCAACCTGGCTATATCCTTTCTGGAATGAGGGGCCCAAAATTGAACACAGTACTCCAGTTGTGGGCGCACCAGAGTCGTGTAGAGTGGTAGTAATACCTCTCTTGATCTAGAAGCCACACTTCTGGCTATGCAACCAAGGGTGGCATTCGCCCTCTTGACCACCGCATCACACGGCTGACTCATGTTCAGCCTGCGGTCAACCAGTACCCCAAGGTCCCTTTCACAAGTGCTGCTCTCCAGCCACTTGTCACCTAACCTGTACTTATGACAGCTATTCTTATGCTCCAAGTGCAAGACCTTGCACTTATCCACATTGAACGCCATCCTGTTGTCTCCTGCCCACTTCCATAGTCTGTCCAGATCCTTTTGGATCTGGAGTACCTGATTCTCAGTTGTGGCCACTGCTCCAGTTTTAGTGTTGTCTGCGAATTTGATCAGCAGACGGTCCACCCCTTCTTCCATGTCGTTAATGAAAAGATTAAACAGGATCGGCCCCAGGACAGAGCCTTGGGGGACCCCGCTTGTCACTGGCTGCCATCCCGACGATTCCCCGCTAATGGTTACCTTCTGCTTTCGGTCAGTCAACCATGCCCTAATCCACCGGACAGTGCTTTGTTCTATCCCAAAACTCCTCAGTTTCTCCACCAGGATGTCATGGGGCACTTTGTCAAAGGCCTTGCTGAAATCCAGGTATACCACATCCACTGCATCCCCTCCATCTAGCCATCTTGAAACCTTGTCATAGAATTCCACAAGGTTTGTCTGGCAGGACCTTTTTCTGCGGAAGCCATGTTGTGTGGCTGTCAGCCTCCCTTCCCTATCTAGCATCACTAGATCTCTCTCTATTATGAGCCTTTCCATTGTTTTTCCTACAATGGACGTAAGGCTAATAGGTCTATAATTCCCCATGTCCTTCCTACTACCCTTTTTGAAAATTGGGACCACCGATGCCACCCTCCAGTCCTCTGGAACTTCACCCGTTCTCCACGAGGCCTCAAAAATGGAGGCCAGCGGGCGTGAGAGAACCCCTGCCAACTCTCTAAGTACTCTCGGGTGTAACCCGTCAGGGCCTGGCGCCTTTGTAATGTCCAATGCCCTGAGGAGCCCCTCGACTTCAAGGGGGGTGACTCTAATCTCTGCCCCTAAGTCCCCAGCCTCATCCAATCTCCTATACGGATATCCCCCGTCCTGCTTTGGGGAGAACACAGAGGCAAAATAGTCATGTAGCATCTGTGCCTGTTCCCTCATGTCAGTCACTGGATCTCCTTCCTCCTTATTTAGTGGTCCCACCACTTGTCTCCCCTTTCTTTTCCTATTTACATGCTGATAGAAGCCCTTTTTGTTGCTCTTGATATTCTTGCCAAGTCTCAGCTCGTAATCAGCCTTAGCCTTGCGAAGAATCCTTCTGCAACGGGCCTCCTCCTCCTGGTATACCCTTTTGTCTATTTCCCCCAGTACCCATTTCCTACGGAGGCTCCTCTTTCATCTAATCACCCTAACCACCTCCTTTCGAATCCATGGCGGCACTCTCCTCCGCCTCCCCACCTTACTGACTAGAGGTATCGTCAGGGCTTGCGCCTGCAAAACCTCCCTTTTGAGTGCCATCCACCCCTCCTCAACTCGCTTACCTTCCAGTAACCTATCCCAGGAGACTTTCCCCAGCCTGGCCTTCAGTTGGCCAAAGTTGGCCCTCTTGAAGTCCCAGCTTCTAGTGCTCGCCCTGCTGCACGGCCCCAGTCCTCTGATCTCAAAGCAAAGGATGGAGTGATCACTCGCATCCAGAGCTCCCCTAATCTGTACTTCATCTATCAGCTCCTCCCTATTGGTCAAGACCAAGTCCAGGATGCTTCCCCCCCTCGTCGCCTCTCGGACCCTCTGTGTGAAAAACCCACCCTCTAGAGCTTCTAGGAAGCGACGTGACCTGGCTGTCACCGCCGAGTGAGTCTCCCAAGTAATATCCGGGAGATTGAAATCCCCCATAATTATTGTGTCTCTCCCCCGAGATCCTTAGAATCTGGCCTGTCAGGACATCATCCAGGGTCTCAAGTTGACCTGGAGGGCGATAACATACCCCCACTGTCACGTCTCTTTCTCTGTCAAAACCCCTAAGTTTCACCCAGACTGCCTCTACCGAATCCTCATCTGTGCTGCACTCTATCTCACTGCATCCTATCCCTTCCCTGACATATAAAGCCACACCCCCACCTTTCTTTCCCTTCCTGTCCTTTCTAAAAAGGTGATACCCTTCTATGTTCACATTTCGGACTTGCCTTTCATCCCACCAAGTTTCTGTGATTCCCACCAGATCATATCCTCCTATTCCCAGGAGAGTTTCAAGCTCTTCCTGCTTATTACCCATGCTCCTAGCATTGGTGTACATGCACCTCAACTCCTTCCCACCGCTTCCTTTCTTTGGAGTGCCCAGCATCCTCCTTCCTCCCATCCTCACTGGTACCTGGCCCCTCTCTGTAGAAGTCCTGTCAGTCCCCGCAGTATCTCTAAAGCCCTGCTCCCAGAGCCCCGATCCTCCCCGCACACTTGTCCAGTGCAGACACGTTACTGGGGGGCCTGAACCCACCCCGCCACTGGCTCAGTTTAAAGTCTTCCGAATGAAGCTCGCTAGAGCATCTCCAAAGGACCTTTTCCCCATCCTCGTGAGGTGTAACCCATCCCTTGCCAGAAGTCCATTGGCAAGAAAATGAGTGCCGTGGTCGAGGAACCCGAAGCGTTCCTTCTGGCACCACACCCTAAGCCAGTCGTTCACCTCAGAGGCCCTCCTGTCCCTTCCTGGCCCAAATCCACGGACGGGTAAGATTAAGGCCACTTGGGCCTTCAGCTCCCTGAGTTTCTTCCCCAAGGCCGAAAAGTCCCTGGTGATCCCGACCACCCCCTGCCTGGCCACGTCGTTTGTGCCCACAAGGATCACCAGGAGTGGCTGGTGACCCCCGGAGCGAACAAGACGCTCCACTCTGTCCTTCAAGTGCCGGATGCGTGCGCCCGGCAGGCAGCAAACCTCCCTTGTCTGAAGGCTGGGGCGGCACACCGCCGCCTCAGTGCCCCTCAGCAGGGAGTCCCCAACAACTATCACCCGCCGCCGTACCTTCTCGGTGCTGGTGGGCAGCCGTGCCCTGGTCCTCGCCTTTCCTGCAGTGGCTCCCTTGCCTCCTGATGTCCCAGGCTGGGGGTCCTGCTGGTCCCCTGAGGCCTCCTCAGCCCCAGCCTCCCCAAGTGGAGAGAACCTGTTTCCCAGCTCCAGATCGGTGCCAGGAGAAGGAGGAGGCCGTGCTGGCCTCCTCCTCCTGTGGGTGACATACCTCCATGTCTCCGCAGCTGCTCCTCCCGTGGTCTCTCCCTCAGCCCTCTGTCGAGAGGGGGGCTGCTGCGGGGGGGGCCTGGAGAGCTCTCTCGGCCCTCAGGCACCTCACCTCCTCCTCTAGCAGGGTCACCATCTTGCACCGAGGGCAAGTGTATCCCTGCCTCTCCTGGGGGAGAAGGGCGGACATGTCGCAGCTCTCGCAGTGGACAGCAACCCCCGTGACTCCCGCCAAGGCCATCTCCTGGTCTGCCATCTGTAACCCTTCCGAGACCTTACCTTGGTCCCCTGTCTTGTAAGTCCTGCAGTTCCTCTCACTCTCCCAGTTCTCCCAGGCAAAAACCCCACTTGCACACACACACAAGGAGAAAATAAACTTAAATTTAAATTGGAAGAAAAACAAAAAAAAAACCACTACAAAGCAAAGCAAAGTGCAAACAAAACAAAACAAAACAAAACAAAAACACACAAAACAAAAAACAAACAAACAATCAAACAAACAACCTCTGTGTCTCAGGGAAGGGAGTCCCTGGACCGTCCGGACCGCAGCTCAGGGACGCAGACGAGGGACGCCGCCCGAGCTGGGCCTCCTCAGCCCCTCCGGCCAGTGGCCCTGCCCCCTGCTTCCCCCTGGCTGCTCCAGCTCTCTGGCCTGCCCCCTCCCTCTCTGCTGCTCCTGGACCTCTGCTCCCACCTGCCCAGCTCCTACCTTGCCTGTGCCAGTCCCCTGGCCACTCAGCGCTCTCTCCCAGCCTGTGCCTCTGCTGCTCTGCCGCTCAGCCATGAGGCCAGAGCCAAAAAGCCAAAAACAAAAGACCCTTTCCACACTCTCAGTGAGGGGTTGGGGGAATTGATTTTAAGGAGGGGGACCCTGCTAAAAGCAAAGATCCTCAGCCCACTTTCTGCTGCAAGGGCCCACGTCATGTCTCCCTGGTGCTCCACAGCATTTGCACGTAGACCAAAGCCTCCACCAAACCTTGGCTGGTCACATAGCTTCGATCTTCTGCGGGATGCTGAAGTATGAGACCTTCATTGTTTAGTTTGTCAAGGGATAAGCCAGAATAATCAAAATAGAAAAATGGAGATCACATGCAGCCATTTCTGAAAGTATCAATTGTGAAAAATCAGTGGTGCCATTTCCAGTTCTCACACAGCATCTAGAGTTATTCTGAAGAGGTTTAGGAATGTGGCCATGTTTGTGGTGAATGCCCTGTATTTGCAATATATTCCAGAATGCTTCCCTGTTCGAAGGGAGGGAGGACTTTACCCCAACATTTAAAATTCAGGGGCCTGGTTTTGCCAAGGCCTTCTTCCCAGACCAAGCGCTGGCATGTCTTCGGATGTGACAGGCAGAGAACAGCAAACCGCAAGCTTGCTAGATGGTGCCAAAGGGGAGTGGGTGACCCACTGCCTCAGGAGGCTGATGTTTGCCATAGGGCGAGACTTAGGTGTTACTGCTGGTTGTGAATACATGTCCAACCCATCGTGACCCCATGGACAGCATTCTTCCAGGCCTTCCTGTCCTCCACCAACCCCAGGAGCCCACTCAAGCTCACACCAACCGCCTGAGTGACTCCATCCCGCCACCTCATCCTCTGCCGCCCCCTTCTTCTTTTGCCATCTATTGTTCCCAGCATCAGGCTCTTCTCCAGGGAGTCCTTCCTTCTCTTTCGGTGGCCAAAGTATTTGAGTTTCACCTTCAGGATCTGGCCTTCTAAAGAGCAGCCAGGGTTGATCTCCTCTAGGACTGACCGGTTTGATCACTTTGCAGTCCAAGGGACTCACAGGAGTCTCCTCCAGCACCACAATTCAAAGGCCTCAATTCTTCGGTGATCATCCTTCCTTATGGTCCATCTTTGCTAACCATACATTGCACTTATGTATATGGGTCAATTCCACCAGGGTTGGTAAGAAATTGAGAAAAACTTGATTCTCATTATCCAAAACTCCACCAGAGGGAACGGTCTCCTTTAGTCAAGTAAGCAGCAGCTTCTTTCTCACATTTGTGCACTTTGTGTTGGCTGGACTGACAACTGAGGTCGTGCTCAAGAGACTTGTCCTCGGACAGAGTTAAAAAGGCAAAGTCTTTCCATCTTCTTTCCCAGCCTTCCACAATTTCTTCCCCAACTTATGTTCCTCTCCAACCTATCCTGAGAGGAGGTGGTGCCATCTCCTGGCTACCAGAGGCTTCTGTGAAGTGTGAAAGGCCGTTTCCCTCCAGCTGTTTGACGCTGCCTTCTGCCAGGACCCAGGTGGATACTCTGCCATCCAGCACTGCTGAGAGACTCGGCACATGTACAGGCACCTCACAGGAAAGTGTGTTCCTTGCATTGTGGGAAGAAGGGTCCGTACCACATCCTCATACTACGCTCAGGTGCCAGGAACGGCCGTGGCTGTGAGGAAGGCCTGTGGAATCCATCTCTGGGCACTGGCTTGGTTCCTGCTTCAACCTCAAGAAATGAAAGACCCAAACAATCAGGTTAGCAATGAGAGGTGAGGGCACTCTAAAGCCAAAGGCGAGAAGACTGAGTGAAGTGGAGACCGTGAAATCTCACAGAATATCCCCAAAGGCAGGCCAAGGAAATGACCAGTATGCCTGTCGTGAGGCCGTCCATAGTTCTTCAGGCACTCTGTCAATCAGATCTAATTCTTTTAATCTATTTGTCACCTCTACAAATATACGGGAACTGCAGGTGACGTAGTAGTTTAAACCACTGTGCTGTTGATCGAAAGGTCGCCTATTCGAATCTGCACACGGGGTGAGCTCCCATGCGTTGTCCAGCTCCTGCCTGCTTGGCAGTTTGAAAGCATCCAAACGCAAGTAGATAAAAAGGTACCACTTTGGTGGGCAGGTAACAGCGTTCCGTGCACTTCGGTGTTTAGTCATGCCAGCCACATGACCATGGAGACCGTCTGTGGACAAGCGCTGGCTCCCTCGCTAGGAAACAGAGATGAACACCGCCCCCTAGAGTCAGGCATGACTGGATGTAACGTGAAGGCAAAAACTTTACCTTTTACTGTATATACATCAATGATATGATTTATGTCATACCTGAGTGGCCTAGTGCTTTTCCCTACTTTCTTCAATTTAAAACTAAATTTTGGATCAAGAATCTCATGATCGGAGCCACAGTCAGTTCCTGGTCTAGTTTTTACTGACTTTATAGAGCTTCTCCATCTTCTGCTGCAGAGCACATAGTCAATCTGATTTCTGTGTTAACCATCTGGTGATGTCTATGTGTAGAGTTGTATCTTGGGTTGTTGGAAAAGACTGTTTGCTATGACCATCGACTTCTCTTGACAAAATTCTACCAGCCTGTGCCCTGCTTCATTTTGTACTCCAAGGCCAAACTTGCCTGTTATTCTGGTTACCTTTTGACTTCCTACTTTAGCATTCCAATCCCCTCGATGATAAGGACATCATTTTTTGGAGTTAATTCTAGAAGGTGTTGTTGGCCTTCATAGAACCGGTCAACTTCAGCCTCTTCAGCACCAGTGGTTGGGGCATAGACTTGGACTACTGTGATGTTGAACGGTTTGCGATGGATTCGAACTGAGATCATTCTGTCATTTTGGAGATTGTATCCCAGTACTGCTTTTCCTACTCTTATTGACTATGAAGGCTACTCCATTTCTTCTGAGGGATTCTTGCCCACAGTAGTATATCTGATGGTCATCTGAACTGAATTTACCCATGTCTGTCCATTTGAGAACACTGATTCCTAAGATGTCGATGTTCCGTCTTGTCATGTCTTGTTTGACCACATCCAGCTTGCCTTCATTCATGCATCTTACATTCCAGGTTTCTATGGAGTCAAGATCCTTGCAACATCGGACTTTTCTTTCACCACCAGATACATCTGCAACTGAGTGTCCTTTCGACTTTGACCCCGTCGCTTCATTCTTTCTGGCACTACTAGTACTAGCCCTCTGCTTTTCTCCAGTAGCATATTGGACACCTTCCAACTTGAGGGGCTCATCTTCTTTTTTCCTTGTTGTACTGTCCATGGTGTTTTCGTGGCAAGGGTTCTGGAATGGGTAGCCATTTCCTTCTCTAGTGGATCACGTTTTGTCTGAGTTCTCTTCTATGACCTGTCCGTCTTGGGTGGCCCTGCACAGCAGAGCTTATAGCTTCATTGAACTACGCAAACCCATTCACCACTCCAAGGCAGTGATCCATGAATGGGTCAGACACAGTGCTCCATTAATTTCAAGTTATGCTTTCTAGAGGATGGATGCTTAGTCCACAAAAGGGCATCATTGTTCTCAAAAAGCAACCTAATATTTTTCTTGAGCATTACCAGGAATTTATTTGTTTCAGCACTGAAAAGTATTGCTCCAGTATATTCATAGAAGAAGCAATTTATTCCGCCTTTCTTCCAGATTAATACACAAGAAATGCCTCACTGTTGAGGATTCTAAGATGGCGTCGGAATGAGATGGATGTGATTAGCTATCTCTGCTAACACACCGGTATTATTCCAGTGGTGAGTCAGGAGACTCAGCTGAGCCCTGTTGGGGTGAAGACAGATTACCTGGGCATGTTTTGACTGGATATGTGGTGGCGATCCCGTATCAGCTAGGAACAATTCAGGTGTTCTCAACTGGATAACACAAGAGGTGCTTTAGCCTCTGCAAGTTCACCGCATCTTACAAAATTAGCGTAGAATTTTTATGCTAAACATCGGAACTGCTTAGTAAATATTTTTTATTTTATCTTTTCTCTGCAACATCCATGGTAAAGCTGTGTCTGTTTATCATTTGGCATGAAGAACTGAAGAATCCTCTGGATTGTTAGGCGGCGGCTGAGATCAGAGAGTTTGTGACTCTTTTGTAAGTTGAAATTAAGCTCTTTCACGAACGTCTCTAGGGTTTAATGTTCTAGTTAGAAGCATGAAGACTTGATTGAGAAGAAGAAGGGGAAGGGAGAGGTGGAGGAAGGAATCTTCATTTTCTCTCTTGTATTTTTGGGACCACTGCCAAAGTATCTGGCAACCTGCCAACCTTTGTCTGCTTGTGTTATTGGGGGTATGACATTTCAAGAATCTTTCTTAAATATTAATCAGTTGATATCAGATATAAAATCATCTCAGGAAATGTTTTTGATAAAGGAGGAAACCTTTTTAATCGAACAGAAAAAGAACTTTGATAAAATTGATGCTTCTTTCATGTAGGAGGGAAAATTACTGTTCCAATTAAAACAGAACAGAGTGTGCAGGAAGTACAACAGCTCTGTGGAAAGCTTAAAAAATCTGAAGTTGTAGATAATGAAACAAAATTAGCAAATCGAATAAATAACCTGCCATCAAACCTGTTTGTTATGGTGAAGAACGAGCGGCAACTTCAACTTTTACAAGAAGGAGTTTCTGGAGTTTTTTGATGGATGGGTGGACTTTGAAGCAAGTATAATTGATCCTGAGGAAGAAGAAGTGAAGGTTTTACAGCAAGAAATGCAGCTATTATGAAATATTAATGTCTTGCAACAGACAATACGATCACTGAATTTTAAAAGGTGTGGCAGGGGGTTAAAAAAGAAGCAATTGTTTAATTATAAATGGCCTGATATTTTTATTGTGGTATAGAATGGCTAAGACATGTGATTTTAATTGTGGAAGCTCATTTATATTTAAGTGTGTGGGAACTACGACGTGAAGTAGGTTGTAAGGGAAGAAGGATTCTTTTTCTTTCCTCTTTTTCTTTCTTTTTTTCCCTTTCTTTCTTTGCTTTTCTAGCTTGGCTTAGAGTTTTAAGATGATTGACCAAGAGCTAAATTGCATGACTTTCTGGCTTTTGAATTATTGTTAAATAAGCTAGATAAAATGTTCTTAAAAATGACAAATGGATGTTAGATATATGAACATGAACTTTCTTTCTATTTCACTTTACTTTTTAGTAGATATTAGATGGGAATACTTGTAAGCAAAAAATGTTTTGACTGTATTTGTAATTCCTATTAGGAGAAGTTTATTTGTTCAACATCAGAAAAAAGAAAAGACATGGAATTGTGTAGTGCTGGTGAGGCTGAAATTTTTTTCCTAAAAAGAAAAAAGATGTCAACTTTTACAAAACTTGGAGAGTCTCTTTGTCTAATATGAAAAAGAAGATTTTGTAAGAAATGGATGAACGGATTCTATCGCAGAAGGAGAAAGAAGATAGAGACTTCTGTCAAGCTTGGAAATTCTGTTTGTTATTGGCTGGAGAAACAGGACTTGGTTTAGATCTAAAAAAGGTTTTTTAAGACTTTTTAAACAGATTTGAAATGATCACAGAATGTTAAAGGATGTCTAATTAAAGGCTGACACAGTAGTTTCGAGTTTGTGATGATGGATGTTTTAGTATTGTGTGAAAATTAATAAAAGGTTGTGAAAAAAAGAGAAATGCCTCACGATCAGTGTCTAGTCCAGGTACTGCTGCATTTCCACTGGAACTGGATCCTCCTTGGCAAACACAAGCTTGCAATCCAGTCGACCTGCCATGAATTTCTGCCTCTGCAGTGGATTCCACTGAGCATGCACAGAGTGCATTTCTTTAAATGAGCATCCTCTGTGTCGTGCTGTGGCTCAGCATCAAGGCTAAGCAGCAGCCCACTGGGCATCCAAAGGGTCTTTCTCTTTTCATCTGACGGGGCTCCTGGGCCGTCCGCATTCCTAGACGCTCAGAATGCGCTGTCTAAATGCCCCACAGCTCTTCAGGGAAGGAGGAGGCGCTGCCCTTCTTGCTCCAAAGCTGAAGAAGCAGAGACTCAGAGGCCATCTTCCAGGAACATGCAGTCGTGGGAAGGGGCTCAAATGGCAGAGGGTCCTGACTTTTTCCCCTGCAGGAGGGGAAGGATCTTGCCCAGTGGGGCAAAGCTCAAGGAACTGGGTAACAGGTTGAATGCCAGGAAGCACTCCCTGATGGTTGGGACCCCTGGATATGGGATGTGCTTCCATGGAAGGAGTTTCTGTGAAAAAAGACTCCTTCCAAACTAAAACACACAGACATAGAAAGGCAACTGTGAGGAATGAGGGAGAGGCATGTCTGGAAGAGGCAGCGGAGAGAGCTCAGGTGTATGTCTACTCCCCTCGATCGTGGTCCTTCCCCTGGTCTTCCAGCTTCACCCTTTCCTGAGGAGTCCCAAGCATCATCACCCTTCCATGGGCAGAGAGCACTTGTGGGAGGGCAGAGAGCTGGGGGCAGATTTTGGCCTTGTGACCTGAGTGGGTTGTGCAGTCGGTCTTTGCAGTCCAGAGACAGGATGGTTTTCTTCTCTTCCTGACCTGGGATCTGGGTTGGGTCTCAGACCCCGTGTCCTGAATTCTGAGCCTGCCAACTGCTCCTTCCAATGTCACAATGGAATTGTTGGAGGGGAATGGATGGAACTCCTGGCTGGGTTTGTATGTGCTTGTGCATGTCCATGTGTGTGCGTTGTGTGTGTGTGTGTGGAGATTCCCCCACCCAGGTCCCTCTGAGGCTACTTTCCCCCTTTGGGTATCAAGCAGTCAGTTCCCGCTTAGCCAGATTGTCAAATGTGACAGATCAGGTCCCAGAAACCTCCAAGAGAGTCCTGGAAGCAGCAGGTTGTATTTTACACGACCGAAAAACAAACCAACCAACACACAAAATTGTCAAAATCGAGATGCACTGGTTTTGGCCAGGCCTTCTTTCCATGCCTAAGCCATGCATGTCGTGAGATATGACAGGAGGAAAAAAATGAAAAATTCAAGCTTGATTGAAGGTGACAAAAGAGAACGAGGAAGGGAGGGGGAGAGAGACCCTCACAGTAGCCAAATGTTTCCTGTTGGGGGAGCACATTTCCAAGCCTGTGGGTGTGAACAGCCTGAAAGCCCAACGGGCAAACACCTCCTAGAATTTTCTCTAGTCCACAAAAAAGCATCATTGTTTTCAAAAAGAACCTAATATTTTTCTTGAGCATTGCCAGGAATCTATTTGCTTCAGCACTGAAAAGTATTGCTCCAGTATATTCATAGGAGAAGCAATTTATTCCCCCTTTCTTCCTGATCAATACACCAGAAATGCCTCACTATCAGTGTCTAGTCCATGTACTGCTGCATTTCCCCTGGTATTGAATCCTCCTTGGCAAACACAGGCTTGCAATCCAGTCGTCCTGCCACGACTTTCTGGATTCCACTGAGCATGCCTAGAGTGCATTTCTTTAAATGAGTATCCTCTGTGTCATGCTGTGGCTCAGCATCAAGGCTAAGTAGCAGCTCACTGGGCATCCAAAGTGTCTGTCTGATTCCATCTGACGGGGCTCCTGGGCCGTCCGCATTCATAGACTCTCAGTATGCACTGTCTAAATGCCCCGCTGCTCTTCAGGGAAGGAGGAGGCACAACCCTTCTTGCTCCAAAGACGAAGAAGAGGAGACTCAGAGGGAATTTTCTGGCAACATGCAGGCGTGTTAAGGGGCTCACATGGCAGAGGGCCATGACATTTTCCACTGCGAGAAGGGAAGGATGTTGTCCAGTGGGGCAAAGCCCAAGGAACTGGGGTTCAGGTTGGATACCAGGAAGCACTTCCTGATGTTTGGGACCCAGGGAAATGGGATGGGCTTCCCTGGGAGGTGTTTCTGTGAAAACAGGCTCCTTCCAAACTAAAGCACACAGATGAAGACAGGCAGCCATGAGGAATTAGCGAGAAGCCTGTCTGGAAGAGGCAGCAGAGAGAGCTCACGTGTCTGTCTACTCCCCTCCATCATGGTCTTTTCCCTGCCCTTCCAGCTTCACCCTTCCTGAGGAGCCCCGAGCATCATATCCCTTCCATGAGCAGAGTGCACTTGGGGGAGGGCAGAGAGCTGGGGGCAGGTTTTGGCATTGTGACCTGAGGGGGTTGCGCAGTCGGTCTTCTCAGTCCAGAGACAGGGTGGCTTCCTTCTCTTCCTGACCTGGGATCTGGTTGGGTCTGAGACCGCATGTCCTGAATCCTGAGCCTGCAAACTGGTCCTTCCAATGTTGCAATGGAATGGTTGGAACGCCTGGGTGTGTGTGTGTGTGTGTGTGTGTGTGTGTGGATTCCCCCACCCAGGTCCCTCTGAGGCTACTTTCCCCCTTTGGGTATCAAGCAGTCAGTTCCCGCTTAGCCAGATTGCCAAATGTGACAGATCAGGTCCCAGAGACCTCCAAGAGAGTCCTGGAAGCAGCAGGGTGTGTTTTACACCACCGAAAAACAAACCAACCAACAAACAAAAGTGCCAAAATCAAGATGCTCTGGTGTTGGCCAGGCCTTCTTTCCTTGCCTAAGCCATGCATGTCGTGAGATATGACAGGAGGAAAAAAATGAAAAATTCAAGCTTGATTGAAGGTGACAAAAGAGAACGAGGAAGGGAGGGGGAGAGAGACCCTCACCGTAGCCAAATGTTTCCTGTTGGGGGAGCACATTTCCAAGCCTGTGGGTGTGAACAGCCTGAAAGGCCAACAGGCAAACACCTCCTAGAGTTTTCTCATGCGCATAGACACTCATTTCATCCCAAGGCCCAAGCAGAGGAGCCAATCCCATAGGTGAAGAAGAGACATGGTGGGACGCTTCTACTCCTGGTCCGTAAACCCCACCAGAGAGCACACTGTCCTTCCACCTAGCAAGCGGAAGTTTCTCTTTCTGACTTTGTGCTCACTGTGTGATGGCTGGAGAGAAACAGCAATCTAGGCGTTTGAGGCTGTGCTCCACAGACTTGGGCGGGACAGAGTTAAAAAGGCTAAAGATGTTCCCGCTTCTTTCCCAACTTTCCACAATGTCTTCCCCAAGTTCTCCTAGTCTTCAAAATATCCCGAGAGCAGGCGCTGCGTCCTCCTGCCTACCAGACGCTGCTGTGAGGAGTGTCAAGGAGCTGGTGCAGGATCGGCAGGCAGTGCCCAAGGGAGGTGAGAGGACGAAGGCACTTCTGAAAAAGGCTGGTAGTCCGGGGGATCGGACTTGGGTTTCGCTGCACTTCCACTTTGCTCTGCCTCCCCTTCCCAACCCTCAGGAGACACTGGCGCCCCATGGAGTGGAAGGACTCTCCCCTCCCACCAGTTCACCCTTGGCTGGCCGCCTCTCCCGGGGAGGGAGCAGCCGTGTGGAGGGAGCAGGAAAGGAGCAGGATGGACCCCCTCGTACCACTTCGAGGGTGAGTGGCAAGGAGGGGATTGTTGGGAAAGGCAAATAAAATGGCCAGGGAAAGGCTGCTTGCAGGTGCCTCTGCGAGAGAAAATGAGGCCTGCAGTGTCTCTGCTCCTCTTGCGCAGAAAGAGCCACAATCCTGAGCCAGGCCTATTTCTCACTGAAGATTTATTAGGCGTCCGTCTGTTTAAGAAACTCAGCTCTCCGCTTGCCCAAGGCGGCCGCTTCATTTAATTTCAAAGTTAATCCGGTGTGGAAAGCGCCTCCCAGGTAAGTTGCTTTGCGCCCATTCTTCTGCTGACTCCTGTGTTGTCAGGCTGGTTTGGCTCATTTAAAACATTCCTCATCATCAACCATGTGGCTATGCATGTGACTGAAAGCCATGAAACACTCTGCGTATGCTCTGGAACTCTGTGGTGGGGTGCACCCGCACCCAGCAGGGCTGGTCGTGAAGGTTCATCTCTGCAGCGTGGTTTCTGCTGGGAGATCTCACCAAGAAAACTTCTGAGGCTCACAACATAGAGGTCCCTGCGGATCTTGCTGGCCTTCTCACAGGCTGAGAAACCCAGATTCCCCAGCACCACTAATTGCAAGAATTGCTGCTTGGAGCAGACATGCCCAAGGAAAGCTCCCCCTCTCAATTACCTGCCTCTTCCCCACTAGAACAGATGCCACGTAATTCCCACCCACTGCCTTTTCTCTCCCTGATTTCTCTCTCCATCAAACCCCCACGGTGGCAGGGCAGTTCTTAAATGGACCCCAAGAGAGGACCGAGCAGAGTGGGAGCCTGAGCTGGAGACCATGCTGAGGCCAAAATGCATCCCTGGAGGCAACACCTCAGGAGCACGCAAAAGCGTTGGGCAGTTCCCTGGGCCGCACACCCCCTGCCCACCGCCCCACCCCACGGGGGGCTCCTCGGGGGCTGCCCGGCTGGCCCTGTGCGTGCAGCAGGAGGCGCTCCGGGGAACCTGCCAAAGCAAGTGGGATGAGGGCTTCTCTCCTGCACCCACACGATGGCCGCCAGGGGTCGCGGCACCATTTCTGCACATCAAGGGCCACCTCGGACCAGGACCTTTCACTGCTGCCCAGCAGCCTTGATGTGGAATGAAGTCTGCAAACAATACCATGGGCAGGCCATTTCCGGGCAGCCTGGATGCTCCCCTGGCAATGCCTGGCTTCTGAGGTGTTTTCTGCTGAATTTTCTGCTGGGGTCCTCTATGAACGTCCTGACCATCATTGTCACTACGATAATGAGCATCGCATCACACTTTTATCCTGACCTTTTCTGTGCATAAGGAAAGCGAGCACTTTGCTTGCCTCCCCTCATTGTTCTTTTCTCGACAACAACCCTGCCAGGTAGGATAGGCCGGGCATGAGTGACCAGCCAGAAGTCACACAGTGAGATTCAGGGATAAGTGGGGAACCAGGCCTGGCTGTCTCAGTCCCCGTCCCACTTCTTGCACACTCGATCCTATGCATGGATGCACAACAATCTCCCCTGCTTTGTCTTGTCCACCAAGAATGGGTTCAATTCTGCTTTTAGAAATGGGTATCCTCAACCTTGAGGCAAAAGGCGAAGGGGACGGCAGGGGGTGAGGTGGCTGGATGGAGCCACTGGGGCAGTTGGTGTGAACTGGTGGATTCGGGAGATGGTGGAGGACAGGAAGGCCTGGAGGAATGTTGTCCATGGGATCACAATATGTTGGATGTGACTTCACAACTAACAATAACATTCACAACCTGAATTCCTCTCCTGGATAGAAAAGCGGGAAACATGCTTCCCCAGCACACGCACCCCAAGGGGAACTGGATGCCAGGAATGGGCCGTGGGCACAGCTGGAAGGAAAGGAGAAGCTTTTTCCAAGGGAAATAGGAGACAAGGGAAGAGGAGCGATGGGAAGACCCTCCTGCCGAGTCCCTCAGGGGAAGCTGGGATGGGACCAACGGATCTGTTCCTCCATCAGGTTATTTCCGTCTCGCTGCTCTTCTTGGCCATCCCTGCAGGAGCAGCGTTTTGCAAAATCTCAGCCTGCCCCATCCCTGGAGCTGAAGCCGGGCACCGCGGGGAAATCTGTCGGCACCGTGACGATGGTGCTGCACTCAGAGGTACAGGTGGCATGAGCACGACCGCCAGGGAGCAAGCTGAGTGCATCAGGAATGAGAAGGGGGAAAGCGAGGCAGGGACTTTGCAGGGCCAGGCCGCCTCGCTGCCTGCCAACACTTTCGGTGGGAGGGATAGAAAAGGGGGATGCATCAGGTCACATGTTGAAGGCCAGTTGCAAAGCACATGAGGGAAGGATCCCTTGATCCTGCTTGCTTCACATGGGCAGCATCGACACATTCTCATAGCGTGCCTCTCTTGCCCAAGGGAGTGAGGAATGTTGTCAGGGAGCTGCAGAGCTGTTCCCGTCATGAGGCTGTATAATTTTGGAAATCATCATGCACTGCTGCCCTTTTCCCAGGGCCCCCTCCCCCAAGACCACTCTGAACCCCCAGAGGCCCCACTGAGATGGCAGGGGAGGGTCTTGCATCCAGGCAATAAGGGGACGGCACCTTCTTCCCTTCTGTCCTTTTCAGGGATCGGGAGAGTCTGGGAGCTGCAGAAGAGTCTGCCGTGCAGGCACTTATTCCCACTTCCTTCGGCTGGAGCCTTGCCTGGCCAGACTCCTTGTCCATTTAGAAGGAAATTCCTCTAACTGCTCCCCTACTTGGCTAAAAGGAGCATGATGGAGGACGTGCCAAGTGCCGGCAGAGTGGCTCTCTTGGTCCTGCTGCTGCTGCTGCTCGCAGAGGCCTCCTGTGGGAGGCTGGAGGCCAAATGCCCCTGGAGCTGGCACAGGGCTGAGCTGCAGCCAAGCAATTATTTCCGGCGGGGAGACTTCATCCTTAGTGCCAGCATCTCTGCAACACAAGGCTGGTTTGGACCACACACTTTCAATCGACCTGCCTCTAATGAAAAGATTGCGTAAGTCACTGGCCTGCTGGACCTGATGCCACAAAGCACCTTGGGAAGCTGGTCAGCACTTCAGTAGCTTGCAAAGCCACAGAAATGTCTTCCAGGTGGCTTCCTCCTCATCATGACGCAGCCAATGAACTTGCAGGCAGCAAGGCCAGCGGTGGGTTCAGAGCAATGGGGGGACCAGATCATGCCCCATCTTCCCTGCCTCTGCACCCCACTGCCTTCCCGTCCCCATCACAAGGGATGACTGCTCTGCTGGGCTTCTGCCTGGGATGCACACCTTGGCTGCAGGTGCCTTGTCTTGGGAGATGGACCTGGACACAGATGTGAATGAGGCTGCAGCAATCCCACCTGAGCTTCTGCAGGAAGTGGCAGTTGGGATCTGGCTTATGTTTGGGAGGAGGCTGAGCATGTTGAAGCCCGAGAAGCAGGATGCAACCACAAAGTTCAGGGAAATGATTCATGAACAGGGATGGCAGGGTGACCGTTTCTCCTTTTGTTCTTTTTTTAAGTTTGAGTGGCACACCTTACTGGAAGATCCTCCCATTCCTGTTTGCCATCCAGGACATCAACCAGGATCGCAGCCTCTTGCCCAACCTCACCCTCGGCTACAGCATGTATGACAGCTTTCATGATGTTAGACTGATGTCCGACTCAGCCACAGACCTGCTCTCGACCGCTCAGGCCCACGTTCCCAACTACAAGTGTGGCAGGCAAGAGCATCTGCTGGCCGTCCTTGAGGAATCTGACTCGGACAACTCCATGCAGCTTTCCAACATGCTGGGCATCTTCAAAATCCCGCAGGTGGGAGGCTTGGGAGAAGTGATATGAGGTTTCATGTCGAGAAAGCAAGAGATTCTGCAAATTGCATCCATGCATGTTATCCCTCCCAGGACAACAGACAATCCCACAGAACCCTGAGATGAAAAGGGTTCAGGGCCCTCTGCCCACACCTGTCCACCATGTGGCACTGTCGGTTGATGCACAGGTCCCTCTTCTTCATTTTCATGAAGATAGTTTAAGGGTAAACATTGTATGATAAACACTTTATTATTAGGAAAATTATCAGCATCGTTTTCTTTCAAATCATGTTTTATGCAGATAACATTTCAGTGGTTTGGTCCCATGAGATGTGGAATTTTGATTTGGTGCTGAAATGAAGCAATCCATCAGGCTCTCTCTCCCTCCCAGATCACTTATGCTTTCACCGCACAGAACAGGAGAGAAAAAAGCCAGTCCCCTTCCTTGTACAGGATGCTCCCCGAAGAAGGCCTCCAGTACGCCGGGATCGTCAGGCTGCTGCTGCACTTCAGGTGGATGATGGTGGGGCTCTTTTCACTGGACACTGAGAATGGAGAGAAGTTCATGAGAACCTTGAAACCGGAGCTCCTCAGGAATGGCATTTGTGTGATTTTTTCACACAGCATCCCAGAGCTGAATTCGGGTAAGGAACCAGCCGGGTGGAAGTCATGGAAGATTTTGGTTGAAATTGAGGTCTTCATTTATTTTGAAGAGTCAATTCTCATTTTCTATGGAATAGATATTGTTGAAAAACATATTAAAATGTTCATGCAACCTGTTAATGGAAAAATCTGGATCACCACAACAATGTGTGACTTTGCCGCGGCTTTAGCTCATGCGCACGGTACAACAGTCCAGCACTTGTATGCATACTTCTCATTCCTTCCTCCAAAAAGTAAAATGACCAACTATGTTGATTTTTGGAATTTATATAGAAGTATGGGGACGTTTGTGAAGACAGCTTTCACATGTTCATATTCAAAGCATGTGCTGTCAGTGAAAGAGTGGAAAAGATGCAGAGAGAAGGAGAAACTGAAGGGCCTGCCCCAAGTGGACAAGGAGCAAATACTCTCTCTGGACAGTTTCTTCTCTTACAGCACCATCCAGGCCGTGGCCCGTGCTGTGCATGCGGCTCTTTCCTCCAGATCCAGGAGGAAGAACAAGCAAAGTGGAGGCAGGCCAGAGGTACACCAGCTGCATCCATGGCAGGTATTCTCCCCAGTCAGCATCTTCTTAGCTGTTACCCTTACAATGTGAGAACGGAGGCGAGATCTTCCCAAGGAAGGGGCAGCTGGAGCATTCTCTTTTCTGGTTCTCCTGTTGGTCCCCTCTCCTGGCTTCCTAGGAGTGACTCCAGCTGTTTCTGCCCGGTGGAGTTGCCTCGAGTCACACAGAGGCGATGCGTGTCTGTAAAAGTCTGTACAAGGACTGCACAGGTCCTTGCTCACATTCCTTGACCCACGAATAATAGGGCTTGCTGCTTTGCCAGGTTTCAGAATACAAGGCAATCTGTGTGTGACCTGAAATGCCCAGCAGGACACAGTATGCGTTTCGTTGTGTGTGCATTCCTCACCCCAGGATACATGCAGGTTCCTGCCTGGGAGGGGCAGGGAATGGTGCCTCAGCTGGTCGGGGTGACCTATGTCAGCAAGCATGGTCCCGGCGAGTGAGCTGACATGGAGAGCTAGTTGGCGGGTGGCAGTGCAGGTGGAGTGGAGAAGGAGATCGGGGCAGAGGGTCCAAGACTCTGGTGATCACCATTCTGGTAGGAGAGAAGAAAGACCAGAACATCACAAGCTGGAGGAAAAGGTAGAATCCCCAGTCAGGGAATTGGACCTGGAAACCTTCCACTCTGTAGCAGCCTGCAATCTCCATGCCATGCCAGGTGCTCTGCTTAAGGTCAGAGAGGGAGGCATGTGCAACCAGGGCAGGCTGGTGGCCATCTTGGAGGAAACCTGAGAGCACCAGAGCAGTGAGTGGGCACCTCAAGGCAAAGGGAATTCTGAGGTCAGGGAGCACAGTGGCAATGGGATCTGTAGTGCAGGAGGTGGGGAAAATCACATATCATTGACGATTTGACTGGGGAAGTGCAGTCAGTGCTGGTGAGACCTGCAGATCCCATGTGTTCCTTATAGTGCCACGATCGACAGACTTTAAATGCACAAGAGCTCAGTAGGAGAAACAGGGAGGCCTCCGGAGAAGGACAGTAAGGATGATGCCTGGGCCTGAAGCTCAAGCACATGAGGAGAGACAGGATGAACTGTCCATGCTCAGCCTAGAGGTGAATGGACTGAAGGGGGTCTCACAGCACTCTTCCAGGACTGTGTGGTGATCACAGAGCAGGGCCACAACCTGTGGATTGAAGTGCAGGATTGCAAGCAATAAGGAGCACTTCTCGGCCCCTTCCAAATCCCCTGTGGTGGGATTCCTGGGAGACTCCTCAGGAAGAATTCCTGTTGAACACGCTAAAGGAACTCCCAGGTCATCTTCTAAAGCTCTGGAGCAGGAGAGTACCTTTGATGTTTCTGAGGATGCAAAATTTGCCTAGAGAAGCTGCCCTCACTTTTTCTTCAGTGACAGTGCTGCTAGCAATGCCTCCTAGAGTCCGAAATACACAATGGGTATTCAGAAATGAAATCAGAGCCTTCGCCATAATAACAGGGGCACCGAGCCAAATTAAAGTGGGACCAGATCTTAGCAAAAATTGTGGTGTGAAATGTGCCTTCTCACATGCTGCTTCTTGCTATGTTCCTCCAGCTCCACCCTTTCCTGAGGGACCCCCAGTTTCACAATCATTCTATTGATGGGGTGTATTTGGATGAGAGAGGAGACCTGGTAGCCAACCTGGACCTTGTGAATTGGGTGAGGTTTCCCAACATGACTGCTGTAAACGTGAAAGTTGGGAGCCTAGAAAGGTGGGGCTTGCCTGGCCCCAAACTCACCATCCACCGAGATCCCATTGTGTGGCCCCGCTGGCAAGATCAGGTGAAGAAAACCATCCCTGTCATTCCACTGTTTTCTTTTCCCTTCCCTTTGCTAACATTATGGCTAATCAGATGTGCAGCCAGTTAAGAAATTAATACAAAGCATGAGAGGTAAAAGGGGACATTCCTCTGGAGGGAAGTCCAGCTGCTCCAGCTTTACAGGCTGGGGTTCAGTAATGGAACGTGCTGAAATCCCTGCCCTCCCCTCCAACCTTTCCAGCTCTGTCTCCCCATCCTCAGAATCAGCACCCCAAGCCTCCTGCCCTGACGCTCCTTCTCTCTTGCTCAGTCCTTGCCCCAGGCCAGGTGCGTGGAGAGCTGCCACCCGGGATCCTTCAAGGTGGCTCGGGAAGGGGAGCCCCTGTGCTGCTATGACTGTGCTCCATGTGCGGAAGGGACCATCTCCACTCGGGAAGGTGGGTGTGCGCAGAGGGAAAGGCAGTGCCCGGAAATATCCAAGCCAGGTATCACCTTGCATTCTCCATCTCTCCAGAACATTCCCTCCCTTCTTGTTGGTGGTGCTTTTCAGCAAACCTTCCTCTCCCTCCAAAGTGCCCCTCATGAAATCTTGGCATGTGAAGCCACACGTGTTGTGAGTCATTCCCCTCCTCCTATACAAAAGGCAAGTCCCCCTTGTGCGGCTCCCCCAAGGAGAGCTGGGTGGCTTGTAGAGAAGGAACATTCTTGATCTTTTGGAGCTTCCGTGGTCTCATTGGGAGAGGTGTTGGAGGAGTTCTCCTCTTGCTGGCACTGAGGGGCTTTTCATCAGGGAGGATGCCGGGAAATGATAATGGACAGGGAGGGTCATGCTAGGAATGGTCCCTGTGTTTTTTGAGGCATGGAGTGCATCTGGCTGTTGTGAGTGGAGCTGCCTGGAGCCGGAGTCAGACTAGATGGCCTGAGAGAGCCCTTCTGACTCGTTCTCTTACTATGTCAGGAGTCACATATTCAAGAGAATGGTGGGAAGGAGGACCTTTGGGTCTGATGTTCAGCTGCACATGGTGGGCTGCAGCATATTTTGACATCAAAAAGGGCACTGGTGTGCTTTCACGGAATTCTAAACAACTGGAGGTTCCAGTCACGTTCTATATTTTTCTAATGTTACAAAAAGAGGTACAAATTTTATTAAAATGACTGTGTTTTCATGTGTGCTGATGCTGGAATCCCATAGCATGAGTAATCCAGGATATCTCTGTTCAATTTCCTTGTATCCTGCAAGTTTCCTTCAAGAAACTCCTAGTGGTTTCTGTAATTCTCCTTCATTGCTCAGTGCTGTCCTCACAAGAACCCTGCGAGGTAGGCTGGGCTGAGAGTCTAAGTGTGACTCGCAGGCATCCAGTGGGCTCCAGGGCTGAGTCAGAACTGGTATCTGGACTGCCTTTCCTCTGAACCAGGTTTGCTTCCAGTCAGGAAGGTGCTGCCAGGTGTGGAATTGCACCACCACCCCCTGGGGAGCAGAACTCCCTCGACCAACTCAGAACTCCCCGACCCCCATCCTCATCCTCTTTCCTGCTCTGATGAGCTCTGTGCAGTAGACGTAGTTCAAAACTCATAGGACCTCGATGGAATACTTTGCAAAGAAGAGGCGACCCACTCCGAAGGTTTTCCGGGGCAGAAGGAGCCAAAGGCAGGATGTGTCATTGAGTCACAGCCCCTTTGATTCTGACATGGTTCTGTGCATGGCTGTGGAGCAGCTGATGCAACTGCTTGGTGGGGAGGGGCATGGAAGACAGATCTGGTTGCTTCTAGTGCCCCTGTGTGAGTGTCCTCTTTTGGTCCTCCATCCACATCTCACCGGGGTAAGTGAAAGGGGTAGCTGAGCGAACAAAGGAACTCAATTCCTCAATCTGCCCTGATTTTATTCATTTATTTATTATTTTTCGATTTATATCCAGCCTTTTTTCTACAACGGGCTCAAGGCAGCTTACATTTCCTCCTCCATCTTATCCCCACAACAACAACCCTGTGAGTTAGTTTGGGCTGAGAGTCTCGGACTGGCCCAAACCAACCCAGTTGGCTTCATGACTGAGCGGAGACTAGAATTGTCCTTCTGTTTATCTCATGGTGGGGTGACTGTGTCCACCAAGCAGAGAGGAGTAGGAAGGGATCCTGGTGCTAGAAAGTGCCCTGTTGGAGAGCTTGTGGCAGAAGATCGGCTGGAAGGATGCTGTGGAGGCATTGGTGGAATTACCAAGGTGCACAGCTGGATCTTTAGAAGGGATCCCATGTGGCTTGCATTCCCTTGTGCTGGGGTCTCACCCAGTGTCAGGCTCAATGAATCTTGAGGCACTGGGGTTCAGGCTGGAGGATTCGTGGGTGGGAGAGCAGCACCCCTTTCCGTTTCTTCCCTGACTCTTGATGGGAGGCTGAGGCATTGGAATTAGGGCTGGGATTAGTAAGGGTGCTTGGGAATCCCAGCAGAGAGGAGCAACCTTGCATGGAAACCTCCGCTCAGGCAGGAATGCACTGAGCTTGTCATGAGAAGGCTGCTTGCATGGCCTGACCTGGGGATGCTTGTTGAGGGCCGTCTTCATCTCCTTGAACTTGCACAGCACATGCAGCTTCCCCTTGGCCTGAGCACGCCTGCAAGAGCAAATCTGCAGCTGCAGGAAGCAAGGACGGGGCTGTGTGCAATGCACAACCATGATGGGCAGCAGATTAGTCTGAGAGGGACAGTGCAAATCGAGTCAGACTCTGCAGAGGATCTACTTCAACCATTCCTAACCTTTTCCTACTGAAGTCTTACCACCAGTGACAGAAGATGCCACTCTCCATGTGGGTTTGTGGTGGGGGAGTGGATGATCCAGGAATCTGCCCACCAGACTACTCAACCTTTCGGGGCTTCCAGACATTGATTTGTCTCCTACGCTTCATCCTGGGAGGTTCACCCTGTGCAAGGGATGGGGTCCCTGCCACGGTCAGGCAGTTTCTGGTGCATGAATTGATTCATGATTGCAAGGAAAAATAGATGGCCACACATCCTAGCCCACTTGCCAATGTGCCTTCCAGGCTGTGTGCTGCTTTGACAGTGCATCTGAGGCACTTTGGTGACTTTGGCGAATGAGGGGCCCTGAAAGCCTCACTTGGCAGGAAAGCACTCTATGCTGCTTCTCACACCAGAATCATGCCCAGTCCAGTACTACTACAATTAATATCAGTCCTAGTAATAAGAAACACAACAACAATAATGAATAAAATGTAAAGAGCAGAGACGGGAACAGAAGTCCATGTGCTGTTTCTCTTGATTTCGACAGATGCAGAGCATTGCCTGAGGTGTCCAGAAGATCAACATCCAAACCAGGCCCGGGTTCAGTGCATCCCCAAGGTCATCACGTTCCTGTCCTTTGAAGAATATTTGGGATCCTTCCTCACTGGAATGGCCCTACTCTTCTCCATCGCCACAGGAGTCATACTGGGGATCTTCAGAAAATTCCAAGACACCCCAGTAGTCAAGGCCAACAACCGAGACCTCTCCTACATTCTTCTTGTCTCCCTCCTGCTTTGCTTTGTGTGCTCCTTCCTCTTCATTGGCCAGCCAAGAAGCATCCCCTGCCTCCTGCGACAAGCAGCCTTCAGCATCATCTTCTCAGCGGCCATCTCTTCCCTCCTGGCCAAAACCGTCACAGTGGTGCTGGCCTTCCTGGCCACCAAGCCAGGCAACAGGGCAAGGAACTGGCTGGGGAGGAGTTTGGCCAACTGCATTGTCGTCTTCTGTTCCATCGTCCAAGTGGTCCTCTCCACCATCTGGCTGGGGACTGCTCCCCCCTTCCCTGACTCTGACATGCACTCTCAGGCTGGGCAGATCGTCCTGCAGTGCAACGAAGGCTCTGTGGCCATGTTCTACGCTGCCCTGGGCTACATGGGCTTCCTGGCTGCCGTCTGCTTCACGGTGGCCTTCCTGGCCAGGAAGCTGCCCGGGGCCTTCAACGAGGCCAAGCTCATCACCTTCAGCATGCTGGTCTTCTGCAGCGTCTGGGTGTCCTTCGTGCCCACCTACCTGAGCACCAAGGGCAAGTACATGGTGGCCGTCCAGGTCTTCTCCATCTTGGCCTCCAGCGCTGGGCTGCTGGGCTGCATCTTCCTGCCCAAGTGCTACATCATTCTATGGAGGCCTGACCTGAATTTCAAGGAGCATCTCATGATGAAAAGCAAAGCATAAAGTGCTGTTTGTTTTGGTCATCAAGACCACAGAACTCCAACTTTTCTGAACAAGCCAGCAATCCATTTTGGGCACATGAACAGTATCAGATTAAGTGAATTGGGGGAAAAAATCATCCTTTGCACTTTTCGGTAGTTGGGAAAAATAAAAGCTCCATTTCATACCTGGGGAAGCAGCACGCAAGGAATCATCCCTTGTTAACCTCCTTAGCAAAGCATCATGTTCTGTCTTCTTTTGTTTCTATGAATAGTTTTTGTTTTCAGTCTTTCACATTTTCATTCTATATTTTGAAGTGTGAGCAGAAAAATAACGTTTGCCCAGCACTTGACAGGGTGCCGCCGATGCAGGATGGAACTTCCTTCAGCTCCTTTTC
The DNA here is from genome assembly GCA_023646645.1 of Varanus salvator macromaculatus. Taxonomy (NCBI): domain Eukaryota; kingdom Metazoa; phylum Chordata; class Lepidosauria; order Squamata; family Varanidae; genus Varanus; species Varanus salvator. Next base: position 126,780 of record JAIXND010000818.1, on the reverse strand, counting down.
CAGGGTGGGGATCTTGGGAGTGAGAGGGGTCCTTGGAGAATGTCCGACCAGCAGTATGGTCCCCTTCCCTTCCCAGCCTGCACTGGGCTTGCTTCCTGGGATGTGCTCACATACCGGCTTTGCTGCAAGAGCACATCAACATAGGATTCCTGCCACAGCTGTGGAGAGGCCTCCAAGACTGCTAGTGAGAGAAGGTGGAGAAAGAGTCAGAGCAGGGAATATCTTTCTCCACAAGGGGAAGGGTTTAAGAAGTCCTTTTCTACCCTGAGAGTTCCAGCTTCACTCGGAGACAGCAGGGACACTGCCCTGAGGGAGGAGGTCACTCTGTTTGGAGCAGAAGACCAGCCAGACTCCTCCTGTATGAGCAACCTTGGTCTTGCTTCCAGCTTGGACGCCTTCTGGGAATGCAGCTGCATGGTTGGGAATGGCTGCATCAGCTCCTGCCCAGTGATTCCCAGGCAATATGGGAAGCAAATGACCCACTGAACTCAGTGCACCATTTCCAAAATCCCCTCATGTTTCAGAGGCCAGGGGTCCAAGAACTTAGGGGTGCCCCTGCCCCTCACAGCGCACACTTGAAGGAGTGTAGCAGCCCAAAATTGACCCCAGGTGGAGGACATGGGGAATGCAGAGAGAGCAGAAAGGGGAGGAATTGTGTTTTTCAGCCCCAGGTATTCTCTGCCTTTTCTCCTCTTTCAAACACCCAAAGTTGCTTACAAGTTTGTCCTCCTTTCCTTTTACCCTGTGAGGGAGGTGAGCTCAGAGGGAGTGATTGGCCAAGCATCCGCCAGGACGTTTGAGGATGGCAGAGGGAGGGGGCTGGAAATGGGCGCTCCTGGCCTCCCAGTTGGCACTCGCCCCACCTGGCCCCCCGGCCTCCCAGAAGAAACTCCAGTCTCCCTCAGGTCTTGCCTGCCACAGTTCAGCCCTTCAGCATAGGAGGAATTTTATTCTTTGCTTGTTCAGCATGACAGAAAGCAGGCCGTGTATCTCTGCTCCACGACTTGGAAAGCATTACTGGTGGAGCTTCCCTTTTCCCTCAATCAGGGAACAGCATTGGGAATCAGCACACAAGACACCCAAGTTGGGGGAAAGAGCCGTGTATAGAAAGAAGAAGAAAAAAGAGGTGGGGGGTTCATGAGCATCCAATTGGAAAGGGTGACGAGGGAAAAAGAGGGGAAGGGATGGGAAGGGCAGCTTAACAGCCGTCACAGCTCAGGGCATGTGGCCAGCCAGGAGCATGTGGCTCCCAGGTCTGATCAGCCCCTCGGACACGAAGCAGGAGACCCCCTTCCCAGCCTCAGCTCTCCATACAGAGCTTCGAGCTCCCAGATGCTTTTCTGCAATATGAGAAACAGAGAGGTGCTTCATGATTCTCCAGGCACACAGGGATGCTCCTTTCATTGCAGAGAGAAAACGGAGCAACACAAAACAAAGACCCCAGCACTACAAACAAAGGATTCATCCGGTCGTCAAATCATTCCCCATTGAACCAACAGTGTAAAACCTGTCACCCAAGAGAAGCCTTGAGATGATCCCAAAGCCCGTGTGTGTGTGTTGGGGGGAGCACAGGGAATTGAGACCCTCCAAGGACACAGATCTGGTGTCTTCCTGCCCACTCAAGGGACTGCTGTTGGAGGTCCACCTGGCCAGGCAGAGAAGACACTGTGTTCAGAAAATCAAGCTCCCATGCAGGACCCGTCATGTTTCATGTGCCTCACTTGTTGCCACGTCAACTCTGTGCAATCAGCCATAATTACTCTGCTATTGTGGCCACTCCGCTCAGCAGTTTCTCATATTTTCCATACTCAGGAACACACTATCTCCTGAAATATCCCTATTCTTACCCTCATAAACAACTCCACTCCTGTGTGCATGACTTAAAATCTAGAAGTCACTTTGTATATGTAGTGTGTGTGTTGTAAAAACACTCACATTCAGAGGTGTTTCAGCTGCAATAAATTCCTTGAGCTCAAGTTGAGGTACTAAATCGTTTTATTGCCAATTAGCTACAAAATTTATGGTTTAACAACTAGACTAACGGTAAGGCATGCATATTAATGAGAGAGAGATGTTCCTCTGGCAATGACCTCATCTCTCCCCCTCCTCTAACTTCTTTCTCCTGCGGTCTTCGCGAAGTTGATAAGCTCTTATCATTCGACGTTGGGTTGCGTCAATCAAATCAATGCCCCCCAGTTGCCCGTCCCCTTCTGGCCCTATACTCTCTTCTTCTGAAGACGTAGGTTGTTCCTCCCCTTCCCCCTTTCACAGTCTGTATGGTTTAAAGGGCCAGTCTCCTGTGAAGCAGTCTGAGGCCCCTCACAGCTGTCAGGGGCTTGCTGCTTCACTTCTCCTTCTGGGAGTGTATGCTCTTCCCTGGCTCTAGTAATAACTGTTAGAGTTGACTCATGAGGAAGAGCTTCTGTCGTGCTCTCCTGCATGACAGTATATGACCTGGGACTTTGTAGTTTGTGCTGGTAATTTGCCCTGTGGGAGAAAGATTGTGTGAGGTGGAGGGTTGGCCTGTGATGCCCCTGGGATGGTGCATGGCGGTTGCGAGCTTTGAGAGGCTTGACCAGTGAGAGTGGATATTTCATGCACTAGGGAGGGAGAGTGAAGTAAATGGGGGGAGAGAGGCAGCCACTGAACCTTTTCAGAAAGAAAAAATAAATGAGAAGAAAAGGGGGTGACCTTGCTTGCTGCAAACAGCTGGGGATGCGAGAAAACACCTGCGGTCCCTCCCTTCTTTGGTTTGGCCATCCTGACTCAGGAGGATCCTCTGGCAGGAAGTTATCAGCTTCTTGTGAATGTGGTAGGGCGCACACAGAGCATCTGAGCATGTGCAAAGCACAAAGCATCTTTGGGGGTTAGATTCGCTCTGCCTCCAGCCACAGGTGGAGGTGGGCTTGGGCTGGCACTCCCACATTCAGTCCCACATCTGCATGCATAATACCACCCTGCTAACAAGACTGCTACACAAATCATGGCACTCGGCCCCCTGCTGTGTCCGGGGGTCTATCAGGGACACAGCCAACCTGCGTCACCTTGGCCTCGGCTTTACTCGTTCCTCAGCCCACTTTCTGCTGCCTCGGCCCACGTCTCACCTCCCTGCTGCTCCACAGCGTTTGCACGTAGGCCAATGCCAAAAGCAAACCCCAGTTGGTCCCGTGGCCTCGATCTTTGGGAGGCTGAAGTCTGAGTGCTTCATTGTTTTGTTTCTCAAAGGTTTACCCAGAATAATTGAAACATAAAAATGGGGATCACATGCAGCCCTTTCTGAAACTATCAATTGTGAAAAATCAGTGATGCCATTTTCAGTTCTCACACAGCACTGAAAATTCCTTTGAAGATGTATAGAAACGTGGGCATATGTCTTTTGAATGCCCTATATTTGCATTCGAAGGGAGCAGTTTACCCCACCATTTAAAACTGGAGAAAATTCAGGTGGCCTGGTTTGGCCAAGGCCATCTTCCCAGACCAAGTGCAGGCATGTCTTGGGATGTGGCAGGCAGAGAAAAGCAAACCGCAGGCTTGCTTGATGGTGCCAAAGCGGGGTGGGTGACCCCCTGCCTCAGGAGGCTGATGTTTGCAGTAGGGCGAGCCCTGTGTGTTACTGGTAGTTGCGAATACACATCCGACCCATCGCGACCCCATGGACAGCACTCCTCCAGGCCTTCCTGTCCTCCATCAACCTCCGGAGTCCACTTAAGCTCACACCAACTGCCTCAGTGACTCCATCCAACCACCTCATTCTCTGTCATCCCCTTCTTTTGCCATCTATTGTTCCAAGCATTGGGCTCTTCTCCAGGGAGTCCTTCCTTCTCATTAGGTGGCCAAAGTATTTGAGTTTCATCTTCAACATCTTCTAAAGAGCAATCAGGCTGCATCTCTAATAGGACTGACTGGTTTGTTCTCCTTGTGATATAAGGGACTCGCAGGAGTCTCCTCCAGCACCACAATTCAAAGGCCACAATTCTTCATCATTCATCCTTTATTATGGTCCATCTTTGACAGCCATTCACTGCACTTATGAATATGGGCCAATTACACCAGTGTTGATAAGACATTGAGAAAAACTTGATTCTCATTGTCCAAAACTTCACCAGAGGGAACAGTTTCCTTTAGCCAAGGAAGCAGCAGGTTCTTTCTGACTTTTGCACACTTTGTGTTGGCTGGACTGGCACAACTGAGGCCGTGCTCAAGACACTTGTCCAACAGTTCAAAAGACAGAAGTCTTTCCATCTTCTTTCCCAGCCTTCCACAATTTCTTCCCCAACTTATGTGCCTCTTCAAACTCTCCTAAGAGAAGGTGAACCCATCCCCTGCCTACCAGAGACTTCTGGGAAGTGTGAAAGGCCGTTTCCCTCCAGCTGTTTGATGTTGCCTTCTTCCAGGTCCCCGGTGGATACTCGGCCATCCAGTGCTGCTGAGAGACTCTGCACATTTGCAGGCACCTCGGAGGAAAGCATGTTCCTTGCACTGTGGGAAGAAGGGTCCGTGCCACGTCCTCGTGCTTCGCTCAGGTGCCAGGAACGGCCGTGGCAGGGAGGGGGCCTGTGGAATCCATCTCTGGTTACAGGTTCTGTTCCTGCTTCAACCTCAAGAAATGAAAGACCCAAACAGCCAGGTGAGCAATGAGAGGCGAGGGCACTCTAAAGCCACAATTCCATAGCTGAGAAGACTGAGTGAAGTGGAGACCGTGAAATCTCGCAGAATATCCCCAAAGGCAGGCCAAGGGACTGACCAGTGTGCCTGTCGTGAGGCCGTCCATAGTTGTTCAGGCACTCTGCCTATCAGATCTAATTCCTTTAATCTATTTGTCAGCTCTACTGTATTTACATCAGGCATATAAATTAGGTTCTACCTGAGTGGCCTCTTGCCTTTCCCTACATTCCTCAATTTACCATATTTTTTGCTTTATAAGACGTGCCTGACCATAAGACACACCTAGTTTTTAGAGGAGGAAAATAAGAAAAAAATATTCTGACTCAAATGGGCACACAATCACAGGCACATTCCCCATCACTTCCCCATGGGCTGCACATCTGACAGACTTACTGCACAAACATATTCACTCTGTAGGACGCACAGACATTTCCCCTTACTTTTGAGGGGGAAAAATTGAGTCTTATAGAGCAAAAAATACAGTAACTGTAAATTTGGCAACGAGAAGCTCATATTCTGAGCCACAGTCAGCTCCTCGCCACCGCCATCACCTGAGCCTCTATCGACATCTCTGAGTCGAGGAGCACTCCCAAGCTGCGAGCCTGTCCCTCAGAGGGAGGGCAACCCCATTCAAGACTAGGTCCAGTTCCCGTACCCCGACACCCAACCCACCTACCAACAGGTCCTCCGTCTTGTCTGGATTGAGCTTCAGTTTATTGGCCCTCATCCAGCCCATTACCTCGGCCAGGCACCGAGGTAATTATTGCAATATTATTTATTATCACAAATAATATTGCAAAAAAAGTGTAAATAAAGAAAACAAGAGTGTTCACCAGCAAAACATCACAGTAGCGAGAAAACACCATGTATTAATAATAAAAATAATACAAACTTCCCTGGCAAGAATCCACTTAGTTTTGGCAGAGATCCAAATAGATATCCAAGTATTCGCTTTAACTTCTAGTTTCACTGTCCTCTATTTCATAGTCATTAATCTTTTCCTTTGCCCATAGAGAGATTAGAAGAAAAATCTTTTCCTCGGCTTCAGTCCACATAAAAGTCTTCACCTCTCTCATATGCCATTTGTCGCTTAAAAGGGCTTCAAACGGGCTTTCCCTATGTTCTTTGGATCAAATTATAGACATCAGCTTTCCCATGGGTAATATTGCGAAAAGAAATAAAAATGCTTACCAGCCGTCCAATGCATATCTGGCTAAAGTAAGCTAATTAATCCATCCGATGCCGAGAACTGGCAGGAGCTAGAAAACACCCTGTGTAGCCCAATTGAGAAATGCCTGAGCCTCTTCCAGTAAGATATAGGATTGCCGTCCTACATCAACCAGGAGAGATAATGCCAGGCAATCTATCTTCGCCCTGACAGTGCTCAGTTAAGTCTCCCACGACTTACTATCGAGCATTACCGGCGTCATAATAGGAGCCCCTATTAATCACATCCGTCTTGTTCCGACGCCATCTTGAATCTCTTCAAGACCATATCTTCTTTCGGTATTAATGTGATATTTGCCTCTATCCAAGTATCTGGCATTTTTGCATTTAACAAAGCTTCATTACATATATCGTTGAGAAACATAGCAAAAGCTCCTTCAAACGATTTGTAAAATTCAGCTGGTAGTCCATCCGGACCAGGAGTTTTATCGTTCTTCTGTCGCATAATTGCCTGTTACCTCCATAGTAGTTACTTCCCGATTCAATATTTTTTGATACCTTTCTAGTACTTTTGGTAAGCTTCTCTTTCGTATATATTCTTTTACTTTTTTGATCAAAAAGTCCTCCTTCCGGTATAACCTTGTAAAGAAATCTTCAACTATTTTCTTAATTTGTGTATTTGGTACCTGCAATCGTCCTTCTCCATCTTTCCGTTTCGAGATCAATCTCTTTTCTCTTTCTTTTTTAACTTTGTATGCTAACCATCTCCCCAGTTTATTAGCATTTTCAAAAAAATTATGTTTAGCCAATTTCACTTGCTTAGTAAGTTCGTTTGTATCCAAGAGATTCAATTTATGCTTTAAAGAATTCATTTGAACCCTAAGATATATTTTTGCTGGATCTGCCTGCAACTCTTATTCCCTTTTCCTCAGCTCTTCTATTAATGTTGCTCGCTCTTGCCTTTTCTTTTTATTTATCTTTGCTGAATAAGTTATTATCAGTCCCCTGACATAGGCTTTCACTGTATCCCAAACGTTCTGTAAAGAAGTTTCTTTGGCTTTGTGTATTTGAAACAATATTTGCATCTCTTTGCTTATCTCTTCCATAAATTTTTTATCTTTTAGTAACGCTTTATCTAGACTCCATCTGGGCATCCTTGCAGCCCCTTTCAAAGATATAGATACAGGATCATGGTCCGCCCAGACATTGTCTCCATTTCAGCTTCTATCAGATCTGGTATTAAGTCTGCAGTTATCCAAACCATACCAGTTCTGGGCCATGACCTATGTCTGTTTGAGTAAAAAGAATAATTAGTTGAAGATGGATTTTTATGTCTCCAGGCATCTATCCATCTGAATTCTTCAATCAAGTTGGAACAAGACTTTGGAAGGATCCTCCTACCCTTTTTCCCCTTACTTGCACTCTTGAAATCAATTTCCTTGTTCACAATTGCATTAAAATTGCCCATTACACACATAGGCTGATAGTCTACTTGTAAAAGTAACATATGTAATTTTTGATAAAAAGTTTCCTGGTGGTCATTTGGTGCATATATTGCCACTAAAAGCACCTTTTTAAGTTTAACTGTAATTTCTACCATCAAGATCCTACCATCCTCATCACCAAGAATGTATTTAGGGTCCAGTTTTTCTTTAACATACAGTGCTAAACCTCTTTTCTTTTGGGATGCAGAAGATACAAACAATTTTCCCAGTTTTAACATTCCAGAAATTTATCATGTTGTTTCTTAATATGTTTCTTGTAGACAAATTATCTCTAATTTTTGTTTTTGAAGTTGGGCAAAAATCCTTCTTCTCTTAGTTGATCCATTTAGTCCATTAACAATTAAAGAAAGCAGTTCAATTTTCCCTTCCTTTTTAAGAGCCATATTTAATAAGATTATTTACTTATTCTTTGCCTTTACAATTCTACCTTTCTTTTTCTCCTTTGGGTCCAGTGTCTGTACTTCTTGTTGTGAATCAACCTTCAGTATTTCTCTGTCTTCGGAATGGTACACTATTATTTCCATTGCATCAGCACCGTTTTCTCCTTCAGAGACAACAGGTTCCTCCTCTTCCAACATAGCTCTGAATTTTTCATAGAACTCTTGTGCTTTAAGAATTGAATCAGATATATATCTTAGAGTTCCATGTAAAAAAATATTCCTTCTGGTGTTAGCCACTTAAAGATAATCTCTTTCTTGATCAATTTTGTAATAAGGAATCGATATTTCTTCCTTCCCTCTCTAATCCTCCATGGAATTTGTTTCAGGACCTTCACCTCCTGATGATCATCTCTCTTTAACGGCTTCTCCTGTGCGACCTTCAAAACATTATCTCTGATCGATCTTAGAGCAAATTTAACATGGACTTCTCTTGAAAGTATATTTTTTCTGGTATAAGAGGAGTTGACCCTAAAAACAAGATCAATCCCCATACTCATGGCTTCATTCTCGATTTCTAAAAGCTCCGGCAGGATGTTCGTTATGATGTCTCACAGATCCTCATTTTTTTCTTCCGGGATATTTTGAAATCTTAAATAATAAGATGCTTTCTCCATCTCTAATGCAGCCATTGAATCCCATGTTGACATGTTTGTTTGCTTAGATATATTTTTTTATCTACTATCTCCAGTTTTTCAGATACTTGCTGTATTTTTTGTGTGCTCTGTTCCGCTTTAAGTCGCACATCAGATAACTGAGTTGTCACCTCCTTAATAGAGTTATCAATTTTATCAAGTCGCTCATTCTGTCATTTGAGAAGCTTTCCAGCCATATTGACATCGCCTCTTGAGATGCTTGCAAAGTTGTTAAGGTTGCCTGTATCGCCATTAAGCTTTTTGCAACATCTTCTGTCTTAGGTTGATGAGTTGGACTCTGCCCTACTGAAGAAGGTACTGAGGAGGCTCCAGGGCCGTCCGCATTCCTAGACGCTCATTATGCACTGTATAAATGCCCCACAGCTCTTCAGCGAAGGAGGAGGCACTGCCCTTCTTGCTCCAAAGCCAAAGAAAAGGTGTCTCTTCTGGCAACATGCAGTCATTTGAAGGGGAACCGTGGCAGAGGGTCCTGACCTTTTCCCCTGCAGGAATCGAAGGATGCTGTCCAGTTGGACAGAGCCCAAGGAACTGGGTTTCAGGTTGGACGTCAGGAAGCACTTCTTGATGGTTGGGACCCCAGGATATGGGATGGGCTTCCCTGGGAGGTGTTTCTGTGAAAACAGGCTCCTTCTAAATGAAAACACACAAACGAAGACAGGCAGCCGTGAGGAATTAGGGAGACGCATGTCTGGAAGAGGCAGAGGAGAGAGCTCAGCTGTCTGTGTACTCCCCTCCATTGTGGTCTTTCCCCTGCTCTTCCAGCTTCACCCTTTCCTGATGAGCCCCGAGCGTCATCACCCTTCCATGGGCAGAGTGCTTTTGGGAGGGGGGGACAGAGAGCTGGGGGCAGATGTTGGCATTGTGACATGAGTGGGTTGTGCAGTCGGTCTTCACAGTCCAGAGACAGGATGGCTTCCTTCTCTTCCTGACCTGGGATCTGAGTTGGGTCTGAGACCCCATGTCCTGAATCTTGAGCCTGCCAGCTGGTCCTTGAATGTTGCAAAGGAATGGTTGCAACGCCTGGGTGTGTGTGTGTGTGTGGAGATTCCCCTACACAGATCCCTCTGAGGCTATGTTCCTCTTTGAGTATCAGACAATCAGTTCCCTTTAAGCCAGATTGCCAATTGTTGCTGATCAGGTCCCAAAATTCATCAAGGGAGTCATGGAAGCAGCAGGGTGTGTTTTACACCACCAGCAACCAACAACCAAACCAACAAAATTGGCAAAATAGTGATTGTCTGGTTTTGGCCAGGCTTTCTTGCCATACCTTGGCCATGCATGTTGTGAGATACAGCAGGCAGAAAAGAAAGCAAAATTCAAGCATGATTGATGATGCCAAGAGGGAGGGAGGGAGGGGAGAGAGAACATCACAGTAGCCAAATGTTTCCTGTTGGGGGAGACCATTTCACAGCCCACTGATGTGGGCAGTCAGAAAGGCCAACGGGCAAAAAACCTCCTCGAGCTTTCTATTAGGTGTCTGTCCCTTGCAGTTACTTGCAAAGTTAATCCTGTGTAAAAAGAGGATTAACTTTGCAAGAGGTGTCTACTCTTCGCTGACTCCAAAGTTCTCTGGCTGGTTTTGTTCATCTAAAACTCTTTCAAATTGTGTCTATTCCTCCCTCAGCATCAACCCCATGGCTATGCATGTGACTCAAACCCATGAAAAACTCTGCTTATGTTCTGAAACTCTGTGGTTGGGTGTACCTGTTCCCAGAAGAGCTGGTCAGGATGGTTAACCTTTGCAGCAATGTCTCTTGTTGGAGATCTCCCCAAGAAAACTTCTCAGGCTTGCAACATAGTGGTCCCATTCATATCCAGCTGGCCATCTTACTGGCTGTGAAACCCAGATTCCCAAACACCACTAATGGCAGGAATTGCTGTTTGGAGCACACGTGCCTAACCAAAGTTCCCCATCTCAATTATCTGACTCTTCCCCTAGGAACAGGCTCCACATCATTTTATTTATTTATTTATTTATTTAAATATTTAAATATTCATTCCCACCGACGGCCTTTTCTCTCCCTGATTCCTCCATCCATCAAACCCCCACTGGGGCAGGGCAGCTCCAAAATGGGTCCCAAGAAAGGCTGAGCAGAGGGGGAGCCTGAGCTGGAGACCTTCCTGGTTCCATAATGCATCCCTGGAGGCAACATCTCAGGAGCACGTGGGGAGCAGGAAGTCCAGGAGTTCCTCAGGCCACACACGCACCCTCCCCACCGCTGCACCCCATGGGGAGCTCCTTGGGGCTGCCCGGCTGGCCCAGTGCATGCAACAGGAAGTGCTCCGGAGTGGCTGCCATGGCATCTGGGATGCGAACTCTCCTGCAACCGCACAATGGCTGCCATGGGTCAGGGCTCCATTTCTGCACATCACGGGGGACAGTCCGGATCTGAACCATGACTCCTGCCCAGCAGTCTGCCTTGATGTGGCACGAAGTCTGAAAAAATGATAGTGTGCAGGCCATTTCCCGGCAGCCTGGATGCTCCCCTGGCAATGCCTGCTTTCAGAGGTGTTTTCCACTGAATTTTGTGGTGGGGTCTTCTCTGAACATCCTTACCATCATTGTCACTATGATATTGAGCATCACTTCACACTTTTATTCCGACTTTTTCCATTCATGAGAAAAGCAAGCACTTTGCTTTCGTCTCCTCATCGTTCTCTTCCTGACATCAACAACCCTGCAGGGTAGGATTGGCCAAGAGTGAATGACCAGCCAAATGTCATGCAGTGAGCATCAGGGATGAGCGGGGATTAGGACATGGATCTCTCAGTCCCCATCCCATTTTTTGTGCACTCGATCCCATGCGGGGATGTACAACACCCTCCTCTGTTTCATCTTGTCCAGTAAGAACGGTTCCAATTCTACTTTTAGATATGCCCATCATCAACTTTGAGGGCAAAAGGAGAAGGGAACAGCAGAGGGTGAGGTGGCTGGATTGAGTCACTGAGGTAGTTGGTATGAGCTTAGGTGGACTCTGGGGGATGGTGGACGACATGAATACCTGGAGGAATGTTTTTCATGGGTTCGTGATGGGTTAGATGTGATGTTCCAACCAACAACAACAACAACAAAATCCACAACCTGCTTTAATATCCTGGATAGAATAGCAGGAAACACGCTGTCCCAGCACAGACACAGGAAGGAGAACCGGATGCCAGGAATGGGCAGTGGGCACAGAAGGAAGGAAAGGCGAATATTTTTTCCAAGGGAAATATGGGGGGAGGGAAGAAGAGAGAAGGGAAGTCCTTCCTGCCAAATCCCTCAGATGCAGCTGGGATGGGACTGACGGAACCATTCCTCCATCATCAAGTTTCCCTCTTGCTGCCCTTCTTGGCCATTCCTTCAGGAGCAGCGTTTTGGAAAAATCTCAGCCTGTCCTATCCCAGGAGCAGAAGCTGAGCACTGTGGGGAAAACCGTTGCTACTGTGATGATGGTGTAGCACATGGAGGTACAGGTGGCTTGAGCATGACCTCCCAGGAGCAAGATGAGCGCACACGCATAAGAAAGGAGAAAGCGAGGCAGGGGCTTTGCAGGGCCAGGCTGCCTCACTGCAAGGCAACACTTGTGGTGGGGGGACAGAAAAGGGGGATGCAGCAGGTCACATGTTGAAGGCCAGTAGCAAAGCACATGTGGGAAAGATCCCTTGCTCCTGTTGCTTCACATGGGCCACATCAGCACATACTCAGAGCGTGCCTCTCTTGCACATGGGAGTGAGGAAGGCTGGCAGGAAGCCACAGAGGTGCTCCAGCCATGAGGGCATATAATTATGGAAATCATCATGAATTGCTGCTCTTCCTCTTAAACCTCATGGGCCCCCTCCCCCAGGATCACCTTGAACCCCCGAGGCCCCCCTGGGATGGCAGAGGAGCGTCTTGCATCCAGACACAAAGGGGAGGGCGCCTCCTTCTCCGCTGTCCTGCTCAGGTATCGAGAGGCTCTTGGAGCAGCAGAGGAGTCTGCCGTGCAGGCACTTATTCTCCCTTCCTTCAGCTGGAGCCTTGCCTGGCTGGGCTCCTTGTCCATTTAGAAGGCAATTCCTCCAACTGCTCCTCTACTGGGCTGAAAGGGGCTGGATGGAGGCCGTGCCAAGTGCTGGCAGAGTGGCCCTCGTGGTCCTGCTGCTGCTGCCCTTCCCAGAGGTCTCCTGTGGGAGGCTGGAGGCCAAATGCCCCTGGAGCAGGCACAGGAAGTGGCTGCAGCCATGGAATTTTCTCCGGCGGGGAGACTTCATCCTCAGTGCCAGCATCGCTGCGACAGTAGCCCGCTTTCCACCACACACTTTCAACAAACCTCCCTCAAATGAACTGAAACAGTAAGTCACTGGCATGCTGGATCTGGTACTGCTATATCCCACCTGCAGCTGCACAGCAGAGCTAGCGCTAGCAAGCAAAACCAGAGTGATTTCTTCTAGCTGGCGCCTTCCTCTTCAGTATCTGGCCATCTAAAGAGGAGTAAGAGTTGCTCTCCTCTAGGACTGACTGACTTGATCCTACCTTTGGGGCATAGGATTGAGGGTGGCGTCAGTGGTCCCAATTTTCAAAAACGGCAGTAGAAGGAACATGGGGAATTACAGACCATTTAGCCTTATGTCCATTGTAGGGAAAATATGGAAAGGCACAAAATAGCTAGAGATTCAGTGATGTAAGAAACTTAAGAGAGGATGGCAGCCACACAACATGACTTCCACAAGAACAAGTCATGCCAGACAAAGCTTGTGGGATTCTACGACAAGCTTTCGAGGTGGCTAGAAGGAGGGGATGCGGTTGATGTGCTTAACTTGGATTTCGGTAAGGCCGTTGAAAAGTGCCCCATGATATCCTGGTTGCGAAACTGAGGAGTTTTGGGATCAACCAAAGCACTGTCCGATGGATTTGGGCATGGTTGACCCACCGAATCACAGGGTAACCATTAGTGGGGAATCATTGGGATGACAGCCAGTGACAATCAGGGTCCCCCAGGACTCATTCATGGGGCCAATACTGTCTACTCTTTTAGTGGCAGGAGAGAACAGGTTTTCGCTCAATATGGATAAGGGCAAGAAATTGCACTTGGGGCACAGGAAAGGTGTCATAAGTAAATGTTAGGTGAGAAGAGGCGGAAGAGCAGCACTTGTGAAAGGGACCGTGGGGTGCTGGTGGACTGCAGGCAAAACATGAGTCAGCCATGTGATGCGGTGGTCAAGAAGGCGAACGCCACCCTTGGGTGCATAGCCAGAACTGTGGCTTCTAGATCAAGAGAGGTTTTACTACCACTCTACATGACTCTAGTGCGCCCATGACTGGAGTATTGTGCTCAGTTTTGACCCCTCATTACAGAAAGGATATGGCCAGGTTGGAGTCAGTGCAGCGTAGGGCCACGAACTGGTTGGTGGCCGGTTTGCAGAGGATGGGGCATGAGGCGAGACTGAGGGAACTGGGTCTCTTCAGCCTGGACAGGAGGAGACTCAGAGGGGATGTGTTGGCGACATACAGGTATGTGAGGGGGAAGAGGTGCGGAGAGACCTGTTCTTCCAGGTCTCTGGGAGAGAGGAAGGCATGACGGAGCAAAGCTCAGGGAACCAATGCTCCATTTAGATACCAGGAAGCACTTCCTGACAATTGTGACCCCGAGGGTGAGAATGGGCTTCCACGAGAGGTCGTTGAGGCCCCGTCGGTGCAGAGATGCACAACAATCTCCCCTGCCTTGTCTTGTCCAGCAAGAACCATTCCAATTTGACTTTAGAGGTGCCTATCCTCAACTTTGAGGGCAAAAGGAGAAGCGGGCAGCATTGGGTGAGCTGGCTGGCTGGAGCCACTGAAGCAGTGGGCATGAGCTTAGGTGGACTCTGGGGGATGGTGGAAAACAGGAAGGCCTTGAGGAAAGTTTTTCATGGGATTGTGACAGGTTTGATGTGACTTTGCAACTAACAACAGCAACAACATCCACAACCTGGCTGACTCTCCTGGATAGTCATCTGGAAGGGGAACTGGATGCCAGGAATGGGGAGTGGGCACAGCTAGATGGAAAGGAGATACATTTTGCAAAGGAAATAGGAGGGGAGGGAAGAGGAGAGATGGGAAGACCCTCCCGCTGAGTCCCTCAGAGGAGGCTGGGATGGGGCTGATGGAACCGTTCATCCATCAGGGAATTTCCATCTCGCTGCCCTTGTTGGCCATCCCTGCAGGAGCAACGTTCTGACAAAATCTCAGCCTGTCCCATCCCTGGAGCGGAAGTTGGCCACTGAGGGAAAATCCATCAGAACTGTGATGATGGTGCGGCACTTGTAGGTACAGGTGGCATGAGCACGACCTCCAGGGAGCAAGCTGAGCGCACCAGGAATAAGAAGGGAGGAAGTGAGGCATGGGCTTTGGTGGGGCCAGGCTGCTTCACTGCAAGGCAACACTTGCGGTGGGGGACAGAAAAGGGGGATGCAGAAGGTCACATGTTGAAGGCCTGTTGCAAAGCACATGAGGGAACAATCCCTTGTCCTGCATTTTTCACATGGGCCACATGGTCACACTCTCTGAGTGTATCTCTCTTGCAAATGGGAGTGAGGATGGTTGTCAGGGAGTCGCAGAGGTGCTACAGACATGAAGCCACATAATTATGGAAATCATCATGCATTGCTGCTCTTCTAGCTAAACGTCATGGGCCCCCCTCCCTCAGGACCACCTTGAACCCCCGAGGCCCCACTGAGATGGCAGAGAAGTGTCTTGCACCCAGGCACAAAGCGGAGGGCACCTCCTTCTCTGCTTTCCTGCTCAGGGATTGGGAGAGGCTGGGGGCAGCAAAGGAGTCTGCTGTGCAGGCACTTATTCTCACTTCCTTCGGCTGGAGCCTTGCCTGGCTGGGATCCTTGTCCATTTAGAAGGAAATTCCTCTAACTGCTCCTTTACTGGGTTGAAAGGGGCAGGATGGAGTCCGTGCCAAGCACCAGCAGAGCAGCCCTCTTGGTCCTGCTGCTGCTGCTGCTCCCACAGTCCTCCTGTGGGAGGCTGGAGGCCAAGTGCCCCTGGAGTTGGCACAGGGCTGAGCTGCAGCCGCGCAATTATTTCCGGCAGGGAGACTTCATCTTCGGTGTCAGCATCTCTGCAGCACAAAGCTTCTATAGACTGCACATTTTCAATCAACCTGCCTCTAATAAACAGCTTGTGTAAGTCCCAGGCCTGCTGGACCTGATGCCACAAAGCACCATGGGAATCTCGTCAGCACTTCAGTAGCGTGCAAAGCCGGAGAAATGTCTTCCAGGTGGCTTCCTTCTCATGAAGATGCAGCCGATGAACTTGCAGGCAGCAAGGCCAGCAGGGATTTCAGAGCAATGGGGGGCGCAATACATGCCCCACCTTCCCTGCCTCTGCACCCCTCTGCCTTCCCATCCCCCTCAGTGGGAACGGCTGCCCTGCTGGGCTCCTGCCTGGGATGCGCACCTTGGCTGCAGGTGTCTTGTCTCGGGAAATGGACCTGGACACTGATGTGAATGAGGCTGCCGGAATCCCACCTGAGCTTCTGCAGGAAGCGGCAGTTGGGATCTGGCTTTTGCTTGGGAGGAGGCTGAGAATGTTGCAGCCCGAGAAGAAGGATGCAACCTCAAAGTTCAGGGAAATGATTCATGAACAGGGATGGCAGGGTGACCATTTCTTTCTTTGTTCTTTTTTTAAGTTTGGGAGACACAGCTTACTGGAAGATCCTCCCCTTCCTGTTTGCCATCCAGGATATCAACCAGGATCCCAGCCTCTTGCCGAACCTCACCCTCGGCTACAGCATTTATGATACCCTTCACCATGTTAGACTGATGTCCGACACAGCCATAGACCTGCTCTCGACCGCTCAGGCCCACGTTCCCAACCACAAGTGTGGCAGGCAAGATCATCTGCTGGCCGTCCTTGAGGAATCTGACTCGGACAACTCCATGCAGCTTTCCCACATGCTGGGCATCTTCAAAATCCCACAGGTGGGAGGCATGGGCGATGTGATATGAGATTTCATGTAGACTAAGAAGAAGATTGTCCAAATCACTTCCATGCATGGCATCCCTCCCAGGACAAGAGACAATCCCACAGAACCCTGAGATGAGAAGAGTTCAAAGACCTCTGTCTGCACCTGGTTCCCATCTGGCACTGTTGGGTGATCCACAGGTCCTTCTTCATTTTCATGCAGATAGTTAAAGGGTAAACATTGTATCTTTGCCATGAAAACCCCATGGACATGAAAACCAAAAGGCAAAACGATATGACACCGGAAGATGAGCCCCTCAGGTCGGAAGGTGTCCAATATGCTACTGGGGAAGAGCGGAGGGCTAGTACTAGTAGCGCCAGAAAGAATGAAGCGACTGGGTCAAAGCCGAAAGGACACTCAGTTGCCGATGTATCTGGAGGTGAAAGGAAAGTCCGATGCTGCAAAGATCTTTACTCCATAGGAACCTGGAATGTCAGATCCATGAATCAAGGCAAGCTGGACGTGGTCAAACAAGAGATGACAAGACTGAACATCGACATCTTAGGAATCAGTGAACTAAAATGGACAGGCATGGGTGAATTTAGTTCAGATGACCATCAGGTATACTACTGCGGGCAAGAATCCCTCAGAAGAAATGGAGTAGCCTTCATAGTCAATAAAAGAGTAGGGAAAGCAGTACTGGGATACAATCTCCAAAATGACAGAATGATCTCAGTTCGAATCCAAGGCAAACCATTCAACATCACAATAGTCCAAGTCTATGCCCCAACCACTGGTGCTGAAGAGGCTGAAGTTGACCGGTTCTATGAAGGCCTACAACACCTGCTAGAATTAACTCCAAAAAATGATGTCCTTATCATCATAGGGGATTGGAATGCTAAAGTAGGAAGCCAAAAGATAACCGGAATAACAGGCAAGTTTGGCCTTGGAGTACAAAATGAAGCAGGACACAGGCTGGTAGAATTTTGTCAAGAGAATACGATGGTCATAACAAACACTCTTTTCCAACAACCCAAGAGACGTCTCTACACATGGACATCACCAGACGGTCAACACAGAAATCAGATTGACTATGTGCTCTGCAGCCAAAGATGGAGAAGTTCTATACAGTCAGTAAAAACTAGACCAGGAGCTGACTGTGGCTCAGATCATGAGCTTCTGGTGGCAAAATTTAGGCTTAAGTTGAAGAAAGTAGGGAAAAGCACTAGGCCACTCAGGTATGACCTAAATCATATCCCTGATGAATATACAGTAGAGGTGACAAATAGATTTAAGGAATTAGATCTGATAGACAGAGTGCCTGAAGAACTATGGACGGAGGTTCGCAACATTGTACAAGAGGCAGCAACTAAAACCATCCCAAAGAAAAAGAAAGGCAAGAAAGCAAAATGGTTGTCTGAGGAAGCTTTACAAATAGCTGAGGAAAGAAGGGAAGCGAAAGGCAAGGGAGAAAGAGAAAGATACAAACAATTGAATGCAGAATTCCAGAGAACAGCTAGAAGAGATAAGAATGCCTTCCTAAATG
The DNA here is from genome assembly GCA_023646645.1 of Varanus salvator macromaculatus. Classification (NCBI taxonomy): domain Eukaryota; kingdom Metazoa; phylum Chordata; class Lepidosauria; order Squamata; family Varanidae; genus Varanus; species Varanus salvator. The sequence goes on along the minus strand of JAIXND010000818.1, from coordinate 108,888 downwards.
AACAGTGCAAAGAAATAGAAGAAAACAATAGAATAGGGAGGACCAGAGATCTCTTCAAGAAAATTAGAGATATGAAGGGAACATTTCATGCAAAGATGGGCATAATAAAGGACCAAAATGGCAGGGACCTAACAGAGGCAGAAGAGATTAAGAAGAGGTGGCAAGATTACACAGAAGAACTATACAAAAAAGAGCTTAACATCCCCGATAACCACGATGGGGTGGTCACTGACCTCGAGCCAGACATCCTGGAATGTGAAGTGAAATGGGCCTTAGGAAGTCTGAGCAACAACAAAGCTAGTGGAGGTGACAGCATTCCAGCTGAGCTATTCAAAATCCTGAAAGACGATGCAGTTAAAGTGCTACACTCAATATGCCAGCAAATTTGGAAAACTCAACAGTGGCCACAGGATTGGAAAAGGTCAGTTTACATTCCGATCCCCAAGAAGGGCAATGCCAAAGAATGTTCAAACTACCGCACCATTGCACTCATTTCACATGCTAGCAAAGTGATGCTCAAAATCCTACAAGCTAGGCTCCAGCAGTATGTGGACCGAGAACTACCAGAAGTACAGGCAGGATTTCGAAGAGGGAGAGGAACTAGAGATCAAATTGCCAACATACGCTGGATCATGGAGAAAGCCAGGGAGTTCCAGAAAAAGATCTACATCTGCTTCATTGACTACGCTAAAGCCTTTGATTGTGTGGATCACAACAAATTGTGGCAAGTTCTTAAAGAGATGGGAGTACCAGACCATCTTATTTGTCTCTTGAGAAACCTATATGCAGGTCAAGAAGCAACAGTGAGAACCGGACACGGAACCACTGATTGGTTCAAAATTGAGAAAGGAGTTCGGCAAGGCTGTATACTGTCACCCTGCCTATTTAACTTATATGCAGAGCACATCATGAGAAAGGCAGGGCTAGATGAATCACCAGTTGGAATCAAGATTGCTGGGAGAAATATCAACAACCTCAGATATGCAGATGATACCACTCTCATGGCAGAAAGTGAAGAGGAACTAAAGAGCCTCTTGATGCGGGTGAAGGGGGAGAGCGCAAAAGTTCGCTTGAAACTCAACATTAAGAAAACTAAGATCATGGCATCCGGTCCTCTCACTTCCTGGCAAATAGATGGGGAAGAAATGGAGGTAGTGAGAGATTTTATTTTCCTGGGCTCCAAGATCACCGCAGACGGGGACTGCAGCCAAGAAATTAAAAGACGCTTGCTTATGGGGAGGAAAGCTATGGTAAATCTAGATAGCATACTAAAAAGCAGAGACATCACTCTGCCAACAAAAGTGCGTATAGTCAAGGCTATGGTTTTCCCAGTTGCAATGTATGGCTGTGAAAGCTGGACAATAAGGAAGGCTGAGCGCAAAAGGATTGAGGCCTTTGAGTTGTGGTGCTGGAGAAGACTCCTGCGAGTCCCTTGGACCGCAAGGCGATCAAACCGGTCAGTCCTAGAGGAGATCAACCCTGACTGCTCTTTAGAAGGCCAGATAGTGAAGATGAAACTCAAATACTTTGGCCACCTAATGAGAAGGAAGGACTCCCTGGAGAAGAATCTAATGCTGGGAACAATAGATGGCAAAAGAAGAAGGGGACGGCCGAGGATGAGGTGGCTGGATGGAGTCACTGAGGCGGTTGGTGTGAGCTTGAGTGGACTCCGGGGGATGGTGGAGGACAGGAGGGCCTGGAGGAATGTTGTCCATGGGGTCGCGATGGGTCGGACACGACTTCGCGACTAAACAACAACAACAAACATTGTATGATAAACACTTCATTATTAGGAAAATTATCAGCATCATTTTCTTTCAAATCATGTTTTATGCAGATAACATTTCAGTGGTTTGGTCCCATAAGATGAGGAATTTTGATTTGGTGCTGAAATGCAGCAATCCCTCAGCCTCGCTCTTCCTTTCCCTCCCAGGTCACTTATGCTTTCACCGCTCAGGTCAGGGGAGAAAAAAGCCAGTCCCGTTTCTTGTACAGGATGCTCCCCGAAGAAGGCCTCCAGTACCCAGGGATCGTCAGGCTGCTGCTGCACTTCAGGTGGACGATGGTGGGGCTCTTCTCACTGGACACTGAGAATGGAGACAGGTTCATGAGGACCTTGAAACCGGAGCTCCTCAGGAATGGCATTTGCGTGGTTTTTTCACACACCATCTCACAGCTGAAATCGGGTAAGGAACCAGCCGGGTGGAAGTCATGGAAGATTTTGGTTAAAATTGAGGTCTTCATTTATTTTGAAGAGTCAATTCTCATTTTCTATGGAATAGATATTGTTGAAAAACATATTCGAAGGTTCATGCAACCTGTTAATGGAAAAGTCTGGATTACCACAACTATGTGTGACTTTACCTTGGCTTTAGCTCATGCGCACGGTGCAACATTCCAGCACTTGTATGCATACTTCTCCTTCCTTCACCCAAAAAGTAAAAGAACCAACTATGACAATTTTTTGAATTTGTATAGAAGTATGGATGCATTTGTGAAGACAGCTTTCAAGTGTTCGTATTCAAAGCATGTGCTGTCAGTGAAAGAGTGGATGAGATGCAGAGAGAAGGAGGAACTGGAGGGCCTCCCCCAAGTGGACAAGGAGCAAGCACTGTCTCTGGACAGTTTCTTCTCTTACAGCACCATCCAGGCTGTGGCCCGTGCCGTGCATGTGGCTCTTTCCTCCAGATCCAGGAGGAAGAACAAGGAACGTGGAGGCAGGCCAGAGTCACACCGGGTTCCTCCATGGCAGGTATTCTCCCCACTCACCATCTTCTTAGCTGCTACCCTTACAATGTGAGAATGGAGGCGAGATCTTCCCAATGAAGGGGCAGCTGGAGCACTCTCTGTTCTGGTCCCTCTGATCACCTTCAGGGAGGAGAGAAGAAAGACCAGAATGTCATAATCTGGAGGGGAAGGGAGACTCCAGAGTCAGGGAAAATGGACATGGAAACTTTCCACATGGTAGTGGCCTGCAAGCTCCATGTCATGCGTGGTGCTCTGCCTATTGTCAGCGAGGCAGGCACATGCAACAAGGGAAGGCTGGTGTCCATCTTGGAGGAAACCTTAGAGCACCAGAGCAGTGAGTGGGCACCTCAAGGCAAGGGGGATTCTGAGTTCGAAGAGCACAATGGCAACGGGACGTGTAGTGCTGGAGACGGGGAAAATCGCTTATCATTGACGATTTGAAAAGGGAAATGCAGGCAATGCTGATGAGACCTGCAGATCCCACGTGTTCCTTATAGTGCTACCATCGACAGACTTTAAATGCACAAGAGCTCAGTAGGAGAAACAGGGAGGCCTCCAGAGAAGGACAGTAAGGATGATGCCTGGGCCTGAAGCTCAAGCACATGAGGAGAGACAGGATGAACTGTCCATGCTCAGCCTAGAGGTGAATGGACTGAAGGGGGTCTCACAGCACCCTTCCAGGACTGTGTGGTGATCACAGAGCAGGGCCACAACCTGTGGATTGAAGTGCAGGATTGCAAGCAATAAGGAGCACTTCTTGGCCCCTTCCAAATCCCCCTGGTGGGATTCCTGGGAGACTCCTCAGGAAGAAATCCTGTTGAACACACTAAAGGAACTCCCAGGTCATCTTCTAAAGGTCTGGAGCAGGAACGTACCTTTGATGTTTCTGAGGATGCAAAATATTTCCTTAGAGAAGCTGCCCTCACTTTTCCTTCTTTGCCATAAAAAGAGTAACACCGAGCCAAATTAAAGTGGGACCAGCTCTTAGCAAAGCCTGGGTGACATAAAATGTGCCTTCTCAAATGCTGCTTCTTTCTCTGATCCTTCAGCTCCACCCTTTCCTGAGAGACCCCCAGTTCCACAATCATTCCATTGATGGGGTGTATTTGGATGAGAGCAGAGACTTGGCAGCCAACCTGGACCTTGTGAATTGGGTGAGGTTTCCCAACTGGACTGCTGTAAACGTGAAAGTTGGGAGTCTAGAAAGGCGGGGCTTGCCTGGCCCCAAACTCACCATCCACCGAGATCCCATTGTGTGGCCCCGATGGCAAGATCAGGTGAAGAAAACCATCCCTGTCATTCCACTGTTTTCATTTCCCTTCCCTTTGCTAACATTCTGGCTAATCAGATGTGCAGCCAGTTAAGACATTAAAATAAAGCATGAGATGTAAAGTGGGACATTCCTCTGGAGGGATGTCCAGGTGCTCCAGCTTCACAGGCTGGGGTTCAGTAATGGAACATGCTGAAATCCCTGCCCTCCCCTCCAACCTTTCCAGCTCTGGCTCCCCATCTGCAGAATCAGATTGTTGTGAGCCGCCCCGAGGCTAGTTGGCAAGGGGCGGCATAGAAATTTTGATAAATAAATAAATAAATAAATAAATAAATAAATCAGCACCCCAAGCATCCTGCCCTGACGCTCCTTCTCTCTCGCTCAGCCCCTGCCCCAGGCCAGGTGCGTCGAGAGCTGCCGCCAGGGATTCTTCAAGGTGGCTCTGGAAGGGGAGCCCCTGTGCTGCTATGACTGCGCTCCGTGTGCAGAAGGGAGCATCTCCACTCGGGAAGGTGGGTGAGCTCAGAGGGAAAGGTAGTGGCTGGAACGATCCGAGCCAGGGATGAGCTTGCATTGCTCCTTGTCTCTTCCATCTCTGCAGAAAACTCTTTCCCTTCTCGTTGGTCGTGCTTTTCAGCAAACCTTCCTCTCCCTCCAAAGTGCCCCTCATGAAATCTTGGCATGTGGAGCCACACGTGTTGTGCAGTCATTCCCCTCCTCCTATACAAAAGGCAAGTCCCCCTTGTGCGGTTCCCCCAAGGAGACCTGTGTGGCTTGCAGAGAAGGAACATTCTTGATTTTTCGGAGCTTCTGCGGCCTCATCGGGAGAACTGATGGAGGACTTCTCCTCTTGCTGGCACTGACGGGCTTTTCATCAGGGAGGATGCTGAGAAATGTTTATGGGCACAGACGATTATGCTAGGAATGGTCTCTGTTTTTTTTTGGGCATGGAGTGCATCTGGCTGTTGTGAGTCGAGCTGACTGGAGCAGGGGTCAGACTAGATGGCTTGGGAGACCCCTTCTGACTCGTTCTCTTACTATGGTCAGGAGTCACATATTCAAGAGAATGGTGGGAAGGAGGACCTTTGGGTCTGATGTTCAGCTGCACATGGTGGGCTGCAGCGTATTTTGACATCAAAAAGGGCACTGGTGTGCTTTCAGGGAATTCTAAACAACTGGAGGGTCCAGTCACGTTCTACATTTTTCTAACGTTACAAAAAGGTATAAAATTTATTAAAAAGGATGTGTTTTCATGTGTGCTGATGCTGGAATCCCACCCCATTAGTAATCCAGGATATCTCTATTCAGTTTCCTCATATCCTGCAAGTTTCCTTCAAGGAACTCCTAGTGGTTTCTGTAATTATCCTTCATTGCTCAGTGCTGTCCTCACAAGAACCCTGCGAGGTAGGCTGGGCAGAGTGTCTAAGTGTGGCCCACAGGCGCCCAGTGAGCCCCAGGGCTGAGTCAGAACTGGCATCTGGACCACTTTGGACTGAACCAGGTCGTCTCCCAGTCAGGAAAGTGCTGCCAGGTGTGGAATTGCACCCACACCCCCTGGGGAAGCAGAACTCCCTCTACCAACTCAGAACCCCCCAAACCCCATCTTCATCCTCTTTCCTGCTCTGATGTGCTCTGTGCAGTAGACGTAGTTCAAAACTCATAGGACCTCCATGGAATTCTTTGCAAAGAAGAGGCGACCCACTCCGAAGGTTTTCCGGGGCAGAAGAAGCCAAAGGCAGGATGTGTCATTCAGTCACAGCCCCTTTGATTCTGACATGGTTCAATGCATGGTTGTGGAGGAGCTGATGCAACTACTCAGTGGGGAGGAGCATAGAAGACAGATCTGGTTGCTCCTAGTGCCCCCATGTCAGTGTCCTCTTTTGGTCCTTCTCCATCCACATCTCACCCGGGTAAGTGAAAGGGGTGGTTGAGCAAACAAAGGGACTCAATTTCTCAGTCTCCCCTGATTTTATGTATCTATTTTTCAATTTATATTCAGCCTTTTTTCTACAAAGGGCTCAAGGCAGCTTACATCTCCTCCTCCATCTTATCCCCACAACAACAACCCTGTGAGTTAGTTTGGGCTGAGAGTCTCTGACTGGCCCAAACCAACCCAGTTGGCTCCATGGCTGAGCAGGGACTAGAATTGTCCTTCTGTTTATCTCATGGAGGGGTGACTGTCTCCACCGAGCAGAACAGAGCAGGAAGGGATCCTGGTGCTGGCAAGGTGCCTTTTTGGAGAGCTTGTGGCAGAATATCGGCTGGATGGAGGCTGGGGAGGCATTGATCGAATTCGCAAGGTGCGCAGCTGGAACGTTAGAAACCATTTCAGGAAGGACTCCCATGTGGCTTTATGCACTGTTGCTGAGTTCTCACCCAGCGTCAGGCTCAATGAATCTCGAGGCACTGGGGTTCAGGCTGGATGAATCCTGGATGGGAGAGCACCACCCTTTCCCATTTCTTCCCTGACTCTCGATGGGAGGCTGAGGCATTGGATTTAGGGCTGGGATTAGTAACGTGGCTGGGGAATCCCAGCAGAGAGGAGCAACCTTGCATGAAAACCCTCCGCTCAGGCAGGAGTGAAGTGAGCTTGTCATGAGAAGGCTGCTTGCATGGCCTGACCCAGGAATGCTTGTTGGGGGCTGTCTTCATCTCCTTGAACTTGCACAGCACATGCAGCTTCCCCTTGGCCTGAGCACACTTGCAAGAGCAAATCTGCAGCTGCAGGAAGCAAGGACGGGGCTGCGTGCCATGCACAACCCTGATGGGCAACACAGGAGTCAGAGAGGGACTGTGCAAATCGAGTCAGACTGTGCAGGGCATCTATTTCAACCATTCCTGGTCTTTTACCACAGAAGTCAGAGCACCAATGCAGGGAAATGCAGTTCTCCATCTGGGTTTGTGGTGGGGCAGTGGATAATCGAGGGATCTGCCCACCACACTACACAGCCTTTCTGAACCTCCAGCCATAGACGTGTCCCCCACGCTTCATCCTGGGATGTTCATGCTGTGCAAGGGATGGAGTCCCTGACAGGGTCAGACATTTTCCAGTGCATGAATTGATTCATCATTGAAAGGAAAAATAGACGGCCACACATCCTAGTCCACTTGCCAATGTGCGCTCAAGCTTGTGGGCTGCCTTCACAGTACATCTGAGGCACTTTGCTGAATTTGAAGAATGAGGGGGCCCTGCAAGACTCGCTTGGCAGGAAAGCACTGTGTGTTGCCTATCACAAAACAGTCATGCCCCTTCCAGTACTACTACAATTAATAACACTACTAGTAATAAGAAAAACAACAAAAATAATGAATAAAATATAAAGAGCAGAGATGGGAACAGAAGTCCACGTGCTGTTTCCCTTGCTTTCAACAGATGCAGAGCATTGCCTGAAGTGTCCGGAAGATCAACATCCAAACGAGGCCCGGGTTCAGTGCATCCCCAAGGTCATCACATTCCTCTCATATGAAGAATATTTGGGGTCCTTCCTCACTGGCATGGCCCTACTCTTCTCCATTGCCACAGGAGGCATACTGGGGATCTTCAGAAAATTTCAAGAGACTCCAGTAGTCAAGGCCAACTACCGCGACCTCTCCTACGTTCTGCTTGTCTCCCTCCTGCTTTGCTTTGTGTGCTCCTTCCTCTTCATTGGCCAGCCAAGAAGCATCACCTGCCTCCTGCGACAAGCAGCCTTCAGCATCATCTTCTCATTGGCCATCTCTTCCCTCCTGGCCAAAACCGTCACTGTGGTGCTGGCCTTCCTGGCCACCAAGCCAGGCAACAGGGCCAGGAACTGGCTGGGGAGGAGTTTGGCCAACTCCATTGTCATCTGCTGCTCCAGTGTCCAAGTGGTCCTCTCCGCCATCTGGCTGGGGACTGCTCCCCCCTTCCCTGACTCTGACATGCACTCCCAGGCTGGGCAGATCGTCCTGCAGTGCAACGAAGGCTCTGTGGCCATGTTCTACGCTGCCCTGGGCTACATGGGCTTCCTGGCTGCCGTCTGCTTCACGGTGGCCTTCCTGGCCAGGAAGCTGCCCGGGGCCTTCAACGAGGCCAAGCTGATCACCTTCAGCATGCTGGTCTTCTGCAGCGTCTGGGTGTCCTTCGTGCCCTCCTACCTGAGCACCAAGGGGAAGTACATGGTGGCCGTCCAGGTCTTCTCCATCTTGGCCTCCAGCGCTGGGCTGCTGGGCTGCATCTTCCTGCCCAAGTGCTACATCATTCTATGGAGGCCTGACCTGAATACCAAGGAGCATCTCATGATGAAAAACAAAGCATAAAATCTGTTTGTTTTGTTCATCAAGAGTTCAAAATTCCAACTTTTCTGCACAAGCCAACAATCCCTTCTGGGCATATGGACAATATGAAATTGAAACAATTGAAAAAAATAATCCACTGCACTTTTCGGTGGTTGGGAAAAATAAAGCTCCTTTTCATACCTGGAGAAGCAGCACACAAGAAACCTTCCCTTGTTATCCTCCTTAGCTAAGCTTTGTGTTTTGTCTTTTCAATTTTCTTGAAATAGTTTCTGTTTTTAGTCCTTGACATTTTTATTCTATCTTTTGAAGTGTGAACAGGCAAATCATATTTGCCCAGAACTTGACAGGGTACCGGATATGCAGGTTAGAAATCCCTCCAGCTCCTTTTCCAGAGTGGGGATCTTGGGGGTGGGTGGGATCCTTGGAGAGGATCTGTCCAGAACTGTTGATCACTTCCTTTGGCAGCCTGTCCTGTGCTGGCTCCCTTGGATTTGCACATCAAGAGGCTTTGCTGCAAGAGCGCACCAGCAGAGTCATCCTGCCAGAGCTGCGGGGAGGCCCCCAGACTGCTCCTGAGAGCAGGAAGGGAAAGATGCAGAGCAGGGAATGTCTTGCTCCACATGAGGAAGGACTGAAGAAGTCCGTTCCCAGTCCTGAGAGCTCTAGCTTCACTCGGAGTCAGCAAGGAGACCGCCTGAGTATGAAGGTCGCTCGGGTGGAGCAGGAGTCCGCCCAGATTCCTCTGGTTTGGGCCAGCTTGGCCTGGCTTCCAGCTTGGGCTCAGTCTGGGAAAGGAACCGCAGGGCTGCGGATGGCTGCTTCAGCCCCGGCCCGGTGATTCCTGAGCCATGTTGGAAGCCCACTGAACTCATTGCACCTGTTCCATGATCCCCTGTTGTTTTGGAGGCCATGAGTACATGGACTGGGGGGTCTCCCTGCCGCATCACAGTGCATACGTGAAGGAGTGAAGCAACCCACAATTGACCCCAGGAGGAGAACATGGAGCATGCAGAGGGAACAGATAGGTGAGGAATTTGGGCTCTCTGTTTTGTTTTAATGCTAAATGTATTCCTTGCCTTTTTTCGTCCTGCAAACACCCAAAGTAGCTTACAAGTTTGTCTGCTTCTCCTTTTTCCCTCTGAGGGAGGTGAGCTCAGAGGGAGAGTTTGGCCAAGCATCTTCCAGGAGCTGTGCAGATGAGGGGGCAGGAACTTGACCCCCCTTCCTTCCACCTGGCACTCATCCCATCAGGGCCCCCTGCCTCCCAGAAGATACTCCACTCTCCCTCAAGCCTTCCATGCCACAGTTCGACTCCTCAGCTATGGGAGGATTTTTCTTCGTCCATCATTTTCTCCCTGCAAGTGATAGGTTGTCACTGAAGTGCAAAACAGAAGGGAAGCGTTCCCAGCTTTGCAGGGATGCAGGTGCTTCTGTTCTCTGCTTGTTGAGCTTCACGTAGAAAAGGCCGGGATTCTCCGTTCCACGTCCACCTGGGAAGCATCGCAGGTGGAGCTTCCGTTCCCTCAATCCAGGACCAGCTTCGGGATTCAGCACAACACACACCCAAGCTGCGGGAACTCGGCAGTGTATTAGAGGGATGAAAAGGGAGGTGGGGGGCTGTGACCATCCAGGCTGACTGGATAAATGAGGATCAAGGGGGGGAAGGAACAGGAAGGGCAGCTTGGCGGATGCAACAGCTCAGGGAATGTGGTCAGACAGGAACACGTAGCTCCCAGGGCTGCTTGGCCCCCTCTGGCTGGAAGCAGGAGACCCCCATTCCAGCCTCGGCTCTTCGGACAGAGAATCCAGCTCCCAGGGGTCTTCCTGCAATACGTGAAACAGAGCGGCACTTCATGATTCTCCAGGGACACCGGGATGCCCCCTTCTATGCAATAAGAAAACAGAGCACCGTAAAACAAAGATCCCTTCACTAAAAGACACAGGATTCAGTTAGTCATCAAATCATCCCCATTGAGCCAACACGGTAAAAACTGTCACCCGAGAGAAGCCATGAGATGGTGGCAGAGGCAGTGTGTGTGGCGGGGGGTGGGGGGAAGCACAGAGGATTGAGGCCAGCTGTGGAGACGGGTCTGGCACCTTTCTGCCCACCCAAGGGACTGCTGTTGGAGGTTCCCCTGGCCAGGCAGGCAGGACACTGTGTTGGGAAAATGCAGGATCCCATGCAGGATCCGTCATGATTCATGTGCCTCCCTGTTTGCCATGTCATCTCTCTGTTATCACCAATAATCACTGGGCCATTATGTCTACTCTGCTTGGCACTTTCTCATATTCTCCTAATTCAGGGACACATTATCTGCTGAAATGTCCCTATTCCCTCATCATCAACTCCGCTCCTGTTTGCATGGCTAAAAATCTAGAAAACACTCTGTCTATGCTCTGGAAGCTCGTAGTTTTTGCTGGGAGAGTGCCCTATTGGAGAGAGAGTGTGTGAGGTGGAGGATCGGCCTGGGATGCCCCTGGGATGGAGCTTGGTGGGAGAGAGCTTTGAGAGGCTTGCCCGGTGAGGGTGGAGAGTTGGTGCATGAGGGAGAGAGAGTGAAAGAAAGGGGGAGAGGGATGCAGCTGCTGAACCTTTCCAAAAGGAAACACAAATGAGAAGAAAGGGGGGTTGCCTTGCTTGCTAAGAGCCGCTGGGAATGCGAGGCAACACCTGCAGCCCTTCCCTGACAGGGAATGCAAGGGGACAGTTTGCACAAACTCTTGGCTTAGCTGCCATGGCCAGTCCTGAGAGCCACAAAAAAGGGGGAAGGTATCACCGTCTTGTGAGTGTGGTAGTGTTCACAATGAGCACCTGAGCATGTACAAAGCACAAAGCATCCCTGGGAGTTAGATCAGCTTTGCTTCCTGCCACACGTGGAGGCGGGCTAGGACTGGCACTTGAAAGGAATCTTGGTGTGCCTGAAGCATTGAGGTTTGTGCAAAGGAGGCTCGGCAGTTGCTGGACACGGAGGGAGAACCTCTGAAGGTTCAGAGTTTGTATTGCTCGTGGAGAAGATCCATATGGAGGGAGGATTGATTCACAGCAGAAGGCCCTTTTGGTTCTCTCAGTGAGGGGCCGGTGGGCTGCAATAGGCGCATTTTGTTCTGCCGGGCTTGTCAATAAACAATCAGGAAGTATTTGGCCCTCCTGCCCACATGCCTGTTTCCCCACACCTTGTGCTACCTGATTTTGGCCACTCCCCTCTTTTGGGCTAAGTTATTTTCTTTGCTACCCTTTCAAATCTCTCTACTCCCTTGTTTCAAATCATCCTTTCACACCTATCAATTCCTCCCTTTTCTTTCCTTCACCCTGATTTGAAACAATTCCTAATTCTGATATCTTGATACCATCATCCTAATCATTTCCTCCTTGTCTGTGCATTTCCCCCCAAACACATCCCCTTTTTAAATGGGGTGCAGGCCAGTATACATTGTAGGCTAATGCAGCAGATGATGCTTATGCCCATTATCCCCAATATGAGAACAGGTGTTCCAACCACATACAGTTGGGGTGCCATTATGTCAGCCGTTCTCCCATTCTTGACTCCTGCCTTCTTTTGATCCCTGGCATTACCTGTTGGATTGCTCTTAAGTCTTCATTGACGTCTGTTTACCGAAATCCATCTTGCGGGTGTGTCCAATCACCCCACAGGCCCCTCCTTTGGTACCAAGACATGATTCAGAGCCACCGTATTTTGGGGTGTATATACCTCCATTGGTTGCATCTCTCCAGCCGGCTTCCCCAGTGCGCACAGAGCAGCATTTCCAAGAGCCACTATTGCACAGGCCACTTGCTCCTGAAGAGGTGCTGAATATACATGAGTAGATACTGAAAAAGAGGCCATCCAATCCCATTCACCCCTCCTTTTGTTGGGATGGGTATTTCCTTTCCCAGCATTTCTTGAGTTACCTGTCTGTCTGGCACCTCTGTGAATACTGAATGACCCTAGCAGGGCCCATCTCCCAACTTTACTCTTCCTACTGCCCCTCCTGCACCTTCCTGATGATACCTGGAGAATCTCTCCCACACCCCTAATCATGAAAAACTATCCAGGAAGGGTTGCACACCCATCCTCACATACATAGCTGCCAACCCAGTGCAGCATGACTGCTTTCCAGTATCCACTGGGCCTCCTTTTGTGACCTGAGATATATCACACTTCCACCCAGTCATGTCAACCAGTAAAGGACTCCATTCTCCCCAAAGTGGAGCCCTGAGCACACACTCATTCACCTTTATGGTCCACCTGTAACAGTCCCTGGTGCAGCCCCATTTTACACATTTAGCTTCCTTCTTCAAAACGCTCCCCTCTCACCATAGATCCTCCAACCTTTGAAAAGAGGTTCTCTATCCAAGCACTTTTGACTGCCTGGATCAGTCCTCATCTCCCGGTTCATTCCCCAATTTCCTGCTCACTCATATCCAAAATGCCCCTTAATTATCTGATGGGGCCTTTGATGTCCAAAATGAATCCCTCCTTATCTTCCTTTGCCAACAAGCATCAGTGGGCGTCCGTGATGTCTTGCTGCACGGCTCTCCACCCTGGATCAGCCGCCCACACTTGCTCTATCCCAGCGTCCACTGTAACCCAGCTGTAAAATCTCCACTGAGTCACAGGGATCACTATGTGTTTTGGCTGCAAATGAGGGCGATTGCAATGCTGTGTACCTGGCAGCGTTATCTGCCCTCCCTCATCAGCAAAACAATGGCCCCAGCAGCCCCTATACAAGCCACCAGTTCCCATCCCCTTGAACCAACAGCCAACACCAACAGAGATCTGTCCTTAGCACAGAGGGGCATATGAGCAACCCCCCTCTGCCAGGGTTTTCATATTTCTCCAACAGTTCCCCCCTTTTGTCATCAGCCAAACAAATGAGTCAGTCCAGATAACTCCTGGTTGAAGGTTGTATAGAATATCATGGCACAGGGATGTGTTCTGCTTAAAAAGCCTCCCCGTACGAGTCAGCCCCTTTATTTTATACAGTCAGGTTACTCAAGAAACAGGAAAACAGGTATTGTCTTGGGTCACTTATTTACGTGACATTTGCTCGGACAGGAAAACCACATGTTTGTTTAGCCAGACCATTCTGACCTTGCTATCAGTTGCCGCCTATTATATTGATAAAGCTGAGCGTGCAGGACGTGCAGGACCAAGGTAGGTGTGCCAGACCGTTGACCCTCGCTGCACCTGGTGCTTCCTCTTCCTCAGGAAGCAGCTTCTATCCATGCAGCTCAGGTGGGGATTGTCTCAGTCAGACCCCTTGATCTCCTTGCCCCCTCCTTTGGCTGCAAGGAACTCCGTGCCAGCCAGCTCTCACCTCTAACCTGCTCCCCTCCCACCTTTGCAGTGCTGTTACCCAATCTATTTGGAGGCCTGGTTCCTTTGCTCCCATGGCCCCTCCTTTTGACCCATTGACCTAAAGATATCATCCTCACTGGGGCTGAGACCCCCACAATGATGAATATCCTGTCTGCGGCCACCATCCCTTCTGGTCAGCAAACTTGGCACTTTGCAAGGTGGGAGCAGTGAGATGAGGCAATGGCCTGATGTTCAGTTCAGTCCTTTGTCTTGCCCTTTTAGGCAGTTCTTCGAGATTTCGTTGTCTAGGCGTCACTCAAGCATTAGCTGTAGACCTTGCATCTCACGGTTTGCCTGGTTATAAATGATGCAATGGAGCAAGGCAGAACACAGGAAGGGATCCCCATCACAGTCACTGCAGTTCCTGCAGCCAGGGCATAGCATGGGACATGGAGGGCTTTTCCTTCCAGGGCTGTAGAGAAAAGGAGTCTTTTTCTTTTCTTTTCTGAGGTGCCAGCGTGGCTACTTGGTTCCTGGAAAGGTGCAGCTCAGAAAAAAGAAGGTTACATAGAGGAAAAAAACGCTTTTACATTTCTTCACAGAAGCTGGTTGCAGGCAGTGGCAGAGAGATCCACATGAGTTTGGAGAGAAACCTCAAGAGGTAAAGTCTGTCCTTTTTTTAGTCTCTTTAGCACAGTCTCCAGAAGAAAATGTTTGGGTTGCTGAAATCAATCCAACCAATGCAAAAATGCACCCAGAAGAGCTCCTCCTTTGAACTGGTGTTGCACAAACCTGTTGCTTGCCTGGGCTAAAGAGAAATGTGCTTCCTGCTGGACAATGAGAAGTTTTAAACAATTTCTTATTACACAATTTCTTTTACACAATTTCTTATTTCTTTACACAATTTCTTATTATCCTACACAGATACAAAATGCACCAACCCTTTGTTAACACAGACAAACTTTTAGATGAACATACGAGTGCTTATGTTCACGGAAAGAAGTTTTGAGAACTTGCCATTTTAGCTGCCCACATCCTTGGGCTGGCAAATGGGCTCAGACCCCAACAAACATTCGGCTACTATAAGGATTTTTTTTTTCTTTTAGCACCATCAGTAACAGAAGTAACAACAGTAAAGATTGTTACCACTATCACTATCATTAATATTTGGCAACATTGCAAAAGGGAAAAGGAAACAAAACTTTTTGTTGAACAAGGTAATGCAGCCTCATAGATTTGCAAAGAAATCCCTCCCACTGCATCCGTGTGCATGCACACACACACAGCCCCAGTTCCATCCACTGCCTCCCAGTCATGCAGTTCTAGCATAGCAACAACAAGATGGTATACTCAGACTTCAGAACTTATACACACATATATAAAACCCAGATCCATGCTGCATAATAAAATGGAAGTTATTTGAGATGAAAAAAACTCTTGATGGCTGACACAAATTGCTCACAACATTGCTTTTTGGAAGGATTCCCTTCCTAAAAAAAAAATCCCCTAGCTACTCATTGAGAGTGCTCAAGGGTCCTGGTTTTAACCCAAACCTTCCCATGGAAAAGTTTTCCTTGAGGCAATACAAGCTTTGAATACTCAAAGAACCTCAAATGCTTTGCCTCAGTTACACAACTTTATATTATTTTTTTTTATTTTAAGACACCAATATTTCTTCTGAGAGTTTTCTAGATACTCAAAGGCTTCTTTTGAGAACATAGTGCAAGCCTGCCTCAAATCTGTGACTGGAAGCAGAGCTGCTCAAAGCTCCCAAAGTACTTCGAACTCTGCACATGCTCAGAGGCTTTGTGTGTGCTGCTTCTGCAGTACTCACAAAGTGGTGGTACCTTCCTGCCAGAGCATCCCCCCTTTTCTTGGCTCTGTGGAATAGCCAAGCCCACAGAGTCAAGAAAGCCAAATTTCCAGCACAAATCCCCCCTGAATTCAGTTGGCCAGACCAATCCCAAAGAGGCTGCAGTTACTGTCTCTTTAAATAATGGGGGTGCTCTTAGCAAGGTAGACCATTCCTCTTTTTTTCCTCCATTTGTTTTTTTCTTGTCTTTACTCCAAAAGTTACACCTTTCTTTCATTTTTTTCTTTTCCAGTAGAAAAAGGACCAGATCACCATTTACCAAAACTCTTAAAATTCCCTCACACACCAAGCACCCCTTGAAGCAAGGAATTCCAGTCAAATACACTCTCATTCTCACATGGCATACACACAACATCCAGAAAAAAAATCTTTTTGTCTTTCATTCAAACTTCACATTGCAAACAGTTGCAAGTTCAACGGGGCGGGTGGGGGGGGGGGAACCAACCAATTTGGGCAGAAATATTTATCAATGCTTAACTGCAATCTGCCTTCCCCTGATTTTACACTCTGCCCTGTTGAACTCCAGCCTGCTACTGCTCAGGCTAATGGCTAAACACAACAACTTAAATTTTCAAGACTTTACCAGCAAAATGTTCCCAATATAAAAGAAAAACCCCTTTCTTTATCTCTCTGGAAATCCTTTCAGAATTCCTACTGAGTATTATAATACATACATTTTTTTCTCTTTTTTTCCCCATCTTTAATGTGCCAATCAGCATCACCTCCTGAAATTTCAAATGCACATTACTTAATCTAACAAGAAAATCTTCCTACCTAGGAGGGCTGTAAGGCAGATGAAAGAGGCAGAAAAACTTGCATTAAAGACATTAAAACAGTGTTCCCGGTTTCTGACAAGGAAAGGACCTGCATAAAAATGTTTCCATATAACCCCTCTTTCACACAGGGCTTTCACACAGGATAAGCGTATTGAGGATGTCCAGAAAACTGGGTAGGACCTGTGATTGCAAGCCCAATTCCAGGGCCACACATTTCCTTACTTCCCAGTTCTGGCTTATATAGAAGGAATGGGGGAAGGAAAAAATCTCACACACATATTGCCCTGATCATCAGCTTTTTCCCAGCCGGACTCAGCCATGCTTGGGCTCAGGCAAATGACCTCATGAATCTTTATCTCAATCAAAGCCAGGCTCACACATCCTCATCTCAGGGGCCAGAACACCCATCAGCGCCCTTGCTTTCCACCGTGCCCTGAAGAGGACAGATTGGTGCGGCTGCGTGGGGAGCTTCTATTTCCTGAGGAACCCCAAAACCCCCTCTGGGCTATGCCTACCTCCCAGAAAGGGGAGCACTTTAAAATACAGACAAGACAGAAAATGAGGAACACAAGACTTTCACGATCAGGGAACATAAAACTCTGCACAAACCCCAGTGCTAACATGTACTCACACGGGTAGATCTTTCATCAAAATACCAAGTGCTTCCACAACAACCCTGCAGGTGCCACCCATGGCCATCCACACCACCCTGCAATTTGATGCAGAGGGGTCCATGGGGTAGTAAACTGAGATTCTGAGACCCCCATGCTTCCTGGGAGTCCACAGCCAAAGCCCATGTGCAATGAGGTTCAAAACCAGATCTAAGTACATTGACCCACCTGCAAAACAGAAGAGATGGCCAGTATCTGTACTTCTTCAGTGGAGAGAATTTTGGCCAAACTTACCATCTCTCCCACCCAGGATAAAGGGCCAAAAACCCACAATCCCACCTTTGCCACCAAATTGTCAGAATCCCGGAATAGCAATTTGAGAAGAGGAAATAAAACTCGGGTTCATGGGAAAGATCAAGCATCCAGACCATCTTGGCTTTAGTGGATTACCCAGGCTCCTGCAGTACACTCACGATAACGCATTACCGGGCAGGCAGAGGGGAACTCTGCTGCAAAGCTTCAGCGCCATTACAGGGCGTTTATACTCCCTTGGTCACCTCGCAGGTACAGGGCAGTTGATGACAGAATGCAGACATTACAATAAGGTTCTGAGGTCGTCCCATACAGAACAGATAAAGGAATGCCAGTCAATCATACCATAACAATGAGATTACAATATTCCTAATTACAGTGCATTGACACTTTAGTTGAGTAACTTGAACCCATCTCCACGTCTGGGTAGACATGTCAATTCAAGCTACTGAAACTATGCATGAACTCATAAGCTTATCTAGACTCAGACCCTGAGCAATGCATCCGCACCATTCTGAATTGGCCGGGGCACATGGAGCCCTCTGGGCTAGGAAGAAACTTCCTGGTAAACTGAATTGCAATGCTTTTTTAAACAGTGACTTAGCTTGGTTTTGAGAAAGAGTACAGGAGTTGATCCCACAATTCAAAAGCACACAGAAGTAATGTTTTTCTGACAGGATTTATCCAAATTTTTCCAACACAAACGAAGTCTGATCTAAGCTAGCTCCCAATTTGGGCATCTGCAGTCAGGATCTTGCATTGGTGCACCAGGAGCCATGAAATCCTGGATTTGTTTACAGATCAAAACATGGAGGTACGTGACATGGTTGCACTGGGTTTTGATGGCCATCTGCTTGTGTTTGTGTCTGTCTTGTTTGCATCGTGTTTGTGTAGGTCTTTGCCATAAAGTGATCTCCTTGCAGGGTGAATGGGGGGCTGGGGTGACCTCAGGAAACAGAAGCCCCCCACCAATCTTGCTTGGCCAGCCTGCTGATGACCAAGGCTAGGCTTCGAGGAGGCCATGGAGGGGCTTCTTGCCCAGGGAGGAGAGTGTGTGCCCCTGGCATGGCTGAGGAAGAGCCGGGAGGTCCTTGCCCAACCCAAGCAGGGCCGAGTCCAGCAGGGGGCAGCGGGTGTGCGGAGATCCTCCCTCCCCCATCCAGCCTCCTGTGCAGAGAATGACACAGAACTGGGAAGTGGGGACACTTTTGCACCCCGTACTGGGTCTTCTGCACTGGTGCTACCCCGCCTGGACACCCCCAATAAGCTCATTCTGGGTGGAAGCCCAGGGAGAGAGTGGGGACATGGGGAGCCGCTCAGCGGAGGTCCCACCATGTGCAGAACGGCCCTGCCCTGCCTCTTCTGAGTGCTAGCCCTGCGGATGAAAGCAGAGTGGATCTAATGACCCAGGCTTTGCATTTTGTTGTTGTTTTTTAATATATTTTATTAACATTTTAAACTAACACTAAAAAACCTCAAACATGGCAAACATTGGATTTACTAGGTCAACCTCCTACTACATATTTTTTAAGCATTCTAAAGTCAAATTTCAAATCAATTTATAATAGTTTAAAAAAGTCTCTAAATTTACGCCAGGTCCCGTTTCTCCAGCCAATTATAGAAAGAGTCCCATGTTCGATAGAAACCAGTATCCTCTTTCTCCTTCGACACTAAAGTCAATCTATGCATTTCGGCACAGTCCAAGATCTTTCTTACAATCAATCCATCGATGGGAAGCTCCTCACTTTTCCAATATTGAGCAAATGCAATCTTCGCCGCTGTGAGTAGGTGCAGCATCAGATACACTGCCTGTCTGTTAACGTTTTCCAGTATGATGCCTAACAAGAAAACTTCGGCTTTAAAGTCAAAGGGTTTTTGTAATATCTCCTCCATCCATCTATGTATTTTAATCCAGTACTTTTTTGCATTATCACAAGTCCACCACAACACTTGCACATGCTCAGGGGCTCTGTGTGTGTGGCACTTCTGTGGAATCACTAAGAAGTGTGACCTTTCACTAGAGCACCTTCTTTGGCCTCAGCTCTGAGGTCTGGGCTCAGAGGCAAGGACTTGACGGGTCTCCAGCTGCAGCCGCTCAGCCTGGGCTGGCCAGGCCTCCTCCACCTCTGAGGAAAAACCGCTCCGATTTCCTCTAAGGCACCAGCTACTCAGGCCAAAAATGTGCAGCCTCTGGCAACCTGGTCGCAATTCCAAACGTGTCTCCCGGAGCCACCCCCTTCCCTTCCCTTCCCTTCCCTTCCCTTCCCTTCCCTTCCCTTCCCTTCCCTTCCCTTCCCTTCCCTTCCCTTCCCTTCCCAGAGAGTCCAGAGCTGCATTCCTCAGCCCATTTCCTTCCTCCTTTTTCCAACAAGAGGGGCAGCTGGAGCTGGAGACCTTCCTGGAGCCATAATGCATCCATGGAGGAAACATCTTAGGAGCACGTGCGGAGCAGGAGGGCCAGGGAGACCCCCAGGCTGCACACCCCCCTGCCCACCGCCTCACCCCATGGGGAGCTACTGGGGCTGCCCGGCTGGACCTGTGCGTGCAGCTGGAGGTAATCCGGAGGACCTGCTGCAGCATATGGAAGGCGGGCTTCTCTCCCACAACCTCAGGATGGCCCCCAGGGGTCAGGGTTCCCTTTCTGCACACATGGGCCAGCCCAAACCAGAGCCTTCCACTCCTGCACAGCTGGCTTGATGTGGCACGAAGTCTGACAATGTGATCATGTGCAGGCCATTTCCGGGCAGCCTGGATGCCCCTGGCAATGCCTGCTCTGTGAGGTGTTTTCCGCTGAATTTTCTGCTGGGGTCTTCCATGGACATTCTTTCCATTGTTTTCACTATAATTGCTAGCACCACATTCTGACCTTTATTCTGACCTTTTCCAAGCATGAGGAAAGCAAGCACTTTGCTGGCTTTTCCTCAGTGTTCTCTTCCTGACAACAAAAACAACCCTGCAAGGTAGGATAGGCCGAGAGTGAAGGACCAGCCAGAAGTCATGCAGTGAGCTTCAGGGATGAGAGGGGTTTGGACCTGGATCTCTGAGACCCCATACCACTGCTTGCACACTCGATCCCGTGCAGAGATGCACAACAATCTCCCCTGCTTAGTCTTGTCCAGCAAGAATGGTTCCATTTCTGCTTTTAGATATGTCAATCCTCAACTTTGAGGGCAAAAGGAGAAGGGGACAGTAGAGGGTGAGGTGGCTGGATGGAGTCACTGAGGCAGTTGGTGTGAGCTTAAGTGGACTCTGGGGGATGGGGGACAACTGGAAGACCTGGAGGAATGTTTTCCATGGGGTCGCGATAGGTTGGATGTGACTTGACAACCAACAACAACAACAACATCCACAACCTGCTTCAATATCCTGGAGAGACAGGAAACACGCTGTCCCAGCACACACACAGGAAGGGGATCTGAATGCCAGGAATGGGGAGTGGGCACAGCAGGAAGAAAAGCAGAAGCTTTTCCCAAGGGAAATAGAAGTGGAGGGAAGAGGAGAGATGGGAAGACCCTCCTGCCGAGTCCCTCAGAGTCAGCTGGGATGGGATGGACGGAACTGATCCTCCATCATGGAGTTTCCCTCTTGTTGCACTTCTTGGCCATTCCTTCACGAGCAGCGTTTTGGCAAAATCTCAGTCTGTCCAATTCCAGGAGCTGAAGCCGGAGACTGCGGAGAAATCCGTTGGCATCATGATGATGGTGAAGCCCGTGGAGGAACAGGTGGCGTGAGCATGACCTCCCGGGAGCAAGCTGAGCGCACCAGGAATGAGAAGGGAGAAAGTGAGGCAGGGGCTTTGCAGGGCCAGGCTGCCTCACTGGAAGGCAACACTTGTTGTGGGGGGACAGAAAAGGGGGATGCTGCAGGTCACATGTTAAAGGTCAGTTGCAAAGCACATGAGGGAAAGATCCCTTGGTCCTCCTTGCTTCACCTGGGCTGCATGGGCACATTCTCAGAGCGTGCCTCTCTTGCACATGGGAGTGGGGAATGTTGTCAGGAAGCCACAGAGGTGCTCCAGCCATGAGGGCATATAATCATTGAAATTATCATGTATTGCTTCTCTGCTTCCTAAACCTCATAGGGCACCCTCGCCCAGGACCACCTTGAACCCCAGAGCCCACCTCCCCGGGACAGCAGAGGAGTGTCTTGTACTCAGCCACAAAGGGGAGAGCGCCTCCTTCTCTACTCTCCAGCTCAGGGATCGGGAGAGCCTGAGGGCGGCAGAGGAGTCTCCTGTTCAGGCACTTATTCCCACTTCTGTTCGCTGGAGCCTTTCCTGGCCGTGCTCCTTGTACATTTAGAAGGAAATTCCTCCAACTGCTCCTCTACTGGGCTGAAAGGGGCAGGATGGAGGCCATGCCAAGCGCCGGCAGAGTGGCCCTCTTGGTCCTGCTGCTGCTGCCCCTCCCAGAGGCCTCCTGTTGGAGGATGCAGGCCACATGCCAATGTACCTGGCACAAGGCTGAGCTGCAGCCACAGAATTTTTTCCGGACGGGAGACTTCGTCCTCAGTGCCAGCATCTCTGCAACACCAAGGTGGTTTGAACCACACAATTTCAATCAACCTGCCTCTTTTGAAAGATTTGGGTAAGTCACTGGCCTGCTGGATCTGATACGGCTAAGTGCCATGGGCAGCTGCACAGCACCGCTAGCGCTAGCAAGCAAAGCCAGAGTGATTCCTTCTAGCTGGCTCCTTCCTCAGGAAGACCCAGCCAGAAAACTCAGAAGCAGGAAAGCACAGCAGGAAGAGCAGGGCAACGGGGGGCAGCAGGTCCCAGACTTGCCCCACCTTCCGTGCCTCTGCACCCCTCTGCCTCCCACAGTGAGTCCTTCCTTCTCATTCTGTGGCCAACAGATTTGAATTTCCTCTTCAGCTTCTTGCCATCTGAAGAGCAGTCAGAGTTGCTCTCCTCTAGGACTGACTGACTCCTTCATGGATCACTGCCTTGTTGTGGCGAAGGGGCTTGCGTAGCTCAATGAAGCTATGAGCTATGCCGTGCAGGGTCACCCAAGATGGACAGGTCATAGCAGAGAGCTCTGACAAAACGTGATCCACTGGAGAAGGAAATGGCAACCCACTCCAGTATCTTTGCCATGAAAACCCCATGGACTGTACCAAAAGGCAAAAAGATATGACACCGGAAGATGAGCCCCTCAGGTCTGAAGGTGTCCAATATGCTACTGGGGAAGAGCGGAGGGCTAGTACTAGTAGCGCCAGAAAGAATGAAGCGACTGGGTCAAAGCCGAAAGGACACTCAGTTGCCGATGTATCTGCAGGTGAAAGGAAAGTCCGATGCTGCAAAGATCTATTCTCCATAGGAACTTGGAATGTAAGATCCATGAATCAAGGCAAGTTGGATGTGGTCAAACAAGAGATGACAAGACTGAACATCGACATCTTAGGAATCAGTGAACTCAAATGGACAGGCATGGGTGAATTTTGTTCAGATGACCATCAGGTATACTACTGCGGGCAAGAATCCCTCAGAAGAAATGGAGTAGCCTTCATAGTCAATAAAAGAGTAGGAAAAGCAGTACTGGGATACAATCTCCAAAATGACAGAATGATCTCAGTTCGAATCCAAGGCAAACCATTCAACATCACAGTACTCCAAGTCTATGCCCCAACCACTGGTGCTGAAGAGGCTGAGATTGACCAGTTCTATGAAGGCCTACAACACCTTCTAGAATTAACTCCAAAAAATGATGTCCTTATCATCATAGGGGATTGGAATGCTAAAGTAGGAAGCCAAAAGATAACTGGAATAACAGGCAAGTTTGGCCTGGGAGTACAAAATGAAGCAGGGCACAAGCTGGTGGAATTTTGTCAAGATAATACAATGGTCATAGCAAACACTCTTTTCCAACAACCCAAGAGATGACTCTACACATGGACATCACCAGATGGTCATCACAGAAATCAGATTGACTATGTGCTCTGCAGCCAAAGATGGAGAAGTTCTATACAGTCAGTAAAAACTAGACCAGGAGCTGACTGTGGCTCAGATCATGAGCTTCTGGTGGCAAAATTTAGGCTTAAGTTGAAGAAAGTAGGGAAAAGCACTAGGCCACTCAGGTATGACATAAATCATATCCCAGATGAATACAAAGTAGAGGTGACAAATAGATTTAAGGAATTAGATCTGATAGACAGAGTGCCTGAAGAACTATGGACGGAGGTTCGCAACATTGTACAAGAGGTAGCAACTAAAACCATCCCAAAGAAAAAGAATTACAAGAAAGCAAAATGGCTGACTGAGGAAGCTTTACAAATAGCTGAGGAAAGAAGGGAAGCAAAAGGCAAGGGAGAAAGAGAAAGATACAAACAATTGAATGCAGAATTCCAGAGAACAGCTAGAAGAGATAAGAATGCCTTCCTAAATGAACAGTGCAAAGAAATAGAAGAAAACAATAGAATAGGGAGGACCAGAGAGCTCTTCAAGAAAATTGGAGATATGAAGGGAACATTTCATGAAAAGATGGGCATGATAAAGGACCAAAATGGCAGGGACCTAACAGAGGCAGAAGAGATTAAGAAGAGGTGGCAAGATTACACAGAAGAACTATACAAGAAAGAGCTTAACATCCCTGATAAGCACGATGGGGTGGTCACTGACCTCGAGCCAGACATCCTGCAATGTGAAGTCAAATGGGCCTTAGGAAGTCTGAGCAACAACAAAGCTAGTGGAGGTGACAGCATTCCAGCTGAGCTATTCAAAATCCTGAAAGACGATGCAGTTAAAGTGCTACACTCAATATGCCAGCAAATTTGGAAAACTCAAGAGTGGCCACAGGATTGGAAAAGGTCAGTTTACATTCCGATCCCCAAGAAGGGCAATGCCAAAGACTGTTCAAACTACCGCACCATTGCACTCATTTCACATGCTAGCAAAGTGATGCTCAAAATCCTACAAGCTAGGCTCCAGCAGTATGTGGACCAAGAACTACCAGAAGTACAGGCAGGATTTCGAAGAGGGAGAGGAACTAGAGATCAAATTGCCAACATACGCTGGATCATGGAGAAAGCTAGGGAGTTCCAGAAAAACATCTACTTCTGCTTCATTGACTACGCTAAAGCCTTTGATTGTGTGGATCACAACAAATTGTGGCAAGTTCTTAAAGAGATGGGAGTACCAGACCATCTTATTTGTCTCTTGAGAAACCTATATGCAGGTCAAGAAGCAACAGTGAGAACTGGACACGGAACCACTGATTGGTTCAAAATTGAGAAAGGAGTTCGGCAAGGCTGTATACTGTCACCCTGCCTATTTAACTTATATGCAGAGCACATCATGAGAAAGGCAGGGCTAGATGAATCTCCAGTTGGAATCAAGATTGCTGGGAGAAATATCAACAACCTCAGATATGCAGATGATACCACTCTCATGGCAGAAAGTGAAGAGGAACTTAAGAGCCTCTTGATGCGGGTGAAGGAGGAGAGCGCAAAATCTGGCTTGAAACTCAACATTAAGAAAACTAAGATGATGACATCCGGTCCTCTCACTTCCTGGCAAATAGATGGGGAAGAAATGGAGGTAGTGAGAGATTTTATTTTCCTGGGCTCCAAGATCACCGCAGATGGGGACTGCAGCCAAGAAATTAAAAGACGCTTGCTCCTGGGGAGAAAAGCTATGGCAAATCTAGATAGCATACTGAAAAGCAGAGACATCACACTGCCAACAAAAGTGCGTATAGTCAAGGCTATGGTTTTCCCAGTTGCAATGTATGGCTGTGAAAGCTGGACAATAAGGAAGGCCGAGCACAAAAGGATTGAGGCCTTTGAGTTGTGGTGCTGGAGGACACTCCTGCGAGTCCCTTGGACCGCAAGGCGATCAAATCCATCAGTCCTAGAGGAGATCAACCCTGACTGCTATTTAGAAGGCCAGATAGTGAAGATGAAACTCAAATACTTTGGCCACCAAATGAGAAGGAAGGACTCCCTGGAGAAGAGCCTAATGCTAGGAACAATAGATGGCAAAAGAAGAAGGGGACGGCAGAGGATGAGGTGGCTGGATGGAGTCACAGAGGCGGTTGGTGTGAGCTTGAGTGGACTCCGGGGGATGGTGGAGGACAGGAGGGCCTGGAGGAATGTTGTCCATGGGGTCGCGATGGGTCGGACACGACTTCGCGACTAACAACAACAACAACAAAGGACTGACTGGCTTGATCCTACCTTTGGGGCTTTCAATTGAGGGTGGCGTCACTGGCCCCAATTTTCAAAAACGGTAGTAGAAAGGACATGGGGAATTGCAGACCATTTAGCCTTATGTCCCTTGTATGGAAAAATATGGAAAGGCACATAATAGCTAGACATTCAGTGATGTAAGAAACTTGATATAGGCAGGCAGCCACAAAACACGACTTCCACAGGAACAGTCCTGCCAGACAAACCTTGTGAGATCCAAGACAAGCTTTCGAGGTGGCTCAATGGAGGGGATGTGGTGGATGTGGATTACGTGGATTTCAGCAAGGCCTGTGAAAAGCGCCCCATGATATCCTGGGTGAGAAACTGAGCAGTTTTGGGATAGACCAAAGCCCTGTCCGATGGATTAGGGCATGGTTGACCCACCGAATCAGAGGGTAACCATTAGTGGGGAACCATTGGGATGGGGGCCAGTGACAAGCGGGGTCCCCCAGGACTCATTCCCAGGGCCCATACTTAATCTTTTAGTGCAGGAGAGAACAGGTTTTAATATAGATAAGGGCAAGAAACTGCACTTGGGTCATAGGAATGGTGTCAAAAGTACAGGTTAGGTGAGAAGAGGCTGGAGAGCAGCACTTGTTAAAGGGGCCTCGGGGTGCTGGTAGACTGCAGTCTGAACATGAGCCAGTCGTGTGATGCAGTGGTCAAGAGGGCGAATGCCACCCTTATTGGCATCGGCAGAAGTGTGACTTCTAGATCAAGAGAGGGATTTCTGCAACTCCATACGACTCTGGTGCGCCTGCAACTGGAGTTGTATTGTACTCAGTTCTGGGTCCCTCATTACAGAAAGGGTATAGCCAGGTTGGAGTCAGTGCAGCGTAGGGCCACAAGGATGGTTGCCAGTTTTCAGGGATGGGGTATGAGGTGGGACTGGGGGAACTCGGTCTCTTCAGCCTGGGGAAGAGGAGACTCAGAGGGGATGTGTTGGCGACATACAGGTATGTGCGGGGATGTCACATGGAGGTGGGGAGAGACCTGTTCTCCCAGGTCTCTGGGAGAAAGGAAGGCATGACGGAGCAAAGCTCAGGGAACCAACGCTCACTTTAGATACCAGGAAGCACTTCCTGACAGTTATGACCACAAGGCTGAGAATGGGCTTCCATGAGAGGATGTTGAGGCCCCATCGGTGAGGGTGTTCAAAGACAGGCTGGACATGCACATGGTGGGCATATGAGCGGAGTTGGCTGGAACCAGGGGTCAGACTAGATGCCCTGGTAGACCCCCTTTTGACTCACTCTGTTTCTATGTTTCTATTTCCAGTTAGAAGCAATTGTTAATCGTCCTGAACTTGTCATAAAGCAAAATAAGTGTGACATAGTTTTGAAAGACTCTCTGGCAAATTTTGCAAATCTTTGGACTCATGTAGCACTTCATGATTTTCTGCATTTCCACATGTATCAGTTTTGGTCTTTTTTTTTTCATTCTTTTACATATCCTACCGGTATGATAGAAAGTCCTCTCCACCTCTGACACTCTTTATCTTTTTTTAATTTTCCAGTAGCATGCAATATCACTTGGATACTGATAGTACAATTCACTATTTTCACTTGGATACTGATAGTACAATTCACTATTTTCCTCTGCTCCCTGGGGAATATCGCATGGCATGTTCTTCTACATACCCCTCTGCCCTCTTCTGGAGTCAGTATGTGTTTGGGGGTGCGGGGAATGTGAATTGCACAGTGATGCCTTTTCAAAATAGGCTGTGCCATTCTCTTTCTCCTCTCCTGTTGTAGATCTTCCTTCCAGTTCCTTCTTAACACTAAATATCTTCCAGGTTTACTTACATGTTCAAAATGGTGTTGTTTTAAAAATCTCAGGTTCTTTGGAGCTGCTCTGAATCTGTCATGTCCAGCTGATTCCTTTATAGTTTAAATTCAGTCAAAAGTTATTTGCACTGTTGTTGTTTTTGCTTTCTCCCAGCAATATATGGAACACGCTCCCCAGAGAGGTCTGCTTGGCGCCGTCGTTATTTGTCTTTCTGCGCCAGGCTAAGACATTTTTATTCAAGCAGTATTTTAATTGTTAATGCTATTTATTGATTTTAAATTGCCGGGATGTCTCCACCAGTTTTCTGTATTTTATGTATTTATATATTGGGTTTTTTTATGATTCGAATCCACCCCAAGGCTCATGCGAAGGTGGGGGTATATCAGTTGTTCAAATAAAAACTCTGCGTGTAATTTAAATAGGCAGGGTGACAGTATGCAGGCTTACTGACTTCCTCCCTCAATTATGAACCAATCAGTGGTTCCGTGTCCAGTTCTCACTTTTGCTTCTTGACCCGCAAACAGGTTTCTCAAGAGATAAATAAGATGGTCCAGTACCATCCCTTTAAGAACTTGCCACAATTTGTTGTGATCCACACAATCCAAGGCTTTGGCATAGTCAATGAAGCAGAAGTAGATGTTTTTCTGGAACTCCCTAGCTTTCTCCATGATCCAGCGTATGTTGGCAATTTGATCTCTAGTTCCTCTCCCTCTTCGAAATCCTGCCTGTACTTCCGGTAGTTCTCGGTCCACATACTGCTGGAGCCTAGCTTGTAGGATTTTGAGCATCACTTTGCTAGCATGTGAAATGAGTGCGATGGTGCAGAAGTTCGAACATTCCTTCGCATTGCCCTTTTTTGGATTGTAATGTAAACTGGCCTTTTCCAATCCTGGGGCCACTGCTGAGTTTTCCAAATTTGCTGGCATATTGAGTGTAACACTGTGACTGCATCGTCTTCTAGGATTTGGAATAGTTCAGCTGGAATACTGTCTCCTCCACTAGCTCTCTTGTTGCTCAGGCTTCCTAAGGCCCATTTGACTTCACAATCCTGGATGTCTGGCTCGGGCTCAGTGACCACCCCATCCTGGTTATCAGGGACGTTAAGCTTCTTCTTGTATAGTTCCACTATGTAATCTTGACACCTCTTTTGAATTTCTTGTGACCCTGTTTGGTCCCTGCCATTTTGGTCCTTTATTATGTACATTTTTGCATGAAATGTTCCCTTCATATCTCCAGTTTTATTGAAAAGATCTCTGGTCCTCCCTATTCTTTGTTTTCTTCTATGTTTTTGAAGTTTTGATGTAGGAAGGCACTCTTATATCTTCTAGCTATTCTCTGGAATTCTGCATTCAATTGAGTGTATTATTCTCTTTCTTCTGTACCTTTTACTACCCTCCTTTCCTCAGCAATCTGTAAAGATTCCTCAGCCAGCCATTTTTCAGTCCTACTTTCTTTTTTTGGGGTGGGGTGGGGTTAGTTGCTACGCTTTGAACAATGTTGCAAATCTCTGTCCTCAGTTCTTCAGGCACAGTGAGCTCCTGGCCTAGGTTTTACTGACTCTATGGAGTTTCTCCATCTTTGGCTGCAGAGCACATAGCAAACCTGATTTCTGTTTTGACCGTCGGGTGATGTCCATGTGTAGAGTTGTCTCTTGGGTTGTTCGAAAAGAGTGTTTCCTATGACCATTGACTTCTCTTGACAAAATTCTACCAGTCTGTGCCCTGCTTCGTACTTAAACCATGGCCAAACTGCCTGTTATTCCGGCTATCTTTTCTTTTCCTAAGTTAGCATTCCTATCCCCCATGATGATGTGAACCCCATTTTGAGGTGGTAATTCTAGAAGGTGTTGTAGGCCTTCAAAGAACCGGTCAACTTCAGTCTCTTCTGCACCATTTGCTGGGGCATAGACTTGGACTACTGTGATGTTGAATGTTTCGCCTTGGATTCGAACTGAGATCATTCTGTCAT
The DNA here is from genome assembly GCA_023646645.1 of Varanus salvator macromaculatus. NCBI lineage: Eukaryota > Metazoa > Chordata > Lepidosauria > Squamata > Varanidae > Varanus > Varanus salvator. Next base: position 79,801 of record JAIXND010000818.1, on the reverse strand, counting down.
TTTGGAGATTGTATCCCAGTACTGCTTTTCCTACTCTTTTTTTGACTATGAAGGCTACTCCATTTCTTCTGAGGGATTCTTGCCCACAGTAGTATACTTGCTGGTCACCAGAATTAAATTCACCCGTCCCTGTCCTTTTTAGTTCACTGATTACTGAGATGTCGATGTCTAGCATTGTCCACTCTTTTTTAAAATTGTTCAGGTTGCCTTGATTCATGGATCTTACATTCCAAGTTCCCATGTAGTATAGATCTTTCCAGATTCATACAGTCCATTCACCACTAGACACATCCACAACTGAGTGTCCTTTTGGATTAAACCCAGTCGCTTCATTCTTTCTTGCTCTACTAGTAGTAGCCCTCTGCTCTTCCCCAGTAGCACATTGGACACCTTCCAACCTGAGAGGAACATCTTCCGGCGTCGTATCTTATTGAATTTTGGTACTGTCTGTGGGGTTTTCATTGCAAGGATGTTGGAGTGGGTTGCCATTTCTTTCTCTAGTGGAGCAGATTTTTTTAGAGCTCTCAGGTATGACCTGCCCTGCACAGCACAGCTCATAGCCCCATGGCGCTATGCATGCCCCTTCCCAACGTCATGGCAGTGATCCATGAATGGGTCTGAGGCAGTACTCTGTTAATTTCAAGTTATGCTTCCAAGAGGATGGATCCTTAGTCCACAACGAAGCCTCATTGTTTTGAAAAGGTAACCTAATATTCAAATTGGGCATTAGCAGGAATTTATTTTCTTCTTTACGGGGATGGATTGCTCTGTTATACTATTACAAAAAGCCATTTATTCCCCTTTTCTTCCATATCAATACACAGGGAATCCCTCGGTACGAGGGTCCAGTCCAGGTAATAGTGCATTTCCAGTGGAACTGGATCCTCCTCGGCAAACACAGGTTTGCAATCCAGTCGACCTGCTGCAAATTTCTGACTCTGCACTGCATTACATTGAGCATGCACAGAGCACATTTCTTTTAGAGGAGCGTCCTCTGTGTCGTGCTGTTGTTCAGCATCAAGCCTAAGTAGCAGCTCACACAGCATCTTTCTGCTTCCATCTGAAGGGAAGGGAAGGGAGGGAAAAGTAGAGAAGGAAAGACCCTCCTGTTGAGTTCCTCAGAGGCAGCTGGGATGGGACCAAAGGAACAGTTCATCCATCAGGAAATTTCGATCTCGCCGCCCTTCTTGGCCATCCCTTCAGGAGCAACGTTCTGACAAAATCTCAGCCTGCCCATCCCTCAAGCAGAAGTTGGCCACTGAGGGAAAATCTGTCAGAACCGTGATGATGGTGCAGCACTTGGAGGCACAGGTGGTGTGAGCATGACCTCCAGGGAGCAAGCTGAGCACACATGGAATGAAAAGGGAGAAAGCGAGGCAGGGGCCTTGCAGGGCCAGGCTGCCTCTCTGCAAGGCAACACTATTTATTTTTTTATTTATCGATTTATATCCTGCCATTTCCCTCAAAGGGCTCAAGGCAGCTTACATCATTCGCCTCCTCCATCTTATACCGACAACAACAACCCTGTTATGTAGGTTGGGCTGAGATGCTGTGCCTGGCCCAAAGTCACCCAGTTGGCTCCATGGCCATGTGAGGACTTGATCCCAGTTCGTCTGCGTCCCAATCCCATGCTCTTAACCACTACACCACACTGCCTCTCTTGCAGTGGGACGGATAGCAAACGGGGGATGCAGCAGGTCACATGTTGAAGGCCATTGGAAAAGCACATCAGGGAACGATCCCGTGGTCCTGCATGTTTCACATGGGCCGCATGGTCACACTCTCTGAGTGTATCTCTCTTGCACATGGGAGTGAGGAAGTTTGTCAGGGAGCCACAAGGGTGCTCCAGCCATGAAGTCAAATAATTATGAAAATCATCATGCATTGCTGCTGCTCTTGCTAAACCTCATCGGCCCCTTTCCCCCAGGACCACCCTGAACCCCGAGGCACTGCTGAGATGGCAGAGGAGTGTCTTGACTCCAGGCACAAATTGGAGGGCGCCCCTTCCCCGCTGTCTTGCTCAGGGATCAGGAGGAGCTTGGAGCAGTAGAGGAGTCTGCCGTACAGGCACTTATTCCCACTTCATTCTGCTGGAGCCTTGCCTGGCCAAGCTCCTTGTCCATTTAGAAGGAAATTCCTCCAACTGCTCCTCTACTGGGCTGAAAGGGGCAGGATGGAGGCCATGCCAAGCGCCGGCAGAATGGCTCTCTTGGTCCTGCTGCTGCTGCCCCTCCCAGAGGCCTCCTGTGGGAGGCTGGAGGCCAAATGCCCCTGGAGCTGGCACAGGGCTGAGCTGCAGCCGCACAATTATTTCCGGCCGGGAGACGTCGTCCTAATTGTCAGCATCTCTGCAACTGAAGGCTCATTTCAACCACACACTTTCAATCAACCTGCCTCTAATGAACAGGATCAGTAAGTCACTGGCCTGCTGGCCCTGTAACTACTAGACACCATGGGCAGCCACACAGCATGGCTAACGGTAGCGGCCAAAGCCAGAGTGATTTCTTCCTGCTGTCTTCTCCCTCCTGAAGACGCAGGCGATGAACTCACAGGCAGCAGGGCCAGCAGGGAGCCCAGGGGAATGGGGGGCAACAGGCCCCAGAACATGCCCCACCTTCCTTCCCACTGCACCCCTCTGCCTTCTCATCCCCATCAGTCGGAACGGCTGCCTTGCTGGGCTCCTGCCTGGGATGGGCACCTTGGCTGCAGGGGTCTTCTCCTGGGGGATGGACCTGGAGTAAGATGTGAATGAGGCCGCAGGAATCCCACCTGAGCTTCTGCAGTAATCGGTGGGGCTCTGAGTTTGGGTTGGAGGAGGCTGAGCATGTAGAAGCCTGAAAAGCAGGATGCAGCCTGAAAGGGCACCGGAAGGATGCATGAGCAGGGATGGCTCTGGGAAACACCCTCTTCTTCTTCTTCTTTTTCTTCCAAGGCTGTCATCAGCAGAGTACTGGAAGATCCTTTCCTTCCTGTTTGCCATCCAGAAGGTCAACCAGGATCGCAGCCTCTTGCCCAACCTCACCCTCGGCTACAGCCTCTATGACAGCTCTCACGATGTTAGACTGACGTCCGATGCAGCCATAGACCTGATTTCGACCTCTCTGGCCCACGTTCCCAACTACAAGTGTGGCAGGCGAGATCATCTGCTGGCCGTCCTTGAAGAATCTGACTCGGACAACTCCATGCAGCTTTCCCACATGCTGGGCCTCTTCAAAATCCCACAGGTGGGAGGCTTGGGAGAAGCGATATGAGTTGCTAAGTAGAGACAGTGAAAGATTCCCAAATCATTGGGAAGCATGATCTTTGTCGCAGGACAGCAGACCATCCTTCACAGTCCCATGATGAAAAGGATTCAAAGCCGCAGGCCCCTAACCAGGCCCCCATCTCGTACTGTTAGTGCTTAGGATAAACCAAAGGTCCCTCTTGTGCCTTGTCGGACTGTGAGAGAGATGACAGCACAGCAAGTGACTGTATGGAAAGACTCAGTGATGTTGGTGCCCAACCAATAGCCACACATTGAGGATTCGTGCTGCAGAGCAGGCTGGGGCCAGGGATCCTTCTGATTCGCTTTGTTCCCATGCTAATATGTTTCTCATCGTGAGGGAGTCCACCTCCACTCGAGACCTGCTGCCACGGCCATCATGTGCAGGGCTTCCATGTGTTCAGCTTTTTGGAAGGATTAGATGCAGAGAGCACATCAAAAATTTTATTTTTGGACATTGCTATCTTTAAACTACCATTCTCATATCAAAGCAAGGTGATCTTGCTGATCGTATGTAGAATGATCTTTTATTTATCCTGACATCCTGTCAGAGGCTTCTATTTGCCACTTTCTTTTGTCTCTTAGAAAGAAGCCTGAATACTTGAGCCTTGTGGTTCAGTCCTCAGGAAAAAATTGTTTTCTTAGTTTGGATGAGATGCAGAGCAAATAATTCTGCACTTCAGGGTCAAGCATCTCATGTGCATCCATCATAGTTTTGTTCAAGGGTAGGATAGACCTGTACATGATAGGCATGTACTGAACGTGGGGCAGTCTAGATGACTCGTGAGACCCCTTCTGACATGCTCTATTTCACTGTTTCTCTGTTGTTTTTTCTTTCCCATCATCGAATGCAGAAGGGCAAGAATGACTCTGAGAGCCCAGGAAGGTGTCCATGGGATCTCTGTTTTACTAACCCTACAAAAGCTTTCCTCCCCCATTTATGTGTTGATGTCTTGGGACATGTATAACAAGGTGGAACAACTGGAGATACTCGGCAATTCAGGCTGCTCCTGCCCTCATTCTCTCAGTGTTTTAAACTTAGAATGATAAAACTCTTCCTTTTTCAGAAAATAATAAGCTTTGCCAGAAAATAATATGCTTCATGCAGATAGTTAAAGGTTAAATGTTTTATGATAAACACTTTATTTTTAGGAAAATTGTCGGTATTGTTTTCTTTCAAATAATGTTTCATGCAGGTAACATCTGAGTGGTTTGTTCCCATAAGGGAACAAGGGGGGGAGGTATAAATTAAAATTGTTTTATTGTTATTGTATTTTAATCATGTTGTTAGCCGCCCCAAGGCTTTGTTGCGATGGGTCGGCCTATAAATGTTTTAATAAATAAATAACTGAGATGAGGAATTTTGATTTGGTGCTGAAATGAAGCAATCCCTCAGCCTCTCTCTTTCTTTCCCTCCCAGGTCTCTTATGCTTTCATTGCTAAGGTCAGGGGAGAAAAAAGCCAGTCCCCTTCCTTGTACAGGATGCTCCCCGAAGAAGGCCTCCAGTACCCAGGGATCGTCAGGCTGCTGCTGCACTTCAGGTGGACGATGGTGGGGCTCTTCTCACTGGACACTGAGAATGGAGACAGGTTCATGAGGACCTTGAAGCCCGAGATGCTCAGGAATGGCATTTGCGTGGTTTTTTCACGCAGCATCCCACAGATGAAATCGGGTTATTTACCAGATGGGTGGCAATCATGGAAGATTGTGGTAGAAATCAATGTCTTCCTTTATTTTGAAGAGTTGCTTTTCTTTTTCTATGGAATACATATTGTTGAATTACTTATTCAAAGGTTCATGCAACCTGTTAATGGAAAAGTCTGGATCACCACAACTATGTGTGACTTTACCATGGCTTTAGCTTATGCAGATAATGTACTTGTATTCCAGCACTTGTATGCATATTTTTCCTTCCTTCCCCCAAAAAGGAAAAGGACCAACTCTGATGATTTTCCAAATTTGTATACAAGTATGGATGGGTTTCTGAAGAAAGCTTTCAAATGTTCGGATTCAAAGCATCTTCTGTCAGAGAAAGAGTGGGTGAGATTCAGAGAGAAGGAGGAACCGGAGGGCCTCCCCCAAGTGGACAAGGAGCGAACACTCTCTCTGGACAGCTTCTTCTCTTACAGCACCGTCCAGGCCGTGGCCCGGGCCGTGCATGCGGCTCTTTCCTCCAGATCCAGGAGGAAGAACAAGGAACGGGGAGGCAGGCCTGAGGGACACCGGCTGCATCCATGGCAGGTATTCCCCCCAGTCACCATCTTCTTAGCTGTTATACTTACAATGTGAGAATGAAGGAGAGATCTTCCCAATGAAGGGGCAGCTGGAACACTCTCTGTTCTGGTCCCTCCGTTGATCCCCTCTCCTGGCTTCCTGGGATTGAGTCCAGCTGCTACTGGTCGGTGGAGTTGCTTCGAGTCACACTGAGGCAATGCGTGTGTGTACAAGTCTGTACAAGGACTGCACAGGCCCTTGCTCACATTCCTTGAACTGGGGATAATAGGACTTACTGCCTTGTTGGGTTTCAGAATACAAGGCAATCCGTGTGTGACCTGGAATGCCCAGCTGGACACAGTGTGCCCTTCATTGTTTCGGCATTCCTCACCCCAGGATACATGCAGGTTCCTGGCTGGGAGGGGCAGGGAATGGTGCATCAGCTGGTCGGGGTGACTTATGGAAGCCTGCACGGTCCCAGCGAGTGAGCTGACATGGGGAGGTAGTTGGAGGGTGGCAGTGCAGGTGTAGTGGAAGAGGAGATCGGGGCAGAGGGTCCAAGACTCTGGCGATCACCTTTCTGGGAGGAGAGAAGAAAGACCAGAACGTCACAAGCTGGAGGAAAAGGTAGACTCCCCAGTCAGGGAATCTGGACCTGGAAACCTTCCACTCTGTAGCAGCCTGCAATCTTCATGCCATGCCTGGTGCTCTGCCTAAGGTCGGAGAGGCAGGCATGTGCAACAAGGGCAGGCTGGCGGCCATCTTGGAGGAAACCCGAGAGCGCCGGAGCAGTGAGTGGGCACCTCAAGCCAAGGGGGATTCTGAGTTCGAACAGCACAATGGCAACGGGACGTGTAGTGCTGGAGACAGGAGAATCAGGCATCGTTTGCAGTTTCACTGGGGAAGTGCAGGCAATGCTGATGAGAACTGCAGATCCCATGTGTTCCCTATGTATGTATGTATGTATGTATTTAACAAATGTATTTGCCGCCCCCTGCAAACAAGCCTCGGGGCAGCTAACAACATATATAAAGATATAAAACAATACACAATTTAAAACTGGCCCATCTCATAGTCTAAAAGTAAAAAACATATAAATATAGACAATAAATAACAATAAATAATTAATAATATAGACATAATAAATTAACAATTAAAATATTTCTTAAGTAAAAAGGTCTTCGCCTGGCGCCTTATAGTGCCACCATCGACAGACATTAAATGCACAACAGCTCAGTAGGAGAAACAGGAAGGTCTCCGAAGGAGGACAGCAAGGATGATGTGTGGGCCTGAAACTCAGCCACACGAGGAGAGAAGAATGAACTGGGCGTGCTCAGCCTAGAGGTGAACGCACTGAAGGGGGTTTCCCAGCACTCTTCCAGGACCGGGTGGGTTGTCACAGGTCAAGGCTACAACCTGTGGTGGGTTGTCACAGGTCAAGGCTACAACCAAGTGGAGGCCGCGGGGCCCAGAGTGGAGGCCGCGGGGCCCATAAGGCGGCGGCCACACCTGGGGGAGGCAGCCGGAGCGGCCCTGACACCGCTGCTCCGCTCCGACGCCGTCCACCGCCGTCGGAGGGCCGAGCCGCGCCGCGCCGGAGCCCGGAGCCGCGCCACAACAACGCTGCGGGAGCTCCGGAGACCGCGCCGCGCCGGAACAACGTCCCGGACGGCCTGCCGGTACCCTCGCGCCCCCTCGCGCCGCGGACCCACCGGGCGGTCGCCGCGGCCCCCACCGGCACCTGCCGGCACCCGCCGGCACCCAGGCCCCTGCTCCGAGCCCGCCGCCCTCGTGTCGTGAGTGGCAGGCACGCCGAGGAGGGCGGGGCGGGGCGAGGCCGGGACCGGTGGCCGGAAGTCGGGCCGGAAGTGGAGGCCGCGGGGCCCATAAGGCGGCGGCCACACCTGGGGGAGGCAGCCGGAGCGGCCCTGACACCGCTACTCCGCTCCGACGCCGTCCACCGCCGTCGGAGGGCCGAGCCGCGCCGCGCCGGAGCCCGGAGCCGCGCCACAACAACGCTGCGGGAGCTCCGGAGACCGCGCCGCGCCGGAACAACGTCCCGGACGGCCTGCCGGTACCCTCGCGCCCCCTCGCGCCGCGGACCCACCGGGCGGTCGCCGCGGCCCCCACCGGCACCTGCCGGCACCCGCCGGCACCCAGGCCCCTGCTCCGAGCCCGCCGCCCTCGTGTCGTGAGTGGCAGGCACGCCGAGGAGGGCGGGGCGGGGCGAGGCCAGGACCGGTGGCCGGAAGTCGGGCCGGAAGTGGAGGCCGCGGGGCCCATAAGGCGGCGGCCACACCTGGGGGAGGCAGCCGGAGCGGCCCTGACACCGCTACTCCGCTCCGACGCCGTCCACCGCCGTCGGAGGGCCGAGCCGCGCCGCGCCGGAGCCCGGAGCCGCGCCACAACAACGCTGCGGGAGCTCCGGAGACCGCGCCGCGCCGGAACAACGTCCCGGACGGCCTGCCGGTACCCTCGCGCCCCCTCGCGCCGCGGACCCACCGGGCGGTCGCCGCGGCCCCCACCGGCACCTGCCGGCACCCGCCGGCACCCAGGCCCCTGCTCCGAGCCCGCCGCCCTCGTGTCGTGAGTGGCAGGCACGCCGAGGAGGGCGGGGCGGGGCGAGGCCAGGACCGGTGGCCGGAAGTCGGGCCGGAAGTGGAGGCCGCGGGGCCCATAAGGCGGCGGCCACACCTGGGGCCGGCGGCCTCGGGCCGGCGGCCGAAGGGCGACGGCCCAAGGGCGGTCGTCGCCGTTTGGGCCGTTGGGGCCGTTTGGGGGCTGGGCTGGCCCGGGACTATGTCGGTGGGCCTCTTATTTGACCTTTGGACCGTGGCTGGGCTTGCCGGGGCGTAGGACTTTTTAACGTTTTAATCTTTTAAGTGTTTTAAGGGCCCATCTCAGGTCAGGTTAATTATGTTACCTGGGGAGCGCGTGGGCGCCACCATTGGGGTGGTGATGGGGAATGGTCGCTATGGCTGCATTGGGGGTTTAACGATCCCGCCTAGGAGAAGGCGGGACAGATGGTTAATACATGTTCCTTCTTCTGGTTATTCCCCCAGCCGGCGGGTGCCTGGAAGTCTTGTCAGCTGCCCTACGGGATTGACGGTGCTGTTACCTAATGCCAGGTCGGTCCGTAATAAAGCCAACACCATCCATGACTTGATCATGGATGAGAGGGCCGACCTGGCCTGCATCACCGAGACCTGGGCGGGAGAGGGGGGGGATGTTGCCCTCTCCGAATTATGCCCGCCCGGGTACTTAGTTCAGCACCGTCCACGCCCGGAGGGGAGGGGAGGGGGGGTCGCTTTAGTTTATCGGGCTTCTTTTTCCCTCACGGGGCTTCCTGTCCCTTCGAGGCCGGGGCTGGAGTGCCTCCACTTGGTATTGGGCGACCGAGACAGATTGGGGATTCTGCTGGTGTACCGAGCACCCTTCTGCCCAACAGACTCCCTGCCTGAGCTGACGGAAGTCGTCTCGGACCTGGTGTTGAAGACCCCCAGGATGTTGGTTCTGGGGGACTTCAATCTCCATGCCGAGACGGACTTGTCCAGGGCGGCTCAGGACTTCATGGCTTCCATGACGGCCATGGGGCTGTCTCAACATGTCATTGGCCCAACCCATGAAGGTGGACACACTCTGGACCTGGTTTTCTCGACGGGACAGGAAGAGGGTGATCTGAGGGTGAAGAATCTATGTTTGACGCCCTTGTCATGGTCAGATCACTTCCTCGTGAGGTTTGAGCTCGAGAGTGGCTTCTCCCTCTGTAAGGGTGCGGACCAGATTGTAATGGTCCGCCCCCGGAGTCGGATGGATCCTGATGGATTCCTGAGGGCCTTGGGGGATTTTCCGGCTGACAAGGCTGGTGCTCCTGTCGAGGCCCTGGTTGACATATGGAATGGGGAGATGTCCAGGGCCATCGACACGATCGCTCCTAAGCGCCCTCTCCAACCTGGCAGAGCTCGATCGTCTCCCTGGTACACTCCAGAGTTACGGGTGATGAAGCGGGTTGGGAGACGGCTAGAGCGCAAGTGGAGGAAATCTCGTGACGAGTCTGACCGAACACATCTTAGAGCACACTATCGAGCCTATGCTGTGGCGGTGAGGGCGGCGAAGAAGCGATTCTTCTCCGCATCCATTGCCTCCTCGCAATGCCGTCCGGCGGAGATTTTTCGGGTGGTTCAGGGGCTGATTAAACCTGGCCCCGAAAAAGATCTTATGCCACCCTCGAAAGCCCGCTGTGACGATTTCGCCACGCATTTTAGGGAGAAAGTTGCTCTGATTCGTCACGAACTGGACTCCACCCTTGATACAGTTTCTCTCGGGGAGGGACCGACCGTACGTGCTTGTCCCTCGTTAATGGATGACTTTCAGTTGTTGCGGCCTGATGATGTGGACAAGGTGCTTGGATCGGTACGCTCAACCACCTGTTTACTGGACCCGTGCCCATCCTGGCTATTAAAGAGTGCCGAGGTCGGGATTGTGCCCTGGATCTTGGAGGTGGTAAATGCCTCCTTGAGAGACGGCCGGGTGCCTGCCCCTTTAAAGGAGGCGGTAGTCCGGCCAATCCTCAAGAAGGCTTCCTTGGATCCAGAGGTGGTTGCCAATTATAGACCGGTAGCCAATATCCCGTTTTTGGGCAAGGTGCTGGAGCGGGTGGTGGCGGGACAACTCCAAGCACTCTTGGATGAAACTGATTATCTGGACCCATTTCAGTCCGGTTTCAGACCCGGTTTTGGCACTGAATCTGCCTTGGTCGCCCTGTATGATGACCTATGCAGGGAGAAAGACAGGGGGAGTGCGTCCCTGTTAATTCTCCTGGACCTCTCGGCGGCTTTCGATACCATCGACCATGGTATCCTTCTGGATAGGCTGGCGGGATTGGGAGTTGGAGGCACTGCTTTGCAGTGGTTCCGCTCCTATCTTAATGGCCGATTCCAGAAGGTGGTGCTGGGGGACTATGGCTCTGCGCCATGGCAGCTATGCCATGGGGTTCCGCAGGGTTCCATTTTGTCCCCTTTGCTGTTTAACATTTACATGAAACCACTGGGAGAGGTCATCAGGAGGTGTGGGCTGCGGAATCATCAGTATGCTGATGATACCCAGCTCTACCTCTCGTTTTCTACTGATCCAGGTGAGGCGGTGGCTGTGCTGAACCGGTGCCTGGCCGAGGTAATGGGCTGGATGAGGGCCAATAAACTGAGGCTCAATCCTGACAAGACGGAGGTCCTGTTGGTAGGTGGTTCGGACTTCGGAATGGGGGACCTGACCCTAGTCTTGGATGGGGTTGCACTCCCTCTGAAGGACAGGGTCCGCAGCTTGGGGGTCCTCCTCGACCCGGAGCTGACCTTGATAGCTCAAGTGTCAGCAGTGGCGAGGAGTGCCTTCCATCAGCTTCGGCTGATCCATCAGCTGCGTCCCTTTCTGGAATTCGACTGCTTGGCGACGGTGACTCACGCGTTGGTGACTTCCCGGTTAGATTACTGTAATGCGCTCTACGTGGGGCTACCCTTGAAGACGGTCCGGATACTTCAATTGGTGCAGAATAGAGCTGCCAGGGTGCTGACGGGGACTGGGCGTGGGTCTCATATCACCCCAGTTCTCCGTCAGCTTCACTGGCTCCCCATTGAAGTCCGGGCCCAATTCAAGGTGTTGGTTCTTACCTATAAAGCCCTTCACGGCTTGGGTCCCGGCTACCTAAAGGAGCGCTTGCGACCATATATACCCTCCCGCCCCTTACGTTCTGCGGCTGATGCCCTCCTCCGGGAACCCTCTGTGAGAGACATTCGGAGGGTGAGTACCCGGAGGAGGGCTTTTTCTGCGGTGGCGCCCCATTTATGGAATGCGCTCCCCAGAGAGGCTCGCCTGGCGCCGTCTTTATTTGCTTTTCGGCGCCAGGCGAAGACCTTTTTATTCAAACAATATTTTAAATGTTAATTTATTGATATTTGGATGGTTTTAATTTAGACCTGGAGATGGGCCAGTTTTTAATGTATGTAATTTTTAATATTTGGAAATTTTAATGTATCAGAAATTGTTTGTATTTTGTTGTGAGCCGCCCCGAGGCTTGTGGCAAGGGGCGGCCTATAAATTTCCAAATAAATAAAAAAAATAAACCTCTAATGGATCGTTCCAGAGGGCAGGATTGGAATTCAGGGCTCAAGCGACAAGCAGCACTTCTCAGCCCCTTCCAAGTCCCCTGCGGTGGGATTCCTGGGAGACTCCTCAGGAGGAAATTCTGTTGAGCGCACTAAAAGAACTCCCAGGTCATCTTCTAATGCTCGGGAGCAGAAAGGTCCCTTTGCTGTTTCTGAGGATGGCTGGAATATTGCCTTCAGAGAAGCTCCCCTCTCTTTTCCTTCAGTGACAATGCTTCTAGCAATGCCTCCTAGAATCTGATGAATAGAATGGGTATCCAGAAATGAAATCAGAGCCTTACTCATAATAAGAGTGACACCGAGATGAATTAAAGTGGGACCAGCGCTTGCAAAAAACTGGGTGGCATGAAATGTGCTTTCTCAAAGGCTGCTTCTTGCTCTGTTCCTCCAGCTCCACCCTTTCCTGAGAGACTCCCAGTTCCACAATCATTCCATCGATGGGGTATATTTGGATGAGAGCGGAGACTTGGCAGCCAACCTGGACCTTGTGAATTGGGCGAGGTTTCCCAACGGGACTGCTGTAAGCGTGAATGTTGGGAGTCTAGAAAGGCAGGCCTTGCTTGGCCCAAAATTCACCATCCACCAAGATCCCATTGTGTGGCCCCGATGGCAAGATCAGGTGAAGCAAACCATCCCTGTCATTCCACTGTTTTCATTTCCCTTCCCTTTGCTAACATTCTGGCTAATCAAATGTGCAGCCAGTTAAGACATTAATACAAAGCATGAGAGGTAAAAGGGGACATTCCTTTGGAGGGATGTCCAGATGCTCCAGCTTCACAGATCGAAGTTCAGTAATGGAACATGCTGAAATCCCGGGCCTCCCCTCCAACCTTTACAGCTCTGTCTCCCCATCCGCAGAATCAGCACCCCAAGCCTTCTGCCCTGACTCTCCTTCTCTCTCGCTCAGCCCCTGCCCCAGGCCAGGTGCGTGGAGAGCTGCCCCAGGATCCTTCAAGGTGGCTCGGGAAGGGGAGCCCCTGTGCTGCTATGACTGCGCTCTGTGTGCGGAAGGGACCATCTCCACTCGGGAAGGTGGGTGAGCGCAGAGGGAAAGGTAATGCCCAGAAAGATCCAACCCTGAGGTGACTTTGCATTGCTCCTTGTCTTCATCTCTCCAGAAAACTCCCTCCCTTCTCATCGGTGGAGCTTTTCAGCAAACCCTCCTCTCCCTCCAAAGTGCCCCTCATTGCATCTTGGCATGTGAAGCCAACGTGTTTTGCAGTCATTCCACTCCTCTTACACAGAAAGCAAGTCCCCCCTTGTGCGGCTCCCCAGAGGAGACCTGGGTGGTTTTCTGAGAAGGAACATTCATGAACTTTGGAGCTTCTGTGGCCTCATCTGGAGAGCAGAAGGAGGACTTCTCTTCTTGCTTTCACTGACGCACTAGTCATCAGGGAGAATGCCAGGAAGGGTTGATGGACCTAGAGGATTATGCTAGGAATGGTCCCTGTGTTTTTGGGGCATGGAGCGGAGCTGGATCTCATGAGCGGAGCCGGCTAGAGCCGGGGGTCAGACTAGATGGCCGAGAGACACCTTCTGACTCGCCCTTTTTCTATGTTTCTACCTGCAGGCTTCACATATTTATGGGAACGTTGCGAGGGAGGACATGAGGGTCCGATCCTCGGCTGTGCATGGTGGGCTGCAGCAGGGTTTGACATGGACGGGAGTTTCTGTCCTCTTTTTGTCCTACTCCATCCACATCTGACCTGGATGAGCGAAAGGGGTGGTTGAGCAAACGAAGGGACTCAAACCCTCAGTCTGCCGTGATTGTCCCTCTGCTCAACTCATGGAGGGGTGATGGTCACCACTGAGCAGGGAGGAGTAGGAAGAGCTGTGGGTGCTGATAAAGTGCCTTGTTGGAGGGCTTGTGGCAGAAGAGCGGCTGGATGGATTTTCTGGGGGCCATTGAAGGAAATTGCCATGAGCACGCTTGCAAGAGCAAATGTGCAGCTGCAGGAAGCAGGGACAGGGCTGTGTGCAATGCAACACCCATGATGTGTCGGAGAGGGACCATGCAAATCGAGTCACACTCTCCAGCGGATCTATTTCAACCATTCCTAATCCTTTCTCACTGAAGTCTGAGCATTGATGGTGGAAAATGCCACACTCCCTTTCTGAACTTCCAGCCATAGATGGGTCCCCCACTCGTCATCCTGAGATGTTCACCCCATGCAAGGGATGGAGTCCCTGCCAGGGTCAGTTTCCAGTGCATGAATTGATTCATGATTGGAACAAAAACTATATGGCCATACATCCCAGTCCACGTGCCAATGTGCCTTCCAGGCTGCCTTGACAGTGCATCTGAGGAACTCTGCTGGCTGTGGAGAATTAGGGGCCTCAGCAAGCCACACCTGGCAGGAAAGCCCTCTATGTTGCCCCTCACACCAGAGTCATGCCCCTTCCAGTACTACCACAGTTAATAACAGTATTAGTAATACAAAAAACAACAATAATGAATAAAATACAGAAAGCAGAGATGGGAACATAAGTCAACATTTTTTTTTCTCTTGCTTTGGACAGATGCAGAGCATTGTCAGAGGTGTCCAGAAGATCAGCATCCAAATGAGGCCCGGAATCTTTGCATTCCCAAGGTCATCACCTTCCTCTCCTATAAAGAATATTTGGGGTCCTTCCTTTCTGGCATGGCCTTGCTCTTCTCCATCGCCACAGGAGTCATACTGGGGATCTTCAGAAAATTCCAAGAGACTCCAGTAGTCAAGGCCAACAACCGCGACCTCTCCTACATTCTGCTTGTCTCCCTCCTGCTTTGCTTTCTGTGCTCCTTCCTCTTCATTGGCCAGCCAAGAAGCATCACCTGCCTCCTGCGACAAGCAGCCTTCAGCATCATCTTCTCAGTGGCCATCTCTTCCCTCCTGGCCAAAACCGTCACTGTGGTGCTGGCCTTCCTGGCCACCAAGCCAGGCAACACGGCAAGGGACTGGCTGGGGAGGACTTTGGCCAACTCCATTGTCATCTGCTGCTCCAGTGTCCAAGTGGTCCTCTCCACCATCTGGCTGGGCACTGCTCCCCCCTTCCCTGACTCTGACATGCACTCCCAGGCTGGGCAGATCGTCCTGCAGTGCAACGAAGGCTCTGTGGCCATGTTCTACGCTGCCCTGGGCTACATGGGCTTCCTGGCTGCCGTCTGCTTCACGGTGGCCTTCCTGGCCAGGAAGCTGCCCGGGGCCTTCAACGAGGCCAAGCTGATCACCTTCAGCATGCTGGTCTTCTGCAGCGTCTGGGTGTCCTTCGTGCCCTCCTACCTGAGCACCAAGGGCAAGTACATGGTGGCCGTCCAGGTCTTCTCCATCTTGGCCTCCAGTGCTGGGCTGCTGGGCTGTATCTTCCTGCCCTAGTGCTACATCATTCTAGTGAGGCCTGACCTGAATACCAAGGAGCATCTCATGATGAAAAGCAAAGCATAAAATCTGTGTGTTTTGTTCATCAAGAGTTCAAAACTCCAACTTTTCTGAACAAGCGAGCGATCCATTTTGGGCACATGAACAGTATCAGATTAAGCCAATTGGGAAAAAAATCATCCTTTGCACTTTTCAGTGGTTGGGAGAAATTAGAGCTCCATTTCATATCTGGGGAAGCAGCACGCAAGGAATCATCCGTTGTTAACCTCCTTAGCGAAGTGTTGTGTTATGTCTTTTTGTTTCTGTGAATAGCTTTTGTTTTCAGTCTTTCACATTTCCATTCTAAATTTGGAAGTGTGAGCAGTCAAATAACGATTGCCCAGAACTTGACAGAGTGCCAGCAATTCAGCATGGAAATCCCTGTAGGTCCTTTTTCAGGGTGGGGATCTTGAGGGTTGGAGGATTACTTGGAGAGTATCCGTCTGGCAGTGCGGATCCCTTCCCTTCCCAGTCTGCACTGGTCTTGCTTCCTGGGATGTGCTCACATATCGGCTTTGCTGAAAGAGCGCAGCACTAGAGGATTCCTGCCAGAATTGTGGGGAGGCCTCCAGGACTGCTCTTGAGAGCAGGTGGAGAAAGAGTCAGAGCAGGGAATGTCTTTCTCCTCAAGGGGAAGGGTTGAAGAAGTCCTTTCCCAGGCCTGATTGTTCCAGCTTCATTCGGAGGAGCAGGGGCACTGCCCTGAGGGTGGAGTTTGCTCTGTATGGAGCTGAAGTCCAGCCAGGCTCCTCCAGTATGAGCAAACTTGGCCTTGCGTCCACCTAGGATTCCTTCTGGGAATGTAGCCACATGGCTGGGGATGGCTGAATTATCCCCTGCCTGATGATTCCTAGGCCATGTGGGAAGCATCTTGCCCACTGAATTCAGTGCACCATTTCCAAAATCCCCTCATATTTGGGAGGCCAGTGCTCCATGTACTTGGGGGTCCCCCTGCCCCTCACAGTGCACACTTGAAGGAGTGCAGCAGC
Source organism: Varanus salvator macromaculatus (assembly GCA_023646645.1). Lineage (NCBI taxonomy): Eukaryota > Metazoa > Chordata > Lepidosauria > Squamata > Varanidae > Varanus > Varanus salvator. The sequence goes on along the minus strand of JAIXND010000818.1, from coordinate 63,779 downwards.
CAAAAATTGACCCCAGGGGGAGGACATGGGAGACAAAAGGGGAGTAATACTGGGCAGTGCATTTTCTGTTTATGCCACAGGTTTTCTCTGGATTTACCGAATTTTTCCCAACAATCCCCACTTTGTCACTAGCTTCACTATGTCACACAAACACGTGAGTCAGTTTGGATAAATCCTGTTCCAAGCTTTTTCCCAAAAAATGGCTTCCATCTCTAAACTAATGTGAGTAGGAAGTTATTGCATACAGTGGAGACTTGTGTATTTGCTGACAGTTCAAGTCAAGGGTAGGAAAAATGGGAAACAATTGGAAAAAGCAAGAAAGCAAACAGTTCAAAACACATGATGTGCAACCTCAATGCTAGCAGTCCTCCTGGGAAACCCCATGCTGACTTTGGCCCCCCTTTGGCTGCGAAGACTCAGTGCCAGCCAGCGCTCATCCTCTCCTGCTCCCCCGCCTCCCTCCAGTTTTGCCACCCAATTTTGAGGCCTGGTTCCTTTGCTCCCTAGGCCTCCTCTGACCCATTGCAGCCTTCAGAATTTCATCCTCGTCTGGGCTGAGACCCTCATGGTGGCGAATATCCTGTCTGCAGCCACCATCCGTTCTGGTCAGCAAACTTGGTGCTTTGCAAGGTGGGAGCAGTGTGAGGTGAGGCAATGGCCTGATGCCCAGTTCAGACCTTTGTCTTGCCCTTTTAGGCAACTCTTCGAGATTTCGTTGTCTAGGCTTCACTCAAGCTTTAGCTGTAGACCTTGCATCTCACGGTTTGCCTGCTTATTCCTTATAAATGATGCAACGGAGCAAGGCAGAAAACAGGATCGGATCCCCATCACAGGCACTGCAGTTCCTGGAGCCAGGGCGTAGCATGGGACATGGGGGGCTTTTATTATTTATTTATTTATTTACAGATTTATATGCCGCCCCTTGCCACAAGCCTCGGGGCGGCTTACAACCTCAAAAAACACATTAAAAGCATACACAAAAGCATACACAATGTAAAAGCATACACAATATTAAAAACTGGCCCATCTCCAGGTCCGAATTAAAACATACAAATACATTATAAAATCTAAACAACTAATCTAAAAGAATTTAACATTTAAAATATTGCTTAAATAAAAAGGTCTTTGCCTGGCGCCGAAAAGCAAATAAAGACGGTGCCAGGCGAGCCTCTCTGAGAAGCGCATTCCAAAGATGGGGCACCACCGCAGAGAAGGCCCTCCTCCGGGTGCTCGCCCTCCTTATATCTCGCACGGAGGGTTCCCGGAGGAGAGCATCAGCTGCAGATCGTAAGGGGCGGGAGGGCGTTTTCCTTCCAGGGCTGTAGAGAAAAGGAGTCTTTTTTCTTTTCTGGGGTACCAACTTGGCTGTTTGGTTCCTGGAAAGGTGCAGCTCAAAAGAAAAAAAGTTAATTAAGAGAAAAAACAACTTTCACACTTCTTCACAGGACCTGGTTGTAGGTAGTGGCAGAGAGATCCACATGAGTTTGAGAGAGAAACCTCAAGATGCAAAGTCTGTCCTTTCCGAGTCTCTTTAGCACAGTCTCCAGAAGAAAATGTTTGGGTTGCTGAAATCAATCCAACCAATGCAAAAATGCACCCAGAAGAGCTCCTCCTTTGAACTGGTGTTGCACAAACCTGTTGCTTGCCTGGGCTAAAGAGAAATGTGCTTCCTGCTGGACAATGAGAACAGTTTTACTCAATTTCTTGTTATAGAGATGATACTCTCCCACAGAGATACAAAATGCACCAACCCTTTGTTAACACAGACAAACATTGAGATGAACATATGCATGCCTATGTTCATGGAAAGAAGTTTTGGGAACTTGCCATTTTAGCTGCCCACATCCTTGGGCTGGCAAATGGGCTCAGTCCCCAACAAACATTCGGCTACTGTATGGAAAAAAGTTCTTTTAGCACCATCAATAACAGTAACAACAGTAACACTCGTTATCACTATCATTAATATTTGGCAACATTGCAAAAGGGAAACAAGAAACAGAACCTTTTTGTTGAACTCTAAAGGGAGAAGTAGCTTCATAGAAATGAAAAGAAATCCTTCCCACCGCATGCGTGCGCTTGCACACACACACAGCCCCAGAGTTTCATCCATTCCCTCCCAGTGATTCAGTTGCAGCATAGCAATAACAAGTTGGTATACTCAGAATTCAGAATTTATACACCCACACAAAGCCAGATCCATGCTGCATAGAAAAATAGAAGTTATTGGAGAGGGAAAACGCTAGATGGTTGACACAATTAAGACACATGCTCACAACGTTGCCTTTTGGAAGGATTCCCTTCCTAAAAAAAAAAAAATCCCCTAGCTATTCACTGAGAGTGCTTAAGGGTCCTGGTTTTAACCCAAACCATCCCATGGAAAAGTTTTTCTTGAGGCAATACAAGCTTTGAATACTCAAAGAACCTCAAATGCTTTGCCTCAGTTACACAACTCTTTTTTTCATTTATTTATTAATTTTAAGACACCAAGATTTCTTTTGATAGTTTTCTAGAGACTCAAAGACTTTCTGAGAACTAGTGGAAGCCCACCTCCAATCTGTGGCTGGAAGCAGAGCTGCTCAAAGAAGTTTGCACATGCTCAGAGGCTTTGTGTGTGGTGCTTCTGCAGTACTCACAAAGTGGTGGTACCTGCCTGCCAGAGCATTCCCCCATTTCTTGGCTCTGTGGAATAGCCAAGCCCACAGAGTCAAGAAATCCGAATTTCCTGCACAACATCGAGGAAAAAAATCTTTGTCTTTCATTCGAACTTCACATTGCAAACAGTTGCAAGTTCAACAGGAGGGGAAAAACCAATCAATTTCCAGTATTTTTCCAAAAACCTCCTGAGCACACAACAGAAAATCCTTCCTTTCTGCATTTTTGCTTCACTTTTCCTTCCTTTCCACAATCCATCTGCTCACTTGCCTTTACTTTCTACTTATAACATTTACAAAATTCCAATCCAAACCCATGAAATTACAACCACACCCCAGTGCTTTCCTTTTGCAAATGTTCCCTCCTGAACAAACCCTCTTCCTTTCCATGCCTTCCTTCACAAACATACTCCAAAGTACAACCCAAAAGCTATCCCAGAACTGGAAAATCCTCCCCAAGAACTTGCAAAGAAAGTTCCCCCCCACCATCTTTCATCTGCCCATCTGCATCCCCTCCTGGAATATCAAATGCACATTATTTAATCTAACAAGAAATTCTTGCTACCTAGGAGGGCTGTAAGGCTGATGGAAGAGGCAGAAAAACTTGCATTAAAGACATAAAGAAATTAAAAGTGTTCCCAGTTTGTGACAAGGAAAGGACCTGCATAAAAATGTTCCTATATAACCCCTCTTTCACACAGGGCTTTCACACAGGATAAGCTTATTGAGGATGTCCAGAGAACTGGGCAGGACCTGTGTTTGCAAGCCCACTTCCAGGGCCACACATTCCCTTACTTCCCAGTTCTGGCTCATATAGGAGGAATGGGGGAAGGAAAAAATCTCACACACACACACTTCCCTGATCGTCACCTTTTTCCCAGCCGGACTCAGCCATGCTTGGGCTCAGGCAAATGACCTCATGAACCTGTATCTCAGGCAAAGCCAGGCTCACACATCCTCAGCTCAGGGGCAAGAACACCCATCCGCACCCTTGCTTTCCACCGTGCCCTGAAGAGGACAGATTGGTGCGGCTGCGTGGGGAGTTTCCATTTCCTGAGGAACCCCCAAAACCCCTCTGGGCTATGCCTACCTCCCAGAAAGGGGAACACTTTAAAATACAGACAGACAAGACAGAAAACACAGGCAGCAACAATGAACACAAGACTTTCAGAAACATTGAACAGAAAACCTTACACAAACCGCAGTGCAAACATATTCACATGTGTAGATGTTTCCTGGTGCGCCAATATCATATTAGCTGGCTTTTTTCCTCCACCCGCTTGGACCAAAGAAAAACTTGTTCCATCTCCTTAGAATGTATTTCTGCCAAATGCTTTTGCAAAAATGTAGCCAATTTCAATCATATGAGCCCTCTGAGGCCAAGTTAGTAAGGTTTGACCCTGCTGTTTTAAATCAAATTACCAAGCTCTTGTTTGCACGACAACCCCTCAGGTGGTGCCCATGGCCATTCCCTCCGCCTTGCAACTTGATGCAGAGGGGTCCATGGGGTAGCAACCCGAGATTCTGAGACCCCCATGCTTCCTGGGAGTCCACAATCAAAGCCCACCTGCAATGAGGTTCCAAACCAGATCTAATTACATTGACCCACCTGCGAAACAGAAGAGATGGCCAGTGTCTGTGCTCCTCAAGTGGAGAGAATTTTGGCCGAACTTACCATCTCTGCTGCCCCGGATAAAGGGTCAAAAATGCACGATCCCATCCTCATCGCCAAATTGTCAGAATCCTGGAATCTCAATTTGAGACGGGAAATGAAACTTGGGGTCATAGGAAAGATCAATTTTTATAAACCTCCGTGTCTTTATTGTCTATCCCAGGCCCCGCGGTTGACTCACAATAAGGCCTTACTGGGTGAGCAGAGATAAGCTCACTGCAAAGCTTCAACAGAAATACAGACTTTTTATACACTCCCAGTCACATACAGGTACAGGGCAATTGGTGACAGAATGTAAAGATTACAATAAGATTCTGAGGTTCTTATTGAACAGATAGAACAGATAGAGAAATGTCAGTCAATCACACAGTAACAATAAGATCACAATATTTCTAATTGCCGGTACTGACACTTTAGTCCAGAAGCCTGAACCCATCTCCAGGACTGCTTACACACGTAAATTCAAGCCACTGAAACTATGCATGATCTCAAACTCTTTTTGAACTCCAGATTCTAAACATTCTGAGTTTGACCAAGGCACAGGGAGCCCTGGGCGAGGAAGATACTTCCTGGTAAAACGGAATTCAAGCAATGACTGTTGAATCATTGTGAAGGTATACAATGCAAATGTGGACTAAATGGCTTGTCTGCTGTAGCCCACAGCTAAAGGTGAGAGAAAGGAGTGGGGGAATGCCATTCTAAACAGTAGCTTGGTTTTGAGGATGAAGACAGGATTTGATCCCACAATTCAAAAGCACACACAAAAGTAATGCTTTTCAGACAGGATTTACCCAAATTTTCCCCACAGCAGTCTTGCAAGTAACTTTTGGGCCAAAACCAGGGCGATAGGGACACGAGGTTTATTAAAAATCCGGCAGCAGAGACTTCTAGAACCTCAGGAGGGGATCAAAAGGGGGTTGACTCAGGTAGGGTAAACCTGGTAAGATGAATCTAAGTTTTGGTAAGGAATACTTATTTCTCACCAGAGGGAAAGGGAATGGGGATTAAAGTATTCAAAAAAAAAGGGGGGGTCAGACTGGATGGCCCAGGAGGCCCTTCCTGACCCCTTCTGTTTCTATAGGGGTAAAGGGGCCAAGGAAAAATGCCTTCCTTGCAAGTTCCTGGGGTTCTGGGGTAGCTTTTTGGTTGGGGTGGCTGGAAAAGGGAAAATAGAAAACTACTGTGCATTTGTATTTGTGCTGCATGGAAATCCGGCCTAAATGAATGGGGGTGGGGGGAGGTATAATTGTTGTTGCTGTTGTTAGTCATGGTCATAGGGAGTTCTTGCAGGATGAGCCTAAATTGTGGGGCCTTTCAGGAAACAACTAGTCAAACTCTCCGGAGGGGCAGTTGAGGTGAGATCAGCAGGTTGTTTTCGGAGAAGGAACTAGAATCAGGAAGTGCACTTTGGGCCAAGAAAGGTGAAAACAGCACCGGAGGGGCTGGCGAGGCTGAAGGGGAAATGGATTCAGGGAATCCAGCCCATCGGATATCGCTGGAGGGAGTTTGTGGAGGAGGCATGGTAGGAAAGGAGGAAGAGGATTTGTTCAGGAGGGAACACGCGCACAGGGAAGCACTGTGTGGTGCGGTTGTAATTGCATGGTTTGGAGTGGGATTTTGTGGATGTTGCAAGAGGAAGTAGAGGCAAGTGAGCAGGTGGATTGTGGCAGCGAAGGGAGAGGGAGGGGGTCGCTCACCCCTGGAAAAGCGAAGAACCAGCCACGACGAATGGATTTTGAAAAAGAGTTTGGACTGTGCAGAAATGGCTAGATCGACTTTATCATTGGAGGAGAAAGAAGATACTGACTTCTGTCAAACTTGGGACTCTTTTTACTATTGGCTAGAGAAACGGGACTTCGTACAGATTTAAACATGTTTTTAAGCTATCATAAATGGAAAAAAATGTGGGGGTGACCCAGCAGGCCTGAGGTTTTAGACGATTGGTGTTGTTTTTAGTTTTTCTTTGTTTTTAGGATTATAATTTCAAATAAAAACTTATAAGAAAGAAAGAAAGAAAGAAAGAAAGAAAGAAAGAAAGAAAGAAAGAAAAGGGAAGGGTGAATCCTGCTAATCCTTTTCTTTTAATGCTACTTTTTATTAATTTTCAAAACAGTACTAAAACATCCATTATCACAAACATTTAAACTACTGAGTCAGCCACTTATTACACATCTTTTAACATTCTGTGATCATTTCAAATTCATTTAAAAAGTCTGAAAAAGAAAAAAAAAACCTTTTTAGATCTAAGCCAGGTCCCGTTTCTCCAGCCAATAATAAACCAAAGTCCAAAATTTGATAGAAGTCACTATCTTCTTTCTCCTTCTGTGATAGAATCAGTTCATCCATTTCTTACAAAGTCCTGCTCTTCATATTAGAGGAAAGATTCTCCAAGTTTTGTAAAAGTCAATATCTTCTTTCTTGTTTAATAAACATTTCAGCCTGACCAACTCTACACAGTTCCAAATCTTTTCATTTTTCTAGTAATAAACAAATAAACCTCTCCTTATAATAATTACAAATATGATCGAATGCATTCTTTGCTTACAAATATTCTAATCTAATATCTACTAAAAAAGAAAGAAAAATAAAAGGGAGATTCATGTTCACATGTCTAAAATCCATTCATCTTCTTTAAGGACATCTTATCTACCCAATTTAACAACAGCAATTTTCTATTATGTTCTTTAAAGAGGTTTTCTTTAAGCTAATTTCATAGAAAATACTAATTACAAATACAATAAAATAGTTTTTTTGCTTACCAGTATTCCAATCTACTGTCTACTAAGAAGTGAAAGTAAAATAGAAAGAAATTTCATGTTCACGCTTGATTCGGTTTAACACAGCTCACCTTACTTCTGTAATAGTCATTTATATTCTAACATTTCACAAACCGAAAAGTCATGCAGTTTAGCTCTTAGTCATTCATCTAAGGCAAGATAAGAAAGAGAAAGCAAAAGATGAGACAGAAAAAAGCAGAAGAGGGGAGGAAATGAATCCTTCATCTTCCCTTAAAACCTACATCACTTCATAATTCCACAGACTTAAAAATAGGTGAAGTTCACCCATTAAAGTCATATATCTTAGCCATTCCATACCACAGTGAACATATCAGGCCATTAAAAATAGGGAAGTTCATGTTCTTCGTCATTCATCTTTAAACTTTAAGGCAAAGTGTGAAAGAGAAAGCAAAAGAAGAGACAAAAAAATGAAAAAGAAAAAGAAGGGAGGAAAAGAATCCTTCATCTTCCCTTAAAATCTGCATCTCTTCCTAGTTCCACACACTTAAAAATAGATGTACTTCCACTATTAAAATCGTACATCTTAGCCATTCCATACTACAATAAACATATCAGGCCATTTATATCATTAAGACAGACATTTCTTCTGTTTCACACCTCTACCAGACCATCTCAGGAATTGTGGCATCATTCGCAATGACTGGATTAATTGCAACAAGACCTACACCTCTTCCTTCATCCTCTGGAAATCATTAATCATTGGTAGTGTCTGTATCTCTTGCAGAAAAACTCCCATTTTAACAATCTCAGGCTCCGTCATAATTGCTTGAAAGTTCAGAAGTCGCCGCTCCTTCACTGTAGTGAACAAGTTTGATGGGAGGTTATTTATTGATTCTGTGAACTTTGTTTCATCATCTGCAATCCCGCATAGCTGTTGTGTTTCCTGCATACTCTGCTCTGCTTTGCTCATTCCCGGCAGCCTGAGAAAAGCCTTGAGTCTATCAAGCCCCTTTTCCTGAAGATTTTGAAAAACTTGTATTTTATCCAAAAATATTTCTTGAGAAGATCTTATAGCTGATAAGAGTTGATTAATTGCTGGAAGAGATTCTTGTAAAGAACCATAGTTCCCGTAACACGAACAGACAAAGGATTGGCAGGTTGCCCGATATTTTGGCAATGGTCGGAGAAATGCAGACGGACAAATGCAGATTCCTCTCAGGAAGATTCATTTCAGACCACGTCTCCTTTCCCCCTCTTTTCTTCTTTCCAGTCAAATCTTGGTACTTCTATCAATGCACCATATATTTTCAATAAAATTAGACCCTAGAGACACTCATAAAAAAAAGTAAGTTTACCTTACTCACAGGTTCTGAAGTCTCTACATTTTCATTTGCTGTTGTGGTAATTAAGACGGTCCTTCAGCTCTTCGTGCCAAATACTGCTTTCCCACAGGTGATTGTTGCAGAGAAAACAAAAATATTTACTCAGCACTTCCGATGTTTATCCGGCTTATAAAAATTTCTACGCTAATCTACTGAGATGCCGTGAACTTGCAGATGCTAAGAAAACCTCCTGTATTATCCAGCTGAGACACCTGAATTGTTCTTGACTGATGTGGGATCGCCACCCCACACCCAGCCAGGATCCTGCTAATCCTGAAGGGATTCCCAGAGAATGAAAGGAAAAAAAGGAAGGAAAAGTGAAGCAAAGATGCTGAAGGGAAGGTTTTCTTTTATGTGTTTTGGAGGTTGTTGGAAGAATTGTGCAATTGGATGGTTGTGTTTAGCGAGCAGCCTGAACAGTGGCAGGCTGGAGTTCAACGAGTGAAGACGGCACCTGGGGGCAGTGAAATGGGGGGGGAGTGGCAGCCCCGTGGGCTTGGGCCTGGCAGTTGCCCTCTCGCATAAGGGCTGCTCTTGGAAGTCCCCCTCGTCAGGCAGGTAGTGAATAGGTTCCTGTTTCCTCTGGGCTGATTTGGTTTCTCTGCCTGTTGGACCTGCGATTGTTTGGTGTGTGGGGCATAAAGGGCAAAGGGGAAATTGTGCTGGAGGCCACGAGAGGATGTGAGCATGGGAGGTGATGCATATGCAGGAATCCCTTGCTCTCAGGGGGGCAGTGGCTTGGTGCGTGAGTGGGCTTTTTAGGAGTTTGGGATAAATGGTGGCTGAGTGTTTTGGTACAAAATGGGAAAAACGTGTAAGAAATGAAACGGCTGAAAGTTTCTTAACGAAGCACAAAATGGAGGCGCTGGGAGGGGCCATGGAGGCCATCGAAATGCCAAATATTTTCATCAGGCCCCAGAGTTTACAAGGAAAGATACTACGGAGCGTGTTTTGTACAAGAAAGGACTATTGATGGTGCTAAGGAGAGTTTTCCCTACAGTGGCCTAATGTTGAGGGGGAGGGGGCTAAGCCCATTTTCTAGCCCAAGGAAATGGCAAGGGTTTTTATGTTTCTCGCTGGGAGCATAAGCAGTCATGCTCATCAAGATGAGCAGGCATTGATTACTTGATTGTGAAGGGTGCTAGCTCAAATTGCATGTACATGTAATGGATTTGGGAAACTTCTGTATTTATGTACGTGGGGAGGGGGAACCATCTCTGTAAGAATTTGTGTGATGCCATGTTCTCACTGGACAAACGCCATCAGGAGGCACATGTTGCTTTAGCCAAGGCAAGCAATGGGTTTGAAGCACGCAAGTTCAACAAGGGGTGTCTCTTGTGTGCGCTTTTGGCATGGGTTGGATTTGATTTCAACATCTCAGACATTTCTCTTGAGACTGTGCTGAACAGACTTGGAGGGGGTTGGGGGGGACCAGCCTTGAAAAGCGACAAAGATTTCTCCGCTTTCTCTCCAAGCTAACGTGGTTAACCAGTGTCTGTGAAGAAATGTAAAACTTGGTTTTTTTCTAATCCACCTGTTTTGTGAGCTGTACTTTCCAGAGACCAGATGAACTGGACCTGCAAAGACTGATTCCTGTGTTCTGCCTTGCTCTTTGCATCGTCCACGAGGAAGCAAAGGACTAACCAGGCAAACAGTGAGAGGCAAGTCCTACAGCCAAGTGTACAGATGAGTCCAGAAATTGAGTGAAGCCTAGACAACGAAGTCTCGAAGAATCGCCTCAAAGGGCAAAACAGATAACTGAACTGGACATTGGGCCATGGCTTCACCTCACACTGCTCCCACCTTGCGAAGCAGGCTATCCCAAGACTGCTGACCAAAAGGGATGGTGGCCTTAGACAGGGTATTCATCATTGTGGGGGTCTAACCTCAACGAGGATGATATCTTTAGTCCAATGGGTGAAAAGGGGGGGCCAAGTGAGCAAAGGAACCAGGCCTCCAAATACATTGGGTAGCAGCACTGCAAAGGTGGGAGGGGAGCAGGTTAGAGGTGAGAGCTGGCTGGCACGGAGTTCCTTGCAGCCAAAGGAGGGGGCAAAGAGATCAAGGGGTCTGACTAAGACAATCCCCACCTGAGCTGCATGGATAGAAGCTGCTTCCTGAGGAAGAGGAAGCACCAGGAGTTATCTGGACTGGCCCATTTGTTTGGCTGATGACAAAAGGGGGGACCTGTTGGAGAAATATGAAAATCCTGGCATAGGGAGGTCGCTTATATGCCTCTTTTTCAGTATCTACCCATGTATGTTTAGTGCCTCTTCAGGAGCAAGTGGCCTGTGCAATAGTGGCTCTTGGAAATGCTACTCTGTGCACACTGGGGAAGCCGGCTGGAGAGATGCAACCAATGGAGGTATATACACCCCAAAATAGAGTGGCTCTGAATCATGTCTTGGTACCAAAGGAGGGGCCTGTGGGGTGATTGGACACACCTGCAAGATGGATTTCGGTAAACAGACGTCAATGAAGACTTAAGAGCAATGCAACAGGTAATACCAGGGATCAAAAGAAGGCAGGGGTCAGGAATGGGAGAACGGCTGACATCATGGCTCCCCAACTGTATGTGGTTAGAACACCTGTTCCCATACAGGGGATAATGGGCATAAGCATCATCTGCTGCATTAGCCTACAATGTATACTGGCCTGCACCCCATGTAACAAGGGGATGCATTTGGGGGAAAATGCACAGACAAGGAGGAAATGATTAGGATGATGGTATCAAGATTTAAGAATGAGGATTTGTTTCAAATGAGGGTGAAGGAAACGAAAGGGAGGAATTGATAGGTGTGAAAAGATGATTTGAAACAAGGGAGTACAGATTTGAAAGGGTAACAAAGAAAATTACTTAGCCCAAAGGAGAGGAGGGGCCAAAATCAGACAGCACAAGTGTGGGGAAACAGGCAGGTAGGCAGGAGGGCCAAATACTTCCTGATCATTTATTGACAAGCTGGGCAGAACAAGATGAGCCCATTGTAGCCCACCAGGAGCAGGGCTGGATTGGGGAGAAGGGCCGGTGCTGGGGTAGCACGGAGCAGGCGGGTGGAAAGAGTGTAACTCTCAGGACCCTTTTACTCAATTAGGGGAAAGGAGGAGGGAACAAGGGGCCGGGAGCAGGGTTCAAAAGCGGGGTGTGAACATGTGCTCAGGGGAACAGAAGGATGGGAAGGGACCATTCCTTTCTGTTCACTTCATTGCAATAAAGTTTTAAAACGAACTTTCTGCATGCCTGGAAAATTTTTCTCTTCTGACGGAAGGGAAAGAGTGTTCATAGCAAAGATGGACATCAGGAAAAGCTCCCTGACAGCCGGAGCAATACGGCAGTGGATCCAGCTGCCCGGAGAGGTGGAGGCTCTCCCACACGGGGGACATTCAGAGAGAACCTGGGCAGCCACCCCAGTGGGAAGGTGCGCCTGGGTGCCCTGCAGCAGCAGCAGCAGTGTGGGGCCCCAGGGCCTTCCCGGCCTGCCAACTCTTCTCTTCTGTGAGTCTAGAAGGACCAGTGCCTGTGAGGGGTGGGGTGGGGGGCAGAGGGGGACCCCACTCTTCTGGGGAGGGGCACGGCGGGGGCCTTGGGCAGAGGAGTGAGTGCTGCAAAACTTCAAGGCCTGCCCTGCTCTCTCCGCAGTGTGGGCAAGTGGGGGTCCAGCGTGAGCCCAAGCCAACAAAGTCAGTGCGGGGGGGGGGGAGCATGGGTGTGCTAGCCAAAGGAATTGGAGAATCATAGCAGAGCTGTAAGGGGAAAGGAAGGCCATCGAGTTTGACCTGTTGCAGGACGCCGTGTTGCACCATCCCACTCAGGCGGCTGTCCTGCGTCTTTCTGAGCATCTCCAGTGGGGGAGAGCCTCCACGACTCCGGGCAGCTGATGCCACTGTCGTATTGCTCTGACCGTGAGGAAGCTTTTCCCGATCTCTGGCCTGACTCTGGGTTGCCCCAACTGATATTGGTGATTCCGTGTCCTGCAGTCTGGCAGCAGCAAGGAGAGATCTTGACCTTCCTCTTTGGGACAGTCTTTGAGGTCCTTCTGGAGGGGTCCCGTGTGCCCCCTCAGCCTTCTCTTCTCCAGGCTGAACATGCCCAGTTCCCTCAGTCTCTCCTCACAGGGCAGTCTTTCCCAGAATTAGGCGCTTCTCCAGGGAGTCCCTCCTTCTCATGAGGTGGCCAAAATGTTTGAGTTTCATCCTCAGTACCTGTCCTCCTAAAGAGAAAAATTGACAGCCAAAGAGGAAGGGGACGGCAGAGGAGGAGGTGGCTGGATGGAGTCACAGAACCAGTCGGCGTGAGCTTAGGTGGACTGTGGTGGATGGTGGACAGGGAAGCCTGGAGGAATGTGGTCCATAGGGTCGCGATGGGTCAGCCACGACTTTGCAACTAACAATAGCACGTAAGGACAAAATGCCCCAGCTCGTTGCGAATACACCCACAACTGAACTAGCACACACTTCGACCAAACAGTCAATGCTTGGCATTTGGATGAAATGAATACTGATGCTCATGGAGAAGCTCCAGGAGGGGGTGCTTCCCCCTCTGTCTTTCTGGCTGCCACATCCTTGCACTGACACAGCGGTCATCCACCTGCAAACATCAGCCTCCTGCAAGACAGTGGGTGTCCCCCCCCCCCCTTTTTGGCACCATCAATCAAGCTTGCGGTTTGCTTTTCTCTGCCTGCCACATCCCACGACACGCCTGTACTTGGTCTGGGAAGGTGGCCTGGGGAAAACCAGGCCACCTTAACTTTACCAGTTTTTAAAGGTTGGGGTAAACTGCTCCCTTCAAACAGGGAACCATGATGGAATATACGGCAAATATGGGGCATTCACAAGAAATATGACCACATTTCTAAACATCTTCAGAATAATTCTAGGTGCCTTCTGAGAACTGAGAATGGTGCCACTGATTCTTCAAAACTGATCCTGCAAGACAGGGCTGCATGTGACCCCCCTTTTCACTTCTTGATCATTCTGGATTGTCCCACGAGAAACCAAACAACGAAGAACAACATCAGCCTCCCGCAGAAGAACGAGGCCATGTGACGGACCTGGTTTTGCCGGTGGCATTGGCCTATGTGCAAATGCTGTGGAGAAGCAGGGACACGTGACGTGGGCCCTTGAAGCAGAAACTGGGCTGAAGAATTAGTGAAGCCGAGGCCAAGTTGATGCAAGGTGGCCATGGCCCAGAAAGCAGCCCCATCACAGCAGAAGGCCAAGTCCTAGAATCTGTGCAGCAGTTTTGTTATCTGGGAGGTATTATGGACACAGATGTGGGACAGAAGCAGAGGAGAAGGGCCGGATAGGCAACCCAACTGCTGTGTCCTGATATGTGTGCTTGTTTGCAGTTTGTCCCCCATGGAAATCATAAGGAGGTGCAGATGATTTAGTGCCATTGCTGTGCCGATTGCAAGTGAGAACTGGAAGCTTGAAAGAAAAATTACACAGAACAGAAACTGCTCTTGGCAACGTTGCCTTAGAGAGATACTACAAATTGCATGTTGGGAGAATATTGCAAATGAGGACATATTGAGAAACATGGAAACATAGAAACAGAGCGAGTCAGAAGGGGCCTCCTGGGCCACCTAGTATGACCTCCAGCACCAGCCGGCTCTGCTCACGACATGCCCACCATGTGCATGCCCAGCCTATCCGTGAACACCCGCACCGATGGGGCATCAACAACCTCTCGTGGAAGCCCGTTCCACACCCTCAGAGTCCTGACTGTCAGGTAGTGGTTCCTGGCATCCAAATTGAACCTGGGTTCCCTGAGCTTGGCTCCATTGGAGCGCATCCTGCCTTCCTCATCCGGGGAGAACGGGTCTCTACCCATCTCCATGTGACATCATCTCACATACCTGTTTGTCGCCAACTGATCCTCTCTGAGTCTCCTCTTCTCCAGACTGAAGACACCCAGTTCCATCAGTCTTGCCTCATATCCCATCCCCTACAAACCGGCCACCAACCTCTTGGCCCTACACTGCACTGAAGATCAGGTACCAGAAGACTCTCTGTTGGGTGACACAATCGTTGGTGTCTGAACACAGCATTGCTTTTATAAGGTTTCTGAACCTTCAAAACAATCTCCCAGCCTCTCCCTGAGAGTACTGAAGGAGTGTTTTGGTTTGAATCAATCCTCCCTCCATACGGATCTTCTCCATGAGGCAATGCAAACTCTGAACACTCAGAAGTTCTCCCTCCGTGTCCAGCAACTGCTGAGCCCCCTTTGCACAAACCCTCCATGTTTCTGGCACACCAAGATTCAAGTGCCAGTCCAAGCCCACCTCCACCTCTGGCTGGCAGCAGAGCTGATCTAACTCCCAGGGATGCTTTGTGCTTTGCACATGCTAAGGGGCTCATTGGGAACACTACCACACTCACAAGACGGTGATACCTCCCCGCGTTTTTGTAGCTCTAAGGACTGGCCATGGCAGCAAAGCCAAGAGTTTGTGCAAACTGTTCCCTTGCATTCCCCGCATCAGGGAAGGGCTGCAGGTGTTGCCTCGCATTCCCAGTGGCTCTTAGCAAGCAAGGCAACCCCCCTTTCTTCTCATTTTTGTTTCCTGTCCCATGGTTCAGGGGCTGCATCCCTCTCCCCCTTTCTTTCACTGTCTCCCCCTCATGCACCAACTCTCCACCCTCACAGGTCAACCCTCTCAAAGCTCTCTCCCACCAAGCTCCATCCCAGGGGCATCCCAGGCCGATCCTCCACCTCACACTCTCTCTCTCCAATAGGGCACTCTCCCCGCAAAAACTACAAACTTCCAGAGCATAGACAGAGTGTTTTCTAGATTTCTAGCCATGCAAACAGGAGCAGAGGTGATGATGAGGGAAGAATAGGGACATTTCAGCAGGTAACATGTCCCTGAGTTAGGAGAATATGAGAAACTGCTGAGCAGAGTAGACATAATGGCCCAGCGATTATTGGTGATCAAGAGAGTTGACATGGCAAAAAGGGAGGCACATGAATCATGACGGATCCTGCATGGGAGCTTCATTTTCCCAGCGCAGTGTCCTGCCTGCCTGGCCAGGGGGACCTCCAACAGCAGTCCCTTGGGTGGGCAGGAAGGTGCCAGACCCGTCCTCAGCTGGTCTCAATTCCCTGTGCGCCCCCCTCAACCCACACACACACAGACGCACACACTGCCTCTGGGACCATCTCATGACTGCTCTTGGGTGACAGTTTTTACCGCGTTGGCTCAATGGGAATGAATCGATGACTAACTGAATCCTGTGTCTTCTAGTGATGGGATCTTTGTTTTATGATGCTCCGTTTTGTTATTGCATCAAAGGGGGCATCCCGGTGTCACTGGAGAATCATGAAGCACAGCTCTGTTTTGCATATTGCAGGAAGACCCCTGGGAGCTGGATGCTCCATCCGAGGAGCTGAGGCTGGGATGGGGGTCTCCTGCTTCCTTCCAGAAGTGACCAAGCAGCCCTGGGAGCTGCGTGTTCCTGGCTGACCACATTCCCTGAGCTGTGGCTGCTGCCAATCTCCCCTTCCCATTCCTTCACCTCTTGGACCCTCATTTATCCAGTCAGTCTTGATGGTCATGAGCCCCCCAGCTGCATTTTTATCCCTTTAATCCACTGCTCTGTTCCCCCAGCTTGGGTGCGTGTTGCGCTGAGTCCAGAGGTTGGTCCTGGATTGAGGGAACAGGGAAGCTCCACCTGGGATGCTTCCCAGCTGGGCGTGGAACAGAGAATCCCATCGTTTTCTACGTGAAGCTCAACAAGCAGAGAACAGAAGCACCTTCATCCCTGCAAAGTTGGGAACGCTTCCCTTCTGTTTTGCACTTCAGTGACAACCTCTCACTTGCAGGGAGAAAATGATGGACGAAGAAAAATCCAGCCTGAGCTGAAGAGTCGAACTGTGGCATGGAAGGCCTGAAGGAGAGTGGAGTGTCTTTTGGGAGGTAGGGGGCCTTCACGGGATGAGTGCCAAGTGGAAGGAAGGGGGGTCAAGTCCCTGCCCCCCCATCCGCACAGCTCCTGGAAGATGCTTGGCCAATCTCTCCCTGTCAGCTCACCTCCCTCATAGGGAAAAAGGAGAGGCGGACAAACATGTAAGCTACTTTGGGTGTTTGCAGGAGGAGAAAAGGCAGGGAATACATTCAGCATTAAAACAAAACGCAGAGCCAAATTCCTCACCTATCTGTTCCCTATGCATGCCCCATGTTCTCCCCCGGGGTCAATTTTGGGTTGCTGCACTCCTTCACGTGTGCGCTGTGATGGGGCAGGGACATCCCCCAGTCCATGTACTCGTGGCATCCAAAATAACAGGGGATCATGGAACAGGTGCAATGAGTTCAGTGGGCTTCCAACATGGTTCAGGAATCACCGGGCAGGGGCTGAAGCAGCCATCTGCAGCCCTGCGGCTCCTTTCCCAGACTGAGTCCAAGCTGGAAGCAAGACCAAGGTTGCTAATACAGGAGGAATCTGGGCAGACTCCTGCTCCACACGGGCGACCTTCATACTCAGGCAGTGTCCTTGCTGACTCCGAGTGAAGCCGGACCTCTCAGGGCTGGAAACGGACTTCTTCAGTCCTTCCTCATGTGGAGCAAGACATTCCCTGTTTTGCATCTTTCTCTTCCTGCTCTCAGGAGCGGTACGGGGGCATCCCCACAGCTCTGGCAGGAATCCTCTCCCGGGGCACTCCTTCAGCAAAGCCGGTATGTGAGCACAGCCCAGGGAGCAAGCCCAGTGCAGGTTTGGAAGGGAAGGGATCCTCACGGCCAGACGGAAATTCTCAGGAGAACCCTCCCAACCCCAAGATCCTAACCCTGGAAAAGGAGCTGGAGGGATTTCTAAGCTGCATAGCTGGTACCCTGTCAAGTTCTGGGATAATATGATTTGCCTGTTCACACTTCAAAAGATAGAATAAAAATGTCAAGGACTAAAAACAGAAACTATTTCAAGAAAATTGAAAAGACAAAACACAAAGCTTCGCTAAGGAGGATAAAAAGGGAATGTTTCTTGTGTGCTGCTTCTCCAGGTATGAAAAGGAGCTTTTCTTTTTCCCAACTACCGAAAAGTGCAAAGGATTATTTTTTTCAATTGTTTCAATTTGATATTGTCCATATGCCTAGAAGGGATCGCTGGCTTGTACAGAAAAGTTGGAATATTGAACTCTTGATGAACAAAACAAACAGATATTATGCTTTGTTTTTCATCATGAGATGCTCCTTGGTATTCAGGTCAGGCCTCCACAGAATTATGAAGCACTTGGGCAGGAAGATGCAGCCCAGCAGCCCAGCACTGGAGGCCAAGATGGAGAAGACCTGGACGGCCACCATGTACTTGCCCTTGGTGCTCAGGTAGGTGGGCACGAAGGAGACCCAGACGCTGCAGAAGACCAGCATGCTGAAGGTGATCAGCCTGGCCTCGTTGAAGGCCCCGGGCAGCTTCCTGGCCAGGAAGGCCACCGTGAAGCAGATGGCAGCCAGGAAGCCCATGTAGCCCAGGGCAGCATAGAACATGGCCACAGAGCCTTCGTTGCACTGCAGGACGATCTGCCCAGCCTGAGAGTGCATGTCAGAGTCAGGGAAGGGGGGAGCAGTGCCCAGCCAGATGGTGGAGAGGACCACTTGGGCACTGGAGCAGCAGATGACAATGGAGGTGGCCAAACTCCTCCCCAGCCAGTTCCTTGCCCTGTTGCCTGGCTTGGTGGCCAGGAAGGCCAGCACCACAGTGACGGTTTTGGCCAGGAGGGAAGAGATGGCCACTGAGAAGATGATGCTGAAGGCTGCTTGTCGCAGGAAGCAGGTGATGCTTCTTGGCTGGCCAATGAAGAGGAAGGAGCACACAAAGCAAAGCAGGAGGGAGACAAGCAGAACGTAGGAGAGGTTGCGGTTGTTGGCCTTGACTACTGGAGTCTCTTGAAATTTTCTGAAGATCCCCAGTATGACTCCTGTGGCAATGGAGAAGAGCAGGGCCATGCCAGAAAGGAAGGACCCCAAATCTTCTTCATGGGAGAGGAAGGTGATGACCTTGGGGATGCACTGAACCTGGGCCTCATTTGGATGCTGATCTTCTAGACACCTCTGACAATGCTCTGCATCTGTCCAAAGCAAGAGAGAAAACAATGTTGACTTATGTTCCCGTCTCTGCTTACTATATTTTATTCATTATTGCTGTTCTTGGTATTACAAATACTGTTATTAACTGTGGTAGTAGTGGAAGGGGCATGACTCTGGTGTGAGGGGCAACATAGAGAGCTTTCCTGCCAAGCGTGGCTTGCTGGGACCCTTCATTCTCCACAGTCCGCAGAGTTCCTCAGATGCTCTGTCAAGGCAGCCTGGAAGGCACATTGGCACGTGGACTGGGATGTATGGCTGTATATGTTTTCTTCCAATCATGAATCTATTCATGCACTGGGAACTGACCCTGGCAGGGACTCCATCCCTTGCATCGGATGAACATCTCAGGATGACGAGTGGGGGACCCGTCTATGGCTGGAAGTTCAGTGAGAGAGTGTGGCATTTCCACGATCAATGCTCAGACTTCAGTGAGAAAGGATTAGTAATGGTTGAAATAGATCCCCTGCAGAGTGTGACTCGATTTGCATGGTCCCTCTCCGACTGCTGTGTCGCCCATCATGAGTGTTGCATCGCACACAGCCCTGTCCCTGCTTCCTGCAGCTGCACATTTGCTCTTGCAAGCGTGCTCAGGGCAAATTCCTTCAATGGCCCCCAGAAAATCCATCCAGCCGCTCTTCTGCCACAAGCCCTCCAACAAGGCACTTGGTCAGCACCAGCAGCCCTTCCCACTCCTCCCTGCTCAGTGGAGGCCATCACCCCTCCATGAGTTGAGCAGAGGGACAATCAGGGCACACTGAGGGTTTCAGTCCCTTCGTTTGCTCAACCACCCCTTTTGCTCATCCAGGTCAGATGTGGATGGAGAAGGACCAAGAAAGAACAGAAACTCTCATCCATGTCAAACCCTGCTGCAGCCCACCATGTGCAGCTGAGGATCCGACCCACACGTCCTCCCTCGCAACATTCCCATAAATATGTGAAGCTTCCAGGTAGAAACATAGAAAAAGGGCGATTCAGAAGGGGTCCTCAGGCCATCTAGTCTGACCCCTGGCTCTAGCCAGCTCCACTCATGAGAGCCAGCTCCGCTCCATGCCCCAAAACACACAGGGACCATTCCTAGCATAATCCTCTGGGACCATCAACCCTTCCTGGCATTCTCCCTGATGAAAAGTGTGTCAGTGAAAGCAAGAAGAAAAGTCCTCCTTCTGCTCTCCAGATGAGGCCACAGAAGCTCCAAAGTTCATGAATGTTCCTTCTCAGCAAACCACCCAGGTCTCCTCTCAGGAGCCGAACAAACGGGGACTTGCTTTCTGTGTAAGAGGAGTGGAATGACTGCAAAACACGTTTGGCTTCACATGCCAAGATGCAATGAGGGGCACTTTGGAGGGAGAGGAGGGTTTGCTGAAAAGCTCCACCGATGAGAAGGGAGAGAGTTTTCTGGAGAGATGGAGAAGACAAGGAGCAATGTAAGGTCCCCTCAGGGTTGGAATATTCCTGGCACTGCCCTTCCCTCCGCACTCACCCACCTTCCTGAGTGGAGATGCTCCCTTCCGCACACGGAGCGCAGTCATAGCAGCACAGGGGCTCCCCTTCCCGAGCCACCTTGAAGAATCCCGGGTGGCAGCTCTCCACGCACCTGGCCTGAGCCAGGGGCTGAGCGAGAGAGAAGGAGCATCAGGGCAGGAGGCTTGGGGTGCTGATTCTGTGGATGGGGAGACAGAGCTGGAAAGGTTGGAGGGGAGGGCCGGGATTTCAGCACGTTCCATTACTGAACCCCAGCCTGTGAAGCAGGAGCACCTGGACATCCCTCCAGAGGAATGTCTCCTTTTACATCTCCTGCTTTGCATTAATGTCTGAAATGACTGAACATCTGATTAGCTCAAATTTTAGCAAAGGGAAGGGAAATAAAAACAGTGGAATGACAGGGATGGTTTTCTTCACCTGATCTTGCCATCGGGGCCACACAATGGGATCTCGGTGGAGGGTGAATTTTGGGCCAGGCAAGCCCCGCCTTTCTAGGCTCCCAACTTTCACCTTTACAGCAGTTCTGTTGGGAAACCCCACCCAATTCACAAGGTCCAGGTTGGCTGCCAAGTCTCCGCTCTCATCCAAATACACCCCATCGATGGAATGATTGTGGAACTGGGGGTCTCTCAGGAAAGGGTGGAGCTGGAGGAACAAAACAAGAAGCAGAATTTGAGGAGGCACATTTCATGCCACCCAGTTTTTTGCAAGCGCTGGTCCCACTCGGTGTCACTCTTATTATGGGGAAGGCTCTGATTTCATTTCTGGATACCCATTGTGTTCCTTGGACTCTAGGAGGCATTGCTAGAAGCATTGTCACTGAAGGAAAGGAGAGGGGAGCTTCTCTGAAGGCAATATTCCAGCCATCCTCAGAAGCAGCAAAGGGACCTTTCTGCTCCCGAGCCTTAGAAGATGACCTGGGAGTTCTTTTAGTGCGCTCAACAGGACTTCCTCCTGAGGAGTCTCCCAGGAATCCCACCACAGGGGACTTGGAAGGGGCTGAGAAGTGCTTCTTGTCGCTTGAGCCCTGAATTCCAATCCTGCACTCTGGAACGATCCATCAGAGGTTGTAGCCTTGACCTGTGACAACCCACCCGGTCCTGGAAGAGTGCTGTGAAACCCCCTTCAGTCCATTCACCTCTAGGCTGAGCACGCCCAGTTCATTCTTCTCTCCTCGTGGGCCTGACTTTCAGGCCCACACATCATCCTTGCTGTCCTCCTCTGGAGGCCTCCCTGTTTCTGCGACTGAGCTCTTGTGCATTTAATGTCTGTCGATGGTGGCACTATAAGGCACCAGGCGAAGACCTTTTTATTTAAGAAATATTTTAATTGTTAATTTATTATGTCTATATTATTAAGTATTTCTTGTTATTTATTGTCTATATTTATATGTTTTTTACTTTTAGACTATGAGATGGGCCAGTTTTAAATTGTGTATCGTTTTATATTATATCTTTATATATGTTGTTAGCCGCCCTGAGGCTTGTTTGCAGGGGGCGGCATATAAATTTGTTAAATAAATAAAGAAGGGACACATGGGATCTGCAGTTCTCATCAGCATTGCCTGCACTTCCCCAGTGAAACTGCAAACGATGCCTGATTCTCCTGTCTCCAGCACTACACGTCCCGTTGCCATTGTGCTCTTCGAACTCAGGATCCCCCTTGCCTTGAGGTGCCCACTCACTGCTCCGGCGCTCTCAGGTTCCTCCAAGAGGGCCGCCAGCCTGCCCTTGTTGCACGTGCCTCCCTCTCCGACCTTGGGCAGAGCACCAGGCATGGCATGGAGCTTGCAGGCTGCTACGGAGTGGAAGGTTTCCAGGTCCAGATTCCCTGACTGGGGAGTCTACCTTTTCCTCCAGCTTGTGACGTTCTGGTCTTTCTTCTCTCCTCCCAGAAAGGCGATGAGCAGAGTCCTGGATCCTTTGCCCTGATCTTCTCTTCCACTACACCTGCACTGCCACCCTCCAACTACCTCCCCATGTCAGCTCACTCGCTGGGACCGTGCTTGCTTCCATAGGCCACCCCGACCAGGTGATGCACCATTCCCTGCACCTCCCAGCCAGGAACCTGCAAGTATCCTGGGGTGAGGAATGCGGAAACAATGAAGGCCACACTGTGTCCAGCTGGGCATTCCAGGTCACAGACGGATTGCCTTGTATTCTGATACCCAGCAAGGCAGCAAGCCCTATTATTCCCAGGTCAAGGAATGTGAGCAAGGAACTGTGCAGTCCTTGTACAGAATTGTTCGCACATGCATTGCCTCAGTGTGACTCGAAGCAACTCCACGGACCAGTAGCAGCTGGGCTCAGTCCTAGGAAGCCAGGAGAGGGGACCAACATGGGGGCCAGAACAGAAAGTGTTCCAGCTGCCCCTTCATTGGGAAGATCCCACCTTCATTCTCACATTGTAAGTATAACAGCTAAGAAGATGGTGACTGGGGAGAATACCTGCCATGCAGGAACCCGGTGTGCCTCTGGCCTGCCTCCACGTTCCTTGTCCTTCCTCCTGGATCTGGAGGAAAGAGCCGCATCCACAGCACGGGCCACAGCCTGGATGGTGCTGTAGGAGAAGAAGCTGTCCAGAGAGAGTGTTCGCTCCTTGTCCACTTCGGGGAGGCCCTCCGGTTCATCCATCTCTCTGCATCTTTCCCACTCTTTAACTGACAGAACATGCTTTGAGTACGAACATTTGAAAACTTTCTTTAGAAACCCAACCATACTTGAATACAAATTTGGAAAATCATCATAGTTGGTCATTTTCCCTTTTGGGGGAAGGAAGGAAAAATATGCATACAAGTGCTGGAGGAAAAGTACACTATCTGAATAAGCTAAAGACAAGGTAAAGTCGCGCATGGTTGTGGAGATCCAGACTTTTCCATTAACAGGTTGCATAAACCTTTGAATAAGTAATTCGACAATTTTTATTCCATACAAGGTGAAAATCAACTCTTCAAAATAAATGAAGACATTGATTTCTACCACAATCTTCCACGACTGCCATCCGACTGGTAAATAACCCGATTTCAGCTGTGGCATGCTGTATGAAAAAACCACGCAAATGCCATTCCTGAGGAGCTCCGGCTTCAAGGTCCTCATGAACCTGTCTCCATTCTCAGTGTCGAGTGAGAAGAGCCCCACCATCGTCCACCTGAAGTGCAGCAGCAGCCTGACGATCCCTGGGTACTGGAGGCCTTCTTCGGGGAGCATCCTGTACAAGGAAGGGGACGGGCTTTTTTCTCCCCTGACCTGAGCGGTGAAAGCATAAGTGACCTGGGAGGGACAGGAAGAGAGAGGCTGAGGGATTGCTTCATTTCAGCACCAAATGAAAATTACTCATCTTATTTATTTATTTATTTATTAAAACATTTATTGGCCGCCCCATCGCAACAAAGCCTCGGGGCGGCTAACAACATGATTATAATATAATAACAATAAAACAATTTTAATTTATACCTCCCCCCCTTGTTCCATTATGGGAACAAACCACTCATATGTTACCTGCATGAAACATGATTTGAAAGAAAACAATGCTGATAATTCTCCTAATAATAAAGTGTTTATTATAAAACATTTACCCTTTAACTATCTGCATGAAGCATATTATTTTCTGGCAAAGCTTATTTTCTGAAAAATGAAGTGTTTTATCATTCTAAGTTAAAACACTGAGAGAATGAGGGCAGGAGCAGCCTGAATTGCTGCATATCTCCAGTTGTCCCACCCTGCTATACATGTCCGAAGACATCATCCCATAAATGGGAGAGGAAAGGTTTTGTAGGGTTAGTCAAACAGAGATCCCATGGACAGCTTCCTGGGCTCTCAGAGTCACTCTTGCCCTTCTGCATTCGATGATGGGAAAGAAAAAAAACAGAGAAACAGTGAAATAAGGCATGTCAGAAGGGGTCTCACGAGTCATCTAGACTGCACATGATAGGATCTACATGCCTATCATGTGCAGGTCCATCCTAGCATTGAACAAAACTATGTTGGATGCACATGAGATGCTTGACCCTGAAGTGCTGAATTATTTGCTCTATATCTCATCCAAACTAAGAAAACATTTTTTTCCTGAGGACTGAAACACAAGGCTCAAGTATTCAGGCTTCTTTCAAAGAGACAAAAGAAAGTGGCAAATACAAGCCTCTGACAGGATGTCAGAATATATAAAGATCATTCTACATACGATCAGCAAGATCACCTTGCTTTGATACGAGAATTGTAGTTTAAAGATAGCAATGTCCAAAAATACAATTTTTTTGATGTGCTCTCTGCATCTAATCCTTCCAAAAAGCTGAACATATGGAAGGCCTGCACATGATGGCCGTGGCAGCTGGTCTCGAGTGGAGGTGGACTCCCTCTCGATGAGAAACATATTAGCATGGGAACAAAGCGAATCAGAAGGACCCCTGGCCCAGCCTGCTCTGCAGCACGAATCCTCCACGTGTGGCTATTGGTTGGGCACCCACAGCACCGAGTCTTCTCCAGACAGTCACTTGCTGTGCTGCCTCCTCTCTCACGGTCCGACAAGGCACAAGAGGGACCTTTGGTTTATCCTCAACACTAACAGTACCAGATGGGGGCCTGGTGTGGAGCCTGCGGCTTTGAACCCTTTCATCATGGGACTGTGAAGGATGGTCTGCTGTCCTGGGACAAAGATCATGCTTCCCAATGATTTGGGAATCTTTCACTTCCTCTACTTAGCAACTCATATCGCTTCTCCCAAGCCTCCCACCTGTGGGATTTTGAAGATGCCCAGCATGTTGGAAAGCTGCATGGAGTTGTCCGAGTCAGATTCTTCAAGGACGGCCAGCAGATGGTCTCGCCTGCCACACTTGTAGTTGGGAACGTGGGCCTGCGCAGTCGAGAGCAGGTCTATGGCTGCGTCGGACGTCAGTCTAACATCGTGAAGGGTGTCATAGATGCTGTAGCCGAGGGTGAGGTTGGGCAAGAGGCTGGGATTCTGGTTGACCTCCTGGATGGCAAACAGGAAGGAGAGGATCTTCCAGTAATCTGTTGATGACATCCTTGGAAGAAAAAAGGAGAAGAAGAGGGTGTTTCACCGAGCCATGCCTGCTCATGGATCCTTCCGGTGCCCTTTCAGGCTGCGTCTGGCATTTCAGGCTTCTACATGCTCAGCCAGCTCCAACCCAAACCCAGAGCCCCACCGATTTCTGCAGAAGCCCAGGTGGGATTCCTGCGGCCTCATTCACATCTTACTCCAGGTCCATCTCCCGAGACAAGACACCTGCAGCCAAGGTGCCCATCCCAGGCAGGAGCCCAGAAAGGCAGCAGTTCCGACAGATGGGGATGGGAAGGCAGAGGGGTGCAGTGGGAAGGAAGGTGGGGCATGTTCTGGGGCCTGTTGCCCCCCATTTCCCTGGGCTCCCTGCTGGCCCTGCTGCCTGTGAATTCATCATCTGGGTCTTCAGGAGGGAGAAGTCAGCAGGAAGAAATCACTCTGGCTTTGCTCGCTACTGTTAGCCATGCTGTGTGGCTGCCCATGTTGTCTAATAGTAACAGATCCAGCAGGCCAGTGACTTACTGATTCTTTTTATTAGAGGCAGGTTGATTGAAAGTGTGTGGTTTAAAGGTGCCTTGTGTTGCAGAGAAGCTGGCACTGAGGACGAAGTCTCCTGGCCGGAAATAATTGAGTGGCTGCAGCTCAGTCCTGTGCCAGCTCCAGGGGCACTTGGCCTCCAGCCTCCCACTGGAGGCCTTTGGGCAGAGGAGCAGCAGCAGGACCAAGAGGGCCACTCTGCTGGCACTTGGCATGGCCTCCATCCTGCCCCTTTCAGCCCAGTAGAGCAGCAGTTGGAGGAATTTCCTTCTAAATGGACAAGGAGCCCAGCCAGGCAAGGCTCCAGCTGAAGGAAGTGAGAATAAGTGCGTGTACGGCAGACTCCTCCAGTGCTCCAAGACCTTCCTGATCCCTGATCAGGACAGCGGGGAAGGGGACGCACTCCACTTTGTGCCTGGGTGCAAGACACTGCTCTGCCATCTCAGCGGTGCCTCTGGGGTTCAGGGTGGTCCTGGGGGAACCCATGGGGGGCCCATGAGGTTTAGCAAGAAGAGCAGCAATGCATCATGATTTCCGTAATTATTTGACTTCATGGCTGGAGCACCTCTGCGGCTCCCTGACAACCTTCCTCACTCCCATGTGCAAGAGAGATACACTCAGCGAGTGTGACCATGCGGCCCATGTGAAACATGCAGGACCAAGGGATCGTTCCCTCATGTGCTTTTCAAATGGCCTTCAACATGTGACCTGCTTCATCCCCCGTTTGCTATCCCTCCCACCGCAAGAGAGGCAGTGTGGTGCAGTGGTTAAGGGCAGGGGGCGTGGACTCAGATGACCTGGGTTGAAGTCCCCACTTGGCCATGGAGCCCACTGGGTGACTTTGGGTCAGTCACAGACTCTCAGCCCAACCTACATCACAGGGTTGTTGTTGTCGGTATAAGATGGAGGATGCGAATGATGTAAGCTGCCTTGAGCCCGTTGAGGGAAATGGCAAGATATAAATCGATAAATAAATAAATAAATAGTGTTGCCTTGCAGTGAGGCAGCCTCGCCCTGCAAAGCCCCTGCCTCGCTTTCCCCCTTTTCATTCTTGGTGTGCTCAGCTTGCACCCTGGAGTTCATGCTCACCCCACCTGTGCCTTCAAGTGCTGCACCATCATCACGGTTCTGATGGATTTTCCCTCAGTGGCCAACTTCCGCTCCAGGGATGGGACAGGCTGAGATTTTGTCAGAACTTTGCTCCTGCAGGGATGGCCAGGAAGGGCAGCGAGATCAACATTCCCTGATGGATGAACAGTTCCATCAGTCCAATCCCAGCTGCCTCTGAGGGACTCAACAGGAGGGTCATCCCATCTCTCCTTTTTCCTCCCCTCCCATTTCCTTTTGCAAAGAAAATCTCTCCATCTTGCTGTGCCCTCTGCCCATTCCTGGCATCCGGTTCCCCTTCCAGATGACTCTCTATCCAGGAGAGTCAGCCAGGTTGTGCATGTTGTTGCTGTTGTTTATTGCAAAGTCACAGCGAACCCATCACGATCCCATGGAAAACATTCCTCCAGGCCTTCCTGACGTCCTCCATCCCACAGAGTCCACCCAAGCTCATACCCACTACATCAGTGGCTCCATCCAGCCACCTCACCCTCTACCGCCTCCTGCTCCTTTTGCCCTTGAGGATAGGAGTGTCTAAAGCCAAATTGGAACGGTTCTTGCTGGGCAGGGGAGATTGTTGTGCATCTCTCCATGGGGTCGAGTGTGCAATAAGGTGAATGGGAACTGAGAGACCCAGGTCCAAATCCCCAAATATCCCTCAAGTTCATGGCGTGTCTTTTCACCAGTCATTCACTCTCGGCCAATCCTACCTGGCAGGGTTGTTGATGTCAGGAAGAGAACGATGAGGAGAGGCAGCAAAGTGCTTGCTTTTCTCATGCAGTACAGTGGTACTCAAAGCCACTTTCCATGGGAACCAATTTCCACACAGGATTAACATTTCAAGTAAATGCAGTGGCCGCTTCAGGCAATCAGGGAGCTCAGTCTCCTAAAGGGACAGACGCCTAATAGAAAGCTCTATTATGTGTTTTGCCCGTTGGGGTTTCTGGCTGCCCACATCCAGGGGCTGTGAAATCGGCTGCCCGAACAGGAAACATTTGGCCACTGTGAGGGTCTCTCTCCCTTCCCTCCCTCCCTCCCTCCATCTCTTTTGACACCAACAATCGAGCCTAAATTTTGCATTTTTTCTACCTGCCATATATCACGACATGCATTGCTAGGCATGGGAAAAATGCCTCGCCAATACCAGACCATCACGATTTTCCAAATTCTGTGGTTTGGTTGGTTAGTTGCTGGTTAGTTATTGGTGGTTTAAAACACACCCTGCTGCTTCCACGATACCCTTGGTGAATTTTGGCACCTGATAAGCGACTTTAGCAATCTGGCTAAAGGGGAACTGACTGCCTGATACTCAAATGGGGAAAGTAGCTTGAGAGGGATCTGAGTACGGGAATCTACAACGCCCCCCCATACACAGAGACATACATAGGCACCCACCCAGGCATTCCAACCATTCCATTATGACATTGGTAGGACCAGCTGGCAGGCTCAGGATTTAGGACATGGGGTCTGAGACCCAACCTAGATCCAAGGTCACCAAGAGAAAGAAGCCATCCCCTCTCTGGACAGGGAGGACCGACTGCGCAACCCACTTAGGTCACAATGCCAAAATCTGCCCCCAGCTCTCTGTCCTCCCCCAAATGCACTCTTCCCACAGAAGGGATATGATGCTCGGGGCTCATCAGGAAGGGTGAAGCTGGAAGAGCAGAGGAAAGACCACGATGGAGGGGAGTAGACAGAGAAGTTGAGCTCTCTCCTCTGCCTCTTCCAGACATGCCTCTCTCGAATTCCTCACGGCTGCCTTCCTCTGTGTTTTTTCATTTAGAAGGAGCCTGTTTTCACAGAAACACCTCCCATGGAACCCCATCACATATCCCAAACTCCAATGTCCTGCGGTCATGACCCTCTGCCATGTGACCCCCTTCACACGGCACCATGTTGCCGGAGGATGCCATCTGAGTCTCCGCTTCTTCAGCTTTGGAGCAAGAAGGCAGCGCCTCCTTCCCTGAAGAGCTGTGGGACATTAAGACAGTGCATAATGAGCGTCTAGCAATGCGGATGGCCCAGGAGTCCCGTCAGTTGGAAGCAGAAACACGCTGTGTGAGCTGCTACTTAGGCTTGATGCTGAGCAACAGCACAACACAAAGGACGCTCCTCTAAAAGAAATGCACTCTGTGCATGCTCAATGTAATCCAGTGCAGAGTCAGAAATTTGTAGCAGGTCAACTGTATGGCAAGCCGGTGTTTGCCGAAGAGGATCTAGTTCCACTGGAAATGCACTAGTCCCTGGACTGGACCTTCATACCGAGGGATTCCCTTTGTATTGATATGGAAGAAAAGGGGAACGAATTGCTTTTTCTAACAATATAACAGAGCAATCCGTTCCAGTACAGAAGAAAATACATTCCTGGTAATGCCCAATTTAAATATTTGGTTGCCTTTTCAAAACAATGAGACTTTGATGTGGACTAAGGATCCATCCACTAGGAAGCATAATTTGAAATTAACTGAGTACAGTCTCCGATCCATTCATGGATCACTGCCATGACGTTGGGAAGGGGCATGCGTAGCGCCATGGGGCTATGAGCTGTGCTGTGCAGGGCAGGTCAGAGCTGAGAGCTCTCAAATAATCTGCTCCACTGGAGAAAGAAATGGCAACCCACTGCAACATCCTTGCAATGAAAACCCCACGGACAGTACCAAAATGCAATAAGATACGACGCTGGAAGATGTGCCCCTCAGATTGGAAGGCATCCAATGTGCTACTGAGGAAGAGCAGAGAGCTAGTACTAGTAGCACAAGAAAGAGTGAAGCGACTGGGTCTAAGCCGAAAGGACACTCAGTTGCGGATGTATCTGGTGGTGAATGGACTGTCTGAAGAGGGAAAAATCTATACTGCATGGGAACTTGGAATGCAAGATCCATGAATCAAGGCAAGCTAGACAATTTCAAACAATGGAGGACAAGGCTAAACATAGACATCAAAGTAATCAGCGAATTAAAACAGACAGGGATGGGTGAATTTAGTTCACATTACCATTAGGTATACTACTGCGGGCAAGAATCACTCAGAAGAAATGGAGTAGCCTTCATAGTCAATAAAAGAGTAGGAAAAGCAGTACTGGGACACAATCTCCAAAATGACAGAATGATCTCAGTTCGAATCCAAGGTGAAACATTCAATATCACAGTAGTCCAAGTCTATGCCCCAGCAAATGGTGCAGAAGAGACTGAAGTTCACCGGTTCTTTGATGGCCTACAACACCTTCTAGAATTACCACCCAAAAATGAGGTCCACATCATCATGGGGATAGGAATGCTAAATTAGGAAAAGAAAAGATGGCCGGAATAACAGGCAGTTTGGCCATGGTTTACAATACGAAGCAGGGCACAGAATGGTAGAATTTTGTCAAGACAAGTCGATGGTAATAGCAAACACTCTTTTCCAACAACCCAAGAGACAACCCTACACATGGACTTCACCAGACAGTCAAAACAGAAATCAGATGGACTATGTGCTCTGCAGCCAAAGATGGAGAAGCTCCATACAGTCAGTAAAAACTACACCAGGAGCTCACTCTGCCTGAAGTACTGAGGACAGAGATTTGCAACATTGCACAAGAGGAAGCAACTAACCCCACCCCAGCCCCAAAAAAGAAAGTAGGACAGAAAAATGGCTGGCTGAGGAATCTGTACAAATTGCTGAGGAAAGGAGGGTAGTAAAAGGTACAGGAGAAAGAATAAAACACCCAATTGAATGCAGAATTCCAGAGAATAGCTAGAAGATATAAGAGTGCCTTCTTAAATCAAAAATTCAAAAAAATAGAAGAAAACAAAGAATAGGGAGGACCAGAGATCTCTTCAATAAAATTGGAGTTATGAAGGGAACATTTCATGCAAAGATGGGCATGGTAAAGTACCAAACTCGCAGGGACCTTACAGAGGCAGAAGAGATTAAGAAGAGGTGGCAAGATTACACAGAGGAACTATACAAGAAGAAGCTTAACGTCCCTGATATCCACGATGGGGTGGTCACTGAGCCCGAGCCAGACATCCAGGATTGTGAAGTCAAATGGGCCTTACGAAGCCTGAGCAACAACAGAGCTAGTGGAGGAGACAGTATTCCAGCTGAAATATTCCAAATCCGAGATGACGATTCAGTCACAATACTACACTCAATATGCCAGCAAATTTGGAAAACTCCACATTGGCCCAGGATTGGAAAAGGTCAGTTTAAATTCCAATCCCAAAAAAGGGCAATGCAAAGGAATGTTCAAACTCCTGCACCATTGCACTCATTTCACATGCTGGCAAAGTTATGCTCAAAATCCTACAGGCTCGCCTCCAGCAGTATGTGGACAGAGAACTACCAGAAGTACAGGCAGGATTTCCAAAAGGCAGAGGAACTAGAGATTAAATTGCCAACAGACCCTGGATCATGGAGAAAGCCAGGGAGTTCCAGAAAAACATCTACTTCTGCTTCATTGACTATGCTAAAGTCTTTGATTGTGTGGATCAAAACAACTTGTGGCAAGTTCGTAAAGGGATGGTATTGCACCATCTTATTTATCTCTTGAGAAATTGATATGTGAGTCAAGAAGCAACAGTGAGAACTGGACAGGGAACCACAGATTGGTTCACAATTGAGGGAGGACGTCGGCAAGCCTGCATACTGTCACCCTGCCTATTTAACTCATACGCAGAGTTTTTATTTAAACAACTGATATGCCCCCCACCTTCGCATGAGCCTTGGGGTGGATTCGAATCATAAAAAACACCAATATATAAATACATAAAATTCATAAAACTGGTGGAGACATCCCGGCAATTTAAAATCAATAAATAACATTAACAATTAAAATACTGTTTGAATAGCAATGTCTTAGCCTGGCGCAGAAAGACAAATAACAACGGGGCCAAGCAGACCTCTCTGGGGAGCGTGTTCCATATATTGCTGGGAGAAAGCAAAAACAACAACAGTGCAAATAAATTTTCACTGAATTTAAACTATAAAGGAATCAGCTGGACATGACAGATACAGAGCAGCACCAAAGAAACTGAGATTTTTAAAACAACACCATTTTGAACATGTAGGTAAACCTGGACGATATTTAGTGTTAAGAAGGAACTGGAAGGAAGATCTATAACAGGAGTGAAGAAAGAGACTGGCACAGCCTATTTTGAAAAGGCATTACTGTGCAATTCACATTCCCCCCACCCACCAAACACGTACTGACTCCAGAAGAGGGAAGTGGGGTATGTAGAAGAACAGGCCTTGCGAAATTCACCACGGAGCAGAGGAAAATAGTAAATTGTACTATCAGTATCCAAGTGATATTGCATGCTACTGGAGAATTAAAAACAGATAAAGCACCTGCCCCTGATGATTTTACTGCTAGGTATTACAAGTGTTTAGAGGACAAACAAATTCTTCCAATTCAACAAGGAATGTATGAAATCAAAGAAGAGGGCCTAATACCTCCAAGATGACAGGAAGCTCATACAACGCGGATACCTGAAGATGGGAATGATCCAATGTTACCACAGCCCTCAGTATTAAAGGAGCATTATAGAAGTCTTTCTTCAAAACTGGCAGAGAGATTAAGAAAATGGGTAGCAAGAAGAGATTTGTACAGATCGAGCTGTACTGGGTAGACTAAACTGAAGGCATCGTCGTTGGGATGAATTTGAGCTATAGAAATGAATGTGCTGCCTAACTGAACTTTCTCTTTCATATGAGATCACTATCAATATTGGGAAAAGGTTGCTTAGACTGGCAGAGCCTAGTACATATTATTATTATTAGGTAAGACAAGAAGTCGAGGATCAGATTTGATCCTTCAGGATGCAAATGGGAGGGGTGCCTTGCAGGTCCTGATTGGAAGTGGCTCTGTGAGGCAGTGGAACCGGTCTGCATTGCAGATTAGATAAAAATCACCCATGATAGGTGGGAGAAGTTGGGACAGAGCTGATGCTGAAGTCGGAATGCATCATCCATTGTGGGTGAAGGAGTCAGTCAGATCGCAATGGTAAGCGCTGGAAATGTCAGAGGTGGACTGGACTTTCTATCATAAAGGGAGGATATGTAAACGAATAATAAAAAAAAAGACCAAAACTGATACTTGCGGAAATGCAGAAAATCATGCAATGAAGTGTTACATAAGTCCAAAGATTTGAAAAATTTGCCAGAGAGTCTTTCAAAAATATGTCACACTTGTTTTGCTTTATGACAAGTTCAGGACGATTAACAATTGCTTCTAACTGGAAATAGAAACATAGAAACAGAGCGAGTCATAAGGGGTATCCCAGGTCATCTAGTCTGACCCCTGGTTCCAGCCATCTCCGCTCATCATGTGCCCATCATGTGCATGTCCAGCCTGTCTTTGAACACCCTCATCGATGGGGCCTCAACATCCTCTCATGGAAGCCCATTCTCACCCTCGGGGGCGTAACTGTCAGGAAGTGCTTCCTGGTATCTAAATGGACTGTTGGTTCCCTGAGCATTGCTCCGTCATGCCTTTCTTTCTCCCAGAGACCTGGGAGAACAGGTCTCTCTCCACCTGCATGTGACATCCCCGCACATACCTGTATGTCATTAACACATCCCCTCTGAGTCTCCTCTTCTACAGGCTGATGGTACCCAGTTCCGCCAGTCTCGCCTCATACCCCATCCCTGAAAACCGGCAACCAACCTTGTGGCCCTATGCTGCTTTGACTCCAACCTGGCCACATCCTTTCTGCAATGAGGGGCCCAGAACTGAGTACAATACTCCAGTTGCGGGCGCACCAGAGTCGTATGGAGTGGTAGTAATCCCTCTCTTCATCTAGAAGTCACACTTCTGCCTATGCCAAGAAGGGTGGCGTTTGCCCTCTTGGCCACCGCATCACACGGCTGACTCCAGTTTAGCCTGCAGTCAACCCCCCCCCCCCAAGGTCCCTTTCACAAGTGCTGCTCTCCAGCCTCTTCTCACCTAACCTTTACTTATGACACCATTCCAATGCCCGAAGTGCAATTTCTTGCCCTTATCTATATTGAGCGAAAACCTGTTCTCTCCTGCCACTAAAAGAGTAAACAGTATGGGCCCCGGGAATGAGTCCTAGGGGACCCTGCTTGTCACTGGCCACCATCCCAGTGATTCCCCACTAATGGTTACCTTCTGATTTGGTGGATCAACCGTGCCCTAATCCATCGGACAGTGCTTTGCTCTACCCCAAAACTCCTCAGTTTCTCCACCAGGATATCATGGGGTACTTTTCAAAGACCTTGCTGAAATCCAGGTAAACAACCTTTACCGCATCCCCTCCGTCTCGCCACCTCGAAGGCTTGTTGTAGAATCCCACAAGGGTTGTCTGGCAGGACCTTTTCTTGTGGAAGCCCTGTTGTGTGGCTGCCAGCCTCTCTTAAGTTTCTTACATCATGGAATCTCTAGCTATTATGTGCCTTTCCATATTTTTCCCTACAATGGACATAAGGCCAAATTTTGTGTAATTCCCCATGTCCCTTCTACTATCGTTTTTGAAAATTGGGACCACTGACGCCACCCTCAATCCTATGCCCCAAAGGTAGGATCAAGCCAGTCAGTCCTAGAGCAGAGCAACTCTGACTGCTCTTGTGATGGCAAGATACTGAAGCGGAAACTCAAATATGCTGGCCACGGAAAGAGAAGGAAGGATTCAGTGTGGAAGGCAGAGGGGTGCCGAGGCATTTCAGCTTGTAAGCTGCCTGGCTGGGTCTTCCTGAGGAAGGCGCCAGCTAGGAGAAATCACTCTGGCTTCGCTTTCTAGCGGCAGCTGTGCTGTGCAGCTGCAGGTGGCACTTAGCAGTATAAGGTACAGCAGGCCAGTGACTTACCAATCATTTTCATTAGAGGCAGGTTTGTTGAAAGTGTGTCGTTGAAAAAGGCTTTGTGCTGCAGAGATGCTGGCACTGAGGACGAGGTCTCCCCGCCGGAAATAATTGCGTGGCTGCAGCTCTGCCCTGTGCCAGCTCCAGGGGCATTTGGCACCCAGCCTCCCACAGGAGGCCTCTGGGAGGAGGAGCAGTAGCAGGACCAAGAGGGCCACTCTGCCAGCTCTTGACATGGCCTCCATCCTGCCCCTTTCAGCCCATTAAAGCAGCAGTTAGAGAAATTTCCTTCTAAATGGACAAGGAGCCCAGCCAGGCAAGGCTCCAGCCGAAGGAAGTGAGAATAAGTGCCTGCACGGCAGACTCCTCTGCTGCCCCCAGCCTCTCCTGATCCCTGAGCAGGACAGAAGGGAAGAAGGTGCCCTCCCCTTTGTGCCTGGTGCAAGACATGCCCTGGCGAACTCAGCAGTGGCTCAGGGGTTCAAGGTGCTCCTGGAGGAGGGGGGCCCATGAGGTTTACGAAGAAGAGCAGCAATGCATGATGATTTCCATAATTACAGGGTGTTCTGGCTTGAAAACCTCTGTGGCTTCCTGACAACCTTCCTCACCCCCATGTGCAAGAATGTGCCTATGTGGCCCAGGTGAAGCAAGCAGGACCAAGGGATCTTTCCCTCATGTACTTTGCAGCTGGCCTTCAACATGTGACCTGCTGCATCCCCCTTTTCTATTCCTCCCACCGCAAGTGTTGCCTTGCAGTGAGGCAGCCTGGCCCTGCAAAGCCCCTGCCTCGCTTTCTCTCTTCTCATTTCTGGTGCGCTCAGCTTGCTCTCGGCAGGTCGTGCTCACGCCACCTGTACCTCCATGTGCTACACCGTCATCATGGTGCCCACGGAGTTCCCCGCGGTGCCTGGCTTCAGCTCCATGGATGGGACAGGCTGAGGTTTTGCCAAGACGCTGCTCGTGAAGGAATGGCTGAGAAGGGCAGTGAGAGGGAAACTCCGTGATGGAGGAATGGTTCCGTCCATCCCATCGCAGCTGCCTGTGAGGGACTCGGCAGAAGGGTCTTCCCCTGTCTCCTCTTCCCTCCCCCACTATTGCCCTTGGAAAAGCTTCCTCTTTCCATCTGGCTGTGCCCACTGCCCATTCCTGGCTTCCGGTTCCCCTTCCAGATGATTCTGTATCCAGGACAGTGAGCCAGGTTGTGGTTGTTGTTGCTGTTGTTACTTGCAAAGTCACATCCAACCCATCACGACCCTATGGAAAACATTCCTCCTTGTCTTCCTGTCATTCACCATGCCCTGAGTCCACCTAAGTTCACACCAACTGCCTCATTGAATCCATCCAGCCACCTCAACCTCTGCCGCCCTCTTCTCCTTTTGCCCTCAAAGTTGAGGACTGGCAAATCTAAAAGCAGAATTGTAACCGTTCTTGCTGGACAAGACGAAACAGGGGAAGATTGTTGTGCATCCCCGCGCGGGATCAAGCGTGCAAGAAGTGGGATGGGAACAGAGAGATCCAGATCCAAATCCCCACACATCCCTGAAGCTCACTGCATGACTTTTCGTCGATCATTCACTCTCAGCCAATCCTACCTGGCAGGGTTGTTGATGTCAGGAAGAGAACGATGAGGAGAGGCAGCAAAGTGCTTGCTTTCCTCATGCATCGAAAAAGTCATGATAAAGGTGTGATGTGATGCTCATTATCATAGTGATAATGATTATAAGGATGTTCAGAGAAGACCCCACCACAAAATTCAACGGAAAACAGCTCTGAAAGCAGGTATTGCCAGGGGAGCATCAAGAGCGCCGGGAAATGGCCTGCCCACTGTCATGTTTTCAGACTTTGTGCCACATCAAGGCAACTGTGCAGAGATCCCTGGGCAGGAGTCATGGTTCTGGTCCGGGCTGGACCCCGTGATGTGCAGAAATGGAGCCCTGACCCCTGCCGGCCATCGTGCGGTTGCGGGAGAGAATTTCGCATCCCGGATGCCGCGGCAGGTACTCTGGAGCACTTCCTGTTGCACGCACTGGGCCGGTGCTTTGACCCGCCCGGAGGCTTGGTTTCTATGGGGCAGCATCGAAATGTTTTAATAAATAAATAAATGCATAAAACTGACCAGCTCCGAGGGGATAGTGCGTGTGTGGCCTAAGGAACTCCTGGGCCTCCTGCTCCCCATGTGCTCCTGAGATGTTGCCTCCAGGGATGCATTATGGAACCAGGAAGGTCTCCAGCTCAGGCTGCCCCTCTGCTCAGCACTTTCTTGGGACCCATTTCAGAGCTGCCTTGTCACAGTGGGGGTTTTATGGAGGGAGGAATTGGGGAAAGAAAAGGCAGTGGGTGGAAATGACGTGGAGCCTGTTCCTGAGGGAAGAGGCAGATAATTGAGAGGGGGAGCTTTGCTTGGGCGCGTGTGCTCCAAACGGCAATTCCTGCGATTAGTGGTGATTGGGAATCTGGGTTTCACAGCCAGTAAGACAGCCAGCAGGATAGCAATGGGACCTCTCTGTTGCAAGCCTGAGGCGATTTCTTGGTGAGATCTCCCAGATGAAACCACGCTGCAGAGATGAGCTATCATGACCGGCACTGCTGGGAACAGGAACACCCAACCACAGAGTTCCAGAACTTAAGCAGAGCGTTTCATATGTCTGAGTC
Source organism: Varanus salvator macromaculatus (assembly GCA_023646645.1). Taxonomy (NCBI): domain Eukaryota; kingdom Metazoa; phylum Chordata; class Lepidosauria; order Squamata; family Varanidae; genus Varanus; species Varanus salvator. The sequence goes on along the minus strand of JAIXND010000818.1, from coordinate 26,663 downwards.
ACTTACATCGCCACACGGTTGATGCTGAGGGAGGAATAGGCACACTTTGAAATGGGTTTAAATTAGAAAAACCAGCCTGAGAACTTTGGAGTCAGCTACGAGTGGACACCTCTCGCAAAGTCAATCCTCTTTCCACACAGGATTCACTTTGCAAGTAAACGTAGTGGCTGCTTCGGGCAAGCAGGGAGCTCAGTCTCTTCAAGGGGCAGGTGCCTAATGGAAAGCTCGGGGAGGTGTTTAGCCCGTTGGCCTTTCTGACTGCCCACATCCACAGGCTGTGTAATGGGCTCCCCGAACAGGAAACATTTGGTTACTGTGAGGGTCTCTCTCCCTTCCCTCCCTCCTTTGCTCCCTCCCTACCTTTTGGCACCATCAATCGAGCTTGAATTTTACTTGCTTTTCTTCCTGCATGGCCAAGGTATGGGAAGAAAGCCTGGCCAAAACCGGACAATCACTACATTGCCAATTTTGTTGGTTTGGTTGGTTTGTTGTTGGTGGTGTAAAACACACCCTGCTGCTTCCCTGACTCCCTTGGTGAATTTTGGGACCTGATCAGAGACTTTTGGCAATCTGACTAAAAGGGAAATAACTGCCTGGTACTCAAAGGGGGAAAGTAGCCTCAGAGGGATCTGGGTAGGGGAATCTCCACACACACAGGCGTTCCAACAAATCCATTGCAACATTGCAAGGAGCAGTTGGCAGGCTCAGGATTCAGGACGTGGGGTCTCAGGCCCAACCCAGATCCCAGGTCAGGAAGAGAAGGAAGCCATCCTGTCTCTGCACTGAGAAAGCTGACTGCGCAACCCCCTCAGGTCACAATGCCAAAATCTGCCCCCAGCTCTCTGCCCACCCCCAAGTGCACTCTGCCCACGGAAGGGTTATGACGCTTGGGGCTGCTCAGGAAAGGGTGAAGCTGGAAGGGCAGAGGGAAAGACCACAATGGAGGTTAGAAGACAGACACCTGAGCTCTCTCCACTACATCTTCCAGAGTCAGGCCTCTGCCTAAGTCCTCACAGCTTTCTCTCTTTTTCTGTGTGTTTTTGTTTGAAAGGAGCCTGTTTTCACAGAAACACCTCCCATAGAAGCCAATTCCATATCCTGGGCTCCCAACCATCAGGAAATCCTTCCTGACATCCAACCTGAAGCCCAACTCTCCTGGACCTCTCGGCGGCTTTCGATACCATCGACCATGGTATCCTTCTGGAGAGGCTGGCGGGGTTGGGGGTTGGAGGCACTGCATTGCAGTGGTTCCACTCCTACCTCAACAGCCAATTCCAGAAGGTGGTGCTGGGGGACTATGGCTCTGCGCCAGGGCAGCTATGCCAAGGAGCTCCGCAGGGGTCCATTTTGTCCTCCTTGCTATTCAACATCTGCATGAAACCGCTGGGAGTGGTCATCAGGAGGTGTGGGCTGCGGAGTCACCAGTACGCTGATGATACCCAGCTCTACCTCTCGTTTTCTACCGATCCAAGTGAGGCAGTGGCTGTGCTGAACCGGTGCCTGGCCGAGGTAATGCGCTGGATGAGGGCCCATAAACTGAATCCAGAAAAAACGGAGGTTCTGTTGGTGGGTGGGTCGGGCCCTGGAGTGGGGGACCTGGCCCTAGTCTTGAATGGGGTTGCACTCCCTCTGAAGGACAGGGTCTGCAGCCTGGGAGTGCTCCTTGACCCGGAGCTGACCTTGGTAGCCCAAGTGTCAGCAGTGGCGAGGAGCACTTTCCATCAGCCTCGGCTGATCCATCAGCTGCGTCCCTTCCTGGAGTTCCGACTGCCTGGTGATGGTGACACATGCGTTGGTGACTTCCCCGTTAGATTACTGTAACACGCTCTACATGGGCCACCCTTGAAGACGGTCCAGATACTTCAACTGGTGCAGAACAGAGCTGCCAGAGTACTGACGGGGACTGGGCATGATTCTCATATCACCCCGGTTCTCCATCAGCTCCACTGGCTCCCCATTGGCTCCACTGGCTCACAGCAGCTTCCTGTCCAAGCTGCAGAGATCCCCTCCGGACATCCAGGTTCCCAGGCACACGGAGCTCTTTCTGGACCATCCTCATTTTCCAGAATGCACACAGTCTAATACTCCTGAAAGCACAGGTTGATCCTCTGAGTTTCTTTGGTGTCCTTCAGGAACCAAGGCTTGGCCAGCCTTTCACCCCAGTAAGGAACCCTGTGGGACCCCCGGTTGCAGCCCTCATGCTCTCTCCACTGTCGCTTCTGTGGCAAGAAGAGCTTCCCCCTTTATCCCACGGCTGCTAAGCTTGCTGAGAAGGCCATTGTGGGGTAGTCTTTCAAAAGTCATGTGGAAGTCCAGGTCAAGGATGTCTATCAGATTTGCCCCTGTCATGTGCTTTGCACACTGCCAAAGATGTCGAACAAGTAAAAGGCATTTCCTTTCGCAGAAGTTCTGTTGAATGTTTGCCAGCATTTCTAGGCCTGCTATGACCTGGCTGGTCAGCACTTGCAGAATGCTTTGCATGGATTTACCGAGAACGAAAGTTAATGTGACTGGCCTGCCACACCTTGGATCTGCTCTTCCATGATTTTTACAAAATGGTGCTCCACAGGACGTTCCCCAGCACTGGAGTGGAGAGCCAGAGGCGGGCTCTTTCCCCCAGAGTCCCCCCGGCCCGGCACCAGCAGCCCCAAGGCCTTCACCTTCAGTCGCTCACTCCAGTGCAAGAACCTGGGGCTGATGCCCTCGGTGGCAGTTTGGAGCATCTGTTCTATTTCCAGCACACTGAGCTCCTGATAGACTTTAACTTTGGAAAAATCTCTCAGAAAAGCCACTGGGCTGTGTCTTTCCACCACTTCTTGTATTGGCTCCTCAGTAACCTGCCCCAAGCCGTGTAAAAAGCCTTGAACTGGGAAAGAAACTATGTACAACTGGATGCCAAGAGAGGGAACACTGTTAACTGACATCCCATAAAAGACAACACTGGATTAGTAATGCCGTATTTATTTATTCAAATGGCTATATTTCTTTTCATTGGGACACCGTTCCTTTTCTTCTATTGTAAATTATGTATCCCAACTTTTTCTAAGCAGTTCTATCTCTCCCTCCCTTTCCCACAACCGCCTGTATATTCCCCCTCCTTGGACTGCTCTTTGGGGGTGCAGGATCCTTTCCTCTGCTGGGATTGAGGCATCACGTTGCAGGGAAGGAGGAAGGCAGGGGCAGCTGGAGGCAGCTGGAGCAGGGGCCAGAGACCCCTGTGGGGGCTGCTTGGTGGGCTTTGGGGGAGGGAGCCTTCCCTTTGGCTGACCTGAAGAAGTCTTGGGAAGGTGCCTGCTTCCACGCAAGGCAGGAGATGAAGCGCAGGGGCCCTGAAAATCTAGACCGACTTTTAGGTACCATGTTTCCAGAGTGCAGATGAGGGTCCTGATACACTTTGGAGGGTGAGTGCAAGAATGAGTTCCTAGTTTTGGTTCCTGGCCATTAACAAAAACAACAACTGCACCATCACCAGCAGCAGCAACATTTCTTGATGCTCCTAGCACTGTTTCTCTTCACGGCAAAATTAAAAAAGTAACCACAATTTATTTATTTATGTATTTAGAATTTTTGTATGCCATCCCAACGCATAGCCTCTGGACAGCTTTCATAAAATAAACATAATACAAATAATACAAATAAAATCCAGATTCAACCTGGCTGCAAATTAAATCCTACAGATGATATTAAAAGTTATTTAAAAAATTTTTAAATAAAAAGGTCTTCTTATAAATAATATTACAAATTTAATATTTATTATAAATAAAAAAGCCACAGCAGAGAAGGCCCAACGCCAAGTTGATGACCTTTTTACCTCTCTTAGAGAAGGTCCCCAGAGCAGAGCTTCTCCTGCAGTTCTTAAGAGGCCTGAGGGCATATGAGGAAGGAGCCGTTCCTTCAGGTATCCCAGTCCCAAGACGTTCAGGGCTTTAAAGGTCAAAGCCAGCACCTTGAATTAGGCCCGGACTTCAATGGGGAGCCAGTGGAGCTGGCAGAGGACCGGCATTACGTGAGAGTCATGTATCTTGAGCTCTATTCTTTACCAGCTGAAGTATCCGGACCATTTTCAAGGGCAGCCCCATGCAGAGCACCTTGCAGTAATCCAAGCGGGACGTGACCAGCGCATGGGTTGCTGTTGCCAGGGAGGGCTCACCCAGGTAGGGACGCAGCTGGTGCGCCAGCCAAAGATGCCGGAAAGCCCTCTTTTCCACTGCCACCCATTGGATCTCCAGTGACTGCTGTTGTTCAAGGAGTACTCCCAAGCTGCGAATCCTGTCCCACCCAGAACCGGGTCCAAATCACCTACTCCGGGCCCCGCACGGCCCACCAACAGGACTTCCGCCCTATCTGGACTGAGGCTCAGGTTATTGGCCCTCATCCAGCCCATGACCTCAGCAGGCACCTGTTCAGGACAGCCACTGGTCACCTCACACTTCTTCAAGTGCTATGTAAGGATTCCCCAGTCTCCCCCAGACGTTGTTGTTTTACCTGAATGCACTACAAATCCCGACAGCTCCCAAAATCCAGTGATGGAGAGCAGTTACCCCTCCCCTCCCTCCTGCCGACAATGGGACAGCTTTGCACAGCAGGGCCGACTGAATGCTGCAGCTCCCCAGGGTGCCCTGAGAGCGATGGCCGCATAGGTCTGCTTGCAAGCGATAGGCGTGAAAGGATGATTTGAAACCAGGGAGAAAAGTGATTGAAAAGGGTAGCAAAGAAAACTACTTGGCCCAAAGGAGGGGAGGGGCCAAAATCAGACAGCACAAGGTGTGGGGAAACAGGCACATGGCAGGAGGGCCAAATACTTCCTCCTTGTGCATTAACAGGCCAGGCAGAACAAAATGAGCCTATGGTAGCCCACCAGGGGTGTCAGAATCCTGGAATCTCAATTTGACCCGGGAAAAAAAACTCGGAGTTGAAGGAAAGATCAAGCATTGTGAACTTCCGTGTCTTTATTGTCTATCTCTGGCCCACGGGGGGTCTCACGATAAGTCTTACCGGGCAAGCAGAATTAAGCTCGCTGCCAAGCTTCAACAGAACTAGAGACTTTTTATACACTCCCAGTCACATACAGGTACAGGGCAATTGATGGCAGAATGTAAAGATTGCAATAAGATTCTGAGGTCATCACATACCGAACAAATAAAGAAATGTCAGTCAATCATACTGCAACAATAAGATTACAATATTTCTAATTGACTGTATTGACACTTTAGTTCAGAAGCCTGAACCCATCCCCAGGACTGCTTTCACATGTAAATTCACGCCACTGAAACTTATGCATGAACTCAAACTCTTATTTAGATTCTAAACATTCTGATAGCCTCTGGGGCTATCAAGATACTTCCATGTAAACTGAATTACAACAGTGACTATTTACAATGTATATTTGGACTGACTGGCTCTGTCTTCTGTAGCCCACAGCTAAAGGTGATACATGCAAAAATGCAGAAAATCATTAAATGAAGAGTTACATCAATACAAAGATTTGAAAAATTTGCCAGAGAGTTTCACAAAAATATGTCAGACTCATTTTCTTAATGACAACTGCAGGACGATTAAAAATTGCTTCTAACTGTAAAATGAAACATAGAAACACAGCGAGTCAAAACAGCGGTCTCCCGGGTCATCTAGTCTGACCCCTGGTTCCAGCCAACTCCGCTCATATGCCCACCATGTGCATGTCCAGTCTATCTTTGGACACCCTCACTGATGGTGCATCAACGACCTCTCATGGAAGCCCATTCTCACCCTTGTGGTCGTAACTGTCAGGAAGTGCTTCCTGGTCTCCAAATGGAGTGTTGGCTCCCTGAGCTTTGCTCCATCATGCCTTCCTTTCTCCCAGAGACCTGGGAGAACAGGTCTCTCCCAACCTCTGTGTGACATCCCCTCACATAGCTGTATGTCGCCAACAAATCTCCTCTGAGTCTCATCTTCCCCAGACTGAAGAGACACAGTTCCCTCAGTCTCCGCTCATACAGCTTCCCCTGAAAACCGGCCACCAACCAGTTTGTGGCCCTGCACTACACTGACTCTAACCTGGCCATATCCTTTCTGTAATGAGGGGCCCAAAACTGAACACAATACTCCAGTTGCGGGCGCACCAGAGTCGTATAGGGTGGTAGTAGTACTTCTCTTGATCAAGAAACCACACTTCCGCCTATGCAACCAAGGGTGGCATTCGCCCCCTTGACCACCAGTTCACACGGCTCACTCATGTTTTGCCTGCAGTCAACCAGCACCCCACGGTCCCTTTCACAAGTGCTGATCTCCAGCCTCTTCTCACCTGATCTGTACTTATGACACCATTTCAATGCTCCAACTGCAATTTCTTGCACTTATCTATATTGAGCAAAAACCTGTTCTCTTCTGCCACTAAAAGATTGAACAGTGTGGGCCGCAGGACAGAGTCCTGGGGGACCCCGCTTGTCACTGGCCACCATTCCGATGATTCCCTACTAATGGTTACGCTCTGATTCGGTGAGTCAACCATGACCTAATACATCGGACAGTGCTTTGGTCTATCCCAAAACTCCTCAGTTTCTCCACCAGGATATCATGGGGCACTTTTCTAAGGCCTTGCTGAAATCCAGGTAAACCACCTCCACCGCATCCCCTCCATCTCGCCACCTCAAAAGCTTGTCGGAGAATCCCACAAGGGTTGTCTCCAGGACCTGTTCTTGTGGAAGCCATGTTGTGTGGCTGCCACCCTCTCTTAAGTTTCTTACATCACTTAATCTCTAGCTATTTTGTGCCTTTCCAAATTTTTCCCTACAATGGACATAAGGCTAAATGGTCTTTAATTCCCCATGTCCCTTCTACTGCTGTTTTTGAAAATTGGGACCACTGACGCCACCCTCCATCAAATGCCCCAAAGGTAGGATCAAGCCAGTCAGTCCTATAGGAGAGCAACTCTGACTGCTCTTTAGATGGCAAGAAGCTGAAGAGGAAACTCAAATATGTTGGCCACAGAATGAGAACGAAGGACTCAGTGTGGAAGGCAGAGGGGTGCAGAGGCACGGAAGGTGGGGCAAGTCTGGCACCTGCTGCCCCCCATTGCCCTGTTCTTCCCGCTGGGCTTTGCTGCTTGAGAGTTGCCTGGCTGGTCTTCCTGAGGAAGGAGCCAGCTAGAACAAAGCACCCTGGCTTTGCTTGCTAGTGCTAGCGGTGCTGTGCAGCTGCAGGTGGCACTTAGCAGTAACAGGTCCAGCAGGCCAGTGACTTACTGTCTCAGTTCATTAGAGGCAGGTGTGTTGAAAGTATATGGTCGAAATGTGCTTTGTGTTGCAGAGATGCTGGCGCTGAGGACGAAGTCTCTCAGCCTGAAAAAATTGTGTGGCTGCAGCTCAGCCCTGTGCCAGCTCCAGGGGCACTTGGCCTCCAGCCTCCCACAGGAGGCCTCTGGGAGCAGCAGCAGCAGCAGGACCAAGAGGGCCACTCTGCCGGCGCTTGACACGGCCTCCATCTTGCCCCTTTCAGCACAGTAGAGGAGCAGTTGGAGGAATTTCCTTCTAAATGGACAAGGAGCTTGGCCAGGCAAGGCTCCAGCAGAAGGTAGTGAGAATAAGTGCCTGTACGGCAGACTGCTCTACTGCTCCAAGCTCCTCCTGATCTCTGAGCAGGAGTGCAGAGAAGGCGGTGCCCTCCCTTTGTGCCTGGGTGCAAGACACTCCTCTTCCATCTCTTGTGTGCCCCTGGTGGTTCAGGGTGGTCCTGGGGGAGGGGGCCCTGGGAAAAGGGCAGCAATGCATGATGAGTTCCATAATTATACGGCTCATGACGGGAGCCCCTCTGCAGCTTCCTGACAGCCTTCCCCACTCCCATGCGCAAGAAAGGCACTCTATGAGAATGTGTCGATGCTGCCCATGTGAAGCAAGCAGGAGCAAGGGATTTCTTCCCCATGTGCTTTGCAAATGGCCTTCAACATGTGACCTGCTGCATCCCCCGTTTGCTATCCCTCCCACCGCAAATGTTACCTTGCAGTGAGTCAGCCTGGCCCTGCAAAGCCCCTGCCTCGCTTTCTCCCTTCTCACTGCTGGAGTGCTCAGCTTGCTCCCTGGCGGTCATGCTCATGCCACCTGTTTCTCTGAGTGCAGCGCCATCATCACAGTGCTGAAAGATTTCCCCTCGGTGCCCAGCATCATCTCCATGGATGGGACAGGCTGAGATTTTGCAGAACGCTGCTCCTGCAGGGATGACCAAGAAGGGCAGCAAGAGGGAAGTTCCCTGATGGAGGAACGGTTCCGTCCGTCCCATCCCAGCTGCCTCTGAGGGACTCGGCGGGAGGGTCTTCCCCTCCCTCCTCTTCCCTCACCCCCTATTTCCCTTGGAAAAAGCTTCTCCTTTCCTTCCGACTGCCCACTGCCCATTGCTGGCATCTGGTTCCCCTTCCTGTGTGTGTGCTGGAACTGTGTGTTTCCCGTTCAATCTAGGAGAGGAAGCCAGGTTGTGGTGGATATAGTTGTTGTTGTTAGTTGTGAAGTCACATCCAACCTATCGTGATCCCATGGACAACATTCCTCCAGGCCTTCCTGTCCTCCACCTTCCCCCAGAGTCCCCCTAAGCTCACACCGGCTGCCCCAGTGGCTTCATCCAGAAACCTCACCCACTGCCGTCCCCTTCACCTTTTGCCCTCAAGGTTGAGGATACATGTGTCTCAAAGCAGAATTGAAACCATTCTTGGTGGACAAGACAAACAGGGGAGATTGTTGTGCATCCATGCACAGGTTCGAGTGTGCAAGAAGCGGGAAGGGGGCTGAGACAGCCATGGCTGGATCCCCACTCATCCCTGAACCTCACTGTGTGACTTCTAGCTGGTCACTCATTCGTGGCCTATCCTACCTGGCAGGGATGTTGTCGGGAAAAGAACAATGAGGAGAGGCAAGCAAAGTGCTTGCTTTCCTTATGCACAGAAAAGGTCAGGATAAAAGTGTGATGCGATGCTCATTTTCGTAGTGACAATGATGGTTAGGACATTCATAGAGGACCCCAGCAGAAAATTCAGCAGAAAACACCTCCGAAACCAAGCATTGCCAGGGGGGCATCCAGGCTGCCCGGAAATGGCCTGCACATGGTCATGTTTCCAGACTTTGTTCCGCATCAAGCCTGCTGGGCAGCAGTCGCAGGTCCTGGTCCGAGCTGGCCCTTGATGTGCAGAAATGAAGCCCTGACCCCTGGCGGCCATCGTGAGGTGCAGGAGAGAAGCCCTCATCCTGGGTGGTTTGGCAGGTCCCCTGGAGCGCCTCCTGCTGCACGTACAGGGCCAGCCGGGCAGCCCCCAAGGAGCCCCCTGTGGGGTGAGGCGGTGGGTGGGGGGTGTGCACCCTGGGAAGCTCCCCGACTCTCCTGCTCCCCAGGTGCTCCTGAGATGTTGCCTCCAGGGATGCATTTCGGCCTCAAGAAGGTCTCCAGCTCAGGCTCCCCCTCTGCTCGGCCCTCTCTTGGGATCCATTTCGGAGCTTCCTGGCCATGATGCGGGATTTAAGGGGTGAGTAATCAGGGAGAGAAAAGCCAGTGGGTGGGAATGACGTGGCGCCTGGTCTAGTGGGAAAGAGGCAGATGATCGAGAGGGGGAGCTTTCCTTGGGCACGTGTGCTCCAAGCGGCAATTCTTGCAATCAGTGGTGCTAGGGAATCTGAGTTTCTCAGCCTGTGAGAAGGCCAGCAAGATCCGCAGGGACCTCTATGTTGTGAGCTTGAGAAGTTTTCTTGGGGAGATCTCCCAGCAGAAACAACGCTGCAGAGATGAACCTTAATTACCAGCACTGCTGGGTGCAGGTGCACCCCACCACAGAGTTCCAGAGCATACGCAGAGTGTTTCCTGTATTTGAGTCACATGCATAGCCACATAGTTGATGATGAGGGAGTGCTTCAAATGAGCCAAACCAGCCAGAGAATGCAGGAGTCAGCAGAAGAGTGGGCGCAAAGCAACTTCCTTGGGAGCCGCTTTCCACACCGGATTAACTTTGACATTAAATGAAGCGGCCGCTTCGGACCAGCCGAGAGCTGAATTTCTTAAATGGACGGACGCCTAATAAAGCTTCAGTGGGAAATGGGCCTGGCTGAGAATTTTGCTCTTTCGGAGCAAGAGCAGCAGAGACACTGCAGGCCTCATTTTCTCTTGCAGAAGCACCTCCAAGCAGCCTTTCCTTGGAAATTTTATTTGGCTTTCCCAACAATCCCCTCCTTGCCTCTCGCCCTCGAAGTGGCACGAGGGGGTCCCTCCTGCTCCACTCCTGCTCTCTCCACACAGCTGCTCCCTCCCCGGGAGAGGCGGCCAGCCAAGGGGGAACTGGTGGGAGGGGTGAGTCCTTCCCCTCAATGGGGCGCCAGTGTCTCCTGAGGGTTGGGAAGGGGAGGCAGAGCAAAGTGGAAGTGCAGTGAAACCCAAGTCCGATCCCCCGGACTACCAGCCTTTTTCAGAAGTGCCTTCGTCCTCTCACCTCTCTTGGGCACTGCCTGTCGATCTTGAACCAGCGTCTTGACACTCCTCACAGCAAGTGTGAGGACACTCCTCACACTCCTCCTGGCAAGCAGGAGGACGCTGCACCTGCTCTCGGGATATTTTGAAGAATAGGAGAAGTTGGGGAAGACATTGTGGAAAGTTGGGAAAGAAGAGGGAAAATCTTTAGCCTTTTTAACTCTGTCCCGCCCAAGTCTGTGGAGCACAGCCTCAAACGCCTAGATTGTTGTTTCTCTCCAGCCATCACAAAGTGAGCAGAAAGTCAGAAAGAGAACCTGCCGCTTGCTCGGTGGAAGGACAGTGCGCTCTCTGGTGGGGTTTGCGGACCAGGAGTAGAAGCGTCCCACCATGTCTCTTCTTCACCTATGGGATTGGCTCCTCTGCTCGGGCCTTGGGATGAAATGAGTGTCTACGCACATGAGAACGCTCTAGGAGGTGTTTGCCCATTGGCCTTTCAGGCTGTTCACACCCACAGGCTTTGAAATGTACTCCCCCAACAGGAAATATTTGGTTCCTATGAGGGTCTCTCCCCCTCCCTCCCTCGCTCCCTTTTGTTACCTTCAATCAAGCTTGAAGTCTTCTTTTTTTTCCTCCTGCCGTATCTCACGACATGCATGGCTTAGGCATGGAAAGAAAGCCTGGCCAAAACCAGTGCATCTCGATTTTGACAATTTTGTGTGTTGGTTGGTTTGTTTTTCGGTGGTGTAAAATACACCCTGCTGCTTCCAGGACTCTCTTGGAGGTTTCTGGGACCTGATCTGTGACATTCGGCAATCTGGCTAAACGGGAACTGACTGCTTGATACCCAAAGGGGGAAGGTAGCCTCAGAGGGACCTGGGTGGGGGAATCTCCACACACACACACACACACACACAAATGCACACACATGGACATGCACAAACACATACAAACCCAGCCAGGAGTTCCATCCATTCCCCTCCAACAATTCAATTGCGACATTGCAAGGAGCAGTTGGCAGGCTCAGAATTCAGGACACGGGGTCTGAGACCCAACCCAGATCCCAGGTCAGGAAGAGAAGAAAAGCACCCTGTCTCTGGACTGCAAAGACCGACTGCACAACCCACTCAGGTCACAAGGCCAAAATCTGCCCCCAGCTCTCTGCCCTCCCACAAGTGCTCTCTGCCCATGGAAGGGTGATGATGCTTGGGACTCCTCAGGAAAGGGTGAAGCTGGAAGACCAGGGGAAGGACCATGATCGAGGGGAGTAGACAGACACCTGAGCTCTCTCCGCTGCCTCTTCCAGACATGCCTCTCCCTCATTCCTCACAGTTGCCTTTCTTTGTCTGTGTGTTTTAGTTTGGAAGGAGCCTTTTTTCACAGAAACACCTTCCATGGAAGCACATCCCATATCCAGGGGTCCCAACCATCAGGGAGTGCTTCCTGGCATTCAACCTGTTACCCAGTTCCTTGAGCTTTGCCCCACTGGGCAAGATCCTTCCCCTCCTGCAGGGGAAAAAGTCAGGACCCTCTGCCATTTGAGCCCCTTCCCACGACTGCATGTTCCTGGAAGATGGCCTCTGAGTCTCTGCTTCTTCAGCTTTGGAGCAAGAAGGGCAGCGCCTCCTCCTTCCCTGAAGAGCAGTGGGGCATTTAGACAGCGCATTCTGAGCGTCTAGGAATGCGGACGGCCCAGGAGCCCCATCAGATGAAAAGAGAAATACCCTTTGGATGCCCAGTGAGCTGCTACTTAGCCTTGATGCTGAGCCACAGCACAACACAGAGGATGCTCATTTAAAGAAATGCACTCTGTGCATGCTCAGTGGAATCCACTGCAGAGGCAGAAATTCATGGCAGGTCGACTGGATTGCAAGCCTGTGTTTGCCAAGGAGGATCCAGTTCCAGTGGAAATGCAGCGGTACCTGGACTAGACACTGATCGTGAGGCATTTCTCTTTTTTTCACAACCTTTTATTAATTTTCACACAATACTAAAACATCCATCTTCACAAACTCGAAACTACTGTGTCAGCCTTTAATTAGACATCCTTTAACATTCTGTGATCATTTCAAATCTGTTTAAAAAGTCTTAAAAAACCTTTTTTAGATCTAAACCAAGTCCCGTTTCTCCAGCCAATAACAAACAGGATTTCCAAGCTTGATAGAAGTCTCTATCTTCTTTCTCCTTCTGCGATAGAATCAGTTCGTCCATTTCTTACAAAATCTTCTTTTTCATATTAGACAAAGAGACTCTCCAAGTTTTGTAAAAGTTGATATCTTTTTTCTTTTTAGGAAAAAAATTTCAGCCTCACCAGCACTACACAATTCCAAGTCTTTTCTTTTTTCTGATGTTGAACAAATAAACTTCTCCTAATAGGAATTACAAATACAGTCAAAACATTTTTTGCTTACAAGTATTCCCATCTAATATCTACTAAAAAGTAAAGTGAAATAGAAAGAAAGTTCATGTTCATATATCTAACATCCATTTGTCATTTTTAAGAACATCTTATCTAGCTTATTTAACAATAATTCAAAAGCCAGAAAGTCATGCAATTTAGCTCTTGGTCAATCATCTTAAAACTCTAAGCCAAGCTAGAAAAGCAAAAGAAAGAAAGGAAAAAAAAGAAAGAAAAAGAGGAAAGAAAAAGAATCCTTCTTCCCTTACAACCTACTTCACGTCGTAGTTCCCACACACTTAAATATAAATGAGCTTCCACAATTAAAATCACATGTCTTAGCCATTCTATACCACAATAAAAATATCAGGCCATTTATAATTAAACAATTGCTTCTTTTTTAACCCCCTGCCACACCTTTTAAAATTCAGTGATCGTATTGTCTGTTGCAAGACATTAATATTTCATAATAGCTGCATTTCTTGCTGTAAAACCTTCACTTCTTCTTCCTCAGGATCAATTATACTTGCTTCAAAGTCCACCCATCCATCAAAAAACTCCAGAAACTCCTTCTTGTAAAAGTTGAAGTTGCCGCTCGTTCTTCACCATAACAAACAGGTTTGATGGCAGGTTATTTATTCGATTTGCTAATTTTGTTTCATTATCTACAACTTCAGATTTTTTAAGCTTTCCACAGAGCTGTTGTACTTCCTGCATACTCTGTTCTGTTTTAATTGGAACAGTAATTTTTCCCTCCAACATGAAAGAAGCCTCAATTTTATCAAAGTTCTTTTTCTGTTCGATTAAAAAGGTTTCCTTCTTTATCAAAAACATTTCCTGAGATGATTTTATATCTGATATCAACTGATTAATTTTTAAGAAAGATTCTTGAAATGTCATACCCCCAATAACACAAGCAGACAAAGGTTGGCAGGTTGCCAGATACTTTGGCAGTGGTCCCAAAAATACAAGAGAGAAAATGAAGATTCCTTCCTCCACCTCTCCCTTCCCCTTCTTCTTCTCAATCGTCTTCATGCTTCATATCCCTGATAACCACGATGGGGTGGTCACTGACCTCGAGCCAGACATCCTGGAATGTGAAGTCAAATGGGCCTTAGGAAGTCTGAGCAACAACAAAGCTAGTGGAGGTGACAGCATTCCAGCTGAGCTATTCAAAATCCTGAAAGACAATGCAGTTAAAGTGCTACACTCAATATGCCAGCAAATTTGGAAAACTCAACAGTGGCCACAGGATTGGAAAAGGTCAGTTTACATTCCCATCCCCAAGAAGGGCAATGCCAAAGAATGTTCCAACTACCGCACCATTGCACTCATTTCACATGCTAGCAAAGTGATGCTCAAAATCCTACAAGCTAGGCTCCAGCAGTATGTGGACCAAGAACTACCAGAAGTGCAGGCAGGATTTCGAAGAGGGAGAGGCACTAGAGATCAAATTGCCAACATACGCTGGATCATGGAGAAAGCCAGGGAGTTCCAGAAAAAGATCTACTTCTGCTTCATTGACTACGCTAAAGCCTTTGATTGTGTGGATCACAACAAATTGTGGCAAGTTCTTAAAGAGATGGGAGTACCAGACCATCTTATTTGTCTCTTGAGAAACCTATATGCAGGTCAAGAAGCAACAGTGAGAACTGGACACGGAACCACTGATTGGTTCAAAATTGAGAAAGGAGTTCGGCAAGGCTGCATACTGTCACCCTGCCTATTTAACTTATATGCAGAGCACATCATGAGAAAGGCAGGGCTAGATGAATCTCCAGTTGGAATCAAGATTGCTGGGAGAAATATCAACAACCTCAGATATGCAGATGATACCACTCTCATGGCAGAAAGTGAAGAGGAACTAAAGAGCCTCTTGATGCGGGTGAAGGAGGAGAGTGCAAAAGTTGGCTTGAAACTCAACATTAAGAAAACTAAGATCATGGCATGTGGTCCTCTCACTTCCTGGCAAATAGATGGGGAAGCAATGAAGGCAGTGACAGATTTTATTTTCCTGGGCTCCAAGATCACCGCAGACGGGGACTGCAGCCAAGAAATTAAAAGACGCTTGCTTCTGGGGAGGAAAGCTATGGCAAATCTAGATAGCATACTAAAAAGCAGAGACATCACCTTGCCAACAAAAGTGCGTATAGTCAAGGCTATGGTTTGTATGGCTGTGAAAGCTGGACAATAAGGAAGGCTGAGCGCAAAAGGAGTGAGGCCTTTGAGTTGTGGTGCTGGAGAAGACTCCTGCGAATCCCTTGGAACGCAAGGTGACCAAACCAGTCAGTCCTGGAGGAGATCAACCCTGACTGCTCTTTAGAAGGCCAGATAGTGAAGATGAAACTCAAATACTTTGGCCACCTAATGAGAAGGAAGGACTCCCTGGAGAAGAGCCTAATGCTGGGAACAATAGATGGCAAAAGAAGAAGGGGACGGCAGAGGATGAGGTGGCCGGATGGAGTCACTGAGGTGGTTGGTGTGAGCTTGAGTGGACTCTATGGGATGGTGGAGGACAGGAGGGCCTGGAGGAATGTTGTCCATGGGGTCGCGATGGGTCGGACTCGACTTCGCGACTAACAACAACAACAACAACAACAAATTGGCACAAGCCCTCCCTATTTCAGGCCCACCAAGATTCCTTTAGGGTGTCAGCCCAAGCCCTCTTCCACCTGTGGCTGGAAGCAGAGCGGATCTACCTCCCAAAGGTGATTTGTATATGCTCAGATGCTCTGTGTGTCCACTACCTTGTTAATAGGAAGGTGATACCTTCCAAACCGAACAAGGGATGCCCAAACCAAACAATGGATGGACAGCAGGTGTTTTCTCGCTTCACCAGCTGCTCGTAGCAATCAAGGCAACCACCTTTCTTCTCATTTTTGTTTCCTTTTCCAAAGGGTCAGCAGCTGCATCCCTTTCCCCCTTTCTTTCACTCTCTCTTCCTCGTGAACCAGATCTCCACCCTCTCTGGTCAAGCATCTCAATGTCCTCACCTGCTATGCCCCATCCCAGGGGCATCACAGGCCAACCCTCCACCTCACAGAATTACTCTCCCACAGAGGAAACTCCCAGCACAAACAAACTAGAAACTCCAGAGAATATATAGAGTATTTTCTAGATTTCTAGTCATGCACACAGGAGAGGAGTTGTTTATGAGGCTAAGAATAGGGATATTTCAGCAGACAATGTGTTCTTGAGTAAGGAGAATATGAGAAATTGCTGAGCGGAGTGGCCATAATAGCACAGCAATTATGGGTGATTGACATGACAACAAGGGAGGCACATGAAACATGATGGGTCCTGCACAGGATCTTGATTTTCTGACCACTGTGTCTTCTCTGTCTGGCCAGGTGGGCCTCCAACAGCAGTCCCTTGAGTGGACAGGAAGACACCAGACCTGTGTCCTCAGCTGGTCTCAATCCCCTGTGCTCCCCCTCACACACACACTGCCTCTGGGACCATCTCATGGCTTCTCTCGGGTGTCAGGCTTTACACTGTTGGTTCTATGGGGAATGATTCGATGACCGGTTGAATCCTTTGTTTCTAGTGCTGGGGTCTTTGTTTTGTGTTGCTCCGTTTTCTCTCTGCAATGAAAGGAGCATCCCTGTGTGCCTGGAGAATCACGAAGCACCTCTCCGTTTCTCATATTGCAGGACAGCACCTGGGAGCTCGAGGCTCTGCATGGAGAGCTGAGGCTGGGATGGGGGCCTCCTGCTTCCTGTCCAAGGGGCTGATCAGTCCTTGGAGCCACGTGCATCTGGCTGGATGCATGCCCTGAGCTGTGACGGCTGTTAAGCTGCCCTTCCCATCACTTCCCCTTTGACCCTCGTTCATTCTTACAAATTGGATGCTCAGGAACCTCTATTTTTATCCTTTCTATACACGACTCTTTCCTCCCAACTTGAGTGTCTGGTGTGCTGATTCCCATCGCTGTTCCTGGATAGAGGGAAAAGGGAGGCTCCACCTGCGATGCTTCCCAGGTCGTGGAACAGAGATACCCGGCCTGCTTTCTGTCATTCTGAACACGCAAAGAATAAAATTCCCACGAAGCTGAAGAGCTGAACTTGGCGGGACAGAGCTGAGGGAGACTGGAGTGTCTTCTGGGAGGCAGGGGGGCCTGGGGGGAGAGTGCCAAGCAGGAGGGCAGGGGGGCCCAGTTTCAGCCCCCCCCCCAACCCTGGCCATCCTCAAAGCTCCTGGCAGATGTGTGGCCAATCATGCCCTTTGAGCTCACCTCCCGTACAGGGTAAAAAGGAGTGGAGGACAAACTTGTAAGCAACTTTGGGTGTTCGCACGAGGAGAAAAGGAAGATAGTACCTACAGAATAAACACACGAATCCGCCCCTTTCTGCTCTCTCTGCATGCTCCATGTTCTCCATCTGGGGTCAATTTTCGGCTGCTGCACTCCAAGTGTGTGCTGTGAGAGGCAGGGGGACCCCCAAATACATGGACCCCAGGCCTCCCAAATATGAGGGGATTTTGGAAGTGAACCACTGAGTTCAGTGGGCGAGATGCTTCCCAAATGGCCTACGAATCCTCGGGCAGGGGATGATGCAGCCATCCCCATCCGTGTGGCTACATTCTCAGAAAGCGTCCTAGGTGGAAGCAAGGCCAAGTTTGCTCATACTGGGGGAACCTGGCTGAACTTCAGCTACAAACAGTGTGACCTCCACCCTCAGGCAGGGTCCCTGCTTACTCTGCCTGTAGCTGGATCTCTCAGGGCTGTGAACGGACTTCTTCAACCCTTCCCCAGGTGGAGAAGGACATTCCCTGCTCTGAATTTTTCTCTTCCTGCCCTCAGAAGCAGTCTGGGGCCTCCCCACAGCTCTGGCAGGATGCCTCTGCTGGTGTGCTCTTGCAGCCAAGCCTCTTTGTGAGCACATGACGGGGAGCCAGTCCAGTGCAGGCAGCCTAGGGAAGGGATCCACAATGCCTGACAGATCATCTCTAATAAACCATCCCATCCCGAAAGAGCCAGTGTGGTGTGGTGGTGAAGAGCATAGGACTGGGACTCAGACAACAAGGGTTCGAGTCCCCATGCAGCCATGGAGCCAACTGGGTGACTTTGGGCCAGTCAGAGACTCTGAGCCTAACCTACCTCACAGGGTTGTTGTTGTGGGGATAAGATGGAGGAGGAGAATGATGTAAGCTGCCTTGAGCCCTTTGTAGGAAAAAGTCAGACTATAAATTGAAAAATAAATAAATAAATAAATAACCCACCCTGGAAAAGGAGCTGGAGGGATTTCCATGCTGCATTGCCGGTTCCATGCCAATTTCTGGGCAAACAGTATTTGTCTGCCCAAACTTCAAAATAAAAAATGAAAATTTTATAGACTGAGAACAGAAAATATTTATAGAGCCAAAAAAAGAGGAAATGCAAAGCTTAGCTAAGGAGGTTAGAGGGGAAGATTTCTTCTTTGCTGCTTCCCCATGTATGAAATGGAGCTTCTATTTTTCCCACCTACTGAAAACTGCAAAGGATGATTCTTTACCAATTCACTTAATCTGATACTGTTCATGTGCCTAAAATGGTTCGCTCAGTTGTTCAGAACCATTGCAGTTCTGCATTCTTGATGACCAAAACAAATAGCACTTTATGCTTTGCTTTTCACCATGAGATGCTCCTTGGTATTCAGGTCAGGCCTCCACAGAATGATGAAGCACTTGGGGAGGAAGATGCAGCTCAGCAGCCCAGCGCTGGAGGCCAAGATGGCGAACACCTGGACGGCCACCATGTACTTGCCCCTGGTGCTCAGGTAGGTGGGCACGAAGGACACCCAGACACTGCAGAAGACCAGCATGCTGAAGGTGATCAGCTTGGCCTCGTTGAAGGCCCCGGGCAGCTTCCTGGCCAGGAAGGCCACCGTGAAGCAGACGGCAGCCAGGAAGCCCATGTAGCCCAGGGCAGCGTAGAACATGGCCGCAGAGCCTTCGTTGCACTGCAGGACGATCTGCCCAGCCTGGGAGTGCATGTCAGAGTCAGGGAAGGGGGGAGCAGTCCCCAGCCAGATGGTGGAGAGGACCACTTGGACACTGGAGCAGCAGATGACAATGGAGTTGGCCAAACTCCTCCCCAGCCAGTTCCTTGCCCTGTTGCCTGGCTTGGTGGCCAGGAAGGCCAGCACCACAGTGACGGTTTTGGCCAGGAGGGAAGAGATGGCCACTGAGAAGATGATGCTGAAGGCTGCTTGTCGCAGGAGGCAGGTGATGCTTCTTGGCTGGCTGATGAAGAGGAAGGAGCACACAAAGCAAAGCAGGAGGGAGACAAGCAGAATGTAGGAGAGGTCTCGGTTGTTGGCCTTGACTACTGGAGTCTCTTGGAATTTTCTGAAGATCCCCAAAATGCCTCCTGTGGCGATGGAGAAGAGTAGGGCCAAGGCAGTGAGGAAGGACCCCAAATATTCTTTGTAGGACAGGAAGGTGATGACCTTGGGGATGCACTGATCCCGGGCCTCATTTGGATGCTGATCTTCCGGACACCTCAGGCAAAGCTCTGAATCTGTTAAAAGGCAGAAAAAGAGCAACTGAGAGCCCTTCCAGTTTCTGCCCTCTACATTGGATTCATCAGTCTGCTTGGTCCTATTACTACTTGCAGTATAAATGGTAGTAGTCTTATTAAAGGTATGATTCTGGTGTGAGAGGAAATGCAGAAAGTTTAGAAACATAGAAACATAGAAAAAGAGCGAGTCAGCCGGCTCCGCTCATGACATGCCCACCATGTGCATGTCCAGCCTGTCTTTGAACACCCTCACCGATGGGGCCTCAATGACCTCCCATGGAAGCCCATTCCACCCCCTCGGGGTCCTAACTGTCAGGAAGTGCTTCCTGGCATCCAAATTGAACCTTGGCTCCCTGAGCTTTGCTCCATTGGAGCGCGTCCTGCTTTCCTCTGCAGGGGAGAACAGGCCTCTCCCCATCTCCATGTGACACCCCCTCACATACCTGTATGTTGCCAACATATCCCCTCTGAGTCTCCTCTTCTCCAGGCTGAAGAGACCCAGTTCCCTCAGTCTCGCCTCATACCCCATCCCCTGCAAACCAGCCACCATCCTTGTGGCCCTACGCTGCACTGACTCCAACCTGGCTATATCCTTTCTGTAATGAGGGGCCCAAAACTGAACACAATACTCCATTTGGGGGCGCACCAGAGTCGTGTAGAGTGGTAGTAATACCTCTCTTGATCTAGAAGCCACACTTTTGGCTATGCAACCAAGGGTGGCATTCGCCCTCTTGACCACCGCATCACACTGCTGGCTCATGTTTAGCCTGCGGTCAACCAGTACCCCGAGGTCCCTTTCACAAGTGCTGCTCTCCAGCCACTTGTCACCTAACCTGTACTTATGACAGCTATCTTATGCCCCAAGTGAAAGACCTTGCACTTATCCACATTGAACGCAATCCTGTTGTCTCCTGCCCACTTCCATTGTCTGTCCAGATCCTTTTGGATCTGGTGTATCTGCTCTTCAGTTGTGGCCACTGCTCCAGTTTTAGTGTCGTCTGCGTATTTGATCAGCAGACTGTTCACCCCTTCTTCCAAGTCGTTCATGAAAAGATTAAACAGGATCGGCCCCAGGACAGAGCCCTGGGGGACCCCGCTTGTCACTGGCTGCCATCCCGACGATTCCCCGCTAATGGTTACCTTCTGCTTTCGGTCAGTCAACCATGCCCTAATCCACCGAACTGTGCTTTGGTCAATCCCAAAACTCCTCAGTTTCTCCACCAGGATATCATGGGGCACTTTGTCAAAGGCCTTGCTGAAATCCAGGTATACCACATCCACTGCATCCCCTCCATCTAGCCATCTTGAAACCTTGTCATAGAATTCCACAAGGTTTGTCTGGCAGGACCTGTTTTTGCGGAAGCCGTGTTGTGTGGCTGTCAGCCTCCCTTCCCTATCTAGCATCACTAGATCTCTCTCTATTATGAGCCTTTCCATTGTTTTTCCTACAATGGACGTAAGGCTAATCGGTCTGTAATTCCCCATGTCCTTCCTACTACCCTTTTTGAAAATTGGGACCACCAATGCCACCCTCCAGTCCTCTGGAACTTCACCCGTTCTCCACGAGGCCTCAAAAATGGAGGCCAGCGGGCGTGAGAGAACCCCTGCCAACTCTCTAAGTACTCTCGGGGTAACCCGTCAGGGCCTGGCGCCTTTGTAATGTCCAATGCCCCGAGGAGCCCTTGACTTCAAGGGGGTGACTCTAATCTCTGCCCCTAAGTCCCCAGCCTCGTCTAATCTCCTATACGGATATCCCCCGTCCTGCTTTGGGGAGAACACAGAGGCAAAATAGTCATTTAGCATCTGTGCCTGTTCCCTCATGTCAGTCACTGGATCAACTTCCTCCTTATTTAGTGGTCCCACCACTTGTCTCCCCTTCCTTTCCTATTTACATGCTGAAAGAAGCCCTTTGTTGCTCTTGATATTCTTGGCAAGTCTCAGCTCGTAATCAGCCTCCTTGCGAAGAATCCTTCTGCAACGGGCCTCCTCCTTCCGGCATACCCTTTTGTCTATTTCCCCCAGTACCCATTTCCTATGGAGGCTCCTCTTTCGTCTAATCCCCCTAACCACCTCCTTTCGCATCCATGGCGGCACTCTCCTCCGCCTCCCCACCTTACTGACTAGAGGTATCGCCAGGGCTTGCGCCTGCAAAACCTCCCTTTTGAGTGCCATCCACCCTCCTCAACTTGCTTACCTTCCAGTAACATATCCCAGGAGACTTTCCCCAGCCTGGCCTTCAGTTGGCCAAAGTTGGCCCTCTTGAAGTCCCAGCTTCTAGTGCTCGCCCTGCTGCACGGCCCCAGTCCCCTGATCTCAAAGCAAAGGATGGAGTGATCACTCGCATTCAGAGCTCCCCTAATCTGTACTTCATCTATCAGCTCCTCCCTATTGGTCAAGACCAAGTCCAGGATGTTTCCCCCCCTCGTCGCCTCTCGGACCCTCTGTGTGAAAAACCCACCCTCTAGAGCTTCTAGGAAGCGACGTGACCTGGCTGTCACCGCCGAGTGAGTCTCCCAAGTAATATCTGGGAGATTGAAATCCCCCACAATTACTGTGCCTCTCCCCCGAGATATCCTTAGAATCTGGCCTGTCAGGACATCATCCAGGGTCTCAAGTTGACCTGGAGGGCGATAACATGCCCCCACTGTCAGGTCTCTTTCCTGTCAAAACCCCCAAGTTTCACCCAGACTGCCTCTACCGAATCCCCATCTGTGCTGCACTCTATCTCACTGCATCCTATCCCTTGCCTGACGTATAAAGCCACGCCCCCACCTCTCTTTCCCTTCCTATCCTTTCTAAAAAGGTGATACCCTTCTATGTTTACATTCCAGACTTGCCTTTCATCCCACCAAGTTTCTGTGATTCCCACCAGATCAAATCCTCCTATTCCCAGGAGAGCTTCAAGCTCTTCCTGCTTATTACCCATGCTCCTAGCATTGGTGTACATGCACCTCAACTCCTTCCCACCACTTCCTTTCCTTGGAGTGCCCAGCATCCTCCTTCCTCCCATCCTCCCGGGTACCTGGCCCTTCTCTGTAGAAGTCCTGTCAGTCCCTGCAGTATCTCTAAAGCCCTGCTCCCAGAGCCCCGATCCTCCCCACACACTTGTCCAGTGCAGACACGTTACTGGGGGGCCTGAACCCAGCCCCCACTGGCTCAGTTTAAAGTCTTCCGGATGAAGCTCGCTAGAGCATCTCCAAAGGACCTTTTCCCCATCCTCGTGAGGTGTAACCCATCCCTGGCCAGAAGTCCATTGGCAAGAAAACGAGTGCCGTGGTTGAGGAACCCGAAGCGTTCCTTCTGGCACCACACCCTAAGACAGTCGTTCACCTCAGAGGCCCTCCTGTCCCTTCCTGGCCCAAATCCCCAGACAGGTAAGATTGACGAGAAGGCCACTTGGGCCTTCAGCTCCCTGAGTTTCTTCCCCAAGGCCGAAAAGTCCCTGGTGATCCCGACCACCCCCTGCCTGGCCACGTCGTTTGTGCCCACATGGATCACAAGGAGCGGCTGGTGACCCCCGGAGCGAACAAGATGCTCCACTCTGTCCTTCACATGCTGGATGCGTGCGCCCGGCAGGCAGCAAACCTCCCTTTTCTCAAGGCTGGGGCGGCACACCGCCGCCTCAGTGCCCCTCAGCAGGGAGTCCCCAACAACAATCACCCGCCGCCGTACCTTCTCGGTGCTGGTGGGCAGCCGTGCCCTGGTCCTTGCCTCTCCTGAAGTGGCTCCCTTGCCTCCTGATGTCTCGGGCTGGGGGTCCTGCTGGTCCCCCGAGGCCTCGTCAGCCCCAGCCTCCCCAAGCGGAGAGAACCTGTTTCCCAGCTCCAGATCGGTGCCAGGAGAAGGAGGAGGCCATGCTGGCCTCCTCCTCCTGTGGGTGACATACCTCCATGTCTCCGCAGCTGCTCCTCCCGTGGTCTCTCCCTCAGCCCTCTGTCGAGAGGGGGGCTGCTGCGGGGGGGCCTGAAGAGCTCTCTCGGCCCTCAGGCACCTCACCTCCTCCTCTAGCAGGGTCACCATCTTGCACCGAGGGCAAGTGTATCCCTGCCTCTCCTGGGGGAGAAGGGCGAACATGTCGCAGCTCTCGCAGCGGACAGCAACACCCATGACTCCCGCCAAGGCCATCTCCTGGTCTGCCATCTGTAACCCTTCTGAGACCTTACCTTGGTCCCCTGCCTTGTTAGTCCTGCAGTTCCTCTCACTCGCCCAGTTCTCCCAGGCAAAAACCCCACTTGCACACACACACAAGGCGAAAATAAACTTAAATTTAAATTGGAAGAAAAGACAAAGCACAACAAAGCAAAGCAAAGCGCAAACAAAACAAAACAAAACAAAAAAACACACAAACAAAACAAAAACAAACAAACAAACAATCAAACAAAGAAACAACCCTCTGTGTCTCAGGGCAGGGAGTCCCTGGACCGCCCGGACCGCAGCTCAGGGACGCAGACGAGGGACGCCGCCCTTAACATGCCGTAACCGAGCCGGGCCCTCTCAGTCCCTCCGGCCAGTGGCCCCGCGCCCTGCTTCCCCTGGTTGCTCTAGCTCTCTGGCCCACCCCCTCCTCTCCACTGCCCCTGGCCCTCTGCTCCTCTGCCCCGCTCCTGCCTTGCCTCGCCAGTCCCCTGGCCGCTCAGCGCTCTCTCCCAGCCTGTGCCTCTGCTGCTCTGCCAGGAGGCCAGAGCCAAAAGGGCTTGCAGTGGCTGAGCTTGGACTTATCAGCCCCTCAGGCCAGTGGCCCTGCCCCCTGCTTCCCCCTGGCTGCTCTCGCTCTCTGGCCCTTCCCCTCCCTCCCTGCTGCTCCTGGCCCTCTGCGCCCACCTGCCCAGCTCCTGCCTTGCCTTCGCCAGTCCCCTGGCCACTCAGCGCTCTCTCCCAGCCTGTGCCTCTGCTGCTCTGCCGCTCTGCCAAGAGGCCAGAGCCAAAAGTTTACCTGCCAAGAGTGCTCTGGATGGGCCAATTCAGCAAATGGCCATATATAATTTATCATTGAAGCCAACTACCCAGAAAGTCCTCTGCATAGTGGGCTGGGATATTTTTCCCTGCAATCATGAACTGATTCAAGTACCAGAAGATGCCCTACCATGCCAGGGACTCCATCCCTTGCTGCTGAATGGGATGGAGATTTCACAAACACCATGACACTAAACAACAAGCATTTCCAGGTCAAGCCAGTCACGCAGCCTTCTCATGGCAACTCCTTGCAGTCCTGCTTCTGTGGAGTCACGTATGCGAGTGGCCACCTCTCCACTGGAATGCCCCAAGTCCACACCCTCATTCCTGCTCTTGCTCCAACCCTTCAGCCACCCTTCAAGAGTCAAATAAAAGCTGAAGGGATGCTCCTCTCCAAGCTGGGACTCAACTAGCCTGACTCCCAGGCCCTCAGGATGCATTGGGCCTGACACTGCTTGAGCTCCCACCACCAGTGAACCCAAGCACCTCCGAGGTCCAACCTTACATTGTTTCAAAGCCTACAACTGTCTGCCCTTGGAACTCCAACTAGTGACCAACCAGCCCATCCACTGCCACAAGCTCTCCAAGAAGGAATTTCTCCTGTAACCGCAGAAACACTTACTCCCCTCTAGTCAACGGAGACCACCACCCTTCCATGGGTTGGGCCAGTTCGGGTGGACTGAGGTTATGGGACTGTTCATTTTGTCAGGGATCCCTTGACATACGCAGGTGACAGGAGAATGGGGAAGAACCCAAACGAGGACGCTGACACTCCCAGCCCTTCCTTCTTACAATCTTTCTTTATGCACATTCCTACTTAGTAGCTGCATCAACCTTCCCCACAGCCATGCATGGAACCATCGCAGAGTCAGATGGGCTTGGACTGAGTGACCTGTTCAGGGTTTGGCTCAATCTGCCCAGGAAAACATTCTAGCGGGTCCTGCCAATATTCTGGGAAGTTTGGTGAGTTCTGTCCTAACTCTACTTCACCAAGGTTATCAGCGTGTGAGAGAAGAGGAAGAAGACTGGGGAGTGGAGAGTTGTGATTTGCCAGAGCAATTTCTGCTCCCCAGTGGGACGCCTGTTGGTGGAGGTTTGTTGGTGGCTGTACTGAGTTGGTAGAGCCGGGTGGAATTCTTCACTTGGCAGCACTGGCCTGACTTGGAGCCAAGACGGTGCAGTGGAACGGCGATGCAGTCTAGTTCTGACTCAGCCAAGCAGTGCTCTAGGTGACTGTGGGCCTCCCCCAGACTCTTACTCCTGCTTTCCTCCACAAAAGAGGAGGGTTCTTGTGCCAAGTTCTCATGCAGGGTACTGTGGTGGGTGAGAAAGTTCAATGACAAAATCTGCCCACCAGGAGAATGAAAAGCTATCTGGACAAATGGAGAAGACAAGGAGAAATGCAGAGGCCATGGTGGGCAGGGGAGACTTTGCAGCAATCATAAGGGAATGGAAAACACACCTGGAGTGCCCTGGAGGTCAAGGCATCTGGGACTGTGGGAGTAATGAGGGGTGAGCCATTCAGGAAAGTGGAGAACACAAGACAGAACTTGGCCCATGCAATGACTCTAGGTCTGAAGGGAGAGGTTGATAAAACCAGTCCCACAAACAAAGATTTTCGGCCCTGATTGTTTAGAAACAACCAGGCCATCCTAATTTCCTAGCAGGATGGTTTATCACACCCACATGTGCCATATGGCATGGTTGGATCCTTGCCTGTCCCCCTGGTACAACCTTTCCCTCTGCGCTCACCCACCTTCCCGAGTGGAGATGGTCCCTTCCGCACACGGAGCGCAGTCATAGCAGCACAGGGGCTCCTCTTCCTGAGCCACCTTGAAGGATCCCAGGTGACAGCTCTCCACACACCTGGCCTGTGGCAAGGGCTGAACAAGAGAGAAGGAGCATCAGGGGAGGAGGTTTGGGGCAGATGGAGCTGGGGGCTGGGGAGACAGAGCTTTAAAGGACAAAGAGTGGAGGACTTCCAGCACATCAGTGGATTCCATAAATGAACCCCACCGGAAGCAGCTGGACTTTCCCTCCCAGTCTTCACTACACTTGTAACATCACAGGCTATTGATTTAATCATTAAAATCTGAACTTTCAATTATGCAGACTGTAACGGAAGGGATGGGAAAAGAAAATAAGAAAATAATGTGGATGGTTTTCTTCACCTGATCTTTCCATCTCGGCCACGGAATGGGATCACGCTGAATGGTGAATTTGGGCCAGGCAAGCCCTGTCTGTCTAGACTCCCAACTTTAACTCTTTCACCAGTCTCATGGAAAACTGCACCCAGCTGAAAAGATCCAAGTTGGCTGCCAAGTCTCCGTTTCATCCAAATACACCCCTTCAATAGCACGATTGTGAAACTGCGATCTCTCAGGAAAGAGTGGAGCT